>OU343224.1:246209308-246339058 GCA_910596185.1 Chrysanthemum makinoi | reverse complement strand
AAGATCTATGAAACCTAGTTATTGAATATTTATTGGTTGTCTATTTTCTTAATTGTAATTGGCTTATGATTGCAATAGGCCATCGTTGTGTTTTTAATGCTTGAGTAAACTTTGTGTAAAATTAGTTTATAATCTCCTAGAGTTATTGTAGGCTAAAAATACAAAGATAACTTTAGAGTTAGTTTATAAACCTCCTAGAGATTTTTGTAGGCAATAACCTTAAGGTATCCTCAAAGAGTAAGGAAAAAGCATACCCTACTTAATCTAGAAGACACAACACGCTAAGAATAAGGACGACAATTCAACCATCAATAAAAGATAACTAGGAGTAATAAATTACCTGTAGACACATTTAATCATCATACCTAACACACATCAATTAGACATAGACTACCCCTTAGCTTAGTTAGTTAGATAATTAGAATAGTAGAGTACTCCAGAGAAATACCAACCCCCAAACCCAATACTACATGATTCTGACCTTCCAATTTTCTAAAAAATATAAAAAAGATAAAAAATAATCTTTCTCAACCCCAACCTTAGCATAGTAATTTCTCACTAGCATTCCTATTCCCTTAGAGAACGATATCAACTCTAGGCTTACCCTAATACTACACTACAACGATTAGGTTCATCTGCTTAGGTGGTTGAAAACTTGCTCAAGAAAAGGAAGTTTTGACCCCAACGCTGCTGTAATGCTGTATCAAGTTTTTGGCGCCGCTACCGAGGAATATAATAGCTAGTTAGATTTCCACCTCGTTTAGGTTCCCTTGTGATTCCTATCAAGTAAGATTTTTTTTCTCATTTTTAGCTTCCTCGTAGTGTATCCCCCTTCTTCGTGAATTTGTTCGTAATCCTATCACTTTTCATCGTGGAAGGTGATAATTAACCACCACTCATCAACCTACCACCAAATGACCAGCCAAGAGGCCGCACTCTTGGTGAATACTCAAGATCAAGCCACCTAGGCTATAGGAACACCATTGAGCTCCCTGATCAAGCTCAAACTATGGCCGTGCGATCCGACACCATCCGGTTCGTGCAAAACGGATGTGCATTCCGTGGACTTCGTTCCGAATATCCTAATCAGCATCTTAAGGATTTCCTTAAAATCGTTGATTCCATCGACCTTGATGCTTCTACTCGGGAGACCACGCGCTTTGCGCCTCTTCCACCCTTCTACGGGACCAAGCTAGTAATTGGCTTGAACGACTTCCCCAACTCTATCTCAAGTTGGGATGATCTCACCACTCGTTTCCTTGCCCAAATTTACCCACCGGGGAGAACTACTGCTTAGAAGGGACATCTTGATGTTCCAAAACTTCGGCGAAGTCCCTCTAACGGGCATGGACCGATTCAAGGACTTGCTCCATAGAGTCCCTTATCATAGCATTGATCTTTGGCTTCAAGTCCAAATCTTCTATGACCATACCAACTTCATCACCAGCATCCATTGATCGAGCCGCCGGTGGAAGGCTTAGCAACTTCAACGCAGAATAATCATGGGATATTATAGAAGAGCTTGCCATCAAAGCTACGAAATTGGAGTGAATCCCATGAAACCCTCGTTAAAGTGGTTAATGACATATCAATCAGCCTAAGAGCAAATGAAAGGTGCTCGGAGAAGGATTGATTATCTAATGGAGAGAAAGAGAGCTTCTAAAACCAATCCCTCGAAAGCAACGGTCAATCCGACCAAGCAACCACCCAACACCTCTCTCTGAATCACCAAGCCGTGAGCAAAATCTCAATCTGAACGGCTCGCCTACTTTTCCAATACCACTCTCACCAAGCTTTAAGGAACAAATGCTAGAGTACATGGCAACCATACGGAGAGATTAGCAAAATTTAAAGATGAGGTTTATAGGCAAAGGGAGGAAATGCAGGAAAAAATGACGGAGATGATGAACTTGGTGAAAGAGTATACTAAAACAAAGGTTCCCGAGAAGGTTCTAGTGAGAAGCGATGATCACCCTCCCCCCACTTCATTTGTTAACGCCATTTCCATTGTATCCGATGAAGGTGGAGTAGTTGAGAAGAAGAAGGCTAAGGAAAGCGGATAGTAAGAAAAGGAGGAAGTCAAAACCAATGATGAACCCAGACCATCTAATACTACCTTAAGCACGAGAATAATAAGAAAACAATTGTTAACCAAGTGAACAACTTTAGGTACAATGAGGTTCTTAGGGAAGCCCTCGAAGGAGAAATAACAGAAGAAGAATATGACACCATGCCTATGGGACCTATGTTCGAACTGATTCTAAAAAACCAGTGACTAAAAAGCGAGAAACCACGAGGAATTTCATAATACCATGTAGCATAGGCGTTATCGATAATATAAATGCCTTAGCCGATTAGGTATCTGACGTAAACATAAGGCCACTATCAGTCTTTAGCAAATTGACTAAGGAGGAGCCAACTAAGACCAATATTAGACTTTCCTTAGCAAATCACACATATGTCTATCCCGTATGAATAGCGGAGGATGTCCTAATTGAGGTGGCCAATATTTTCTATTCGGTGGACTTCGTGATCATAGACATTGAGGAAGATAGAAATATGCCACTCATCCTTGGAACACCTTTTTTGGCCACTGCCAAGGCAACCATTAAATGTGGTGAGGGTATCATGATACTCAAAAGTAGTAAGGGATACGCTAGGATACCTATTGTTCCAAGATATCTTTTGAAGATTATGGAGAAGATAACTGATGAGAATGCTGTGTCCTTAACAATATAGTTAAGAAGAAAAATTAACGAATGTGAAAAGGGCTTAGAGACTTCATGGTTCAAGGGTTACATGCTACACGGTGGAAATGTGATAAAACGTTAGGAAATAATCCTACCTCAATACCACAAACTCAAAAGAACCCTAAGAAATTTTTGAATGGAGAAAAGGTGCTTTTGTATAAATCGAGAATAAAAGCATTAAGAGGAAGAAATAAGCCAAGATGGTTTGGACCTTATACGATGAAAGAAACTAATCTAAAAATAAAACCGCTATCATAATAGACGACGTGGGAAGGAGTTCACGGAAGCATACACAACGCCTACAACCTGATGAATGCTTAGTGAAAGAAAACTTATAATGAAGTCATGTAGGGCACTCCACTTCGAAGTCTAGCTACAAGACTCATAAATAAAGAAAAGTGCCGGAGAAAACCCATGCTTAATTGTTTGCTTTTATGTCATATATCTTTTCATGATTGTTTATTCTCATGTTTGAATTTAGAAAATGCTTTATTTTGTCTTTAACCTAGCCTTAATTACATATAAAGGTATTTTTACAAAATGATAAGTGTAGGGAAGATTACACACGTTTTCAAAAGAACGTGAACATGAGAATTACAATTATTGAAAAGATATATATGTGTATTTGTTAGAGTCAAATGCTTGTATCGAGTCATAATGGATGTTGTTGGAATCACTCCTAAACCTTATTCAAGTGTTAGTTACTCATATGTAATAGTTAGCTTATTATGGCCTTTATGTTTGTTATTAGCCTTAAGCTTATGTAGAAGGCCCATGAGCTTAGCCCAAGCCCATAGGTGAAAGGAGGGAACTAGGAGTGTTGCCCTAGCTTCCCTCCTATAAATACCTTATGTAAACCTCACTGAGGTTGGTTGTTCAAGTTTTTCTTTCACTACACTCTACGCCTAAACCGTCTTTACTCATACATGTGTGTGTGTGTATAACTTGTTCAATCGCCTCTATCTTTCCTCATAAGCTTGTGTGGTAAACCTTGTGACCTAACAGTGGTATCAATCGCCAAATAGTTGGGTGAAACGTTTTGTTTTTGAAGATTTTCTTCTTGGTCTTACGCCAGAAAGTGACACTTTGGTTCGCTTAAAATGTCTTTTACACTTTTGAATCCAAGATTCTTGTACTTTCAACGTTTTAAGGTGTTAAAATACGTGTTTTTGGCAAAAACTTACGAACTTTACGTGTGGATCTAAGATTTTAAGCTTGTTTTTGTTCATGGGTATAGTTCTACGCAGAATCGTTTAGAAGGTTTGGTTCAACAAATTTCACATCCTTGTGTTATTTGGTGATCTTGAAGCTATTTCATTACACAAAAACTAGTTTAGAAACATCTTTGAGCAATATCCAATTATTTAGTAGATCTACGCGTAGTAAAACCCTAAAACTACGCGTAAGTATTTCCTTGGTTTGATCTTCTTTTGTGTTTATTCCGTTTTCTTACTTGGATAAGTCCAAAATACGTTGACTTTGGATATCTTTTGCACTGTGAAGTGTAAAAGATCACTTGGGATAAAACCCTAAAATTACGCGTAAGCATAAGCTTACGCCAGAAATCCTACGCATAAGATTCTTTCTACTTAAGCCTAGTCTTACTTAAGATAATCCTACGCCTAACTTTCTATGCCTAACTTTTGTCTACGATAACTTTAGCGTTTTTCCTTACTTACGCGTAAGCTAAATCTACGTGAACTCTCAATTGTTACGTGAACTTTGTGTTTTTTACATAAGTGTTACTTGGCTATTGTGATTTCTACCTAAGGATACTTCATCAACAAAGGTTCATTCGACTACAAAGATCCATTTTTACCAACACAAGTTTATCAACATGTCACAACCACCATACTCTAACTATTTCCCTTACACTTATTCTCATCCTCAACATCAACAATGGAATCAACAACAAGCAATTTATCAACAACAATTTAACCAACAACATACTCCACAACTTGCTGCAAATCCACAACCTCAAATGGTTAAACCACCACCAAGCCTTCAAGTTCAATCGTACACAAATGACTTCAATCAACATCCATCAAGGACCATTATGAAGGAACCCACTTGGTTTGCAAAGATGTTTGAAGCTTTAAGCAGTCAACAATCAATTCATGAGGCTGGATCACTTGATAGACCTCCAATGCTCACTCCAGAAACTATGATCAATGGGTGATAAGGTTCTTTAGGTTTTGTGATCTAAAGAAGCCACATGGAAAGTTCTGAAAAGCAGGTTATCTTGGAAGGTCCATTTGAGATGCCTACTGTCATGTACTGGAGATCCAAATGCCATTCCACCAAGAGATGAACAAACGAACATTGCTATTGTTGCAGACTTGAATCCTCAAGAACTTCTACACTATGAAGCTGATGAGCTTGCAATGGAATATATCCTTTTAGGATTACCAAACCCAATTCTTCGTAGTGTTGATGCTCAAAATATTGCAAAGAAAATGTGGGATCATATTCGTCTTCTTATGGAAGGATCAGTACTCAATCGAAGATTTGGAATCCAAAATTTACTTGGCTTATGAACACTTCATGATTGAACCCGGAGAGACACTAGAGTCCTATCATCACCGATTTTCCGACATCATCAATGATTTGGATAAACACAACATCATCATGCCAAGAATTGCTTTGAATACTAAGTTCCTGAGTAGTCTTGGTCCCGAATGGGAGAAGTATGTCATTTGGATTACATGCATTTATTATTTAAGTTTCCTCATGAAAAGGTTGATAGGGAAAGGATTCTCCGTGCTCAAATTGCTCCACCCACACATCCGTAAAATCAACAACTTGCCTTATATGCTCAAAAAGTTATTCTCCTCAACCAAAGAACTCAACCAATCACAATCACACCACATGATCCTTCACAACCTCCATCTCAAACTCAATTGGTTCCATATAACAACCACAATGCTCAAGTATTTAATGAGGAATCTCGATCCGTTCAAGCATCGCAACAAGGATTTGCTATGATTGCTAATGCCTTTAGCCGTTATACCAACAAATCCAACAACCGTATTCGCTCCTCATCTAATACAAGGAATCAAGCCGTTGTAACAATGGACTGAAGTTCTAATCGTTATGGTCGCCGATGTGGCGGGGTCAAGGGTTTAATGCGGGTAGGAATAACAATCGAGCTCCAGTGGTGGAACAGGAAATGCTCGTAATGGGTTGAATGGTCTTCGATGCTACAAGCAATGAATGAAGGGACACTGCTAATGCATGCCCAAAGCCAAGGACTAGGGGCGGCTTATTTCAAAGAGGCTCTTCTTTCTCTTAAGAAGGTGGTGGAACTCTCACGACAAAGAACGAGCTTTATGGCAAATGCACTCGGATGATGATATGGAGGACTTGGGCCAATGCAGTGTATATGTTGATGGCTAATATGCATGAGTTACACATGAGTGACACAGCCTAGTGTATGACATCATGGCTTGTCTCAGTACCGACAAACCATATTTATCTATGATCTCATATCTCGCCAACATCCAACCGGCAAGCTCGAATGTTCAAAATGAGTCATCCACATCTCATTCGACGATCAACTAGACCCGTAGTTATATTTGATCATCAAGATGACCAACGGTTTCCTTGATAATCAAATTGACTCCCTGGTTATACTTGAGGATCTCAGTAATGATCATGTTGAGACTCACGTTGAACACGTTGAACTTTTGCCTCATCCATTTTGCTCGCTAATACAAGACCAACAAACCATAGTGGAAAAATGTCATGCCATTAATCTGACTTGAAATGCAAAAATACTGTTAACCAAGGATTTTGAATGTTTACAAAAGCAACTCAACTTTTTCCAAAACTCAAGAAAACGGAAACGGTTTTGAAGCGCCTTTGCCAAATCTTATCAAAACGAAAAATATTTAGAAAGACGATGCGTGATCTAGCCGCAAGAATGCTTTGTTGTCCGAAATAGAACAACCGAAACATGAACATAAAAAGCAAATTAACGCTCTCACCTTGGAAAATCAAAAAGCTAAGGCTGTTAACTTGTCAAAAACAGCTCTCGCATACAAAAAGCATTCAACGAAATGAATAGATGATCATCTTGAAGAAATCATCGGCTTGCAAAACAAACTTAAAGAGTTTAAAACCGTTGTTTACAAACATGGCGAGTCGGTCACAACCATTGAAAAGTTTACTTTAAAACCCAATCCAAATGGATATGGACCGAATCTTGCCGATTACAAACCTAAGCTTTCAACAAAAGCATTCAAACCAAACTCAAGTTTCAAGTCAGAATATAAAGTTGATAATTTCATATGAGTGTTGTTATCATCGTCAAGAGGAATTAGATGCAACGAGAGAGTCGATCAAAATTAGAAAAGTTGTTTACAACAAACCTTTTAACTATTCAAAAGCGGTCACTTTCGCCACACCAACGGATTCTTCTAACACACCAAGGGTAATCATAAAACACTCGAGTCTTCTAATGTTAATCCCCAAACCATTATGCACAAACTTATGGTCCTTTACCTTCCATCGTGAAGTAAACTCAAACCTCAAAATCGCAAAATTCTTCGATATTTTGACTTTCATGGTGACCTCAAAACTTTACAACATGAGATAGAATATCATTCTGAAATCAAAGTTCAACACTTTCAATCGCCTAACGCGAGAACAAAGAGACATTTTTCCGAAAAATCTTTTACCAAATGTTAAAAATTTGAAAAGTTGTGCATTGTCTTGGAAAAGGACTTTCATAAGGAACTTGGATTAATGAAGGTCATTTTCGAGAAAACTGAAACATCTATTTCTAACACTAAACGTAAAATGAAACTGTTAAGAAAAGATGTTGATCGACTCTTGGAAGATGTCATCTCGTGCCGATGTCCATAATGTTGTGCTATTGAATTCTTTGTCATATGCATTTGATTATATCTCTCGCTAATCGTTGATTCTCGTGGTAAATGTTGAGAACACCGATAATGTGCTTCAGATCGAGTCCTTAAAAGTTGAAAACAAACGATTGTCAAACAAACTTTCAAATGCAATTCGCCGCCTTAATTGGTGTCAAAAAGATACTCACGATCAACAACTTGATTTTCAACACAAAATCGCCCAGCTTGAGTGCAAAATCTTCCTAAAATTGAGCAACTGGATGATCAAAACGTGTCTTTAAGTGTCAAATCTCAAAATATGAACAAGAACTTGTAAAAGTTAAAAAGGAATATGGTGTCATATTTGATTTACTCAAAAAGACTCGTGATGAAGCATCAAATGAACTTGATCATTATCTGGCACACACTAAATAAGTTATGCATTTTTTGGAAATGTCGGCCCGAAAATCAAGATCGATTCACACTATCCTCAAGTTAAGAGAAATGTTAGGAAAGTATGAACAACTTCCGCCAACCATCATTAAGAGATTAGCCCCAATAACACTTAGTACTCATGAACCTAGAATCCCTACTGCCAAATCACAAGTTGCTAACGTGCCTCCTTCTACTGAAACAGAATAGTTGCATCTTTTCCAAATGTCCGCACTTCACGCCTAGGAGCACTACATCGAAGAATAGGAAGTCTGCACCTAAGAAAAGATCAATCAAGAATGCTAAAGTAGAAGAACACCCTAGGACTATGAATAAGACACACGTTGCCTTCACTATAGATATTGCCCCGCAAATGTAATAGAAATAGTGATGTAACTAATGCTAAACCGTTAAGTACTTTTGATATTCAGTCTGATGCACCTTGTGTTATTTGTCGTAAAAGTATGAATTCCGATTGTCATGATAAATGTGTTGCTAAAGCTATCATCTCTCGCTTAAGGAATCCTAAGAACCGGAATACCTCTAGGCCTACTAATCTTTCTAAGTCTCAGGCTTGGTAGACCCCTCTTTAGATTCTAAAAACCATTGTTATCCCTATAGCTCCAGTTTCACCTCCTAGGAATGTAGTACCACCTAGTGCATTCACTAAGACTAAAGCAAACACTAGTTGGAGATGGCCGAAATGGATATATAACACACTAGGATTTAAGTGGATACCTAAAGCTATTGATGTGGGTATATCTACTATACCGCTCGAACCTCTAACATTTCGGGTTCCACATCTACTTCTATTCCATCTGTTGCCGTGTAATGCAGGGATCGAGATCATTCTCTGGATTGTTGATATTGTTCCCGGACACATGACAGCAATCTTAAACCGTTATCAAACTTTATTGCAAAGTTCATTGGCACCGCCAGTTCGAATGATCACTTCGCTACTATCATGGGCTACGGAGACTATGTCAATGGGAACATCAAAATCAGCAGGGTTTACTATGTAGAAGGCCTCGGTCATAACTGCTTTAGGTCGGCTTTTGTGATGGAGATTTGGAGGTTGCTTTCCGGGAGAAAACTTGTTTCATTGCGGATCTACAAGGAAATGACCTTATGTCCGATCGTAATTCTAGTCTCTACACTATCTCTATGAAAGACATGGTTGCTTCATCTCCCATTTGCTTACTTTCAAAGGCAACATCAACAAAATCCTGGCTATGGCACCGCTGTCTCTCACATCTAAACTTTCAAACCATCACCAACCTTGCTCGACACAAACTAGTTGAAGGACTCCCATGGTTTCGGTATTCTAAAGATCACCTTTGCTCACCTTGTGAACAAGGCAAAAGCACTCGTGCTCATTTTCCTTCAAAGGTGGAACAACTCTCAAAGATGCTTCATCTTCTTCACATGGATTTGTGTGCCCGATGCGCGTGCAAACGATCAATGGCAAACGCTACATCTTAGTAATTGTTGATGACTATTCACGATGGACTTGGGTCTACTTTCGAGCAAAGATCAAGCTCCACAAATGATCATCACCTTTCTCACGAAAATACAAGTTCAGCTACGAAACACCGTTAGACTAATCGAACGATAGAGGAACCGAATTTGTTAATCAAACTCTTCGTGAATTTATGAGAAAGTGGGAATTCAAAGATCAGACATCTATTGCACGCATACCCGAAACAAAACGGAGTTGTCGAAAGACTAAACCGAACGTTAGTGGAAGCTGCAAGAACAATGTTAATCAACGCTAAACTTCCAGATACTTATGGGCGTAAGTCGTATCTGCATGCTATACTCAAAACCGCGTTTATGATCACAAACGCCACAACAAAACACCTTTTGAGCTTGTCCAAAAAGAAAACCGAATCTCAAACACTTTCATGTATTTGGATCTCTTTGCTATCCGAATAATAATCGTGATGACTTTGGAAAGCTCAAAGCCAAAGCTGACATTGGAGTCTTTATCTGATATCGTGATAATTCAAAGGTTTCCGAACCGAATCGCCGTACAAAACAGGTGATGGAAACGATTCATGCTCATTTTGATGAACTTACGGATATGGCTTCCGAGTATACCGACTGGAACCCGGACACAACCGCTTAAACTTCCCCAAACCCCATCATCAATGAACAAAGCCCTCAGCCTTACTCACAACAAATGGAAAGGTTATTTGCTCCACTGCTCAAGGACGATATTGATGAACGCGGCTCCGTGTGTATCCGCATTGCTTCCGCCGCCAAACCGATAATACTCTTATACCTAATACACCTGCTACAACAACCACTGCGGTGCACCACCAGCGACTCCAACACAACAGCTTGAACACACCGCTTCCAACAATGAATCGGCCGATGATGTTCTCAATGTAGTACCCCACCCGCAGATTTTGATCCAAATGCTTCTTAACCCGCTTGCTAATGAGATCGCCGCACTGATGTCGCGAATCTTCAACAAACCATTTGAATCCTCGAAATTGCACAATGTATACCAACATCAACCTCCACACATAGATGGACTAAAGACCATCCTCCGAAAATATTATTGGCAACCCAATCAACCGCCGTTACAAGACAACGCCTTCACTCGGATGGTGAACATTGCATTTATGCACTCACCGTCGCCAATCAACCTAAAACATCAAAGACGAATGACAAAAGACAACCGATTGAATCCATGCAAGAAGAACTCAACCAATTCAAACGCCTTGAAGTATGGGAACTGGTTGAAAGACCAACAGGAGTCTACGCCATTGGTCTCAAATGGATTTGGAAAACAAATGGATGCCGGGAAATGTTATCAAATAAGTCACGCCTGGCTAAGGGTTATCGCCGAAGAGGGTATTGACTTTGAAGAATCTTTTGCTCCGGCTGCTCGCCTTGAGGTCGCTCGGATATTTCTAGCGTCGCGCTCATATGAATATGATGGTCATCGATGGATGTCAAAACTGCTTCTCAATGGACAACTTAAAGAAACGGTTTATGTCACCAACCGTGATGGATTCGTTGATCCCGAAGCCGAATCACATCTACAAACCAACAAAGCTCAGATGGTCTCAAACAAGCTCCTGCATGGTACGATAAGCTATCATCCTTCCTCATTGCTAATAATTTCACCAAAGGTTCGGTTGACCCAACTCTTTATACAATATCACGGGGCACATATCTTAATTGTTCAAATTTACGTGGATGACATCATTTTTGGGTCTACACATAAAAGTTTTCAATCGCTTTTGCAAAACTAATGAAGAAAAATTTTGAAATGTCCATGATGGGTGAACTCACGTTCTTTCTCGGATTGCAAGTTCATCAATCACCCCGTGGTATTTTCCTGAGTCACTCCAAATATGCCCTTGAATTGTTAAACAAATTTGGAATGAAACCTCAGGACACCTATGCCACACCAATGGCTCATACCAAGAAGCTAGATGCCGATTTACATGGGAAATTGGTGGACCCTACAAAATACCGTAGTATTATTGGGTCTCTTATGTATCTAACAGCCTAGCGCACTGACATATTGTCTTTGCCGTATATCTTTGCTCTCGATCAGCGACCAACTAAACCCACCTCTCTCGAGGCTAAAAGAATCCTCCGATACATAAAGGGAACCATTAACTTGGGGATCCGTATCCGAAGATTTTGGTTTTGAACTAATCGCTTTTTCGTGACACACCACGCAGATGCTTAGACTCACGAAAAGTACTTGTGAGCTTTACAATTTCTTGGTGATAAATCGGTGTCATGGCAATCGAAGAAGGGATTGTACATCGCCGTCCTCAACCGATAGTAATATGTAGCCATGCCTGTTGTGCTCAAGTCATCCGATGAGAACACAACTCAAAGACTATGGTTTATTTGACAGTAATCCCGATGTATCGCGACAATCGAGTGCCATTGCACCGCAACTCGGCTTCAAAGACTCGAAATCAAAGCACATCGATCTTCGCATATCATTTCATCAAGGATCACGTGGAACAGGTACCGTTGAATTATATTTTATGGGTACTGAATACCATTAAGATCTTCTCACCAAAGCCTTGCCTCCCTCTAGGTTTAATGAGTTGGTCCACCGGATTGGTATGAGGTGTTTGACTCAAGAGGAATTGGGTGATCTCCTAAAACAGCCTTTAAAACTCACAAACACCAAAATCTCTTTGTAAATAATTTTTCAAAACAAAATACAAAATATAAAACCCGATAAAACAACAAAAATATTCTAATCTAATTTTCTTTCAACATGGCAAGTACTTTCTTTTCCACAACACTCTAATCTTTCAAAATTCAAGATTTTTTCGATCAAGTGTTGAGGGGAGAAAATTTATACTTAACTGCTTCAAAACATCTATGTACTTGCATGTTATCCTATCCCGGTTGTTTCTTTTATCAATGGTGGTAAATGTTTTCGTTACGACACTCCTCTGACTAAAATTTATAACCTTTCATCATTTATTAAGTCGAGGGGAGTCAGCCAAAGTTTTTCTTTAAAATCTTCGTTTGGTAACCAAAATGGAAGTTAAATGGCTTGTATGAAAAGGAAAAGTGGAGGGACCATAAATGTCAAAATGCTAAAGTTATTTTTAAAAAACACCTCCACCTAACAATCTCTTCACATTTAATACTCCTAACCTAAATAATCCTACTAACCAAAAATCATTCAAGAAATCCGTGCTTTAGATCATCATCTTGTAAGTGTTTTCATGATCTTAACGATAATACACGCTAAGGTTTTGAATTTCAAGCAAATCCTACGGCTAAAACGTTGTTATATGCGTGATTATGTGTTCTAACGATAAGCTGCATGAACACACAATCATTGTGAAAGTGTGTTTTGGTTGAAAGAAAGTGTCAAAACGCTGTTTTAACAACAAGGATACTATTTTTACCCTCTAAATCCACCCATAAACACGAATTGATGATTTTTGAATATTAGGGTTTATGAGTCGATTTGGGTGTTTACAAATGTGAAGGTTTTTGGTCAAAAGGATTGTTGTGTGATGTTCATATCATGTTGAATTAATGATTTCCGTGCCCTATATAACAACCTTAAAACACTAATTTAATCCAATTAGGAATTGTGGTTTAATGTTCTGAAGCTCAAGTATTTTTGATTCACCACTTCATTTAGATGTTATAACTTGGTTTATAAACTCACACAACATCTTATAACTACCTGCATAAGTTTGGTGCAAATCCTATGGTTATAAAACCTCACGCTGTATGTCATTATCATACTTAACTTTGCCAATTCTACTTATGCCTTGACACCTTCATTATGAATTGTTACGTGTACAACCTTGTTAATAAACTTATCATAACGTCACCTAATCCAATAATGTCACTAATAAACTAAAACGTTTGATATGTTGTGAACAATAAGTGATAACATAAACTTTAAAACTTAAAGTTAACTAACTCACTAAACATTTCACGACGTCATTGGACTATTAGACAAACAAGTGACTTAGGACTCGTAACAATCATTAACATTGTACATTCAATAACTAGACAATAAGACCTTCCGTTGACTAACACTATGTCTTTCGATATGTTGGTTCTTTTGGCTAATGTTATTTCGATCACGACATGGTCGAACAAATGATTGTGGATGCATCGAGTTCTTACAATTGCTGATATCTTCCGCAGGGTTATCCGAGAAAGATTGGAAATAACAACCTTAGGGTTGACTTTGATACCCTCACATGCTCGTAATCTTGTCTCATTGCAGTGGATATTCTCGTGAATCATCCCTACCGTAACATGCCTCTCACTGCCACGCCTCCAGAGATCTACATTCAACAATTATGGGATTCTATGAGGATCACCGTCAAAGCGGTGAATGTGACACTTAATCACAAACAAGTCACTATCACTCCTGCTGACTTACATGTTGTTCTCATCATTCCGCACATCGTTCCAACCGACTTCTTTGCTACCCCTAACAAGAGACAATCCCAAATTCTTGATAGATATTGGTTATGATGAAGCTTCAGGAATCATTACTAAGCACTCTCACGGAGAGCTGAAGAATATTCCTCAACCATGGAGAACACTCTACATGATCATCACCAAATCGGCTTCGGTCGTGATAAAGTGGTGAGCATCCCAAGCTCATGGAACTACAAATTTTTTGGTCGTTGATCAACAAGAAGGACATTGAACTCAAGCAATCGATATGGGAGGACATGATGCTATTTCACAAGAAGCTTGGCTCCAAGATTCCCTATATCAGATACACCAAACTGTTGATCCAGAGAGCACTTGGACTTCATCCTGCCATCCCCATGAGGCTCAATGACCCAGATAATCACGACATATTGACTGAACCCATATTATCTGTCAGAATCAAAGAATCTTCAACAAAGAAACAGGTACAGATACTCGATCACCACTAACAAATCAAAAAGCTTGAAACATACAAAAGGTATCTGTTAGCCGTAAAAGAAGGCAAAGTTGGTCATCTTGATGAAAAATCTTCTGGTACACCTACTCGGAGGACCGTAAGAGGCAAGTGCGAAGTGTCACAAGTACAGATATTTATAGGAAGCTTCCCAAAAGGAATCCTCCTCGTAAAAGGATTGTTCCCGTAAAGGAAGTTGAACCTATTCCCACACCTGAACCGCAAAGAAAGCTTGTGGACGAAATCTCAAGGTGCAATCGACACATGAAGAGATTACCTACTAAACCGCAAAGGATGAGAATCCTTCAGCACCAAAACCTCCAAGTCCTCAAGCCGATAAAAGAAAAGGGAAGACTCTGTATTTGTACCTTATGATGAAAGCTCGGAGAGTGATAAAGAGCCACCGGAAAATGTATACAAGAAGACGATCAAATTCCATAGACACCAACACAAAGTCAAGAATTTGCTAAAGACCAAATGGGTGGTCCCGAGGATCAAGTGGTCACTCCAACCATCTCCCCGATGCGGTTAATCAACCCGATAAGGGAGCCGGTGCCACCACTCTTGTGCAACAACAAAAGCTTGTGGAGGATACTATCAAATATGAGTTTGAGGAACCGGAAACTGCGAAGTCCGAAAAAGATAAAGATGTTGATTATGATACGTTTCTTCTAGATAGTCCTGGACGATCAAAGGAAGAAACCTCTCAACCTCGAAGGATCCGAGTCTCCTCATATCTCTTCATCATCGATTCGCCTTCTCTCTCACTCTTCACCACCACCATCAAAAAGATCAACAAAATCATCATCCAGATCATGAAGAAGCCACCTCGATCTTGGATTTCTCAGACTCATAAAAGAATTGTGAAAGCTGCCAAACAAGTCGAAAAGAAAGACGTACTCAACAAGAAGTTGAATTTCTTTGTCGATCACATACAAAGATCTGTATGACGAGAATGAAAAGATGCAGGAGAGAAAGGAAGTTTGTTCATGAAAAATCACCGCAAAGGAACGAACGAAATGATCGGGGATACACAAAAGTACCTTCGAGTAATGCCTTAAAGTCACAAAGGAGCTGTTCACCAAACAACTTTATCCAAATCTTATGCAGATCGCCAAGCAAACTATTCGATCAACACCCTTAACCGTCACAATTAATCCAACCGATCCGGTGAGTTTCTAATAATGAATTGGTGGCCAAGCTTGTAACACAAATGTCGTACGACAGAATGTTCAATTCTGAAGAAGCAAAATTGTTTCAAGCATTGCCGACTACCAACCAAGAAGCTTGTAGATTCGAAGCTGAAAAGTCTAAACGCCCTAGAGACGATGAAGACAAGGATAAGGATAAAGACTCTCGCACTAAACGCCGGGCGTCCTGGTGAATCTTCTTTGATGCAACCTCCTCCACAACGGCCTCCTGTTCAACAAAAATCTCCTCCTCGCTCTTCTAACTGAAAAACCTCAGACGATTCCGAAGTTACCACCCCCGACTCAGAAAACCGATGATCACTTTGAGTATACGTGTGGTGACGATGAAGAGGTCCTTGAGCCCCTACAACAACCCACCTCTCCCAAACAAGTTCGAAACCGTAATCATCATCTAGGCCTTCGCAAAAGAAGAAGAAGAAGACGCCTCAGACTGACGTCGTATCATGGCTAGATGACGATAAAACAGATGAATTTGAATGGTTTGCTACTCTTGTTAACAACACTCCCTACCGCAAGGTCGAATTTGGTAGACGTTCTACATTAGAGCATGCTAAAATTCTGCAAGAAAAGTTCCATGTGAACAAAATGACGAAATCTGAGTTGAAGCGAATCAAGAATGAAGCGTTTCAACTTCTAAAAGAGAGCTCAAAGTGCCCGAGGTCGAATATCCTTGAAAACATTGCTCGAGCTATGTCTAACAACATGGATTGGCTCAACCCTGAAGCAAACATTGACTTCACACAAAGGAACAACCCTCCATACTACACCGATTGGACCAAACCTCTACCAAAATTGGCCAACCATTGAACCAAGGATTCCTTTAAGATATTTCTTCAACAAAGACTTGGATTTTCTTCTACACCTGCGATGATTCAAGAAAATACGCTACATCGTTGACACTTCCATTCCCAGCTATTGCCTACTCAACCGCATAGCCATTGAGGAACATGCCAATCACTTGTTCTCCAACACAATGGAAGCATACGACCGAGATGCATTGTATGGGATTCATCATCGCCGTAATTGAATCTACTACGTAATTAGGTTCGTAAGTCTCAACATGATGTGTATAGTTCTAAGGATATCGTTGCCATCACACGTTGACCTTTCGCTCAAGTGGGACTACATTCCTAAAGAAGATCGTAGTCAAACGACAAGATGAACGGGACTATGCTTTCTCGGAAGCTGACTTTGAGAATTTGTCTCTCAATGACATCAAAGACATGTACCTTGCCAAAGTACGGTCGCATGAGACAATTCTCAACTCAAGTACAACGCGAATTTATCAAGTCACTTCTCATCTTCATAAGACGCATTGTCATCAAGGAACGTGTAGAAGATCTCCAGCTGGCCGTTGAATCTTATCGACGCTGTGTCAATCCTTCCTCCAAAGCTTGATCTTCCCGATATCAACCGCCTATCTCAATATACACTCATCGAAACCTTTCGTGTTGTTTATCGAGTGAACTTCAAAGAAACCGCTTAATGGCGTAGCGAACCCACAAGTTCGGGATCATACTTTGAAGCCGGTTAGGGATGGAATGGCATACAGGTTGAAGGATATACGCCAGAAAATTGGGTCTCCTAAACGTTGGAATTCTCAGAAAGGAGGGATGTGAGACGGATCATCACAATGATTGATGAACGGTTGTTTCAAGGATCGCCTCGCATCGATTGAGAGTTATGTGGTGGTCGACCAGTGATTAACATAACCGCTTTCAACGCCTGCGCACACTCCCGGGAACATCACCGCACTTCCTGGTACCCCTGAATTGTTTCCTTCATATAATTTGGATGTTTGATTGATTATGTTTATGGCTTGTGCACATTACAAAGCTGTACAACCCGTACTTGTAAATAAAGGACCCCGTGGTACGCTTCAGTGCCACAATCCTTATAAAAGGAGTGAAAGCTTCTTACTTTTGAGTAAACCTATCAAACCTCTCATTTTTCAAGGTTTTGCTCAAAAGAACAAGTACTTTCCCTTATGATTTTCAAAACCTCAGCCATTTATATCACTCGCTGGAGGGGAGTACTTGACTTAAAACTTTGTTCAAAAAATTCACAAAGGGTCATTCTTCCCGAACACTCTCGAAATGGTCATATTTATTCTCAACTTTTCAAAAATAACATCACATATGCCATTTTTGAGGGGAGAAAATACGTGATAAGAAATATGTTGTGTCAATGCAAATGAATCTGTGTGCTATAGACTTAACCCATGAATTGACGAGATCTTAACTGTTAGTAACACGAAAAGACTTGTCCCGACGGTAATAATTTCAAGCTAGTTCGCTAGTGATGTAAACGTGTTTTTTCAAAGGACTTGTCTGAGTAGAATGTACCATTCGAGAAACTCTTGGTAGACATGAACTCTGACGGGTTTGACAACCTTCGAGGATTGTCTACACCTTCAAGGTAGTTATTAGAGCTAGTTGTCACCTAAAAGCTGACAATGCTTCTCTTTAACTATGCCAACGAACCGTGTCTCGCGGGAATATCTATCTTGAGTGAATCAATTCAAAATGTGCGCGCTCTTTCCTCACTGTGCATTTTAACCGTTAAAACTCGTAAGCACATGTGGAGGGGAGTATTTATGCAAAATTATCTCAACAGTGGTACTAAAATGTTTTTCATTCACAAACACCGTGAGAGATTTTTCACAACAATGGTTTTATGGCAACATAGGTTAGTCATGGAGTTATAAGGTGACTAAGGTTAGGAATAACCGTCCTATGATCCGCCAGAGCCGGATGGATCTACCCAGGACACCACAAATAGTTAGTATTTAGAAGTCCTTAGGTATGATTGTAAAAAGGAGAAAATGAGAATCGGAGAAAGAAGGAGTTGAAGAATTAAAAAGAAATGCAAAGAAAAGGGTGAAAAGAAATAGCCATCTAAATTATTCAACTTAGCGCATAATCGTTCAATTCATATGCAATGGTTGTCACTTAGTGACACCGGTATTGAAGATTAAAAGTCGTCATGGACCCAGGGACGCATGCACTAAACCTTCTTATCCACTCAAGTTTCTCTCAACAGAAGCTTGTTTCATTCTCACAGGAACCCTACGTAAACTATCGGCTCTTTCTTAGAGATTGCTGGTATTGAAGAAGGAGACCCTCTCCCTAGTCTCCGCTCAAGAAAACCAAAACGCATTATTGAGTCTAGAGCCACGAGATTCATCAAAAGATCTCTAGGTACACTTGACATTTCATCACTTGATATTCAACAATAAGAATTTCAGTGGTACATTATCGAGTCCTTCACGATCTTAGCAACTGTCGTGAGAACATTTATGAGAGGTTCACATTTGTGATCCTCAGTGATTGAATGGAAACTCCTTCCTGGGTCAACATCAAACGACCTGCAGAAGGTCGCTTCGGCAACTCCCCCGTGGATTGCGCTTAGTGGTCTCAAACGGTCCAGCTGAGGTGATGCTTTTGTACCTCAGCGACTCATCTGAATCGTAGGTGTACTTCGGTACATCGTGTTATCTCACTTGTGGGACTTCGATTCAGAAACGGCCTTTGTAAGAATTAGAGTTGTGTTTTCACACTATGCTGTTAACACTCTCGAAGTTCAAACTTGTAAGTGCCAGAATCCGCTTATTACTAACCGTTTAAATGTTTTCTTCTTATGGAAGCTCTGGGGCGGAATGATCGTGCAGATTCTTCTCATGCTCACGCCAACATCATCACTAATGGAAGTTCTATCCAAAAGCAACACAACAGTCAGAATGATTCTTCGTCAATACAGAGAATCTACAAAGTTAAAGACTTAAAGAACTCCATCAGTACTGAATTCCAACGTCAAAGAGCGTGTGAGCATGTTGAAGAAAGACATGGAGACACTGGAGCAAATAAGCAGACACTGAGGCAGACATGATGCAGACAATAACATACATTCACTTTCATCACAAAGAACAATGATCAAAGAACAAAGTTAAAGATGACGTCAAAGCATAACTGTTCAAAGTAAACTATATCTCTACACTGGGGAGATTGTTCAAATCAAGGCAATTCTTCTCACAAGAAAGAAGAATGTCAGACGACGTCAAAGATACTACTACATCAACGCCTTCACCATTTTTCATCACCAACACTTGAGTGTTTGTTACTCATATGTAATAACACTTGAGGGGGAGATTGTTGGAATCACTCCTAAACCTTATTCAAGTGTTAGTTACTCATATGTAATAGTTAGCTTATTATGGCCTTTATGTTTGTTATTAGCCTTAAGCTTATGTAGAAGGCCCATGAGCTTAGGCCCAAGCCCATAGGTGAAAGGAAGGGAACTAGGAGTGTTGCTCTAGCTTCCCTCCTATAAATACCTTATGTAAACCCTCACTTGAGGGTTTGTTGTTCAAGTTTTTCTTTCACTACACTCTATGCCTAAACCGTCTTTACTCATACGTGTGTGTGTGTGTGTATAACTTGTTCAATCGCCTCTCTATCTCTCATATAAGCTTGTGTGGTAAACCTTGTGACCTAACAGATGTTTTGCAGGACTTTTTCCAGATTCTAAAGATGTAATTTTTCCAGAATTTTTCCAAAAAAAACGCAACAGACCAGTTTCTGTCAGGATAACCAGACGGCGTCAGACACGCTACCTGGCGGCGACAGGAGGAGCAGAAATAGCTTATCTTATTTTCTCTCGTTTTCTGTGCTACTTATAAATTTTTGGAATTTCTCAGGTCTTAATTTTCCAGAAAACCTGTAAACATCCATTCCACAAGCATTATATCCTATTTTAGTTGAGTCATATATAGTTTTATCGCCGATTTTACGCGAAGGTTTCGTCTATTTTCTTAAGTGTGCAGGTTTTATTTATCAAGAAGAAGATACATAAGATTGGATGGAGCTTTTCACGCATACATTCTTCTTGAAGAAGAATTTAACCACTACTTCACACGGATCCTACCGAGCTAATCAGAGGAGTATTAGTTTCTTTCTCTTTTAATTACCTTCTGTTATCATAACTTTGATACTTTCGGGGAACATTGAGGACAATGTTCAGTTTAAGTGTAGGGAGGGAGAATAAAACGGGAACTTTGAAACTATGATTATCCTTGACTATTTGTCTTGTCCAATTTCATTTGTGTAATAAACCATGAGAAATATTGGTTAGGGTCATTTTGGCACCAAATTTAAAAATTTTCATGACATGTAGGAGTAGGCCATTAGTCTTAATAAAGCGTCCCATAGATAGGAACTTATATGGCTAGCACAAAACCCTTTACCACTCAAATTCTACCCCAAAAATGTGAGGTTCGCCCCTAGATTTGTAGGAATTAAAGCATTCATCTTTAATGCTTCGAGAGTGTACCGCTAGTATATTAGATTCTAGAACTTGTTTTGTGATGCATTTCGAGATCGCTAGTGAGACTACACTTGTGTAGTTAGGAATACTAAATGATAAAAGGCATTAGGATATCCCTTGTTTGATACCCGTATTATAATTACTTCTTCCACATCGGTTGAGTAATTCCCCCACACCCTTGCGTTATACTCATCTTTAGTACACGATACCCCTAGTTAACCCCTCAGAGCCTATCCTTTTCGCGGTTCTCATGATGTTTCGGTTTTCTGGAATATCAATGAAGAGCATTGTTTATAATCCACCCCCAAATGTACACCCAAATCGCCTTAGCCTACCTTGTATGCACTCACTTTTAATGCATTATTGTTATCATACTAAACCCTTAGTTCAATTATCTAGTTACTTGCATAAGTTTCTAAGTCGAGTCATATCCTTTGTATACAGTTTTGGGACGATTGGGACTCATGGGAAAAGTTAAATTTTATGAAGTGACGGGAAAGAACGTTAAATTCAAATTCCCTTAATTTACGTAATAATGTACTCCAAGTGTTTTGATCTTTTCAATTCGGGTCAAATTAGTGTTAGAGTAATAAAAAATCAAGTGTAGGGATGTGCCTATAAATGCCTTATATTTTGATGTTATCGTAGATGATGGTAGAGTAAAAATGTATGAAAAAAAAATGAAAAAAAAAAGAAAAATCGAAAAAAAAGAGTGTTAAAAAAAATAAAAATAAAATAAAAAATGATGAAAAAACATACGGGCTACCATCCTACATCTATCTTTAAATTTATGTTTGTTTGTTTCAAAGTTATTTAGAGTTTAGAGTGTCGAGTCTTGGCTTAGGAACGCCATTCTTCTCATGCTTGTAACATAAAGATTTTTGACTTGCCACCACTAAATCGCCTATCCAACCAAACCCTGTGTTTCCCTACCATAAGCCTAACGTTACATCCCTTTAAAAGACCTCTTTGATAGTTTCTCCTAGGTGCTTAAGGCCAAAGCGATGGAGGTTTGATCTAGTCTCAAGCCTATGGTAATCTATGTACTAGGACTGGTTAATGAGTGTTTATCTTCCATTTCCAATTTGATATATTTCATATACACCCGAGAGATGAGAGTATCCAAACACCACTTGTGAGGTGCTAGTATGTAATTTCCGTGCTTGTTATGACTTTTGCGGGGCTTATACTTGTTGTGAATTGTTCTAAACCAATGCTTCATGCCCCCTAACTTATAAATTAATTGGCCAAAAGCACATTTGCTTAAGGACAAGCAAATACCAAGTGTAGGGATATTTGATAAGGATTTAAAAGGTACACTTTTGATGGGTCATTTAAGCCCTTAATCGACCACTTTTATATCCGTTACTGCTTAATTTTGTTCCTTTTCACTTTTTAGGTCTCTTGAAGGCAAAATTCTGGAATGACACTTATTTGGACAAAAATGTGTGAATATGTGAAGGCATTTTCTGGCCACTTGTTGGAAATTCCTTTTTCCTACTAATTTTGTGGTTATTGACATGGGGAAACGGGAGACTTACAACTTAATTGTTGGAAGGCCTTTTCTGGCCACTTGTCGAGCACATATAAAGATCTTTGAAAAACAAATTTCTTTGGGAACTGAAAAGGAACGAATCACTTTCAGCATGAAGGAACAATTGAATCCAAGATTAGAAATTTCTAATAAAGTTGATGTTGTCAATATTCCGTCACTCGACCCACCTCTGTGTTATAATCTTAAAACTAACTTTCGTGGGGAGAATTTTGATAGTTGTGAACAGGAACAGGGAAAGATTATCCCGATTGAGGGTATTAAAGAAGCTCTGGATCCTAACAAGCACTACTGCATTCCTATAATGATAGAGCATGACGGATCAATAAAAGCATGGCCCTCGTGTAACCCTTTTCGTGAATTTTTTAATGGAAATATAAGGGTGGATGAATGGACGTGCCCTCACGAGATTAAGAGACACGATATAAAATTTGGAAATTTTTATTTTTAAGATTGGTACAAGGTGAGATTTGGAGACTCAAACATTAACACGAGATTAATGAAACAACTAAAACGCAATTACGATAACTGTCAACTTATTGATAAAATGACCAATGATGAAATATCAAACATAAGTGTAACGATTGATCCTATAGCAGAAGGTGACGACTACGGAAAGTCGTGTTTATCATTTGATAAGGATTTAAAATGTACACTTTTGAGGGGTCATTTAAGCCCTTAATCGACCACTTTTATATCCGTTACTGCTTAATTTCGTTCCTTTTTACTTTTTAGGTCTCTTGAAGGAAAAATGCTGGAATGACACTTATTTGGACGAAAAGGAGTGAATATGTGAAGAAAATGGCTAAAGTCAAGATCAAGACACTCAAGCTGCTGGAAACGCACCCGACGGCATCACAGATAAAGGGTGACGCCGTCCCTCTAATTACGAGGGCTCAGAAGATGAAGCCGACGGCGTCACAACCACAACATGACGCCGTCACAAAGTTGACTTGGTCAAGACAAAACCCTAATTGCGGAAATCTGACGGCGTCACAATTAAAGAGTGACGTCGTCGCAGTTGTAACTCTATATATAGAATTCGGATTTTCAGACTTTTAGAGAGGTAGAATGGTGGAGTAAAACCCTAAAACGATTTTGGTTGTCTTGGGAAGTATCTTAGGGTTCTCATACCCTATTGTACATCAAGATAAGTAATTTACTTCATTGATTTCACTATGTCTTTGATTGATTGTGTGTATGCTTGCATGTTTACCATGTCCGACTAATTTACTTGTGTGTTTGCTTAGATCTATGAAACCTAGTTATTGAATATTTATTGGTAGTCTCTTTTCTTAATTGTAATTGGCTTAGGATTGCAATAGGCCATCGTTGTGTTTTTAATGCTTGAGTAAACTTTGTGAACATTAGTTTATAATCGCCTAGAGTTATTGTAGGCTAAAAATCCAAAGATAACTTTAGAGTTAGTTTATAAATCCTAGAGATTTTGTAGTCAATAACCTTAAGGTATCCTCAAAGAGTTAGGGAAAAAAGCATACCCTACGACCTTAGAAGACACAACGCGTTAAGAATAAGGACGTGACAATTCAACCATCAATAAAAGATAACTAGGGAGTAATTGCATCTAGGTAGACACATTTTTAATCATCATACGAGCACACACCAATTAGACATATACTACCCCTTAGCTTAGTTAATTAGATAATTAGAATAGTAGAGTAATCGGTAGAAATACCACCCCCCAAACCTAATACCCCGAGATTTGTACCTTCCAATTTTCTAAAATAATATAAAAAAGATAAAAAATAATCTTCCTCAACCCCAACCTTAGCGTAGTAACTTCTCGCTAGCATTCCTATTCCCCTAGAGAACGATATCAATCCTGAGGCTTACCCTAATACTACACTACAACGATTAGGTTCACTGCCTAGGTGGTTGAAAAACTTGCTCGAAGAAAATGAAGTTTCCTTTGACCCCGAACGCGCGTTGTACGCGTATCATCATTCAATGAGTGGCTCTTGCAAAAATTTGGTACGTGTAGCATCGACTACACAACCAGGAAAAGAGTTTTTATCGAATGGATGAATGATTTCCGCCGAGTAATGGAGGAAGTTGGCCAAATCCGATGGCCACCATAAAGCCCCAAGGCTTTGAGTCTAACTTAAAGACTCGTAAATAAAGAAAAGTGCTCTTTCGGGAGACAACCCGAATTATCCCTTTCATTTGTTTTATTTCCATTTCTGTTGGGTTTTGTGTTTTTAACCATTTTTGTAGGAAAACGGAGAAAAGTTGCTGCAGCATGCTGAACGGGGACCTGATATTTCCATAGTTACGACGTAACTCATTCTTATGGTTACGCCGTAACATACTTTTTGCAGCAGACCTTCTCAGAGCATTACCAATTACGGCGTAATCCTATGCAATGGTTACGCCTTAGCTACACTCCTGTAGCGTCTACCAGGTTTTGGACTAATTACGGCGTAACTCCTTATAGGGGTTACGACGTAACTATCCTCTGTAACACTTCTTTCTTTTTAAACACAATAACCTTGTATTAGTTTTCAAATGAACTTTGTGGGTATGTTCCCTATAAGCCCTCACAAGACTACACTCGTCCATTTGGGACACCAAGTGGTTTAAAAGGCTTGTTGCATACGCTAAATGCAACCGTGATTCCTACGAAAGTGAGTTAGGTTTCTTTTTCATTTTTTTTCTTTTTTAGAATTATGCTTGTTGGTAGTGTGATTTCAGGGATTGAAGTTTGCTCGTGGATGCTTATGCGAAGGCACGACTCTTTTCGTGGGCCTTCTTCCTTTTTGGAGCAAATTTCAGGGAAGTTCTCGCTCTAATTCTACTTTTCTCTTCACCTTTATTTAACGCTTAGTATAAAAGGGACTTTGTACATTTCAAGTATGGGGACGGGAGTAGAATTGTCTCTTTAACTTTATTTTGCCCTCGTTTTTCTAGCTTATTTTGAAAAATTATGCAATTTTTAAAATTTTGACATGTTTTTCTTAACCTAACTAGATTAGACCTTAGCCGAGCACATTATAACCCTTGATATTATATGGTGAGATTAGCCTTATCCGTTTCCAATTTTTTACCCCAAATCCACTAAATTATGAGTGTGCCGGTAGCTTGTAAACTTTAGAACTTGGCCTTTACATCATTTCGAGACCATAGACGAGATATGTTGAGTTAGCTCGATGTATTTGGACTTTTCAGTTTAAGAAGGCAGTATTATAGGATTATCACCCAAATAGCCTATCATTGTGTGTCTATCGATTAGTCACCCCGACTTCTCGACCCCCATGTTAAACCCTTTGTTGCACTCACCTTTAGTGCAAGATACCCTTAGATACACCCTTTTGAGCCATTCCTTTCATTTTTTTCATCCATCATATTGTTTCGTTACACCCTTACACCTTAGCCTACCCTGTAGTCTTTATTTCTAATTGGCAAGTCATTATTTGCCTAAGTTCAAGGTTCAAGTGGAAAGATTCGGGAATCACGCTTTCATCGACGACATATCCTTAAAGATCATTGAAGACCCCCCAAATTCTAATATTGTTCATCTCAAGTGGGGGGATGTTATGTTTAGTTATTATGTTATGTTGAAAAAAAATTGTGATTCGAAAAAAAAATAGTTATTGTTATTTAGTTGATTGTAAAGTGCGATGTTATAAGCACTATTGTTATGAGCTTACTATAGATTTAGTATCGAGGGGGCCACCTCGGTCACATTTGAAGAATGGAGTTGGTAACGTGCCCATCATGACGTCCTCTAATGGCACATCTACCTGGTAATATCATGATCCGGTTTCTTAACTTCGAAACTTGAACTTTGGGCAAACGGTAAGTGGTGATGACTTGGTTATAGATTTAGACTATCTGCTTGATTTTATTTTACACCAATTTTATCCCATGTCTTATCCTACCCTTAGTCATGAAGCGTGTCTAGGTGATGCAGCGAGCAATCTTTGGTGTCTTGGCCATGGATTTGGTCATGTATCATTGATTTTATCCACTTCGCCGTGACATGTTAGTAATGACAAATCACCCTTAACCTTTGTCGTGTCTACCCATATTGCCTTCGAGAATTGTTTTGTCCTTAACTCTAGTGGTGGAGATTTATATAACCGCCAAGCTTATGATAAAATACATGCTATGACTATGCAATGAGTGATCACCCCGAAATTGACACTTAGAATAGTTGAGAGATTTGAGTGTTTTGTTCCTATTCCGGGAGGTGTTCGGCTTTGTTTTATTCTAGCATAAGGGATTTTTAAACTTATATTTTCCAGGTAATGGGAGATATCTTTTTAGGCATCTATCTAATAAGGTCTACTTGAGGGCAAGTAGAGCTCAAGTGAGGGGATATTTGATAACATCAAATATTCCTGAATATTAAGTGTCAATTTCCTCCGATAATGCTCGTATTTTATATCATTTATATAGATTTACGCTTGTTTTCCTCTATATTTCACTTTCAGGTAAATTACGAGCATTGGAGCTAAAGAGACGCGGATTTAGAGAGTTTATTGAAGATATATGATAGTATGCTCATTTTGAAGATGTTACGGCGTAACCAGCATTTTTAGTGCAAATTACGAAGATAATGGTGTTACGGCGTAACTCTCAACTTAAGTTACATTGTAACGAGATCTGGCCTATAAATACCACTCGATTTACAGCATTTCTAATCATCCCATTTCACACACAACATCAGTGAACGTGAGTAGAAGGTTGAAGGCAGATCTTAGGGAGCATACGGAGCCATCTCCAAGGGAGAAATCACTCCCCTACGATAAGCATTAGCATTTTATCTTTTCTTCACTTTCAATTCATGTATTACGTAATGTTAAACATTGAATCGATTGTTTTAGTTAATATGAGCGGCTAAGCACCTCTGGTGCTAGCCTAGTTATGATTCCTTAATTGCTTTGTTTTTGTTTACATTGCTTCCGTATAATTATTTCTAGTGTATGCATGCATAGTTTGTTGGTAGCTACCCTTGTTTCGGTAGTTTTGAATGGCGGTAGTGGCTAGTTACTTAGGAGATATGACCAACTGACCCTAAGTAGGCAGACTGAGTGGGAAGGGTAAGATATGACCAACTGACGACCCTTCTTCGCTTGTGCGATTTGACCAACTGATCACCTACCTTTTGGATGAACTTAAGAAGTCTGGGATGAGTGTTTAAGATGCTAGCGCCCGGGCACTCATTATTACAAATCTTGCATGTAGCGGTACTTAATGACTTGGCTTAGGGGACTAAGAACAACTGGACTTTCGACGGGTCACCTGACATCTCCAGTGGAACCCTTTGCTGATAGGTTAGGACGAACTGACCAAATGCTGTCCTAGCGACTTTCACCCCACTTGAAGTAATTGGAAGTCATTAAACATGAACTTAGATCGATAGGATGAATAACTAGGTTAGCACACTTCTCCCCTATTGATCAAAACCCTCGCCTCTATTTGCTTTCTTTATTTTCTTGTTTTAGTAGTTAATTATTTCCACCTTAAAATCTATTAAAATCTGTGACACCTAGACTTAGTTTTAATCCGCACACATAGCTCTTGGGACGACCTCGGTTTTACCGAATACTACACTATACACGACAGGGTACACTGCCTGTTAGTGCATTAGGGTAGACCATAGGTATAACTAGAAAATATAAATATTAAAACCTGGTGAGTAAAACCTGCATCATTTAGGCACAAAAATTTTTGACAGATTCAGCTTGTTTTGGCACAAAAGGTTCACTTTTTAAAACTGGTTTAGAGATCCTTATGGGTTCATACTTCAGTTCTAAAGAACATTCAGAGATATTTCCAGTGGGTCCTTCACTGTCATTAGATTGAGGGGAAGAGTACTCACTGGTCTTATCGGTTTCAGAAATTTTCTCACAGAATCCTTTACTACCATTGAGTTGACAGTCAGTGAATTCAATGGAATAGTCTTGAGAAGCAAGAGTCTCAGGGTTCTTCCATTTGCTATAATCAAATAAGGACTCATCATATTCTTTTTCAGGTTTAGGAGTATAATCATCATTAATTGGTGGTGGAACTCCCTTGTAATTGTCAGTTTTAGCAAATCTATGATATATAGGTTTACCTTCAAAATCACTTTTTGAATTAACAAAAACATTTTCCATCACCTCTTCCTCATATCCTAGAACCTCTTTATCAGATTTTATCCCATATCCTAAACCAATTTTGCTTGTTGAGCTCATTCTAGAATTTACTTGCCTCCACATATTTTTATTACTATTTTGCCATTTTTCAACTATCTTTTGCAGCTCTTCTCTATCTTTAACTGCCTTCATTCCTATTCTCCTATATCTTCTAAGCTTCTCATCTTTTTCAAATATTCCATTACCTAGGAAAGTAATCTTTTCATTTAGAGATGCATTTTTTTTTGAAGATTATTTACTTGTTTTTCTAATGTTTTAACAGCACTTTCATAAGCAAGTAATTTAACTTCTTGATCACCCAATTGACCCATCTGTTCATCACAAAGGGACTGCAGTTTATTGTATGAATCAGTGCATATTTTTTAGCATAAAGTTACCTCACTGCTGGAGCTTATGGCCATGAGAGCATGCTTGACTTCTGTCCCCTCTATAGGATGGTCTCCCCAGTTAATCACACCAGCTTCCAAGGTTAGCAGTCTATTTATATTCTTGTCTTCCTTCTCAGCATGCCTAGGATAGAAGGAATCCTTTTTCTTTTCTTCATTTGCCTCCTTTACTGTACTCTCCTTAGCAAAGTGACCCCTCTCTTGACTCCTGTAGCACTTCAGCTTTGACTTGTCAAATCCTACTGCTCTCTTTCCATCAAAAACGCACTTGCCTACCAGTCTTCTTGAAGAATTTCCTCATCCTTAATGCAATCATAGCACACTGCCAGTTGATATCCATTTCCTCCATCTCCTCATCTTCAATCTGATCCAATTCTTCATTTAGAATGTTTTCAGATTGATTTGAAAACAGAGAGTAGATGATCTTATCAGCAAAACCGGCAGCCTCATCCTTTTCCTTCACACCAGTAGAAACTGTATAGCTACTAGAACTAAAACCACTACCAGACTTAACTCTGGTTTTTGTGTTCTTGCCTTGAGAGATGAAAGCAACATTGTTGTCACTTGAAGAAGCTTTTGAATTCCCTTTGATGTCTTGTTCATAAACTCTGAGATTATTATACAAGTCATCTATTGACAAAGTTTTAATATCTTCTTTATTTCTCATGATCATTGCTAGATTTGACCATTCATTGGGCAATGATCTGAGAAACTTCATATTTGCATCTTAATTAGACACTTCAGATTCATGTGCTTCCAAATGTGATAGGAGTTGTTGGAACCTATCATAGCCTTTCTCCAGGCCTTCAGAACTGCTAATGGTAAATGCCTCAAACTGTTGTTTATAAACAGCTTTTTGCATTTTCTTGGAGTTGGCGTTTCCTCCAAATCTTGTCCTAATAGCCTCCCATATCTCCTTAGCATCATCTAAATTGTGGAACCTTCTGAGATGTTCCTTTGGTATGGCCATCTTTAGGAGAGTTCTTGCCTTTCTTTCTTTCTCCTCAGCAAGTATCTCTGCAGCTGTGACTGGTGGAAGGATCCTGACTATGCCATCTTTACCTTTGGAAATTATCTTCTTTGAATTCCCATTCTAGATCACTTTCCAGACCTCATAATCTACATATTCCATATACTGTTCCATCTCCATGGCCCAGATGTCGTACTCTTCTTTTTTCAGAATAGGAAGTTTGAGGTTGGAGATAGTTGTTGTTGCAGGAAGTTGTTGTTGTTGCTGTTTCTGTTGTTGTTTCTTAGATCCTGCTTCTGATGCTTCAGTTTCCTGCTCAGAGGCCTCTTCATCACTGTGATGATTTGAGAAATTATCATGAAGAGATATTCTTAAGGGTTTTTAAGTGAGATGAGATGAGTGTTCTTGGTGTGTTTTGTTTCTTCAATTCAGAGTCCTTCAACATGCTCTGATACCACTTGTAGGTCCAAAAGTTTATGGATCCAAGTAGCCTTGAATGACTAATAGTAAACTTGAATAAATCCAATTTACTATATGAAGATCTCTTTGCAAAATCTTAATGTGTTAATGCGGAATCTTAACACACAAGTATGAAGAACACAAAAATTACTAACTTCGTATTTTCTATTAATTTGCTCAAAGGCTAATGCTTACGACTCGTACATTAACCTAACACCTTAGGACTCCTTTTATACACCAAGGAAACCCTAATTGACTAACAAACTTGTAGAAGGGTAAAAATATCTTCCCCTAAGATATCTCTACACGTACACATCTATTCCTAATATAACTCTAACAAACTATTCTGTTCTAGACATAAACAGACTTAACTCACGACTATTTGTTCTGCCCGATTTAACATCTTTAGTACTGGCAGACTTAACTACCAACAGGCTTAAGTATGATCTATCAAACTTAACTACCAAAGCTACCATACTTAACACTGAACAAGACTTAAACATTACAAAATATAATTCCCAACAGTATTAGTGGAACATCTTCTGACACATCATTTGCATGTGCTTCGAACAGCTGTAGTGGATTTGAAACGTCACAAAAGATGAGTATCTGACAAAGAAGGTTCCGCATATGTGCAGCTATAGCGGTCAGGGACGCCTCTTACAGAACTACATTCCATTCTTGGTCATCTCCTAACAACCCTAAAGCTTCGCAGGCAGCTTTATTTGTCGGGTAAACGGTATCATTAACTGTGCGAATGTGCCGAAAAGATTTCCTTTCTTTTTGATGGCAGAGCAACATGCGTAGGTAGAAGAGATCCCCTGCGCTAGGATGTATGTATGCTAGGCAGCCGATACAGACGTTGCTGCTACGCCGTCTGCGTTGCCAGTATTTATCTGTAGGATACCAGACGAAATCCTTAGGAAAGCTTAAATATGTTAGATGATGGCCATCAGAGTTCTGGCGGTTGTAACGGAGCCATTCTGTTAGCGTCGTTCTTTTTATGAAGTCATTGTCAACGACCGTCTGCAAATTCTGGGTTGCTCTGAACCTGATGCGCTGCATATTTTGTAGGTGGACTGCCAGTAGTTGAACGGGAGGGTGCCTGTAATGTATATCGTACCCAAGGATTCTCCAGAATGCTTTGTGTGGTCCTATGTAACGCGCATCTTGAAAGTTTTTTATCTCGTCTACCTGTATAACAGGACAATTGTTGGCTAAATCTCTTGTGCCTATTGATCTTGTAACATGTGCGATTATTCGGTCAGTGCCTTTTGAAATGTACTTGAAGAGGTATTTTATCAGCATCGTCCATTCACAATATTCAACATTGATATGTGCATAGAACCGCATACAAAGCAACTTGTTGTAGGGAACAATGTAGGTGTTATCTAGCTCAACATTTTTCTTTAAAGTAGTTACACCTGTATCTCTTCTTCGATAATGCACGAAACCTTTGTTGTCAATGAAAGTATCGGGACAATATGCCTTTGGAAAACCTTTGCTACATTCATTGGACTGTTTCATGCAAGGAGCAGATGTATTTGCTAAGCCATGTGGACCGTGCATCATAAACTCTGAGAGAACTCGATGAACTTCAGGATCGGTTGTTGGATCTGGAAGCTCTGCACATACATACCTGTCAATGTCTTCGTTTCTATGGCATCGTGAATGTTCTTTTAGCCATAATAACAGATGACAGTGTGGCAAGCCGCGTTTTTGGAACTCGACAGTGTACAAAACTGAAACAAATAAAATTGTAATTAGCATATACTGACATTGTAATGTAATGATTACGTTAGTGTAACAGTAATGTATCTGTTACCTGCCTCAATAGCGCCAAAAGGCCTGTGTTCTCGTAGAAACTTTACAACTTCATATATTTTTCGTTCAAAAACTCTGTCAATAACATCTGGCCTGTCTGCAACATTTATGTCTGGAAAACCTTCCATGTATTCTTCAATTTCGGGCCAGTTGACGTTGCACGTAAATGTAATAAAGAACGATGGATTTCCGTGAACTCTACAAATAGCAAGAGCATCTAAGTAGTGGTTGTACATATACCTCGGGCCACCGGTAAATGATGCTGGTAAAATTATCCTGCTTCCTACATTTGATCCGCTGGTATCGCCCCGTGCAATCGCATCATGTATACATGATAAGAATTCATTACGTATGTCGTTCTTCTTGTTTCTTATGAAATCGATTCGCTGCTGTTCAATGCTACAGTATGCTGTAACGACATACTCCTGAAATAATCTTCCACTTCTTGTCAATAGTGTATATTCATTGTACCAATCATGTATCTGATATGCATAGAACATTTTCATATTCATCTGTTTGTCTTTTTCAGGTGGCGCGCCTTCTTTATCTAGCAATTTTAGACCCAAATGCTACCCTTCTTCACCATAAATGAAAATCAGGGGGAAATGCAGGGACATGTAAAAAGGATGAAGCTTGTCAATTCTTTGTGGAGTATCGCTATGCGTCTCAATGATAACATCGTAGTTGGTTTCAGCATCTGGATCACCTTCGTAGACAATAGCACCAATAGAATCTCCAGTTGGTAGTTCGTGCTCCTTCGAACGGACCACACCAAAGAGCTTAACCTTAAACTCTGGTACGTCATGATTTTCGAGTTTATTCCTTGCAGTTCTAAATAACTGCACCAATTGATTATTATTGTCTAATATCTCAGTCAAATCTTCTATAACGTCTCTTCTTAGAGAGCTTTGGCTATTGGGAAAGTGAAACAATCTACTTTGTACCTCGTTGGTTGTATCATAGATATATAGCTGTAAAAAAGCCGGCCGTTTTCCGGCTGGCGGCAACATGCTGCCTATCCAGTGATAAATTTTGCCCGAAACCTTGAATACATATAGTCCTTGGCCTCTGATGAGTGTCTAAATACTCATCATTTTTGTACAATCTAAACTGCAAAATCATCTGAAAACACTCAGAAATGCATTAAAATGATGAAAATATCACAAATCAGTGTTTTATGTGTCTTAAATGCAAAAACATCAAAATCAGATGAAAAACATATCAAGTTTGCAAAATTGGCAGTTTTAGTCCCCCAAGTTTCAAAAGTTGTCAAAAACAGTCCCTGGTATTTCAAAATCAAGAATTTTATCATTCAAGGTCCCTGAAATATTCTAAGTTGTTAAAAATGGTCCTTGAATGATTCTTTGATCAAATGGCAGAAAAGGTCCATCATCTTTGAAAAATGGCAAAATTAGTCCTTGGATATTTTAAATGGAAAAATGATCAAATATTATCCTTGTACTATCAAAGTTTGTCAAGTTTGGTCCTTGTGATAAGTTTGGAAAAGTGGCATGTTTAGTCCTTTATCTTTGGTCAAATTACATTTTTGGTCCTTGTATACTTACTAAACCAAACGGACCCCCTTTGTATTTTGAGCCCAACCAAAACAAATAGAACCCCTGCCAATATCCCTTGACCCCTGTCATAACCAATTGTGAACCCCCCTTCTATTAATACCACCGGTCAAATAAGTCAAACCCAGCTACTGTTCATCCTCCTCACAGGAAACGCGCCAAACCAGAAACCATGGTGGTTTCCTTGATTTGCTCTATCCTCCCTCTCCACCTGCCTCACCACTTGTATACCTTGTCCCCTCCACCTCCACTAACACCCAAAAGCTTTAATTGATTGAAACCTGCTAAAGAGAAAATTGGCGCCAAAATTACACTTGTATGGTTCTGATGATTTTAGCCAATCCAATGGCTCAGATGAGGTGGGATTCATTCAGAGGACAACAAGGAGTCACTAAAGTCTATAAAGAGGAGTAGAGAAGCAATGTATCAGATATCTAGTGTAACTTAGTTAAAATTAGTCGTTTTAATCAATTTCAAATTTCCAGTGTATTTTAAGTCTTTCCAGCACTTTGTTTAAGTGTTTAAGTGTATTGTGAATCTTTCTTAATAAGCAATTTCAAGTTTTTAAGTCCAATTCAGTTTATGCAATTTTCCTTTCAAAAATCTCATATGATTCAAATGTTGTTTTTAGTTGTTGTTTGGACTGAAATAGCTCATGTAAGCTCCTAGATAGCTTCTAAAAGCTATTAGATATCATAAAATTCAGTTTAGCATTAAAAAGGAAAATCACCAAAAATACCAAATAAATAGTTGGAAATTCAAAAATCTCATGGAAATGGTGTTCACAGCTGGAGCAGGTGAATTTTGGATGGCCTTGGGTTAGTGGCTTAGTGGTAAGCCTATAGGAGTGATCTTTGATCTTGGTTCTGTGTTTTCAGTTGGATAGCCATTTGTAAGCATTTTGATCCATTTTGGCATTTCATTGTACAAGTGTTCATTAGCTTGAATTTCTGTTTCTTTATGTTCATTAGTTATAGTTAAGTGTATTTAAGCATTAAAAACAGTTGGTTGTTCTTTTAAATTTGTAGGTTATAAAAATCTCATTTTGACAGTAAGAATAGCATCATCATAATTCTTGTGTTTCATGTTGTTAAATGTTGTTGTTTCATGTTTATTTAGTCTTATTTAATGATTATATAAGGTCTGCAATCAATTTCATAGGTTAAATCTGTGTTTTGCTCTAAAAATCACCAAATCAGTCATATAAAGTCTTGTTTGGATTTGTGAGTTAAACTGTCTTTAAGGTTGTTTGAATGGTTGCTGGTTATTGTCTTGTACCACACTTGGTCTAATTAACTCAAAGAAATCAAGAAAACCAGTGCTCATAAGCTCAAAAGTCAAAAATGCTTTTGATCATTCTTGTGTGTTAACTGTTTGAATTTCATGATTCATGATCATGATTTTGTGTTAGTAAGTTGTTAGTGTTGATCAAATCAGTCTTTATATACCTTAATACATCTTATTCAGTTCACAGGATCAAATCAAATTTCATTTTAGTCAACTCTTTTTGGTTTTTATAAAAAGTCAAATTTTCATTTGGTCATTTTTGAATAAACTTTAGAATTTCACTGTGTGTTTAATAGAGAGATTTAGCTTAAAATCTTTTGGGTTACTAAAGTTCAGTTGCTAAACTTAATTATAAAAATATTAGTTCACTTCTGTCTAGCTTATTTAGTGCTTATTTTCTAGTTTTTTTTGGACCCTTGTTCTGATATGGTGCCCTGTGCACAGTGAGTGGTGCCATTTTGATAAGCTCACCAAAAGCTTATTAGTTGGTCTCAGCTTCTGATCCTTGGTTCTTTGGAAAGCCAACCTAGCCATCTTGAGGTCTCAAGTTTGGTTTTTCATTTTGAAGCTTGTTTGCTAGGGCTGCAAGTGGCCTTTTGTTCTGTCCACTTTTCAGTTTAGCATAAGTGCTTATTGCTTATTTCTAGCTTATTAGTGTGCTTATCTGTGTAATTTAGCTTTATATAAGTAGCATTAGCCTATTTGTAGCTTATTTAACTTTTGTTTTCAGTTTACAAGCTTGTTTGAGCTTATTTCTCCAAAATAAGCTCATAAGCAAATCTGTTTGTTCATAAGCTCACTCAAATAGCTTATTTTTTTATTTGTAAAATTTTTGTGTTTATTAAAGTTTCATATTTTAAGTAGTTAAGTAGTTTTCAAAAAGAAAAACCAGAAAAACATCAATTTAAAAATAGTGATAGCGTTTATTTAATAGTTTTTAGCTTTTTGATTTTTTCTTTTCAACTTATTAATAAGCAAATCTAGTTTTTATATTTTTCTTAGTTTTCTGTCACCTTAAGTTATTTTTAGAAAAAGTTTTATAATTTTCCTAATCTGTTTAGTATTTATTATAATTTTTAATAGTTAAAAGTATTAAATAATTAGTAATAAATAATTAAAAAGCATAAAAATATCTTTTCAGTTTTAAAATTAGTTTTATTATATTTTAGATTTTTCCAAGTTAAAATTTTATTTTTCCAGGTTTATTTTATATTTTCTAGTATTTAAGTGTATTTTAAATAGTAATTAATTAGTAATAAATATATAAAAAGTGTAAAAAATATATTTATAGTTTCAAAATAAGTTTTATAATATTTTAGATTTTTCTCAATCATAATTTTATTTTTCTAGCCTTATTTCATATTTTCTTTTATTTTAGGTTATTAATAAATAGTTTAAAATAGTTTTTAATTAATAATAATTAAATAAATAGTTATAAAAATAATTTTCCTTTTCTAATAATTTTCTTTTATTTTTAGGATTTCAAAAATGTCATTTTCATATTTTTAGGTCTTTTATTTCTTAGATTTCACTTTTTATTTGGTACGTTTACGTAGTTTTTAAACGTACGTATTTACGTTTGTCTCATCTGATTGTTGTGCTTTCCAATTCTATACCAAAATATCTTTCCAATCAATCAGTAGTGTAATTTTCAATCCAAATCCTTATTGATCACTATCCTTAGTGATCATTCTATCATCTGATCAAGTTTTTGATACACCATTGAGTCTCCGTGGGACTTAACGACCCGGGAATTCATTATATTCTCTGATATTCATTGTATTGGTTTTCGAGCAGTTTAAGTTTATTACGGTTAGCCATTCACAAGTGGCTAGCTTGTGTGATATAGCTTGACGGTATTGTATTCAGACCAATCAAATTTTGGCCCGCTGCGGGGAGGCTTTAGCGTGTGTTAAACCCTTTTCAGACCCATTCTTGCACATATACCACCATTTGTAAAAAGTTTTTTTTTTTTTTAAAGATATAAAATCTCAAAAAAGTTCATTAGCACTTTTCCTAAAGTGTTAAAAACACCAAAAGCAATATAAAACAACAAAACAATCGGAACGTTTTCTATCTTGTATTTTCTTTGAGGTGATTCTTAAAGAAATACGATTTGGTTAAACGAGACGATCCAAAAATAGTGTCCAAAAGTTTTCAACCCATCGGCACAAATCCATACCTACGTCTTTTCTGTGGTACTTAATAAATACATAAAAATCAACCACCGCAAATCAAGGCAGTACACCTACTAACTGGGGGGGTGACCATAATAAGTTCCGAACACAGATTTAAAACTTGCCTTTGTGTCCTTGTGATTTGGTGTACCTTTTTCAAAGAAGCCATTTCATTTGTGATTATTGTTTAAGTTCACTTGTCGTTTTGCCTCGCATTTGTTTTGAAAACTGATTTTTATACTTAGTGCATGCGCACTCGTTCTTCCAGTTCTACAAGTCCACTTTCTGAACTTGGCAAGATTCCTCGTAGGCGTAGAGGACGTTCTCGCTCCTTCACCGTGGCCGAGAACGTCTACCACCACCACCACCACCTGTCGTAATGGCAGAAGATAAGCCCATGAATGAGCTTCTCCAAGCACCCATCGAGGGTTACGGAGATGCCATTGTTGTCCCAGCCATCGTGGCTGATACCTTTGAGCTCAAAACCGGGTTGCTTAATCTAGTAACCCAAAGCCAATTCTATGGTTTTGAGCGGGATGATCCTCATGCACACATTCGATGGTTTAACAAGATTGCATCTACCATCAAATACAAGAATGTCCCACATGAAGCCATTAAGCTTCTTCTGTTCCCATTTTCTCTAGAGGGACAAGCCCGGAATTGGCTTGAGAAACAACCCCTCGTTATTGAGACCGGGAGGATCTAGTCACCAAGTTCAAGTTAACTTGAGTTCTATCCTCCATCCCGAACCACAAGTCTTAAGAATGAGATAATGAAATTTTCTCAGAGATTTGATGAATCATTCGGGGAGGCATGGGATCGTTACAAAGAGTTGCTTCGCAAGTGTCCGCATCACGGTTTTACCGAGTTAATGCAAATGGATACTTTCTACAATGGTCTGAACCAGACCAATCAAGATTCTTTGAATGCCTCCGCGGGAGGTAATTTCCTGAGCAAGACCACCAAAGAGGCCTTGCAAATCATTGAGAACAAATCTCAGGTCCGCCCTTTCCGAGCAAAGACATATCGGTCTCATCTTTGGACCTTCTTCTTCTTCATCTCCTGTGAGTACATCTAGCACCGATGCTAAGATTGACAAACTCACAGATATTGTTCAGGCTTTGGTTCTTGCTAACCAGAAGAAAGTGACCTTCACTCAGACACCAACACATGGTGAAGTGAAGAAAGTCGAGAGTTGTGTTACTTGTGGTGGTCCTCATGCATACTACAATTGTACTACCACCGATGGTAGTCCATTTGAAGCCAATGCTCTAGCCGGTACTGCACATCAGGGAGGTAATCAATACCGTCCTCAAAATGAACCACACTACCGTGCTAACACTAATCAGGCACCACCCGTTTTAACCGAATCATAACATGCAAAACCGGAATCAGAACCAACCAAGAATGAACCAAGGTTACCAAAACCAAGGTAATTTCTATCCTGCACCAAATCAAGGTTTCCAACATCAAGGAAACCTTAATCAAAACAACTTCAATCGAGGGAATCAATTTCATGGGAATATGAATCCTAATCAAGGAAATTTTCAAAATCAAGGCCCTATTCCTAACATTAGAGGCCAGAATTTTCCTAATCCACCTCCCGCCATTGTTCCAACTGTACCATCATCTGATGAGTTGTTGAAGCAATTCATGAAATCCCAAGATGAAATGAGCAGGTTGTTGGTCAGTCAGATTGCTGATCTTAAGAAGTCTTTAAATGATCAACCCTCGGGCTCGGGAAAACTTCCGAGCAACACGATCGCTAACCCGAGGGGCGATGCTAAGGCGATCACAACCAGAAGTGGTGTTTCATATGATGGACCTGCTATTCCTACTACCTCTTCTTCTTCTTCTATCCCAAAGGTAGTGGAAAGTGAACCTAAGACACACAATGGACCTACGACTCCAATGCCTCCTCCACTAGGAGAAATGAGTCAATTTACCAAGGAAACAACGGACAAGGTGCATTTTTCAAACCCACGAAGTACCGCACACGTCCCACCTTCGGTAGTCCAACCTCAAGTTGTCCAGAAACCCAAATCTAATCCAGGAGTTGTTTTTGAACCTCCAGTAGCTCCCGTTGAAAACCAGAAATCCAAATCTTCTATTCCTTACCCATCACGTTTGTATGAGCAAAAGCTCCGCGAGAAAGCCAGTCATCAAATGGACAAATTCTTCCAAATTTTCCAAGAGTTACATTTTGACATAAGCTTTGCGGATGCTATCATGCTGATGCCCAAGTTTGCATCAACTCTCAAACACATGTTAAGCAATAAGGAAAAGCTGTTTGAAATGGCAAAAACTCCTTTGAACGAGAACTGCTCAGCAGTTATCTTGAAGAAACTTCCGGAGAAACTTGGAGATCCTGGAAAATTTCTCTTACCTTGTGTATTTCCAGGAATGGTTGAATGCTTTGCCCTAGCAGATCTTGGTGCAAGCATCAATCTGATGCCTTATTCAGTATGGAAGAAACTTTCTCTTCCGGAACTCACTCCTACATGCATGACTCTCGAGCTTGCAGATCGTTCCATATCCCGTCCTCTTGGCATTGCCGAGGACGTATTTTTGAAAGTAGGAAAGTTCCATTTTCCAGCTGACTTCGTGGTTGTTGATTTTGATGCCGATCATCGGGTTCCTCTCATTGTTGGTCGAGGATTCCTGAGAACGAGCCGTGCTCTCATTGATGTATTTGAGCAAGAAATCACATTACGTGTTGGTAATGAAGCTGTCACCTTTAACCTTGATCAAACTTTGAGGTACTCCGCAAACTATGATTCTGAGTCGGTGAACCGAATAGATATCATTGATGTTGCTTCTGAAGAGTACTCTCAAGAAGTTCTTGGTTACTCTCATAATTCTGTGAGTGGGGATCCCACCACATCTTCTCAACCTATCATAGCCAATTCCACTCCTTCTATCAATCCTTTTGAGGGAAGAGACTTCATCTTGGAAGAGATTGAAGCATACTTGGCTAGTGATTCTGTTCCATGGGAAATTGATCATGCTCCAATTGACATTGAGGGGGACATACTTCTCATTGAGAAGTTTCTTAATGATGATCCATCATCAACCCCTCACACTAGTGATTCAATTCCTAATGAGATTAATCAAAATGAGATTAATCTGGAGGGAGATATTCTTCTAAAGAAGTTGTTAAATCAAGACACTTCTCCTCCTCTCCCTCCCGTCGAGCTTCATAACAAGGAAGTCAAGTCAGTTGAGAAAACTGAAGAATTTCCTGAGGTTGAGCTTAAGGACTTACCACCTCATCTCGAGTATGCATTTCTAGAAGGTGATGATAAATTACCTGTCATTATTGCTCGAGATTTGAGTAAGGATGAAAAGGCTGCTCTCATAAAGGTCTTGAAGTCACACAAGCAAGCAATTGCTTGGAAACTCTTCGACATTAAGGGTATCAACCCTGAGTTTTGTACTCACAAAATCTTGATGGAGGATGACTTTAAACCAAGCAGTTCAACATCGAGAGCGAGTGAATCCAAAATCCATGATGTTATCAAACAAGAGGTTATCAAACTTCTTGATGCAGGATTGATTTACCCGATCTCAGATAGTCCTTGGGTTAGCCCAATTCATTGTGTTCCGAAAAAGGGTGGCATAACTGTTGTCACTAATGAAGATAACGAGTTAATTCCAACTCGATTGGTTACGGGATGGCGTGTGTGTATTGACTATCGTAAGTTGAATGACGCCACCCGTAAAGACCATTTTCCTCTACCCTTCATGGACCAAATGCTTGAGAGATTAGCAGGGAACGAATACTATTGTTTCCTTGATGGTTTCTCGGGATATTTTCAGATCCCCATTGATCCGCTGGATCAAGAAAAGACCACATTCACCTGCCCATACGGAACTTTTGCCTACAAACGTATGCCTTTTGGCTTATGTAATGCTCCTGGCACGTTCCAACGATGTATGATGGCCATTTTCCACGACATGATCGGGGAAACAATGGAGGTGTTTATGGATGACTTCTCGGTCATTGGGGATTCATTTCAAACATGTCTCTCCCATTTAGATAAAATGCTCAAACGGTGTGAAGACACCAATCTTTGTCTAAATTGGGAGAAGAGCCACTTTATGGTCAAAGAAGGCATAGTCCTTGGCCATAAGATTTCAAAAACGGGATTGAGGTAGATAGAGCAAAAGTCGATGTTATTGCTAAATTGCCTCATCCTACTACCGTCAAAGGTATTAGGAGTTTTTTAGGTCATGCCGGTTTCTATCGTAGATTCATACAAGATTTTTCCAAAATCGCTCGGCCTATGACTCATCTTCTTGAAAAAGATGCTCCTTTTATCTTTTCACCCGAGTGCATTGAAGCTTTTGAAACATTGAAGAAAAAGCTTACTGAAGCACCCATTCTCGTTGCTCCCGACTGGGATTTGCCTTTTGAGCTCATGTGCGATGCAAGTGATTTTGCTATCGGTGCAGTCTTAGGGCAACGCAGAAACAAACATTTTCAGCCTATCCACTACGCAAGTAAGACTATGACTGAAGCTCAAACTCATTACACCACCACAGAAAAAGAGCTATTAGCCGTGGTGTATGCATTTGAGAAGTTTCGGCCATACTTAATCCTGACCAAATGCGTGGTGTATACGGATCACTCGGCTCTCAAATATCTCTTTGCAAAACAAGATGCAAAGCCGAGATTACTCCGTTGGATTCTTCTCCTGCAGGAATTTGATATCATCATACATGATAAAAAGGAGGAGAATCTAGCTGCTGATCATCTGTCCAGATTAGAAAACCCTCACCAAGATGTTTTCGAGAAAAAGGAAATAAATGAAACATTTCCTCTCGAGACACTCAATGCGGTTTCTTTTCGTGAAAATTCTACCACCCCATGGTTTGCTGACTTCGCAAATTACCATGCGGGTAACTTCATTGTGAAAGGGATGTCGACCCAACAGAAGAACAAATTCTTCAAAGATGTTAAACATTACTTCTGGGACGACCCCTACTTATTCAAAATCTGTGCGGATCAAGTCATCCGACGGTGTGTTTATGGACAAGAAGCTCTTGACATTCTCAAAGCTTGCCATGCTGGACCCACCGGGGGCCATCATAGTCCCAACTACACCGCCAAAAAGGTGTTTGATTCCGGGTTTTATTGGCCCACAATCTATAAGGATGCCCACGATTTTGTCAAAGCCTGTGACGCTTGTCAACGTCATGGAAATATCTCTCAAAGAAATGAAATGCCGCAAAATGCCATTCAAGTGTGTGAGATATTTGACATCTGGGGTATTGACTTTATGGGGCCATTTCCATCTTCTAGAGGAAACAAATACATACTCGTGGCTGTTGACTATTTGTCAAAATGGGTTGAAGTGAAAGCTTTACCTACTAATGATGCCCGGGTAGTTGTGAAATTTTTGAAATCCCTTTTTGCCAGGTTTGGAACTCCGAGAGCTATAATCAGTGATCGTGGTACACATTTTTACAATGACCAATTTGATCGTGTCATGCAAAAGTATGGTGTTACCCACCGTCTCTCTACTGCATACCACCCCTAAACAAGTGGGCAGGTGGAAGTTTCCAACCGTGGTATTAAAAGAATCTTGGAGAGGACGGTTGGCGAAAACCGTGCCTCTTGGTCGGATAAGCTAGATGACGCACTATGGGCCTTCCGTACAGCTTATAAAACACCCATCGGGTGCACTCCATACAAGCTAGTGTACGGGAAGGCATGTCATCTGCCGGTTGAGCTTGAGCACAAGGCATACTGGGCCTTGAAACATGCCAACTTTGATATTCAGACAGCTGGTGATCATCGGAAAGTTCAAATGAATGAATTAAATGAACTCCGTGATCAAGCTTACGAGAACTCTTTGATCTACAAACAAAAGACAAAGAAGATTCATGACTCAAAAATCAAGAACCGCATTTTCAACGTCGGTGATCGAGTCCTTCTTTTCAATTCAAGATTGAAGATTTTCTCGGGGAAATTAAAATCCCGCTGGTCTGGACCATTTACCATCACTAAAGTCTTTCCATATGGAAACATTGAGTTATCTCAACCCGATGGTCCAAATTTCAAAGTGAATGGTCATCGGTTGAAGCATTATTTTGAAGAGGACATTCCTCCCGTGATTGTCCCGGATCTACAAACTTTCCCCATGAACCAATGAATGCGGGGATCGAGTCAAGCTAATGACTCGGGAATCAAAAACAATAGCACACACCATATGGGTTTTCACCCATATTTCTGTCTTCTTTCTCTGTTCTACCACCCTAGTGTGTGGGAGTTGCCCCATCTTTGTTGTATATAAAATCTCTTTAAAAAAAAATCTTTCAAATAAAATAATGGCCGTAATATTTCCCTTTTACGTTCTTTGTTTCGGCATAACCGCCGGTACTTTGAATATTGAGGGCAATATTCATTTCTAAGTGTGGGGGGGAATTCTCACGAATTTTATCACGTATTTATCCGCCCAATTCCCCCGTTTTTGGCCAAAAAAAATTTTTTTTTTGGAGTAAGTGTTTTTCACTTACTCAGCATATGGTATTCAAATCCGCCATGTCTAAAAACAAAAGGATTGGCTAATCCAGGAGCAAACGGCTCTTGGTAAAGATTTCTCAAATCCGTTTATGGCTTGCAATTTGCCCAAAATTGTATGGTATTCAACTCACCATATCCTAAAAAGTGAAGAGTTGGCTAGCCCGCAAGTTTATGGCTTGTGGTAAAGGCAGTGGAAAAGCCATAATTGGTAATCGACTCACCAAAGATAATATCGATAATTTATCTAAGAGTTGGCTAGTCCAGAGCAAACGGCTTCTGGTAAAGACAAATCAAATCCGTTTACAACTTATGATTTGCTCAAAATCATTTGGTTATCATTGTACCAAGGTTCTTACTTGAACCAAAACAATTGGCTACTCCAGAAGTGATGGCTTTTGGTAAAGAGTTTTTAAAATCCATTAAAGTTTAAAACATTGCTAGGGACTAGCAATATCTTAGTGTGGGGGATTGATGAGTGTCTAAATACTCATCATTTTTGTACAATCTAAACTGCAAAATCATCTGAAAACACTCAGAAATGCATTAAAATGATGAAAATATCACAAAACAGTTTTTTATGTGTCTTAAATGCAAAAACATCAAAATCAGATGAAAAACATATCAAGTTTGCAAAATTGGCAGTTTTAGTCCCCCAAGTTTCAAAAGTTGTCAAAACAGTCCCTGGTATTTCAAAATCAAGAATTTTATCATTCAAGGTCCCTGAAATATTCTAAGTTGTTAAAAATGGTCCTTGAATGATTCTTTGATCAAATGGCAGAAAAGGTCCATCATTTTTGAAAAATGGCAAAATTAGTCCTTGGATATTTTAAATGGAAAAATTATCAAATATTATCCTTGTACTATCAAAGTTTGTCAAGTTTGGTCCTTGTGATAAGTTTGGAAAAGTGGCATGTTCAGTCCTTTATCTTTGGTCAAATTACATTTTTGGTCCTTGTATACTTACTAAACCAAACGGACCCCCTTTGTATTTTGAGCCCAACCAAAACAAATAGAACCCCTGCCAATATCCCTTGACCCCTGTCATAACCAATTGTGAACCCCCCTTCTATTAATACCACCGGTCAAATTATTCAAACCCAGCACTGTTCCTCTCCCTCACAAGAACGCGCCAAACCAGAAACCATGGTGGTTTCCTTGATTTGCTCTATCCTCCCTCTCCACCTGCCTCACCACTTGTATACCTTGTCCCCTCCACCTCCACTAACACCCAAAAGCTTTAATTGATTGAAACCTGCTAAAGAGAAAATTGGCGCCAAAATTACACTTGTATGGTTCTGATAATTTTAGCCAATCCAATGGCTCAGATGAGGTGGGATTCATTCAGAGGTCAACAAGGAGTCACTAAAGTCTATAAAGAGGAGTAGAGAAGCAATGTATCAGATATCTAGTGTAACTTAGTTAAAATTAGTCGTTTTAATCAATTTCAAATTTCCAGTGTATTTTAAGTCTTTCCAGCACTTTGTTTAAGTGTTTAAGTGTATTGTGAATCTTTCTTAATAAGCAATTTCAAGTTTTTAAGTTCAATTCAGTTTATGCAATTTTCCTTTCAAAAATCTCATATGATTCAAATGTTGTTTTTAGTTGTTGTTTGGACTGAAATAGCTCATGTAAGCTCCTAGATAGCTTCTAAAAGCTATTAGATATCATAAAATTCAGTTTAGCATTAAAAAGGAAAAATCACCAAAAATACCAAATAAATAGTTGGAAATTCAAAAATCTCATGGAAATGGTGTTCACAGCTGGAGCAGGGTGAATTTTGGATGGCCTTGGGTTAGTGGCTTAGTGGTAAGCCTATAGGAGTGATCTTTGATCTTGGTTCTGTGTTTTCAGTTGGATAGCCATTTGTAAGCATTTTGATCCATTTTGGCATTTTACTGTACAAGTGTTCATTAGCTTGAATTTCTGTTTCTTTATGTTCATTAGTTATAGTTAAGTGTATTTAAGCATTAAAAACAGTTGGTTGTTCTTTTAAATTTGTAGGTTATAAAAATCTCATTTTGACAGTAAGAATAGCATCATCATAATTCTTGTGTTTCATGTTGTTAAATGTTGTTGTTTCATGTTTATTTAGTCTTATTTAATGATTATATAAGGTCTGCAATCAATTTCATAGGTTAAATCTGTGTTTTGCTCTAAAAATCACCAAATCAGTCATATAAAGTCTTGTTTGGATTTGTGAGTTAAACTGTCTTTAAGGTTGTTTGAATGGTTGCTGGTTATTGTCTTGTACCACACTTGGTCTAATTAACTCAAAGAAATCAAGAAAACCAGTGCTCATAAGCTCAAAAGTCAAAAATGCTTTTGATCATTCTTGTGTGTTAACTGTTTGAATTTCATGATTCATGATCATGATTTTGTGTTAGTAAGTTGTTAGTGTTGATCAAATCAGTCTTTATATACCTTAATACATCTTATTCAGTTCACAGGATCAAATCAAATTTCATTTTAGTCAACTCTTTTTGGTTTTTATAAAAAGTCAAATTTTCATTTGGTCATTTTTGAATAAACTTTAGAATTTCACTGTGTGTTTAATAGAGAGATTTAGTTTAAAAGCTTTTGGGTTACTAAAGTTCAGTTGCTAAACTTAATTATAAAAATATTAGTTCACTTCTGTCTAGCTTATTTAGTGCTTATTTTCTAGTTTTTTTTGGACCCTTGTTCTGATATGGTGCCCTGTGCACAGTGAGTGGTGCCATTTTGATAAGCTCACCAAAAGCTTATTAGTTGGTCTCAGCTTCTGATCCTTGGTTCTTTGGAAAGCCAACCTAGCCATCTTGAGGTCTCAAGTTTGGGTTTTCATTTTGAAGCTTGTTTGCTAGGGCTGCAAGTGGCCTTTTGTTCTGTCCACTTTTCAATTTAGCATGGCAAGTGCTTATTGCTTATTTCTAGCTTATTAGTGTGCTTATCTGTGTAATTTAGCTTTATATAAGTAGCATTAGCCTATTTGTAGCTTATTTAACTTTTGTTTTCAGTTTACAAGCTTGTTTGAGCTTATTTCTCCAAAATAAGTTCATAAGCAAATCTGTTTGTTCATAAGCTCACTCAAATAGCTTATTTTTTATTTGTAAAATTTTTGTGTTTATTAAAGTTTCATATTTTAAGTAGTTAAGTAGTTTTCAAAAAGAAAAACCAGAAAAACATCAATTTAAAAATAGTGATAGCGTTTATTTAATAGTTTTTAGCTTTTTGATTTTTTCTTTTCATCTTATTAATAAGCAAATCTAGTTTTTATATTTTTCTTAGTTTTCTGTCACCTTAAGTTATTTTTAGAAAAAGTTTTATAATTTTCCTAATCTGTTTAGTATTTATTATAATTTTTAATAGTTAAAAGTATTAAATAATTAGTAATAAATCATTAAAAAGCATAAAAAATATCTTTTCAGTTTTAAAATTAGTTTTATTATATTTTAGATTTTTCCAAGTTAAAATTTTATTTTTCCAGGTTTATTTTATATTTTCTAGTATTTAAGTGTATTTTAAATAGTAATTAATTAGTAATAAATATATAAAAAGTGTAAAAAATATATTTATAGTTTCAAAATAAGTTTTATAATATTTTAGATTTTTCTCAATCATAATTTTATTTTTCTAGCCTTATTTCATATTTTCTTTTATTTTAGGTTATTAATAAATAGTTTAAAATAGTTTTTAATTAATAATAATTAAATAAATAGTTATAAAAATAATTTTCCTATTCTAATAATTTTCTTTTATTTTTAGGATTTCAAAAATGTCATTTTCATATTTTTAGGTCTTTTATTTCTTAGATTTCACTTTTTATTTGGTACGTTTACGTAGTTTTTAAACGTACGTATTTACGTTTGTCTCATCTGATTGTTGTGCTTTCCAATTCTGTACCAAAATATCTTTCCAATCAATCAGTAGTGTAATTTTCAATCCAAATCCTTATTGATCACTATTCTTAGTGATCATTCTATCATCTGATCAAGTTTTTGATACACCATTGAGTCTCCGTGGGACTTAACGACCCGGGAATTCATTATATTCTCTGATCTTCATTGTATTGGTTTCTGAGCAGTTTTAAGTTTATTACGGTTAGCCATTCACAAGTGGCTAGCTTGTGTGATATAGCTTGACTGTATTCAGCACCAATCAGCCTCTGTTGATAGATTCATCAACTTCAGCACCTAGAGATGTCATCGAAAACATTTGGTTGTACGCACGAATGTTTTCCATGAAATGCCTGTCAGCAAAGAATTCTTTCATTGACTCTGGGCATTCATGTGTTGCGTTTAATTTGACCTTGCCGTTGTTGCAACACCGGTGGTATTCCGGTAAAGTGGCACGGTTGGTTTTAAGCCGCTCATCGTACCAGAACAAAGCTTTGCAATGCGTGCACACATGGTCGCATTTACCCATCCGAACATACGTATCTGGCAGACCTAAAAAAAATAAAGATAAGTAAAATATATAGTCAACAGTAGCGGGGAAAAAATCACCTTGTCTAATTTGCCTTCGTCTAGTGGTTGCAGGCATAGTTTGGCTGCTTGTTTCACCCATAGAACCCGGTGGCGCTGTAGTAAAACAAACATTGTTACTACGATCCCTGAAGAAATTAGCAGGAGATTTTGCAGTAGAAAATAAAAAAAAAAATAAAAAAAATAAAAGAAGAAGAAGAATAAAATAAAATAAACCAAGTTATGTACCCTGAATGAAGCGTGGTCTCTTAGACCGTCTACCAGCATCGTTTCTATTACTGATATTGGCTGAACAATTTCTATTCCCTGAACCATAGCAACCATTATTGGTACAGTTACTAAAAAACACCAGCTGAAAAGTCGGCATGTTAAGAGCATAAGCAACTAAATACCTTGAGTGAACCGTAGTCTTTTTGTCGGTGGCGCACCAATGTGAGGAGTATTTTGGTGTGAGCTTTGGTAAGGTAAAAGGCTATTATATACACTGTCATACTCAATAGCTAGCAACAAAGAGAAATACAACATTTAGCTTTTAAACTGTAATGATGTCATACACATAAGATAGTTTACTAACTTACTTGTTATATATGAGGATGTTCCGGCATCAGCACTCTGAAATCTTGTTGGAGAAAGTATGGTGAGTATATGGTCTTTTGGTGCTCGAAGTCCGTAAATTAGTCTGCATATTTGTAGAACTTTTTTTGTTTGTACTATGACAGTTTCCACCATAAATATTTTGCATTGAATGTGCATGGGCATGTGTAAAAGGCTGAGGTATACTATTATTTGCATCAACTTTTGTGCAAAGCCGTGGAGACAAAGTAGCATAACATGTGGTATTCGCAGCGCCAACAAATGTAGCATTAGAGTCGTGAAGACTTGTAACCATGTTGGGATACTCAGTGGTTGTCTGTTCATTGTTGACAGGATGAGCCAAAGTATGAATGGCAACATTATCTGGCGTAGTTTTAGAAGGCCCAACGGCGTTTACTGAAAAAACCCTACACACTGCTTTATGTTTTGTTTTCATAGGTAGATTACTAACGTAATTTGTAATGTATGATCACTAAGGTTGTTGAGTTTATGATATATAAAATACAATAAAACATAAAGACATCAAGAGTACACAGCGGAAGACTAAAATCATAACAAATAAATAATTAACTGAAAGTATGCGTAACGTACCTCTTGCGAATGTCAGATCCCTTGAGCAAAACAAAGGAGTGGTTTGAAGAGTTGTCCCTTACCGTTTTACAACTCAAACCAATATGGTGTAAGAATAGTGTCTTACTACCACGTTCTTGTACACACGAATTAACCAACGAATCAAGCGATTGCTAGATCTAACACAAGTCTTCGTTTAAGAAAAACGAAACCAAACTCCCTTACTTGGGGTGTTCGGCCGAATAGGGACAAGAGAGAGGAGAGGAGAGATCTAGGGTTAATTCAATGCACAAGTGTATGAAACCCTAGAACCTAACCCTCTTTATATACTAGTAGGGAAACTTTGGGAACAAGTTAGGGATTAGGGCTTGGGAAGCCCCCTTTGGCCGGCCACTATGCAAAGCCCAAGGGAAATCCATAACTTTTCCAAATTTTCCATTTTAGTCCTTCTCTTTTCATTTAGCGGTCGTTAGTCATTTTTCCGTTAAATACTTAACGATCGTTAACCGGACTTAATGTGCAATAATTAATCGTAAACATAAACATTAATTATTAACTTTAATTCTCATTAGCTAATGTGTGCAATCCCGTGGTCACGAGTTGAATCCGGACATTCACATGTTTGTAAATATATACATTTCCAACAGCTCCCACTTGGATATGTTTACAAAGCGTGAAATGACATTGGTTAGCGTCTAGCAACACGCCAATGCCCCCGGTACAACTCGTGTGTGGTTTTCTGGAGAAAAACCAAATTTGATGATTCATCATCATATTCATCCTTTTGTTTCTAATACCATGTTAATAAGAATATGGATCTTACTCATTTCTTAATTAACTATTCTGTTTAACGCTTTATATGATTGATTAAGATTACCAATTCTTCTGAACATATTCCAGAAGACCTTGGGTATGGCCATACAAACATCTTAACAATCCTACGAGGGGCCCAGCAGTATTATACTTCAAAATAAATTTGAAGGAAACAAATCCCATTTTGACTACAAGCAGGATTCATAAATTTCGCAACACTTCTGAAAATAACCTTTATAACTACCATTCGGTATAACGTTAGATTGCTTCACAAAAATGCACTACATCCATGACATATCTCTTGTATCTCAAGTCAGAGGATAAATATTCATGATATACTTAATGACAAATATCCATAAAGTATTATCATGCGGGTGGGATAAGTCCTATACTCAATACATTGAATATCATCTGAAATTAGTCATGCTACGCATCAATATACTTTCAAGTATATTCTAACTAATACTCAGATTTGTCTTAATTCAATATCATTCCCATGTTATTGATTGACAACGAACTATTTAGAATAACTTAAGTTATTCAAGGATTTAAACATGTAAATATAGGATAACATCATAATAAATGAACAATAAACATAACAAAATATTTTATTTCATTTCAATAATAATGTTTAGAATATCCTTTTATCCAAATACTAAATAAATCAATGCATGATAATTCTTAGTTAATGAATTTTTCCACAAGTCATGCAACTCATACTTGTTGACAAGGCATAATTTCAACTAACTTTGATCTATAGGAATTTTGAGAATACTTATTTCAAGAATTCAATAAGTGAATTTCTTGTATATGTTTACACATATCTTGATATTGTCATATCATTCCATAAGGTGCGTGATAACCTGAACCACCCTTTTATGACAATTATCTTTCAAAACCTTAAAGTTTTAAAGTATTTTTTATTCTTTAATGTATAATGCAACTATGCTCTTATTTGAGCATAACTAGTCAACATGGTCATCATCAAGGATACCATTACTAGAATTGAGTGTCATATCAATTATACTAGCATCATTGTATACAACAATATGCTCTTTAAATATCCGTAAACATTTGAACAGTTATAGTGTAATGTTGGTGCCTACCAAAAATCAAGTTTTGTTGGCAATGACAATTATGAAACAAACTGTCATATTTTCATCCATAGAATCTAGGAGCATCTCCAGACTGTGGAATGTGATTCTAAATCCAAACATATTTCCTTTTAAAATATTTATTACACTAACAACTTTCAATGTTGTCAAATCATCTTGTAATCAAGTATGACACAACAATCTTACAACATGATGTACATGATGAATCTTCAAGTTAGACTTTAAGATCTCATTATATATCCATCATGTTCTATTAGACTCATTCATTTTACTGCATATGTTTATAGTAATAAACATATATTCCAAGGTTGTATGTCATATTTCCAAATCTTACAAACGAAGTTTCATTCCCAACTAAAACTTAATTTACGTGGAATGCAGTTGCCCATACAACATATAAGATTTACGAAAATAATACTCCCACTAGCTTTCAGGAATACTTATGAGCTTATCTTATTTTAATCATTAAATCAAACATGGATTTAATATTAAACATAAGAATCATCTCCTAGATGCATGCATATATCCATTCATGGATTCTTGCAGTCTGTACATATTCAAAGATTATTTGAATTCATAAAAACTCCTTTGCATTACATATCGTCCTCGCAAAAGTAATTCCAGAACAAAGATTTTTGATATTCATTGTCAAAGTTTCATATCAATGAAACTAAGTATGACAATTATAATCTTGATACTTCTATTTAATGTATCTAGGAAAGAATATTCAATCATAGTTAATTGCTTAAGTATGATTGATATTATTATCACTAGACATACATTAAATACATGTACAATATTGTCCATATGATTTCTACACAAAGATTTAAACCATTAGGGTTTCCATCCTTTAAAGAAACTCATTTTCATTTATTAAGATAAACCAAGTATCTAAAGTTGATTATCTTTATGGACAGCATCTCTACATTCATAGTATGATTGATTTTCCACAATTCAACATTTGGTAAATTTATCATTATGATTAACAGGCTTACCATGATCCTGTAACTCATATTCCTCAGCATATTAAATATCTGAGATATCCTTACGGATCTATGAATGACAATTCCATCATATTAAGGTCTGTCATTTTCATGTTTAGCCTCATCATGATATTTGCTAGTGCATTTTAGAAGATTATGTATTTTGTAATTCAATCTTTCAAGATCTAAACAAAACTCCCACTTGCCTTTAAAAATTTAAAGATTACCTTTAAATAGTTTAGCAAGTAGAGCAACAATACATTGTTTTCTTTTGGGATATTACAAAAAAACATTGACAGTTCCTAACATTAGTTTGTTACAACTCACTCTATAAGCAGTTTAACAAATTCAGAACTTCATTTATAAGACTTAATGTGATTCATCACATTCCATAAACAAATGGTGTCTTATTAATCTTCTAGGTTGGAGTCTTATTGAGTATATTCAATCTATACTCAATCTACTAACCTTGATAACTTTTGGAAGAAACTATAGTTATCTTGAATCAAACAATGCCAATAGATTTTGATTCTTCTAACTGAACATACCATAAAACTATGGTATTTCCTTAGAATTAATATTGTAAGATTAATCTAACAATATTTAAGATAACCATCTACTCTTTGGTTTATCATATTTACCAACAAAGTAAAACTTAATGGTACAATAGAATTACCAAGTCAATTGCATGTATTATAACACAAGTATTCTTGACCAAGTCAAAAGATATAACAGTTATAATCCCACTATACGTTATAAGTCTTTGATCAACTCATTGACTTCATGCATATGTCTTAAAACATAGCAAGTTAACGTCTTACTTTATATTCTAAGTCTTGTATTAAAAGACTTCATGTTTGTGATTTTACAAAATCATAAACATTTATAATTAAAGTAATTATGAACACCGCCTCGAGTTTCAATTAATATTTCAAGTTAATATTTACTACATATATTTAAGTCATTCAACGAATACTTAAATTCAAGGTAGTATTAGATTACTTCATTTAATTATGTCATTCCATGAAATGTTCCATGTAAGAAACTGCAGAATCATCCATGCTCGTTCTCACGACACGTGGATATTTTACCTTAGGCTACAATCTAGTTCACGTTCTCACGTAACATAAATTGTAACTACAAGTGTTTCTTAAATATTGAATGACATAAATATTTAAAATAAAGTAGTCTTTGTTATCATCTTGACACATGTTCTTAATAGGGCAATCATACATATTTAAATGTATACTTCCTATTAGAACGTTATTCTCTTACTTTTCAGTCAAGAGAATTCATTTAAATCATATTAATATGTATTGTACCTTGCACACAATAAAGATTTCTCCCACTTGTGCATGGAACAATATCATGTAACATATAAACAACACGATAAACGTTCGTTTATTTGATTAATATGATTTGTGTCATAGATATAACTAGTAGATATAGGACTATATTGATTTGCAAGAAAACGCACATGACAATCCTAAAAACATAAGTGCCTACAATTGGAAAGTAATTATCTTTGAAGATAATTTGGGTTACTACACAGGAAATAAGGCTTGTAGCTCCCACTGAATTAGAAATCATTAAAACAACTTCTTATTCGGTAATGCAACACAAATGCTCCCCTGAATCGACAACATTGTAAGTGTTGCATAACCAGTGAAAACAACTTGCTTGCTTTTTACTTTCCTACACCTTTAAAGAACCATATGTAATCATTACTAAGGTACTAAAAGGTGTATTCTACTCTTTGAATGATGGGTTATCCATCAATGTTATTAACTTGAAAAAATGGATATGCAATTTCTTTCTTAATAGGCCTACCATCCCCATATTGGTATGTAGTACCTTTAAAGGCTAAAGCAAAACAACTAGATAAAATATGCTAGTTTGCCTTTTACCAATTTTTGCGGTAATTTGTCTAGCTTCTAATTTTGTAACTCACATACATATTTTCCAGTTAACCAACATTCATGTTGTTACAAAAGGATTCATTCACCAAATGAAGGTAATGAAAGCTTTATGAAAAATAAGATGTGCAATTCATTGCTATGAGTTACATTTAGAATTTAGACAATTCAAATGTTCCTATTATACCTTTCTCATTCATGAAAAGGAATAGGATTGAGTCTCATGCTTCTCCCATGGAAAAGAGACTTCGTTTGTCTTTTCGGTAAATTATTCTCGATCAAACATTTGTTTGAAAGCAGAATGGATCAATTTAATGATCAAAGACTAAACCTCGTTTACGGTTAAATGTTGCATTTATACATTCAAAAGAATTATAAAATTCAATTTTAGTATTTTCGATAATTTTCCTTTTCAATAAACAATTAAATACCCAAGGTTCATAGTCATATAACCAATTAATATTTATTGAAAACTAGGATCCAAATTGTCATAATTTCATCACGTCATTTGATCTGCTAGTAATGAACCTTATATAAAATGGTAGAGCATTTGCTCAATTGCCAATATCAATTGCAATTCCTAGATTTATGGGATTTACATATAGCCAATATCAATCGCCATGTAAACATATTTTATCCCATCTTATGCCTTGAGTTGCCAGTTCTCACTGCCTAACTCAATTAAGTTGTCCAACTTAAGAAACTGCAAAATCGTCCATGCCCGTTCTCACGACACGTGGACATTTTACCCTTTGATTAAGATCTAAGTCACGTTCTCACGCAAATAGAAAGTAATCTTAGGTGTTTCCGTTTCATTGGATGGCATATAACTTAAATTAAAGGGTAATAGTTTTGATGTTAAATCAAATATGTACAAAAATGTCATGCATTCATCTTTGTAGCATAGTTTTATTAAAACATTTATATCTTGTTTTAATGTATAAGCTTTTCATCATCAAACTTTAATTGAGGTATTGGGTTCACCAATCAAGGAATTAGTGTTAATTATCATCCATTATACCGTACTTTTGCATAAGTGTAAACACTTAGTGTTTCGGATAATTACCACCGAAGTGGCGCATGGAATTAAAACTAATTCGCCCTTAAGATGAGCTTGCACATTTAATGGCTTACTAAGTAGCTCCATTCCGAACTTACAGGGGGGGGACAGGTACGCGCTAAAGCACAACCTTAGACATCCTTTCAGTGTGACTGTGCGCACTTCTTTAAACCCCTTTTATTAGTTCATTCTCATGGGTGAGCCGTTCAGCCATTTGTACCAAAGTCATCAATCAATTAAACGATTATGATTACTATGCTTAAAAATACATGTTTCACCATTGTTTAGGTTAGTTTATTTTTCTTGTAAAAATACCCTTGTTACACATAACAAACAAGCAAGTATTTATTAAAATAAACAAATAAACAATGAATGCATAACAAATAAAAGTCATGCATATCAAATAGCCACATGCAAACGTTTTTGATAAATCCTATTAATAACCAATTCTAGATCTGTCAATATGCATATATTTAATTAAGACTTTCACCCGTTTTCATCTATGTACAAGGTGAGCCACATGCATCGATTCATCGATTGCGTAAGTCAAAATTAAACATATACCACATAGAACATAATTGATTAAATAATAATTATTGAGGTCTTCCCCAATTTTAGATCTATCATAATTTAATGCATATTACTTAAACAAGAAACATACAATAAAAGCAAATCCATGATAAAACATGCATGTAATTATCATGGACATAAAATTACACTTAACAATTAATGCAATTAAATAGAGTTACGCATATACACATAAAGTTGCATGCATCTTAGGGTTTCTAATCCAATTAAAACAATAGTTTACAAAACCCTAATTAGGGCACCAAATAAAACGCCCCCCCTCAAAATTAGGGTTTAGGTTTTGCAAACCCTAGATCTAAGCATACAAATAATAACACATTCATGTTTATTTTAATTATGTGTTTCAGTAATTAACTACTTGTTATACAAGGCTCGTGATGCCACTGTTGATTTTATGATATATAAAATACAATAAAACATAAAGACATCAAGAGTACACAGCGGAAGACTAAAATCATAACAAATAAATAATTAACTGAAAGTATGCGTAACGTACCTCTTGCGAACGTCAGATCCCTTGAGCAAAACAAAGGAGTGGTTTGAAGAGTTGTCCCTTACCGTTTTACAACTCAAACCAATATGGTGTAAGAATAGTGTCTTACTACCACGTTCTTGTACACACGAATTAACCAACGAATCAAGCGATTGCTAGATCTAACACAAGTCCTCGTTTAAGAAAAACGAAACCAAACTCCCTTACTTGGGGTGTTCGGCCGAATAGGGACAAGAGAGAGGAGAGGAGAGATCTAGGGTTAATTCAATGCACAAGTGTATGAAACCCTAGAACCTAACCCTCTTTATATACTAGTAGGGAAACTTTGGGAACAAGTTAGGGATTAGGGCTTGGGAAGCCCCCTTTGGCCGGCCACTATGCAAAGCCCAAGGGAAATCCATAACTTTTCCAAGTTTTCCATTTTTAGTCCTTTCTCTTTTCATTTAACGGTCGTTAGTCATTTTTCCGTTAAATACTTAACGATCGTTAACCGGACTTAATGTGCAATAATTAATCGTAAACATAAACATTAATTATTAACTTTAATTCTCATTCGCTAATGTGTGCAATCCCGTGGTCACGAGTTCGAATCCGGACATTCACATGTTTGTAAATATATACATTTCCAACAAAGGTAACTTGTAATTCATGGTAATCATTAACAGCATCACACTACAAGAAAAAGTAGCTTTAGTGATGATAATTTAGTGACGAGAAATTGTTTTGGTCACTATTTAGATGAAAATAGTGACGATATAATTTTTAGTCATTATTTTTGGTCATCAGTAAAAAGTCAGTGACGAAACTTATAAATCGTCACTAGTTAGTCACCAAATTTCATGAATAGTGACGAGAAATTTCGTCATTAAGTATTAGTGACGAAATTTTGGTCACTATTTCACATATTGCTAATTCTATAAAATGGTTAAGAATAAGGGCATTTAGATATGTACTTATTAAAACTTGCATATTCGTATATTAATCCAAAAATCGTAAACACTCTCAAACATTACGGATAAAAAAACTTGTATTATAGAGAAATTTGCAAAATTGCAAATACTTAACTTTCTTGTATGTATTCTCCTCTAAATATATTATTTGAAACAAATGTTATAAAAACTGGGTTTTTAAATCGACCTGGTTAAGTCATCGGGTTGCCGGTTCGACTGCCGACTCAACCCGGTTTTGTTTAAAAAAATTATTTTTTTCAAGCGGTTCGACCACCGGGTCAACCTGGTTTTCTATAAAAAAAGATGAAAAAAACTAAACCCGATCTACCTGGGTAACTTAAAACCCGAGGGGAATAACTGGTTAACCTGTTTATAAAAACCACGTTATTTTTTACCCGTCACATATTATATTTTATTGATATGTAAAAAAAAGAAAAAAAAAAGAAAAAAAAAACCTATAATAAATATCAAACATGTATATTGAATAAATAGTAGTAACACATATATTATCAAAAATTTCTTTTATAACCAGCATTCACAAATATCTCACCATCATCATCACCGCATCTCCATCACCATCTTCGTTCCGTTACCATCACCACCATTGCACCGCCATCATCACCGTCGTATCACCGTCACCATCACCAGCGTCGCAACGTCGAGATCACCGTAATCACTTCACCATCGCCGTCGTCACACCGTCACATTCACATTCACTACCGTCGTCTCCGATTCAGAGACATCTGTAAGGTTAATTTCTGATTTTACCATCATCAATCATCTCTGTTATTTGTAACAATAATATTAGGGTTGAAGATCACTAGTGAAATCTATGTACAAACTCTTGATTTATTGATTGAGTGCTAATATTAGGGTTTTTAAATCTAATTATTATATTGATGTAGGTATGTTTGGCAATGAGCTTTTAAGAGTGTCTAGAAACGTTTACTTTAGGGTTTAACATTTAGCGTTTAGAATTGCTAGTTTACTTTTTTCATTTTCAGCATGAACACAAAGTGTTTGTTAAAATGCTTCAATGAAAACTAAGTCGGAATAGGGCTGGTTATAGGTGCAATTAGGTCGGAGTTTTTTAACATCGTCGTTAAGTGCTAGCTATGGTGTATCAGGTAGTGGTAGAGGGGTGCGGTTAGGCTGTGGTTTTGGAGGCCTTGGTTCAAGCTATAATGGCCTGGTAAAAGGTGGAGAGGCAGGGTTAGGTGTGGTTTAATGAGCCTGGTGCAAGATATGGTGGAAGGGGTAATGGTGGTGGGGTTGGGGTTGGGTTAGGCTCTAGTTTGGGGCCTTTGGGCCGGAGGTCACGCTATGGCTTGTCGCCAGGATCTGTGAGAAAGAGTTATGTAGGTGCTCACTATAGTTCGTCGTCTGGTTCTGCCGACCAAACCCAACTGCAGCAGAGAAAGTATCAAGGGGTTCATAAGTTATAAATGAGGTATTTTCTAGCTCTTACTTTCCCATTGTACATGTGCTGTGTAGTTAATGACCAAAATTTCGGTGTTTCGGTCAAGGACCGAGATACGAAATTTTTGGTATTTCGGTGGGATTTCGGTGGTATTTCGGTAATTTTAATATTATGCAATATCTATATCTATATAATAATTAATACTTAGTACTTAATCAAAATACAAAATTCAAGCTTAAAAGTGTCAATATTTGATAGATTAGTGTTAATACTTGCATAAATTAGTGTTTATTATGTTGTGTTTAAGTTTGGACAAAAAAAAATTAAAAAAATTAAGAAAACCTGGAAAACTGGTATACCACCGAAATTTTGACTGAAATTTGGACCAATTTAGGTGAGATTTCTGTAAATTTCACCGAAAATCTCGGGACCGAAATTTGGACCAAAATTCTGGACTGGTATACCACTGGAGGACCGAAAACCGAAATACCACTGGTATACCACCAAAATTGACTACATAGTACATGTGTATTCATTTACATACAGTAGTACTGCATACACGTGCCTCGATGTGAGGTGTTATTGTTATGACATTTAGTTATTTTAGCATAAGCCCAAAATCAAATAAGCCATAAGCCGGCTATATAAGCCGAAACAAACACCCCTAAGGTATTGTTTAAGGATCAATGTATAAATAGCTTTAACGATGTTTAGTATGTTTGAATTAATGATGATTTTAGTGTATAATCTAGACACACATTGTAATATTACATTTACTATAGTTCTAATGATACTCATTTGTTGTTAAATGTTAACCAATGAGCCACTGTAGCATGCTTTTTAGTTTTCGTAAATGAAATCACTGTCTTATTGGCTTATTGCATGCTCTAGTGATCTGTTGTTAGGGATCTGTTTAGTAAATCACATGTTTTAAGTGAGCTCGAGTCATTATAATAATATGGTACTATTCTTTAACGAATTAAAGTGAGACCAAGTCATTAAGTTAATCTTTTAGTTTAAACAGGTCATAATATAGCGAAGTGATTCAGTTCTACACGGATAAGTCGATGACATTTCTGTACAATTTACTTAGTAGATCATGTTTGAGTTAATTTTGGTTGGGTGGATTTACAAATCTCGAAATGCATGATGTATAGTGGCTGTTTTGGATTTCTTATTGAAGCAGGATCACTTAAGGTAACTATCTTCTCCAGTCAATAACACATCATTATCTTATGCATGATCCAGGGTTGGTAACGGAACAACCACCTCAAGGCCTTGAACCTGAAACCCTCACTCAAGTCATCGGCAGGTAGTGACTTACTATTTACAGTAACCTTAAATTATGTTTTATGTAATTTCATTAAATCAAACATTAGTTAGACATCATATATGTAGGAGCTTGCCTTTTTTTTTTTTTATGTATAGAAATAGTTGATGATCAAGGGTTTTTAAGGAGTGTTTGTTTCGGCTTATATAACGGGCTCACGGCTTATTTGGTTTTCGGCTTATATAAGCTTATTATGAGATTATAAGCTTATATAAGCCACAAAAAGTGAGCTTATGAAACATAAGCCGAAAGCCAAATAAGTTATAAGCCCGTTAAATGCCATACTGAAATTGGTTTGAATATTAAAATGTTTATTTGTAGTGAGGAGGCTGCAAAAGGGGTTTTGCTCTACGTTTACAAGCATGCTGCTTGTGGGTTTTCCGCCAAGCTTACTCCTGATCAAGTCGAACTAATTTCAGTACGTTTTAGTCTCTCTATATCTTTATACAGGAGTAATTGCATTTGAAGTCTAAGGTTATATAATCAATACTCGTTTTAGTTATATTATCAGATGGCCTTTAGGATTGTTTATTCTTGCAAAACGTTGGTAACCCGACTTGTTATATCATATGTGGTTGAAGTTTTCTTCTTGATTAAATATATACATATTGCGAATTTGTGATCCCTGATAAAAGTTGTTTTGATGATAATAAGTCCCAAATATGAGATTTAAAGAAGCAATATGTATCGTGTGAAGTTGGATGCCACTTTGTTTCGATTAAATAGATACATGTAAATGAGAATATGTCTTGGCCCTTGGGTGTGGCATTTAAGTGTATGGTCAACTGTTTAGTTTAGAAAACTGTAAAGTATCTGCCAATGTTGACCGTTTGGGCTTGCTAGGGCTAATGATTTAACTAGGATGGTAAAGAGACATTTAAGATAAATACGGTGTTCCGACTATAATCAAACTTTTCTTCCTGAAAGTAAGATGTGTAAAGTCATGATAGACATCAGAATGCAACATAATTTTAGTGACCCAAGTAACCTCAGTCAAATATTTGGTACAGTTGTTGGGTTGATTGGTCCCAGAGTTCATCATGCATTGATGCTTGATTGATTGTCACTTGCTAGCATGCTTAGTGGTTCCCACTTTTAATGTTCTTGTTGCTCCTTGAAGGTTGGCATGTTTGTTTTATAGTGTTTGATGTGTTGTGCTTCGGCGAGATGTCTAGCATTATTTAGAGGCGTGCAGAAAATCAAATTGTAACCATGTTTAAGAGTTATATTGGGATACAATGGCAATTAGGCTGAAAGATTAGAGGTAGCAAATGTGCAGGCTTGGCAATGAAGCTTATTATGAGATACGGTATCAACTCGGTTTAGTTAGATGAAGCTAATATGAATCTGGAATTGCTGTATGGTATTAGTATTTACTGTATTGGTTAGAAGTGGACAAGTGGTGGTCGTTATATGTTTGATGTTTGTCCGAGTAGTAGCTGTAACAGTTTTAGTGTGTGTAAAATGGCGTGTGTGATGTTCGGTGGTGTGAATGGAACAGATCAACCGTAAGACAAGTAATAGCAGAGTTAATCAGGGACTCTTTAACTGATGTTTCGTGGATATTTTTGTCGCGTTCGTTCTGCACAAAATCTATGACTAGAGATAGTAGTGCCAAGTCTTTCATAAGAGGTATGACTGTAACCTTCATGAGCATTTAAATTAGTATGGACGGTCCAAAAGGTGTGTCTTACTTAATCTATGTTTATCTACATTAGCATGGAAGGTGATGGAGATGTGTTACGAGATATTGGTTCAGGAAAAGAGAGTAACTCAACGAGAATTGTTTTACAAGTTGCTGTGTGCGTCACCGGATTACTTCTCTTCTCAACTACAGGTCAATCAAACAATCCAAGGTCAAGTCCTTGTTTCTATGTTACTTTGATCTGGATATATGATGCTGTCGTCTCTGCTTGAGATACAGTATTTTTGCTTTTCTGATAAGATCATTTTGTAATATGCTACATAGATGTGGTAGCTTTGCTTAGATGCAGCCGTTTTAGTCTTGGAATCATGGCATCTAGTAGAGGAGCTGTAGCTGGCCGTTTATTGTTGCAGGTATAACTGCTTATTCTTCACTAGTATTATTATCTACTGTAAGTCCTATTCAACATGATTTTATTAATACATGGTACATATATGTACACCTTTGTAGCTATCATAGGCATTCCAATACAGTTTTCACTTATGTTTGTTACTTGTCTCAAAACTATGTGACAAGGAGCCTGGCGAAGAGATTATTGACTGCACTACATGCGGATCTTCTGGCTACCCTATTTCTGGTGACCTCGACTTGTTAGAAAAACTGATCATGAAGACGGACGCTCGTTATATCTTTGTGATTGAGAAGGTACTATACTTGCATAACTTCGCTCTTTCTTGATCTGATCATTTCCTTCAAAATGCACGTCTTGAAGAACAGTTAGACATCGGGATTGTTGATATGAAAGCTAACACTATTGAACTAGAAGGAGCTCCAAAGTTTACTCGCTCTGTATTCGCATGTTTTTTGTATTTATTATTTTATTTTCACATTGTAACATGTATGTGTGTTAGTTAACTTTTATCGTCTTTTGCCAGATTGTTCATACGGATCGTATCCCGGGGGCGTCCACTGTACTATATACATTTGTCATGGATTGTGGCATTACCTGGGAGGTACGCATATTTTTCTTTTGAATTGCGGTGTTGTTGGTTATATCTGTATTTTATCTAGATTCTGAATCTCTTGATTTTTATTTTTATTAATAGGCTGCATCTACATTGCTTAGCGAAAAGTAAAAAGATTTGTTTGGTTTCTTCCGCTAGTGGATTCTATGAATCTAAGAGAGAATGGCTTGGAAGAAGGCATCTTTTGGCGATTGAAGGGTATCAAAATCTAATCATTGGATAGTTTATCTTGCCCAAACTCATTGATGCAAATTTTGTCTTAAGTATTTAGGATTATGTTCCTTCTTGATGGTGTTCAGTAGTAATTAGTAGATATAGCACCTTTTTATGTGAAGGAAAAAGCATCTGTGGTAATATATAGTGGTTGAAAATCATCTCCAAGTGTTCATTTTATTGCGTTTACAATGCCATATGCAGTAAAACCAATATTAGTTCCATTTTTTATTTATTAAATTTTTTTTTGCTATATGTTCATACTTAGTGACGACATTTTTGGTCTCCAACTATCTGTAGTTTGTGACGACTTACTCGTCACTAATGGTAAATACCAGTGACGACTTTTTCGTCACTATCAAAACTGTGACGAAAAATTTCGTCACCAACAGGATTGAAAGGTGACGACTAATCTGGTCACAAATTAGTGACGAGGTATGTTTTCGTCTCTAATTGATTTTGTGACGGAGCTTTAGTGACGGCTGGTGACGGCTGGTGACGACTTGAGTTTGGTCACTAAACAGTTTTGTGACAACTTTTTACACTGTTAGTGACGAAACTGTTTTCGTCACTATAGGCCAATTTTCTTGTAGTGAGATCACGTTATCAATATCATAAGGAAAACAAAAACATGCCAGCAATCAAAAAGGAAATATGTAATAAAACATGCATGAACAACATACAGAGAAGCAAAAAAATGTATGCAAACGGTAGGAGAAATGCTGGAAGAAGACTTTATAGAAAAAACATATGCATAAACGACTATGTATAGCTGTTGTATTCATATAAAAGCAAAGGAAGTAAAAGGAAGCACTGTTTACCTTGCACACAGGAACGTTGAGATCTGCAGTAAGAAAATGTGAGTAAACTACTGATGATGATCTTTGAGTGTTGAGTATCCTGAAACTTCCTTGTGAGAAGGTAAATTATTTGTACTGCCATTCACTGTAGCAGTTGATGATCCAGCCATAGATGAACTATTGGAAACTAACGATTGGTAACACGTGTCCCACCCCACCTAATCGTATACTAACCTCATACTAAACGCCTAACATAAGGATTAGCCACAAACAGGCTTAAAACAGGTAATTAGGCGCAAGCCCAAATTGTGGGCTACGTTAGCCTGCTTTTGGATTACAAATACGACGTCGCTCGTCGTCGTTTGTGTTCACGTTTATATATATATAATGTGTGGATCATTTAAAATATATAAATCGTATCGTTGTTTTGATTATATGATCTTAAGACACTTTGGCATCATAAATAAAACCATTCTTGATACTATATCATGATGAAGTAGTGTATGAGAACTTCAAATCTATAAAAGTAGTTAAGAGTAGCATACTCTTTTATATGATCAACAGTAATCTTATCCCATGTAGTTTCGGATTTCATTAGGTGCTTACTGGTTAATGAAGTTGTTTTCATGTTATTAACAGTCTGACACTTGCTAAAAACGGTAATAATTAAATTTTATTCAAACAAAGACCCGAATGTCAGCTTCCTTGTTTGAGACGATACAAAAGTATCGTTCAATCACAACTGGTTGTGATCACAATCTAATCATTGAACAGGACTTTGTGGACTATAGCATCATTAGCATTGCTCACAAATACCGACTTCGTCGACTGTGATTACGATCTAATCACCAATGTTTGTGTTGCAAATCTCCTTTCTACAAACATAACTTATATTAACTTAACAATTTTTATATGGTTATGTTCAATCAGTAAAAATTCACGTTTTTATGGTCGATCACATAGGCAATGATTCTGTGGCAAGCAAGACTTAGTACTTCTTCTCACTCTTTAGCATCAATGTCTCTACTTACCGATTCTATTAATCATCAATTTCATCACTCTTTGGTGGACTTGCCTTGTGCCATTAATCAACGTCGATCACAATCATTATCTACATGTAATAGACTATTACATGTATGCAGTTATGCACCACGACAGCTCATGGGTCTCTAATGTGGACGCAATATCATTGTCCACAAGCGAGAAAATTAGGAATCCATCAAACTTGGAACTCTGTTGGAGCATAATCAATGAGTGCATTTATATTTTATATTGTAGCGATAATTAGTCTAGTGATTTTAGTATAGATAGATATGTGCTGATTCTTGTCGTACTTCGTATTGGTTAACAATTTCAATCAGTTGATGTTTAAGTTCAAACAAAATATTCACATGATTGGATGGGATGGTAGCCAAACCACAAAACCACTCTCTCAAGAACATGATTTTCCTTTTGGCATCAAATGTCCATCCCTGTCATGTTTGGTTTGAGTAACTGGAACGCTCTCAGCTATTAAAAATACGGGACCAAGTATTCAGAAAATTTACCCCCTTAGTCCTTATGCGTAAGGTCATTTCTACATCCCAATGATGCATTCAAGTCACAATGTATGTTAGAGCACTATATAATTTCAAATTGCACCCAAAAATATGTTGTTATAAGACACTGGACTACTGGAGTAGACAACTAATTCCCAGGATAACTTAAAAGAGAGAAAATCAAATCCACATATTCATTTCAAATGGTCTCTTTCCATTCAAGCAAGTTAAACTAACCAATATATTAGCACCTCAACCAGCATGTTGGTTTGACTCCGTTTAACCAACGTTATTAAGAACATACAGAACATGAGTTCAGGAAGAAATAAAAAAACCGTACCTTTTTGAAGTGCTAAACTATATTGCGTCCAACTAAGAAGCTACCGTTATAGAAATCAAACTACGCAAATAACTCCAGAAAATGTAAATTCCTGCATAACTTTCAGATTATTATTTTGGAATTCCACAACTTAAAATGGGGTCAACCAGTCAAGTTTAAGACCCGTCTTTCTAAACTGTTTAGAAAATATTTCCTATTGCAGAACGGAACAGCAAAAGAAAAACCCTAAAACCGAAATAATTGACTTATCACCTATTGTTTTTTTCTACATAAACCATGGAGGATGTGAGAATAGGATGAACATTCCTTGTTCAATAACATATGATAAGGAGCATCACATAATAAAAGTAGTTGATACAATTTGTAAGAATAGGATGAACATTCCTTGTATCACACAAATGTCCCCGTATTCACCCATCTTAATCAGCATGGCCACAAACCAGTCAAGTTTAAGATGGGGTCAACCAGTCAAGTTTAAGACCCGTCTTCATAAACCGTTTAGAAATATTTTCCTATTGCAGAACGGAACAGCAAAAGAAAAACCCTAAAACCGAAATAATTGACTTATCACCTATTGTTTTTTTCTACATAAACCATGGAGGATGTGAGAATAGGATGAACATTCCTTGTTCAATAACATATGATAAGGAGCATCACATAATAAAAGTAGTTGATACAATTTGTAAGAATAGGATGAACATTCTTGTATCACACAAATGTCCCCGTATTCACCCATCTTAATCAGCATGGCCACAAACCAACTATTCTGTGCCAACCAGGCAACCACGACAAGTACGTTACTTTGACATTGACCATTTATGACTTCCGTAACGAAAGTTCCTACTATCCTATTTTGCCAATCTTCATTCTCATCAAAACTTTTTGAAGTTGTATGATTAATCAACGTCAAACACAATAAGACACCATATAATATCCAAGTGTGATGTTATAACCTGTGGGTCTCTAGGTGGTGGCCATATGCCTAGTTAGTCCACAAAAGAGATGGTAAAAAAAAAACAAAAAAAAACAAAAAAAAACAAAAAAACTTCGGATTTAGAGATTTACTGGGCTTAAATAGGGGTTTCTTTCCTGATTATTTGCAGTAATAATTATTCTGGTGATTTTTGTCTAGACTTGTACTCGTTGATCCCATTCATCCTTTTAGCTACCAGTTTCAGTCGGTAAATACTAAAACTTGTAGGTTTTCAAATTCAAAGAAACATTCACACGGAGGGAACTCAGCAATCCTCCTGTACTAATAACGATAAAGGCATATAAAGCACCTTCTCAAGAGCATGACTTTCCTTTTAGCACCAACTGCCATTTCCCAACATAATGTTGAACAGTAGAAACGTTCTTGAGCAACTAAAGTTTGACTGCTTTTCTCTTGATTCATCTAATGCTAAAGCTTGATTCTAGAGCATCACTACATTCTCTAGATGCTTACCTTCAAATCTACTAATTCGATGAAACATAACCTAAGAGTGAGCTATGTGCTAATTTATATGAACCATGCTACATAAAAGAGATCTTATGTATCCACCTGTTAGAATACACTGCTGATACGCTAAATAACCTAAGAGTGGAATTCAGCTTCAGCATCTTTAACTTCAAAGAATATGCATCCCATTCAAAAAAGTCTAACTAAACTATTTTTAGCACTTTAAACAGTAAGTTGTCTTGATTCTACATTACCATTTGATTAAGATACTAGTACAAAATATGAGTTCCAAGAAGCAAAAGAGAAACACACTTACATATACATGTTTGTAATTTAACTGTTCTCTAACTAAAATAGCTGCCCTCAATGTAACGAAACATAGTGACGCAAGAATTTTACCAATTTCCGGCATAAGAATCTCAATCACTTGTAAAATAGACTTGCATTTTTTGTTGTCATCCTTCCTCTCTGCTAGCAGTTTCAGTCGGTAGCTCAGATAGTGTGTAGGTATTTAGCTTAAAGGACACATAAAACCAAAAAAAAGGGTGTAGTAATCGAGTTCAATCTCAGTCAGATGCACCATGTAACTATTACTAATATCCAAGTGTGACGTGATAACTTGTGGGTCAGTAATGTGTGGAAGTGGAATGTGGATATATTCCTATGTAGTACATGAGAGACAGTTTAGAAAATGACATCAGACTAAAAAATTTTTTAGGCATAAATCTGTACCTTCCTAATCAATCAGAACAATCTGGTGATTCTTGTCTAGGCAGGCTGTACTCTATGATGTCATTCTTCCTTCTCGCTAGCAATCACAGTTAGGGGGTGTTTGGCTAAGCCTATGCGTTTTTAATAAGCACAAATTTTAGGGACTATGCTTATTAGCTTATATCATCCCAACAAAAGTCATAATCCTTGTGAAACTATCCAATCACCTTTGAAGAATTTAATAGCTTTTTTCAAATACATTAAGATATTAAAAACACTACCTTTCCTTATAGCATCAATTGCCAACTCCCCCTATATTATTGAGCAGCTGATATGCACTTGAACTACAGACTTTTGAGCACTTTACCCCTTTTAAGTCTTGATTCGGCTCATCGCTCATTGAGCACTAAACTACTATGTGCTCTAGTATGCTTACCTTCAACTTTACTAATTCACAAAATATAACCTATGAGTGGAATTATGTGCAATCCTATACTTAGCTACAAAACTAGATCTCACGTATCTAATTTAACCAGAGTCATTAATTAAGAAAAAACAATAACATTTCTAGAATGCTCGATCACAGATTCTGTTACCTACGTTCGTCTTTAAACAAAAGGCCAAAACCGAGGCTTAGCCCTCGTTTCATAACATATAAATTTCAATTTTAGAAATTCAAATACATAAACATAAGGTAAAGTTTAGCAAGAAAACCATGTAACATCACAGAATAACATCACAAAACACAACTTTAACTGCATAAATCATATTAAACTCCCACATTCCATAAATCGATAAAAACATAAAAATCAATAACATTTCTAAAATGCTTGATCACGCATTCTCATACCTATATCCGTCATTTGTACAAAAGGCCAAACCCCTCTGTTTCATAACAGTTAGATTTGAACTTTGATAGCAAAATCATATATCATCACAGAATAACATCACAAACAACTTAACCGCATAAATCAAAGACACTAAAATATAACTTGTTAAATTTCCACATTCCATAAATCCTAAAAGACAAAATATCGATCACACATTCTGACACTAAAATCATCATTACAGAATAACATCACAAACAACTTTAACCGCGTAAATCACAGACACTAAAATATAACTTATTAAATTTCCACATTCCATAAATCCTAAAAAGACATAATATCGATCACACATTCTGATGCCTATGTCGGTCATTTATATAAAAAACCAAAGAACTGGAAAGGCTGCAAAACTGGAAGGCATAGATTTCAACTGGAAACTGAAACTCAAATACATAAACATAAACCGCAAAATAAATCATAGACATGAAAATATAACATATATTAAATTCCACATTCCGCAAATCCTAAAACACATACCACAATTCAACACATAACAATAATAATCATAATAAATCCAGAGATCCTGAAAACACATAAACAAACCAAAACCCTAACACATAAAAATCCAACCACCAAACCTAAGTTTCCACGTCAGCAACACTTTCCTCCTCCTTAACCTCATCTTTAACATCATCCTTAACCTCATCAACTTGAGCAGATCTAGCCTTAACAAACTCCAACATCCTCTTACTAATCTCCTGACTATAACATTGCAATATCTCAAGCCCATGATCACCCTCATCGCCTTTCCCAGCAGCTTTGAAATCATCTACATCACCTGCACCATTAAACGCCTCTTCTTCGATCTTTCGCGCGATATCGCTCGCTTCGGGTTCTGGGACTGTGCCGTACCGGTCGGATAGGACTGATTTTTCGGAAAGGGTTTGGATTAAACGTGCTGTTACTGCGTCACGGGTGCGTTTAGTTGGGGGCCAGATGCTGAATGACATTTTGGATAGTTTGGTTGTTGTGTCTGTGAGTTGTTGTTGGTCGGAATCTGGGATTGGTGGTGTTGTTTCGGTTTGGTTTTCTGACATTTTTTGGTTTTGTTTTTTGAGGGTTTGGTTTGGTTTGTTGTACCGTGTGTGGGAATAGAATGGGATGGTGGGTTTTATATTGTGTTTGGATTTACCTTATTTTTTTTGGATTGTTTTAATACGTTTTTGTGAGAGGATATCCAAATGTGAAGGTTTCCTTATATACTATGTGTGTGGATGATTTTTTCATACCTTTCATTATCGTTCCACTCTATACCAACACCCATACCTATTGTGATTGTTAGCCTTAATAGTTTTTATTAGAAGTGATGGTCATTCACGTTTAGGAACTTTGTAACGTGTGTTAGATATCGTGATTGAATAGTCAACGGGCCGTGGATTGGGTAAGCTAAATGGGTATTAGTTTAGTTAAGCTAGCCTTATATCAAATCCAAGTCAATCAATCCCACACGAAGCCCACATACAAGGCTCATGGCCAAGCCTTAGGGCATCATCTCTCTACTATAAAAATACCCCAGTATATGTCATTTTGAGGGTGTGCTTGAATAATGTGTGTGTGTGTGTGTTTTTCCTTGAAACAATATAACATCTTATTGTTTTCATCTTTCTTCTCTCTATCTCTCTAAACATACATACGAATTCTATCATTCAAGTCACCATCTTTCTATTCTTCATCTTTCATCTCTACGCATACAGTTTGTGTAGAACGTGTTATTGTTGTTTGGTTTGCTTGGTAAAGTGATAAGGTTGATATATCTTTGGTTATAACAATTGGTATCAATCGCCTAACAATGGTTTAGGAGTGTTTGTGTTTGTTTTGAAGGGTTACGCGTAAAAGGCTCTCGTTATACGTTTTTGTCACGCTTAAAACTTTAATTTTTACACTTAAAAATTCAAGATTCTTGTGGTTTAAGGTTTATTTGGTGCTAAAGTTTCATTTTTTTGCAAAAAGTTCGAAGCTTTACGTGTTTTTCTTCATTTTTAAGCTCGTATTTGGTTTATTGGTCATTTCTACTCGTAACTTTTCTATGCACTTTGGGTGAAAAAGGTCAACATTTTTGGGTTATTGAGGTGTTTTAAGGCTATCGGGTAAAAGAAATCATTTGAATCGTTGGAAATTTCTTATGAGTAGAAGTCAAAAAGTCAAAACCCTAGTTTTCTACTCGTAACTTTTTGTTGAAGAATCTTCGTGCTTTATAAGCGTTACTCGGTGCTTCCCTCACTTGGATAAGTGTGTGGAACACTTCGACTTGTGGATATCTCTTACGCTGTGACATTGTAAAGGATTTTTGGTTCTTAACCATAGTTTTCGCATAAGCTAAAAGCTTACGAGTAACTCTACGCATAACTTCAAAATTACGCGTAAGGTTTACGAGTAACTTTTTGTCTACACATAAGCTTAAGGTTACGCTTAAGGTTCCTACGCTTAAGGTTTCTACGCTTAGGTTCCTACGCTAAGGTTTCTACGCTTAGGTTTCTACGCTAAGGTTTCTGCATATAAGGTTTCTACGCATAAGCTTCCTCGCATAAAGATCCTACGCATAAGCACCGGATCCTACGCCTAAGCCTCGTCTGCACTCGTAACTTCGTGTTTCTCGCCTAAGCTCTTCATTTTTCAAAATTTGGTGAAAACTTGAGTAAAATTTAAATTTTGAGGAGACTAAACGTTCAATTTTTACGCGAGATTCAAATTTTGGTTTAACTTTGAAAATTTTGGTCAAAAATTCAAATTTTTGGGCCTAAATTCAAATTTTTCGAGTCAAATTTTGCGTCAAAATTGTCATAACTCAAATTTTTCATACGACCTTAGAATTGATTTTTATAGTGAATTTCAAAGTTTGGGAGAAAATTTTTTGAACCAAGTTCTGATGGAGAAAAACACCTCAACGGGCTTAATCTTCATCAACCACAACTCCTTTATCGTTGAATCGATCCTACATCAACTTTATCAGAAAATATCTTCATCAATGGCTACTCAACAAGACATTCATGCAGCGGTCTGAAAACCGACCTCCTATGTTGGCAAAAGGTGGTTATCTTCAATGGACAAGTCGTATGCTTCGTTACATCAAGACCAAACCTAATGGCAAACTCATGATTAAATCCATTCAGGATGGACCCTTCAAGCTTCGACAAGTTCATGTCCTGGAAATCTGATGCAACACCTCCCATCCCACCATCCTCTCATCTTCAAACTGAATCGAGAATACGAAGGATCGAAACAAGTCGTCACGGATGACATGGCAATTCATATTAGCCAACTGGGTTTACCAATAGACATCTTTGCTGCGGTAGACAGGTTGTGAAGCGCTTCGATATGTGGGAGCGTGTTAGACGACTTTGTCATGGAGCGAAAGGGTCATCAAGACATGGAGAACAAGTTGCTAGCGAATGGGAAAAGTTCACATCTACTCCAGGAGAATCCATTGAATCATACTATGGAAGGTTTTGCACTTTGATGAATGAGCTAATCAGAAACAAGTTGACACCCAGAACTATCGTTCAAAACATCAAGTTCACGAATAATCTACCAGAAGAATGGGGACGATATGTCACTATTGTCAACCAAACAAAAGACCTTCATCTGGTGAACTTTGATCAACTGAATGATTTTAAAACAAAACCAAGTCGAAGCAAATGAAGTCGAGGCAAGAAAAATTAGCAAAGAATCATGATCCATTGGCACTTATTGCAAAGACTCAACCTTCAGTGAATACACAACAACAAGCTTCATCATCTTCCAACAACAACAACTTGCGGCAATACATTCCACAGCCACAACAACAATTCTATCGGATCAACAATACCGGAACTAGGAATCATCGATCCTGGCCCGACCCGGGCGTGCTAGCGGATATACTCTTTGTTATTGCTAGCACTAAAAGTCGCTATTCCACAGCTAACAACAACCAAAGGTTTCGTCAAACACTGCAGCGGGCAAATTGCCGGCCGGTGTGAATATGGGTAATCAGGTCAAATGGTTGGGATTATGGGAATCAGCAGGGATATGCTACTGGATATCGCATGGGTATCGGCGGTTCCGTATCGAGATATCGGTTAGGTCGAGAATGTTGGAAATCGAGATGGGACGAGAATGTTGGGAATAGGCGAAGGTAATCGAAATGGGAATGTTCAGCTCGATCGTTGGGAATTATGGAAATGTGAATGGGGTCAGGTTAAGTGTTATAGCTGTCAGGAATGGAGTCACATGGCACGAAACGTCCCCTAAGCGCCTGAAGAATCTTTGAGTTTCTTGAGCTATCTTTGTTAGCACGAAGCAAGAAGCGAGGGATACTGATTGAGTCTTGAGGAAAATGATTTTTTCGCTATTGTGGATGATTTGGAAGACCTCGAGGAACTCAATGTGAACTGCGTCTTCATGGCAAATCTTGAGACTAAGTCACGACCGACTCGGCGCACCTCTGTCTATGGCCAAATGCAGATGTCTAAGGTACTAATCATTGATCCATGTTATAACAATGTCATATGTGATGCGTTTACTCATGACGAACGGCATTCAATGACATCGGCACTACTTATGATATACATGGACAATACGAGTTGTAGCAATACTAACTCAGAAACTCCATATGTGGATCCTAATGGAGTGTGTGGCACAAAATCACGAGGCTGATGAGGAAACGTGCTTATTTTGAATCATTAATCAATAAGTGTGGCATTGAAATTAAGAAAGTTAGTAAGGTCAAGCGAGGTTAAAGGTCGCGAATAAGAAATTGACGCTGAGCTTGAGAGTTACAAGGAGCACGCCAAAGCCTATGAATTTCATACAAACAAAATGTCCGGATTAGAAATTGGTTATCGAGATTCGTTTTAAGAGAAAAGAATTGCAAATCAAGTATAACACACTTGATGTGAATTCTCACTTGAAAATTAAATCTTTAAACAAGGAAATTTCAGATCTAAATGACCAACTATCTAAACAAAAAGCATTTGTTTTCGATCTTGAAAAAGAAGAAAAAGTTGATTGTCGATTTTTCAAAACAAGAAGATTCTCTTCTTGATGAAATTCTGGATAAAAATGAGAAAATTAAAGCTTTGGACAATTTGCTTCTCACAACGGGTCATTCAGATAAAACAAACAAGATGCTTTCAAACCAAGTAAATCAGCGTTTTCATACTTCACATAAAATGGCACTTGGTAACGACCCTTCTTCATTCCTCAAGAAAGCTCAGAAATCTCTGAAATCTCGAATGTGTTGAACAATGGAAAACCTTTGCATGAACCCATAATTGTTCGTGATTCTCTTGAAACGTTGGAACTATCAGAGGAGAGTAGATCAAAAATGAAACAAAAGAATCCAGATCTTAAACCGATTGATTATAACAAATGGAACAAAATTAATGGAATTACTTTTGTCAATCAAAAAGAACAATCAACGTTTTCCACCACACCAAGTGTTTCAAACAAAGTGTCAACACCGGTTTCAAAACCAGTTTCAAAACCGGTTGCAACTCCTGTAGTTGTCTCAAAATCCTTTTCGAAAATCGAACAAATGTCTTCAAACAATCCTTTTAACACAAGTGATGCAAGAAGCATTTTAGATGACGTTAAAACTAGAATTGGGTACCTTCAAGAGACTGTCAAATCTAAAACCAATATTACTACTAACATCTGGTTTACTCGTCATGATGACGAAACGAAAAAGTTTTTTGAAACTCGAATTGCCCCTCAGCTGACTGGCATCAGTGCGAGGGTAATTCATGTTGAACAAGCACTTTTGAAAGAAACAAGTGACTTTGTCAAGGACCATAAATCCCTGGTAAAGCAAGCTAATGAAAGTGTTGAACACATCAAACTTTTGGAAAATTTGAATGATTCTCTCTTCGAAGATGTTATGACTACCGATATCATGTCCATTATTTTACAAACATATTCTGTTGAAGATCATGAAAGACTCCAGTCTGAGACCTCCAAAATTGTTTCAAAATATGAAAATGCTCTTGAAAAACTTGAAAAAGAAAACGTGTCCTATTTTAAACAACTTGATCGAAAAACAGAGGAATGCAAGTATGACAAATTGTCGTATGAGCGTGCCTACAAGGACAAGAAAGAGCAAAATGATTTTTGAGAGCTCATTGGACAGTCTAAAAGGAAAAAGGCGTGGATACTAAGTTTCCAAAACCATTGGTGAGGAGAAAACAAATGTTCCCAAACCGGTTTCCAAACCAAAATGTCTATTTCAGATTTCCTCCAAAAGTCAATGAGAAAAATGATTTGTCAAACACAGTCACCCATCAGTCTTTGCCTATCAAAAGAGAATTATCAAAGCTTTTGAAAAACCTGTTTTTGAGAAAGAAAAAGTGTTTACACCTGGCATTTCTAGGAATAGTACACGGAATGTGACCAAAAATCAGTTAAAGAATCATGGGTTCTAACAACATGGTCAACAATCACTATCTACAGAAGCTAGGAAAAAGGCACAGCTTCGAAAAGACGGAATTTTAGGTGCAACATCTAGGGTGATGAATTCTACAAGATTTCAAGGCACTGCTAGTAGTAGTAAACCATTACCTAGGAACACTCCACAAAAGACTAGGGATTGGCTTGCATCTAAGAGTAGTTGCACAAAAGAAAATGCTATGCCCTTAGAAAACAACACTAGGAATTCTAAGTCTTTTTCGAACAAGAATCAACTTCAAAAAGACTGTAGTGACAAAGTTAAAGCTGCATTTTAAACAAGAATATTGAATTTGTGCGTACTACATGTAAAAAATGTATCTTTTCAGCTAATCATGATGCATGTGCCTTACAATATCTCAATAAAGATAATTCTCGTCTTAGAGGCACAATCCACTAAGACACCAAATATAAACAAACCAGGTGACAAGATGAACATCAAAGGAAACCTAATAGGTGGATCTCTTGGAGGCGTAGTTTTTTATAAAAAGAGTCTTCCGCTGCATCGATAAGAAAACAACTTCTAGATCTTACCTTAGGTGGAAACCGGGAAAAGTTTTCACACAATAGGTCTTAGATGGATTCCCACAGGAAATATTTTTGATACTTGCACCAACACAGATAATAGTGAAACTCATCATGTTAAGGAAGTCGAATCCACTACAACCGTTGATAGTGATCACCCTCGCCATGAGGAATCTTGTACTTTGATGAGTGTCTAAATACTCATCATTTTTATACTGTTAGAATGCCAAAAACATCTGAAAACACTCAGAAACACATCAAAATGATAAAAATATCACAAACAAGTGTTTTATATGTTTTAAATGCAAAAACATCAAAATCTATGAAAAACGTATCAAGTTTGCATAATTGGCAGTTTTAGTCCCCCAAGTTACAAAAGTTGTCAAAATTAGTCCCTGGTAATTCAAAAACTTGTAAAATATCATTTTAGGTCCATAAGATTCAAAAGTTGTCAAAATAAACCCTTTAAAGTTTAAAAATCACAAATTGACAACTTTAGTCCTTCAACTTTGGAAAAATGTCAAAAATAGTCCTTGGTTAATTTAAAAAGTGAAAATTATCAACTTTTAACCTTGTTCTATTTATAAATGACAAAAATGGTCCTTATGATAAACTTTGGAGAATTTACATGTTTGGTCCCTCAAGTTTCAAACTTGACAGTTTTGGTCCCTGGATTTATAAAAAATGAAAATTATCAACAAAGGTCCTTGTACTAATCTTACTTGGCAGGTTTAGTCCTTGTGAGAGCTTTGGAAAATGTTCAAGATCAGCCCTCAACTTTCAAAGAATTACATGAATGGTCCTTGTTGTTAACATTAACCAAACCGGACCCTATTATTACTAAGCCCAAATCCAACCCAAACCTTGACCCGGCCCAATGTTTAAAAACGAGATAAACCACCTTCACTGTAGCTTCTCTCCCTCACCCCAGTATCCCAAAACAGCCATGGTTTTCTCACCACCACCTCACCCTTTCCACCTCATTCACCTTTCCAGCTCATCCCCCCCTCCTATCATCACGACCCAAGCAGTTAATGCTTCTCCACCATTCAACACTCCATCTATACTCACAAAACTCTGTTTTTGCCCTACTTGACCTCTGAACCCACCAAATTGCTTCATGTCCCTACACCTCCACAACACCCCAAGATTCTTTAATTAGATTCAAACTACCCATTTCAGTCAAATAGACTTTTGGCGCCAAATTCGCCAAATGGCAATTCTGATGATCTGGATGATTTCAACGGTTGGATTGAAGTGGGATTTACTCAAGAGTGTCGACATAGTTGGAAAAGATCAATAAATAGAAGGTTGAAGCAATGTAATTACTTATCTAGTGTAATTTTAATTTTTAATGTCGTTTTAGTCTAACTTTTAAATTCCAGTGTAAGATTAAGCTTTAAAGTACTGTTTCTAGTGATTTCAGTGTACTGATAAACTTTTGCAAGTATCAATTTCAGTTTTAATTCAAGTTACCAGTTTATGCATTTTCCTTTCAAAAATCTCATGTTATGAAATGTTGTTATAAGTTGTTAGTTTGGACTTAGAAGCTCACATAAGCTCCTTATAAAGCTTATTAAAGCTTTTAGATACCTTAAAAGCAGTATTAGTAGCCAAAACCAAAAATTCACAAAAATATCAAGAAAATAAAGAAAAAATAAAAATCCATGGTGATTGTGATCAAGAAGCTGGAGCAAGGTAGCTTTTGGATTGCCTTGGTTTAGAGCTCGTGAGCATATAGGAATTGGTTACAGTCCTTGGTTCTCAACTTTTACTTGGAATCTCATTTGTAAGCAGTTTGATCATTTTGACATTTCAATATTAGAGTTGTTCTTTAACTTAAATTTCTGTTTGTTTATGTTTATTGGTCATATTTAATCACAACTAATCAATAAAATAGATAGGTTGTTCTTTTAAATTTGTATTTAGAAAAAATCTCATTTTAGACAGTTAAAATAGCTTCAGCTTAAATTGTTAATTGTATGATGTTATTGTTGTTAGTTAATGCTTCATTAGTTCCATTTAATGATATCATAAGGTTTTTAATCAGTATCTTGGTCTCAATCTGTGATTTGTTTTGAAAACTCACCAAGACAGTAAAGAAAAATGGTGTTTGGATTTGTTCAGTTCACTTTGTGTAAAGGTTATGCAACCCTTTGCTTTTGCTTGTCTCATGTCTCACTAGGTCCTAATAACTCATACAAGTAATAAAAACAAGTCCTTATTAGCCTAAAAGTCAAAATCACTTATAACTGTCTTATTATGCTTATCTGTTAAAAGTTTTAGAAATCAAAACCTTGTTTCATGTTTGGAATTCAGTAGCATAGCCTAATTTAGTTTCATTTAATCATATATCATCAATATCAGTTAACAAATCAAGATCCAAGTTCAGTTTAGTCAACCTTTTATTTCAATCAAAAAGTCAAAAACTTGCCCTGTGCATCGGTTTTGCTAGCAAATCATAAGCTCCTATAGAGCTTATTAGTTGACCATAACTGTGATTTTGTTTCTTTGGACAGTTAACCTGGTCCTCTTTAAGTTCCAAGTTTTAAATTTCCATTTGCAGCTTATTTGATAAGCCTGCAAGTGCTTATCATTTTGTCCCAACTCACTCAGCATTAACTGAGTTTTACTCAGTGGATTCTCGGGTTTTTGAAAAAGCTTCACAAGCTCATTTTAGCTTATTTTGATCTCATCTTTTGTTTCTAGGTAGCCAACCAGGTCTAATACAAGTTCCAATCTTTGCTTTTCAGTATTAGCTTATTTTGTGATCTGTGTTTAAGCTCAAACTTGGTACCTAAATACTGTTTTGCTCATTAAGCTCAAACATCAAATCATTGTAACTTGGAATCCAGAGGTTGTGGTTTGTTGTTTTTAGTTGAATTAGAGTTCTTATAGCTTATTTTAGCTTGTATATCAGTTTGGTGCTTATTGTGTCCTTCTAGCTTATTTCAAGTGCTTATTAATAAGCAGTTGCTACTGCAGTTGCTTATTTCTCCAAACAAGCTCATGTTCTTCTATTTTTCCTAGATTCTACATATTAAAATAAACTTTTCCTGAAATTTTCATAATTTTTCATAACTGTTTGCTATTTTTTTTAATTAAAAACAGTTTTTAAGCATTTTTAAATAGCTTTTAATACAAATAAATTATAAAAAGTTCAAAAAAATAATTTTTCAATTTTCTTAGGTTAAGATAAATATAAAAGTAATAAAAAGTATTTTTCATTAATTTTCTTAGTTTAAAAAGTATTTTTTAGCATTTTAATTAGTTTTAAATAGTTTTAAATTAATAATAAATACATAATAAGTCTAAAAAATATATTTTTAGTTTTAAAATAAGTTTTATCATATTTTAGACTTTTCCAAGTTATAATTTCATTTTTCTAGGTTAATCTTGTATTTTATTGTATTTTAGTGCATTTTAAATACTTAATAAATAGTTTTTAATTAATAATAATTAAATAAATAGTTGTAAAAATAATTTTATTTTTCTAATAATTTTCTTTTACTATTAGGATTGTAAAAATATCATTTTCATATTTGTAGGTCTTTTATTTCTTTAAAACTCACGTTTTATTTTGTACGTAGACGTAATTTTATTTTAAACGTAAGTTTTAAGTTGTAGGTTTTAAACGTTCATCGACTTTAAAAATAGTGATAGCGTTTATTTAATATCTTTTATCTTTTATTTCTTTTAATTTGCATTTAAGTCGCTTTAATTTGTAGATCTTTTCTTTAGGTAATTATCCATCTATATCCTTATTGATTACTATCCTTAGTAATCATTCTACCATCTGATCAAGTGTTTTTACACCAATTCATCCTCCGTGGGACTTAACGACCCAGGAATTCACTATATTCCTCTGATCTTCATTGCATTCGTGCTTGAGCAGTTTAAGCGGTTACGGTCGCCATTCACAAGTGGCTAGCTTGAGTGATTTAGCTTGACTGTTTTCGCGGATCAAAATTTTGGCGCCGCCTGCCGAGTGTAAGCGTGTTTTTAGCATTTTCAGACCCGTACTTGCACATATACCACAGTTTGTAAAAAGTTTTCTGTAAAGTTAATATAAATCAAAAAGTTCATTAACACTTTTCCTAAAGTGTTAAAAACCCAAAAACAATATAAAACAACAAAACAATCGGAACGTTTTCTATTTTGTATTCTCTTTTAAGGTGATTCTTGAAGAGATACGATTTGGTTAAACGAGACGATACCAAAAATATTGTCAAAAGTTTTTGAACCCATCTGCACAAATCATACCTACGTCTTTTCAGTGGTACTTAATTTATACATAAAAATCAACCACCGCAAATCAAGGCAGTGCACTACCTAACTGGGGATGCGACCATAATAAGTTCCCGAACATCAGATTTAAAACTTGCCTTTGTGTCACTTGTGATTTGGTGTACCTTTTTCATAGAAGCCATTTCATTTGTGATTATTGGTTAAGTTCACTTGTGTTTTGCCTCATTTGTTTTGAAAATTGATTTTTATAACATAGTGCATGCGCGCGTTCTTCCAGTTCTACAAGTCCACTTTCGAACTTGGAAACATTCCTCGTAGACGTAGAGGCGTTCAGCTCCTTCACCGTGACTGAGGAACGTCTACTACCACCACCTCCTGTCGAAATGGCAGAAGACAAACCTATGAATGAGCTTCTCCAAGCACCCATCGAGGGTTACGGGGATGCCATTGTTGTCCCGCCATTGTGGTGACACCTTTGAGCTCAAAACCGGGTTGCTTAATCTAGTAACCCAAAGCCAATTCTATGGTTTTGAGCGGGATGATCCTCATGCACACATTCGATGGTTTAACAAGATTGCATCTACCATCAAGTACAAGAATGTCCCACATGAAGCTATCAAGCTTCTTCTGTTCCCATTTTCTCTAGAGGGACAAGCCGGAATTGGCTTGAGAAACAACCCCCTCGTTCCATTGAGACATGGGAGGATCTAGTTACCAAGTTTGTTAACGAATTCTATCCTCCATCCCGAACTACAAGTCTTAAGAATGAGATAATGAAATTCTCTCAGAGATTTGAGGAATCATTTGGGGAGGCATGGGATCGTTACAAAGAATTGCTCCGCAAGTGTCCGCATCATGGTTTTACCGAGTTAATGCAAATGGATACTTTCTACAATGGTCTCAATCAGACCAATCAAGACTCTTTGAATGCCTCCGCGGGAGGTAATTTCTTGAGCAAGACCACAAAAGAAGCCTTACAAATCATTGAAAACAAGTCCCAGGTCCGTCCTTTCCGCACAAAGACATATCAAACTCAGTCTAATGCTGGACCTTCTACTTCATCTCCTGTGAGTACATCTAGCACCGATGCTAAGATTGATAAACTCACAGATATTGTTCAGGCTTTGGTTCTTGCTAACCAAAAGAAAGTCACCTTCACTCAAACACCATCACATGGTGAAGTGAAGAAAGTTGAAGTTTGTGTTACCTGTGGTGGTCCTCATGCATACTACAACTGTACTGCCACCGATGGTAGTCCGTTTGAAGCTAATGCTATAGCCGGTACTTCAAATCAAGGAGGTAATCAATACCGTCCTCAGAATGAACCAAATTACCGTGCTAACACTTATCAGGCACCACCCGGTTTTAACCAGAATATTAACCGGAATCAGAATCAACCTAGAATGAACCAAGGTTATCAAAACCAAGGTAATTTCTATCCTGGACCCAATCAAGGTTTCCAACAACAAGGGAACCTTCATCAAAACAATTTCAATCGAGGGAATCAATTTCATGGGAATGTGAATCCTAATCAAGGGAATTTTCAACAACAAGGTCCTAATCAAAACATCCGACCTCAGAATTTCCCTCCACATCCTCCAGTACCATCATCTGATGAGTTATTGAAGCAGTTCATGAAATCCCAAGATGAAATGAACAGGTTGTTGGTCAGTCAGATCGCTGATCTAAAGAAGTCTTTAAATGATCGACCCTCGAGCTCAGGTACTTTACCGAGCAACACGATCGCTAACCCGAGGGGCGATGCAAAGGCGATCACAACCAGAAGTGGTGTTTCATACAATGGACCCACTATTCCTACTACCTCTTCTTCTTCTCTCACGAAGGTAGTGGAAAGTGAACCTAGGACACACAATGGACCTTCGACTCCAATGCCTCCTCCACTAGGAGAAATGAGTCAAGTTACAAAGGACAAGGAACTTCCTATTGATAATGGAGGTACCAACAATGTCCAGCCTCAAGTTGTCCAGAAACCCAAGTCTAATCCAGGAGTTGTTTTTGAACCACCTGTAGCTCCCGTTGAAAATACCAAATCCAAATCTTCTATTCCTTATCCATCACGTTTGAATGAGCAAAAGCTCCGCGAGAAAGCCGGTCATCAAATGGAAAAATTCTTTCAAATTTTCCAAGAACTACATTTTGACATAAGCTTTGCGGATGCTATCATGTTGATGCCCAAGTTTGCATCAACTCTCAAACACATGTTAAGCAATAAGGAAAAGCTGTTTGAAATGGCTAAAACTCCTCTCAAGAAGCTGCTCTGTGATTATCTTGAAGAAGCTTCCCGAGAAGCTTGGAGATCCTGGAAAATTTCTCTTACCTTGTGTATTCCCAGGAATGGTTGAATGCTTTGCCCTAGCAGATCTTGGTGCAAGCATCAACCTGATGCCTTATTCAGTATGGAAGAAACTCTCTCTTCCGGAACTCACTCCTACATGCATGACTCTCGAGCTTGCAGATCGTACAATATCCCGTCGTCTTGGCATTGCCGAGGACGTATTTGTGAAAGTAGGAAAGTTCCATTTTCCAGCTGACTTCGTAATTGTTGATTTCGATGCGATCCATCGGGTTCCTCTCATTGTTGGAAGAGGATTCTGAGAGAAGAGCCGTGCTCATTGATGTATTTGAGCAAGAAATCACATTACGTGTTGGTAATGAAGCTGTCACTTTTAACCTTGATCAAACTTCGAGGTACTCCGCAAACTATGATTCTGAGTCGGTTAACCGAATAGATATCATTGATGTTGCTTCCGAAGAGTACTCTCAAGAAGTTCTTGGTTATTCTCATAATTCTGTGAGTGGGGATTCCACCACATCTTCTCAACCTATCATAGCCAATTCTACTCCTCCTCTCACTCCGTTTGAGGGAAGCAACTTCATCTTGGAAGAGATTGAAGCATACTTGGCTAGTGATTCTGTTCCGTGGGAAATTGATCACGCTCCAATTGATATTGAGGGAGACATACTTCTCATTGAGAAGTTGCTTAATGATGATCCATCATCACCCCTCACCTAGTGATTCAATCCGAGAGAGATTAATCAAAATGAGATTAATCGGAGGGGATATTCTTCTAAAGAAGTTGTTAAATCAGGACACTTCTCCTCCTCTCCCTCCCATTAAACTTCATAACAAGGAAGTCAAGTCGGTTCGAGAGCGAAGAATTTCGAGGTTGAGCTTAAGGACTTACCTCCTCATCTCGAGTATGCATTTCTTGAAGGTGATGATAAATTACCAGTCATTATTGCTCGAGATTTGAGTAAAGATGAAAAAGTTGCTCTCATAAAGATCTTGAAGTCACACAAGCAAGCAATTGCTTGGAAACTCTCCGACATTAAGGGTATCAACCATGAGTTTTGTACTCACAAAATCTTGATGGAGGATGACTTCAAGGCAGATTCAACATCGAGAGAAGAGTAAATCCAAAAATCCATAATGTTATCAAACAGGAGGTTATCAAACTTCTTGATGCGGGATTGATTTACCCGATCTCAGATAGTCCTTGGGTCAGCCCAATTCATTGTGTTCCGAAAAAGGGTGGCATTACTGTTATCACAAATGAAGATAACGAGTTAATTCCAACTCGATTGGTGACGGGATGGCGTGTTTGTATTGACTATCGTAAGTTGAATGACGCCACTCGTAAAGACCATTTTCCTCTACCCTTTATGGACCAGATGCTTGAGAGATTAGCAGGGAATGAATACTATTGTTTCCTTGATGGTTTCTCGGGTTACTTTCAGATCCCCATTGATCCAAAGGATCAAGATAAAACTACATTCACCTGCCCATACGGAACTTTTGCCTATAGACGTATGCCTTTTTGCCTATGTAATGCTCCTGCACGCGTTCAACGATGTATGATGGCCATTTTCCACGACATGATCGGGAAACAATGGAGGTGTTTATGGATGACTTCTCGGTCATTGGGGATTCGTTTCAGACATGTCTCTCCCATTTAGATAAAATGCTCAAACGGTGTGAAGACACTAATCTTTGTCTAAACTGGGAGAAAAGCCACTTTATGGTCAAAGAAGGCATTGTCCTTGGCCATAAGATTTCAAAGAATGGGATTGAGGTAGATAGAGCAAAAGTTGATGTTATTGCTAAACTACCTCATCCTACTACCGTCAAGGGTATTAGGAGTTTTTTAGGTCATGCCGGTTTCTATCGTAGATTCATTCAAGATTTTTCCAAAATCGCCCGGCCTATGACCCATCTTCTTGAAAAGGATGCTCCTTTTATCTTCTCACCCGAGTGCATCATAGCTTTTGAAACATTGAAGAAAAAGCTTACTGAAGCACCCATTCTCGTTGCTCCCGACTGGGACTTGCCTTTTGAGCTCATGTGCGATGCAAGTGATTTTGCTATCGGTGCAGTCTTAGGGCAACGTAGAGCTAAGCATTTTCAGCCTATTCACTACATAAGCAAGTAAGACTATGACTGAAGCTCAAACCCATTACACCACTACAGAAAAAGAGCTATTAGCCGTGGTGTATGCGTTTGAAAAGTTTCGGCCATACCTCATCTTGACCAAATGCGTGGTGTATACGGATCACTCGGCTCTCAAATATCTCTTTGCAAAACAAGATGCAAAGCCGAGATTGCTCCGTTGGGTTCTCCTCCTCCAGGAATTTGATATCATTATACGTGATAAAAAGGAGTGAGAACTTGGTGCTGATCATCTGTCGAGATTAGAAAACCCTCACCAAGATGTTTTCGAGAAAAAGGATATAAATGAAACATTTCCTCTCGAGACACTCAATGCGGTTTTTTTTCGTGGAAATTCTTCTACCCCATGGTTTGCTGACTTTGCAAATTACCATGCGGGTAACTTCATTGTGAAAGGGATGTCGACCCAGCAGAAGAACAAATTCTTCAAGGATGTTAAACATTATTTCTGGGACGACCCTTTCTTATTCAAAATCTGTGCGGATCAAGTCATCCGACGGTGTGTTTTTGGACAAGAAGCTCTTGACATTCTCAAAGCTTGCCATGCTGGACCCACCGGGGGCCATCATAGTCCAAACTACACCGCCAAAAAGGTGTTTGATTCCGGGTTTTATTGGCCCACAATCTATAAAGATGCCCACGAATTTGTCAAAACTTGTGATGCTTGTCAGCGTCATGGAAACATATCTCAAAGAAATGAAATGCCACAAAATGCCATTCAAGTTTGTGAGATATTTGACATATGGGGTATTGATTTTATGGGGCCATTTCCTTCGTCTCGTGGAAACAAGTACATACTCGTGGCTGTTGACTATTTGTCAAAATGGGTTGAAGCGAAAGCTTTACCTACAAATGATGCCCGAGTAGTTGTGAAATTTTTGAAAGCTCTCTTTGCCAGGTTTAGAACTCCTCGTGCAATAATCAGTGATCGTGGTACACATTTTTGTAATGACCAATTTGATCGTGTCATGCAAAAGTATGGTTTTACCCACCGTCTATCTATGCATACCACCCCCAAACAAGTGGGCAGGTGGAAGTTTCAAACCGTGGTATTAAAAGAATCCTTGAAAGGACGGTAGGCGAAAATCGTGCATCCGGTCGGATAAACTGGATGGCGCTTTCTGGGCTTTTCGTACAGCTTACAAAACACCAATTGGGTGTACTCCATACAAGCTAGTGTACGGAAAGGCATGTCATCTTCCGATTGAACTAGAGCACAAGGCTTACTGGGCCTTAAAACATGCAAACTTCGATTTACAGACAGCCGGTGATCTGAGAAAAGTTCAAATGAATGAACTAAATGAACTTCGTGATCAAGCTTATGAGAACTCTTTGATCTACAAACAAAAGACAAAGAAGATTCATGACTCTAAAATCAAGAACCGCGTTTTCAACGTTGGTGATCGAGTCCTTCTTTTCAACTCAAGATTGAAGATTTTCTCGGGAAAGCTCAAGTCCGTTGGTGCGGTCCATTTACTATCGCTAAGGTTTATCCTTATGGCACCATTGAGTTATCTCAACCCGATGGTCCTAATTTTAAAGTAAATGGTCATCGATTAAAGCATTACTTTGGAGAGGACATTCCATCTGTGATTGTCCCGGATCTACAAATATTCCCCATGACCCAATGAATGCGGGGATCGAGTCAAGCTAGTGACTCGGGAATCAAAAATAGTAGCACGCACCATATGGGTTTTCACCCATGTTTGTCTTCTTATCCCTTTCTATCACCCTAGTGTGGGGAGTTTTTCCACACGTTGTATATATCAAACATTTTCTCAAAAAAAGTATATCAAAAACAAAATAATGGCGTAGTATTTCCTTTTATGTTCTGTGTTTCGGCATAACCGCCGGTACTTTGAATATTGAGGGCAATATTCATTTCTTAGTGTGTGGGGGAATTCTCACGAATTTTATCATGTAATTATTCCACCCAATTCCCCTATTTTTGGCCAAAATTTTTGAGTAAGTGTTTTCACTTACTCAGCAAATGGTAATCATCCGCCATGTCTAACCCATAAGGATTGGCTAATCCAGGAGCAAACGGCTCTTGGTAAAAATTTCTCAAATCCGTTTATATGGCTTGCAATTTGCCCAAAATTGTATGGTTCTCAACTCACCATATCCTAAAAGTGAAGAGTTGGCTAGCCCGCAAGATTATGGCTTGTGGTAAAGCGATGGAAAATCCATAATTGGTATTCAGCTCACCAAGATAATTCGATAATTTATCTAAGAGTTGGCTAGTCCGAAGGTACGGCTTCGGTAAAGGCACATCAAATCCGTTATATGGTTTATGATTTGCCAATAAATCATTTGGTTATCGTTGTACCAAGATTCTTACTTGAATCAAAACAATTGGCTACTCCAGAAGTGATGGCTTTTGGTAAAGAGTTTTTCAAATCCATTAAGTTTTCTCAAATCATTGCTAGGGACTAGCAATATCTCAGTGTGGGGGATTGATGAGTGTCTAAATACTCATCATTTTTATACTGTTTATAATGCCAAAAACATCTAGAAACACTTTCGAAACACATCAAAATGATAAAAATATCACAAACAAGTGTTTTATATGTTTTAAATGCAAAAACATCAAAATCTGATGAAAAACGTATCAAGTTTGCATAATTGGCAGTTTTAGTCCCCCAAGTTACAAAAGTTGTCAAAATTAGTCCCTGGTAATTCAAAAACTTGTAAAATATCATTTTAGGTCCATAAGATTCAAAAGTTGTCAAAATAAACCCTTTAAAGTTTAAAAATCACAAATTGACAACTTTAGTCCTTCAACTTTGGAAAAATGTCAAAAATAGTCCTTGGTTAATTTAAAAAGTGAAAATTATCAACTTTTAACCTTGTTCTATTTATAAATGACAAAAATGGTCCTTATGATAAACTTTGGATAATTTACATGTTTGGTCCCTCAAGTTTCAAACTTGACAGTTTTGGTCCCTGGATTTATAAAAAATGAAAATTATCAACAAAGGTCCTTGTACTAATCTTACTTGGCAGTTTTAGTTCTTGTGAGAGCTTTGGAAAATGTTCAAGATCAGCCCTCAACTTTCAAAGAATTACATGAATGGTCCTTGTTGTTAACATTAACCAAACCGGACCCTATTATTACTAAGCCCAAATCCAACCCAAACCTTGACCCGGCCCAATGTTTAAAAAGAGATAAACCACCTTCCTGTAGCCTCCTCCTCACCCGTATCCCAAAACCATGGTTTTCTCACCACCTTTCACCCTTTCCACCTCATTCACCTTTCCAGCTCATCCCCCCTCCTATCATCAGCACCCTTGGCAGTTAATGCTTCTCCACCATTCAACACTCCATCTATACTCACAAAACTCTGTTTTTGCCCTACTTGACCTCTGAACCCACCAAATTGCTTCTTTTGTGTCCCCTACACCTCCACAACACCCCAAGATTCTTTAATTAGATTCAAACTACCCATTTCAGTCAAATAGACTTTTGGCGCCAAATTCGCCAAATGGCAATTCTGATGATCTGGATGATTTCAACGGTTGGATTGAAGTGGGATTTACTCAAGAGTGTCGACATAGTTGGAAAAGATCAATAAATAGAAGGTTGAAGCAATGTAATTACTTATCTAGTGTAATTTTAATTTTTAATGTCGTTTTAGTCTAACTTTTAAATTCCAGTGTAAGATTAAGCTTTAAAGTACTGTTTCTAGTGATTTCAGTGTACTGATAAACTTTTGCAAGTATCAATTTCAGTTTTAATTCAAGTTACCAGTTTATGCATTTTCCTTTCAAAAATCTTATGTTATGAAATGTTGTTATAAGTGGTTAGTTTGGACTTAGAAGCTCACATAAGCTCCTTATAAAGCTTATTAAAGCTTTTAGATACCTTAAAAGCAGTATTAGTAGCCAAAACCAAAAATTCACAAAAATATCAAGAAAATAAAGAAAAAATAAAAATCCATGGTGATTGTGATCAAGAAGTTGGGCAAGGTAGCTTTTGGATTGCCTTGGTTTAGAGCTCTGTGGAGAGCATATAGGAATTGGTTACAGTCCTTGGTTCTCAACTTTTACTTGGAATCTCATTTGTAAGCAGTTTGATCATTTTGACATTTCAATATTAGAGTTGTTCTTTAACTTAAATTCTTTTGTTTGTTTATGTTTATTGGTCATATTTAATCACAACTAATCAATAAAATAGATAGGTTGTTCTTTTAAATTTGTATTTAGAAAAAATCTCATTTTAGACAGTTAAAATAGCTTCAGCTTAAATTGTTAATTGTATGATGTTATTGTTGTTAGTTAATGCTTCATTAGTTCCATTTAATGATATCATAAGGTTTTTAATCAGTATCTTGGTCTCAATCTGTGATTTGTTTTGAAAACTCACCAAGACAGTAAAGAAAAAGGGTGTTTGGATTTGTTCAGTTCACTGTGTAAAAGGTTATGCAACCCTTTGCTTTTGCTTGTCTCATGTCTCACTAGGTCCTAATAACTCATACAAGTAATAAAAACAAGTCCTTATTAGCCTAAAAGTCAAAATCACTTATAACTATCTTATTATGCTTATCATCGTTAAAAGTTTTAGAAATCAAAACCTTGTTTCATGTTTGGAATTCAGTAGCATAGCCTAATTTAGTTTCATTTAATCATATATCATCAATATCAGTTAACAAATCAAGATCCAAGTTCAGTTTAGTCAACCTTTTATTTCAATAAAAAAGTCAAAAACTTGCCCTGTGCATCAGTTTTGCTAGCCAAATCATAAGCTCCTATAGAGCTTATTAGTTGACCATAACCTGTGATTTTTGTTTCTTTGGACAGTTAACCTGGTCCTCTTTAAGTTCCAAGTTTTAAATTTCCATTTGCAGCTTATTTGATAAGCCTGCAAGTGCTTATCATTTTGTCCCAAGTAAGTCAGCATTAACTGAGTTTTACTCAGTGGATTCTCAGGTTTTGAAAAAGCTTCTCAAAAGCTCATTTTAGCTTGTTTTGATTTCAACTTTTGTTTCTAGGTAGCCAACCAGGTCTAATACAAGTTCCAATCTTTGCTTTTCAGTTTTAGCTTATTTGGTGATCTGTGTTTAAGCTCAAACTTGGTACCTAAATACTGTTTTGCTCATTAAGCTCAAACATCAAATCTGTGCTTAACTTGCAATCCAGAGGTTGTGGTTTGTTGTTTTTAGTTGAATTAGAGTTCTTATAGCTTATTTTAGCCTGTATATCAGTTTGGTGCTTATTGTGTCCTTCTAGCTTATTTCAAGTGCTTATTAATAAGCAGTTGCTACTGCAGTTGCTTATTTCTCCAAACAAGCTCATGTTCTTCTATTTTTCCTAGATTCTACATATTAAAATAAACTTTTCCTGAAATTTTCATAATTTTTCATAACTGTTTGCTATTTTTTTTAATTAAAAACAGTTTTTAAGCATTTTTAAATAGCTTTTAATACAAATAAATTATAAAAAGTTCAAAAAAATAATTTTTCAATTTTCTTAGGTTAAGATAAATATAAAAGTAATAAAAAGTATTTTTCATTAATTTTCTTAGTTTAAAAAGTATTTTTTAGCATTTTAATTAGTTTTAAATAGTTTTAAATTAATAATAAATACATAATAAGTCTAAAAAATATATTTTTAGTTTTAAAATAAGTTTTATCATATTTTAGACTTTTCCAAGTTATAATTTCATTTTTCTAGGTTAATCTTGTATTTTATTGTATTTTAGTGCATTTTAAATACTTAATAAATAGTTTTTAATTAATAATAATTAAATAAATAGTTGTAAAATAATTTTATTTTTCTAATAATTTTCTTTTACTATTAGGATTGTAAAAATATCATTTTCATATTTGTAGGTCTTTTATTTTTTTAAAACTCACGTTTTATTTTGTACGTAGACGTAATTTTATTTTAAACGTAAGTTTTAAGTTGTAGGTTTTAAACGTTCATCGACTTTAAAAATAGTGATAGCGTTTATTTAATATCTTTTATCTTTTATTTCTTTTAATTTGCATTTAAGTCGCTTTAATTTGTAGATCTTTTCTTTAGGTAATTATCCATCTATATCCTTATTGATTATTATCCTTAGTAATCATTCTACCATCTGATCAAGTGTTTTTACACCAATTCATCCTCCGTGGGACTTAACGACCCAGGAATTCACTATATTCCTCTGATCTTAATTGTATTTGTGTTTTAGGCAGTTTTAAGTCTGTTACGGTTAGCCATTCACAAGTGGCTAGCTTGTGTGATTTAACTTGACTGTTTAGCACAGATCATACTTCTAACACTGTTATTTGTGAAAACTCTTCATCTTTGGTTGCAGGTGAATCAAATATCTCTGAACCCAGCTCATCAGAGGGTTCCAATTCTGTAAAATCTTCTTCTCATTCTCTCTATCTTCTATTTTTGATTTTCCATTTCTTTTATAAAACCAACAAAAGCAAAATATAAAAATATAAAACTTTCAAAAAATTCAAAAACAATATAAAATCAAAAAATTCAAAAATATTCTTCTCACGACATGTCTCTCGTATAATCGATATTCTGTGCGTTTCTAGAAATGTCATTCAACAATGATACGGACATGTACAGATGCTTGGCGAGAGTTCTTTGTGTTTTCAAAACATGTCGTTTCTCAAAATTTCTTAAAACATAATGGCTTTCGTATACTTCAGTACGAAACCCGGACTTCAACATAATGGCTTCTGATCACATCAGTTCAGGACCCGCACTTCAAAGAAAGGAAAGTGCTTATCAAAATCAAAGGTTTTAAATATTTTTCAAGCACTATTCCTAAAAACATAATGGCTTGCAGTTACTTCTGACTGTAACCCGATCTTTAAAGAAAAGAAAGTGCTACGCAAAATCGATTTTCATAAATATCGAGCACTTATCCTAAAACAAATGAAGATAATTCTTCTCTAATTATCTTCAAAAGATTTTCAAAATCTTCATCATCTTGAGTACCATTGATTCGAAATTTTTTCAAAAAGATTTTTCAAAATCTCTCAAATTTGGTACCAAGGTAACTCCCTCTAAACCCTTAATTGATTCTAAATTTTCTGTATGAAAAATATGCTTTCGTTAAGGGGAGTATAAAACCAAAATTGTTCCAAAATTCATGCTAAATCAGTTTCTCTCAACTGCTTTCGAAAAACATATCTTTTAATCATTTTGTTTCAAAAACATCATGGATATGCTATTTTGAGGGGGAGAAACGTGATTAAAATGTGATCAAAAAGTTTAATGATCGGTGTTTGAATCTCAAAAGAGCTCGACTCAGTTGAAACCAATGAATTGACGAGAATGCAAAGTCAATAAATGTACCATTTCGAGAAACTTTCTTTGGACTTGACCAGGTAGGGTAAGATGTATAATTTCAAGCTAATTCACTAGTGATGTAAACGTGTCTCGAATCGGTCTAGTCTATTGAAAGTCGATCAATTCAAAAGTGCGAACTCTACCCTCTCAAATGTGCGATTTAAGTTAAAACAATATAAGCACATGTGAAGGGCGAGTGTTTATGAAAATATAAAACTCTCAAGGTGTTAACAAATCATGTTTTATAATCATAAACACTTTGAGAGATTTTCAAGAAAAGGTTTTATGGCAACATGGGACAGTCATGGAGTTATAAGGTGACTAAGGATAGGAATATTCGTCCTATGATCCGCCAGAGCCGGAGGGATCTACCCAAGGACATCACAAATAGTTTAGAACTAGAAGTCCTTAGGAATGATTGAAAAAAGGAGTAATGTGAGAAAGGAGAAAGAAGGGGTTGAAGAATTAAAAAGAAATGTAATGAAAAAGGGTGAAAAGAAATAGCCCTCCATATTCAACCTTAGGGCAGAAAACGGGTTCAATACATATGCTACTGGTTGTCACTAGATGACACTGGTATTGAAGACAAAGACGTCATGGACCCGATGACGCCTTGCACTAAACCTTCTAGCCACTCAATTCCTCTTAAAAGGATTTGTTTCATTCTCACTGGGAACCTTGCATAATCTATCGGCTTTCTCTTAGAGATTGCTGATATTGTAGAAGGAGACCCTCTCTAGTCTCATTTCAGGAAAACCAAAATGCACTAATTGAGTCTAGAGCCACGATTCATCAAAAGATCTCATAGGAACACATGACATGACATCGCTTGTTGTTCATCATTAAGGGCACAAGTGACATATTCTAGAGTCCTACTGGTCTTAGCAATCTGCCAGAACATTTATGAGAAGTTTCACATCTGTGATCTTTAGTGATTGAATGGAAATTCTGCCGGGGAATTCAACATCAAACGACCTGACAGCAGGTCACTTCGGTAATTCTTCGTGGATTACGCTTAGTGTGTCTCAAATGGTCTACAGTCGTGGGGTGATGCTTCGGTGTACCTCAGCGACTCATCTGAGCTGTAGGTGTATTTGCATCGCGTTATCTCACTTGTGGGACTCCCAGTTCGAACGGCCCTTGTGAGAATTAGAGGCGTGTTTTCACACTATGTTGTTAACACTCTCGAAGTTCAAACTTGTAAGTGCGGAATCCGCTTATTACTAACTGTTTTATGTTTTCTTCTTATGGAAGCTCCAGGCGGATGGATCGTCTTGATTTCGCCACATGCTCATACCAACAAAACATGAAAGTTCTCATCAAAATCAAAGGCAACTCAAAGTTAAAGATGATTCTTCGTCAATGTCAAAGAATCTACAAAGTGTAAAGACTCGAGAACTTCATCATTGGAAACTCAAAGTCAAATAGAAGTGTGAGCATGGTGGAGAAAGACGTGGAGACACCTAACCAACGAAGTTGACAACGGCAGACAACCACATTAACTGATCACAAAGCATGAAAGAACAAAGAATCAAGACTATTCTATATCTACACACAAAGTTCGTGCTCAAGAAAAGTAAAGACCTAATCAAGTGGAGCATCATTTGAATGACCACCCCTTAGGGGGGGATTGTTAGCCTTAATAGTTTTTATTAGAAGTGATGGTCATTCACGTTTAGGAACTTTGTAACGTGTGTTAGATATCGTGATAGAATAGTCAACGGGCTCGTGGATTGGACTAAGCTAAATGGGTATTAGTTTAGTTAAGCTAGCCTTATATCAAATCCAAGTCCAATCCAATCCCACGAAGCCCACATACAAGGCCCATGGCCAAGTGTAACACCCCCAAATTTGTTTAGCGGAAGCATACGTGTTATTCGGGAGCGTTACGAAATTGGTGGATCACAACACAAGTAATAAAGAACGGAATACATGCTCCGTTTGATTTCATAAAAGGGTTTTAAAATATTATCTTACAGCATAGTTTAAATAAATGGGTACATCCCATTAGTTATAGTGGTCCCAAAGTAAAAACATCATTTTTGTGTGAAAACACTTCTTTAATATTACTACGACCATACATCCGCTTCTTGCCTTGCCTTCATGAACAAATCTTAAACACCTGAGGAAATATGCTAAAAGGTCACTAAAAGCTTGGTGAGTTCATAGGTTTGAATTAAAATAGTAAGCTTGGACCATAAGCAAAGGCATATAATCATTACAACGAATATAATGATATATGTATGAATGTCTATTACGTTAGCTCTAAGTTCATGCAACCGATACTACGACAGTTTCTGTATGCTAAAAGATGTCATACAATATAGGGGCCCATAGCAAGTGTTTTGTCCCTCAACACTTGATTCCGACATGGTATACGTTTCGCCTTGGCCTGAGCATGGCCAACCGAACGGAGGAGTCACCCTCAATAGATCTATTTATAACATTCGCGTTTCCCAATGGGGAATTGACGGTTCATGAGAAAGGGCATTCTCTAGGGACATAAAGGCTTAGGCTACACCACGTAATAGTAATCATGTAATAGTTTTGGTCCATAAAATGTTTTGCATATTTCTCACCCCAAAATGTATAAAACAATTTATCAAGTAAAAGTGGGGCTATGAAACTCACCTTAGCAAAAGTGCAATCCGAAATGTGGGATTAGTGATTGTTGTGGAGCGGCACGACACTAGCGACCTAGATAAGGCGGGCAATGTTTTAGTTCATCGTTTTTAAGTAGTGCTTACTTAAAATGGTGCAATGAATATTATTCTTATATAGTGGTTTTAAAATCAACTTTTAGTTTGTAAAATAATTTAAGAGGCTTACTAGTAAGTATATGAATGTATATATACTCTTTTTATATTGACATTAGTATGGTTTTAAAATCCAAAGTTTGATTTAAAACAAATAATTAAAATGTTCCATTAGTAAGTATATAAATGTATATATACTTATTTAAGTTGACACAATTGATATTGTCAAGATTATAATTTATTTATTTTCTAATTGTATTTAGAAAAATACTTGAATTAAATTTGAAGGTTTCCAAATTTAATGATTGACAAAATAATATGGTGATCTCTACTTGATTAACAACACTTGTTCTTAATACATATAGTTCAAATGAGAAGTTCACTTGTCACATTTTTGTTTACACATTGTCGTTAGATTTTGACATACATTACTACGTGAATCATATTTTAGAATACTTGTTGCTCATGCCAACTTTTGTATATTATTCGTTAAGTTACAACTAGTGTACATAATTGACGTTAGGACGATATGTAACGAGGTGAAAAGAAAGAATAGACGGTGTATAGTTTTCGTTATTGGTCACCAGATAACTTGTTCCGGGTATTATTTTGTTCGACTACTCTTGATATACCAACAGGTACATCATAATTAACCATGGGCTGCGGCCCATTTTTATTTTCAATATGTTACCAAATCTTGGGCCTGGCCCGGTGTGATGGTTTCAACGAGAGAAGGAAACAAAAGGAAGGGGGCTGGTCCATCATTGGCACTACATCCTTGTTATCAGAAGACTTAGAAATAATCTCATTTCCAGCTTTTTATTGCAAAGGTTCACTCCTTTGTCTTTCACGTGTAACTTGAGTACTAAGGCTCGAGTTACTTGTTTCGTTCACGCTTCAACTTATGAAGCCGAAACTCTCGACTAGTGGTCATGACTTCAATACTATGGTGCTACCAAGAATGGAGTTGTCGACTTATACTTCTCCGAAACACTTTTATTTTTGATGGCATGTGGTACTTAATAAGGACAAGTTAACAATGGGAGACAATCATGTACAAGGCTTGTCTCGAATGAGATTTGGCTAACTTCGCTACTAGGAAAATGCGAGCAAATGTGTGAGGATACCATGCACTAGTTGAGTACTACTTCAACTTGGTCTCACCCCGTCAACTATTATACTCTTACGGAACTCGACAAGTGTAGATTCTCGAAATACATTTTAACACAAGAACACTCTCGACTCGGGTTTCTCCCTAGGCGTACATGGAGGTTTTGACACATGGTTCACCTCTAAGATTTGAGTCACAAGACAATGAAGGACTAGCATGTTTCTCGTGTACAAGCAAGGTTAAAGATTTAGGTTCGACATACTTTTAAATGACATGAATGTCGACGGGAAAATGTGAGTCTCGACATGGTTTTGCTAGTAGACTTATAAAAACTTGACTCATTTATTTTGTTCTTGTCCTTGTCTCGACAGAAAAACCAACGGATCCTTTTTCACAAATGACCACTTAAGACCAAGTTTCCATAGTTGGTCTATCAAAACGCAAGTATTATAACATCAAAGTACCTAGTTACATAGTCACATTACTAAGTTCCTATAAGACTTAACTCTCGTCTCCTTGGCTCATTTATCTCGACAGAATCGTTTTAACAATAGGATGACTAAATCAAGTTTCAAAGTGACAAGTTTATACTCATATTGCAAAGTTGTACCTTCTATACTTACAAACTTAAATGAAAACAAGACATCACAAATTAGCACTTCATTCTTAATGTTTACATTACAACGAAAATCATGAGGAAGGAAAAGACCATGAACCTTATCAAGAATGAGATGTGAATATGTTGATGAAAGCCAAGTCGAGGGACCTCCACACAAATCAACCCGTATACCGATTTTGAGCAAACCCAACAACTTCTTGGTAACTTTGAGAATATTACTCTCTTGTGGTGAGTTTGGGTTTTGATTTGTGGGTGTCCTTGGTCTCTCAAGTTGCTTATGAAGAGGTTAAGAGGGAAGTCTTTGGCCACCTCTTTTCATCTTGAAGTTTTGTTTGAAGCCAAAAATGGCTTACTTCCAAGACATACGAATCTTTGGACATAAGAGATATAGTGGTGCAAAGATTTTTACTTCTTCCTTGTGATTTGCTTTGATCTTCCTTGGATCCTTTCGAAAATAGAGGCGCATCTAGGGAGATTTGGGAAGCAAAGTTTTTCATGGATTTGAGCATGAGAGAGACGAATATGTTGGATGAAGGTGTTGGTTTATCTTCTTTTAGCAAGATTCGGCCTAGGATGGGGAGTACAAGCTAGAGGTTGAAGATGGATCATGATATCTTTTGCTTTTTCTCTTGGTCTTTGGTTTTGTCGTGAGTGGGGGAGTAAAACAAGGAGGTTGTCTAACTTTTATGAATTCACTTCTTGTAAATGTATAATAGTGTTTTAATAATAAAAGTCTAAAATGGTAATGTAGGTAAATGTAAGTAAGGTAGGTGTATTGTATACTTATGATTATTTTGTGTAAGTATTTGTATGTGAGATAATTATTGTATAAAGTGTAGGCATTTACATTATAGTTATGTATGTTTGCACTTGAGTCTTATAAAGCCTTTGTTTAAGTGATAATGTGTTTAAGTATTTTGTGTCCCGCGAAGTCATATTGTGACCAAGGTATCATTGTTTGACAACTTTTTACCCGTGGTATCTTATTGTTATGTGTTTGAAATATTTTATCCTTGTAATATTCCAAGTCGCTGACATTTGTTAACTGTTTTAGCGAGTCCTTATCATAGTGTCGGTACGCGTTCGGTGTCGGTCCTTTGGGAAAACGAGATACCCTCTCGTCTTATAATTTAAATCATAAGACAAAATAAAAATATTCATAAAATGATATGAATGCAAAAGTGATGCAGATTACCTCGTATGCGAGTTAACTACTCAAATGATCAGGCAAAGCTTGTGTATGCTTAATAAATTTGGCTTAGTAAAAATAAATTACTATTTATCAGTTAAATTTTGGTGAAAATTTACCGTGTGTCACATCCTCCCCGTCTTGGAAGAGAAAACCGTCCTCGGTTTTCAGTTAGGATTGCTTTGTGAAGTAGAGAAAAGGTGTGGGTATTTGAGTTTGAATTGGTCTTGCGCGTTCCCGTGTATTATGGACCTCTTTGAGAGTTCCAACGGACTTTGACGATCGGGATGCGGCTTTGATTAAGCCGTTTGATTTCTCTATCCATGATTTCAATGGGTTCCTCGACAAAATTCAATCTTTCGTCGACTTGGATTTCTTCTAAAGGAATAGCAAGAGTTTCGTCGGAAGACATTTCTTTATGTTGCACCGCGTGAAATACGTTGTGCACAGAGCTGAGTTCTTGTGGTAATTCGAGGCGGTACGCTACCGGTCCGATCCTAGCAAGAATCTTGAAAGGTCCAATATAACGAGGATTTAACTTTCCTCGTTTTCCGAAACGAATTACGCCCTTCCATGGCGCAACTTTGAGCATAACTTTATCTCCCACTTGGAACTCAAGTGGTTTTCTCCTTTTATCCGCGTAGCTCTTTTGGCGGTCACGAGCTGTTTGTAGTCGGCTTTTGATTTGTACAATTTTCTCGGTAGTTTCTTGGATTAACTCCGGACCAGTAAGTTGACTTTCTCCAACTTCGGCCCAGACACGAGGTGATCTACACTTCCGACCATAGAGTGCTTCATATGGTGCGGCTTTGATACTTGTGTGATAGTTGTTATTGTAAGAAAACTTCGGCTAATGGCAAGTGTTTATCCCAACCATTTCCAAAGTCTATCACACATGCTCTTAGCATATCCTCCAGTGTTTGGATTGTCCTCTCGCTCTGTCCATCAGTTTGAGGATGGTAAGCGGTGCTCATGTCGAGGTTAGATCCTAAAGCGTCTTGAAGTGATTTCCTAAGTTTGAGGTGAAACGGCTATCTCTGTCCGAAATGATGGAAATTGGTACACCATGGCGTGCGATGATTTCTTTCAGGTATAATTGTGCAAGTTTTTCCATTCCGTCACTTTCTTTCATCGGTAGGAAATGTCTGACTTGGTGGCGGTCAACTATTACCCAAATAGTGTCGTAGCCTCTAGTGGTTTTAGGTAACTTAGTGATAAAGTCCATTGTTATGCGTTCCCATTTCCACTCGGGGATTTCGGGTTGTACTAGTAGACCTGAGGGTCTCTGATGTTCAGCTTTAACCTTTGAACAAGTTAAACATCGGCTGACATATGTTGCAATGTCGGCTTTCATGTTAGGCCACCAGTACAATTTCTTCAAATCAAGGTACATTTTGTCGGATCCTGGGTGGATGGAGTATTTAGACTTGTGGGATTCATGCATAATGATGTCGCGAATTCCTCCGTAGAGTGGTATCCAACTTCGCTCTTTGAAACACAGGGTTCCGTCCGACCTTTTTACGAATCCATTTTCACTTTCTGGCATTCCGTAAAGGTTTTCCTTCGGACGATTTTCCTCTTGGAGTGCTTCCAATTGAGCCTCAAGAATCTTGGTTGGAAGAGGTGAACTAATTGTCATACCCAAGGATCTGACTCTAAGAGGTTTTGGTCGCTCTTTCCTACTGAGAGCATCAGCAACTACATTCGCTTTACCCGGATGGTAACGAATTTCGTAGTCGTAATCATTGAGTAATTCCAACCATGGCGTTGTCTCATGTTCATTCTTTTCGATCCAAAATGTGTTGTAGACTTTTGTGATCGGGTGTATCGACACACTTTGTGCCATACAAGTAGTGTCTCCAAATTCGAGGCGAACACAACTGATCCTAACTCCAAATCGTGTGTCGTGTAGTTCTTCTCATGAGTCTTCAATTGGCGAGAGGCGTATGCTATTAGCTTCTCTCTTTGCATTATCTGCTCCGAGCCCCTTATGTGAAGCGTCGCAATAAACAACAAAGTCTTCAATACCTTCAGGTAAGGCCGAACAGTGCACTACACAACTTTTCTTTAAGGAGTTGAAAAGCTTCTTCTTCTTTTTCTCCCCAGTCAAACTTGGCGTTTTTCTAGGTTAGCTTGGTTAAAGATTTGGCAATCTTTGAGAATCCGTCAATAAATCTTCTGTAGTACCCAGCAAGTCCTAAGAATTGGCGTATCTCAGTAGGAGTTGTGGGTGTCGCCCAATCCTTTATTGACTCGATCTTGGCGGGGTCTACATGTATGCCTTATTTGTCGATTACATGACCTAAGAATTGCAGTAGGTATCCAAAACTCACACTTCGAGAATTTTCGCATCAGTTCTTCCTTCTTCAACAATTCCAAGATTAATCTAAGGTGCTCTTCGTGTTCTTTCGCACTCTTGGAATAAATTAGGATGTCGTCAATGAATACGATCACAAATTTATCCAAGTAGGGTTTACACACTCGGTTCATGAGGTCCATGAACACAGCTGGTGCGTTGGTTAACCCAAAAGGCATGAATTGGAACTCGTAATGTCCATAACGAGTTATGAAGGCGGTTTTGGGAATATCTTCTTCTCGAACTCTTAGTTGATGGTATCCAGACCTTAAGTCGATTTTTGAATAAACACTCGAACCTTGAAGTTGATCGAATAAGTCATCGATTCTCGGGAGTGGGTAACGGTTCTTGATGGTTAGTTTATTCAACTCACGATAGTCGATGCACATCCTGAAGGTTCCGTCTTTCTTCTTGATTGACGAATAGGACGGTGCTCCCCATGGTGACGAGCTTGGTCGATGAACCCTTTTTCCGCAAGTTCGACAACCGGTTTGATAACTCCTGAAGTTCCGTTGGGGCTAATCGATAAGGTGCTCTTGCCACTGGTGCGGCACCAGGCACTAAATCGATCTGAAATTCAACCTGTCGAGTCGGCGGAAGTCCTGGCAAGTCTTCGGGAAAGACTTCAGGGAATTCTCTTACTATCGGTACGTCCTCCAGACGTTTTTCTTCCCCTTCTTTTAGTCCTCTCCGGTGACTCGTGCTAGGAAGATATGACATCCTTCCTCGATACACCTTAACACCTTGGTACAGGAAATGACATGCAATTTTGAAGCGTTTCTTCGTCATCGTCTCCTTCCATTGTTAGGACTTCATCTCCATAGGGTACTCGAACGAGTTTCTCGTCGCAAATGATGGTAGCATGGTATTTTGCTAACCAATCCATTCCGACAATAACATCGCAACTACCCAATGCTACTGGTATTAAATCGATATTGAATGGGTGGTTTAACAGGTTAAGGGTGCAACCTCTTATGATGGTGTCTACCCTTTCTATGTTACCGTTAGCTAGTTCCACGTTGTATGCATTTCCTAATGCGGTTGGGGTAATATCGAGTAGTGGACTAAATGTATTAGAAACAAAACTCCTATCGGCCCCCGTGTCAAACAATATGGATGCATAACGGTTATTTATAAGGAACGTACCCGTCACAACATTCGGGTCTTCCTGAGCTTCCACTTTCGTTACAAAGCATAGACTCTCCCACGAGCTCCTTCTCCATTTCCCTGATTACTCGTTTGTCCAACATTTCCCTGAATCCTGCCATTCCCATGGCTTCCTGGATTCCCTCGGTTTCCTTGATTTCCTTCACGACCTTGGTTTCTGGTCTTTCGGCATTCATTCTTATAATGCCCTTTTTCACCACAACCAAAGCAAGTTATATTAGCCTTTGGGTCCTGAGATGGAGCTGTTTGAACTGTCGCCAATGATTTGGACCTGCAGTTCCTGGTTAAGTGTCCGATTTTCGACAATTTACGGCACTTAACGGTACACTGCCCCTTGTGATGCAGTGTGCATCGATTGCACAATGGTGCAGTCCCTGAGTACGGTTTTCTTTCTCCGACATTCACTGCATAAGCTCTAGCAACATTTTGCCTTTTGTTTTGGTTGTTGCGGTTGTTCCTATTGTTGTTACCACGATATTCATAGTTGTTGTAACCTTGAGAATGGTCATCCCATTTCCTCTTATTGTCAACCACTTTGTCCATGGAATCCTCAATCACTTGGTCCATGAGTTTGTTGGCTACCTCGATGGTTTCATGAAGATCAACAGCCTTAGAAGTGGTTACATTGCCCTTTATAGGTTGGGGCAATCCTCCGATGTATCTCTCAACAATGGTCTCAGTGGGAACCATTTCAGGACACAATAAAGCTAGCTCTTGAAATCGCTGATTATAAGCGACCATATTGGTGCCTTGAACCTTGAGGTTCCAAAACTCATGTTCGAGCTTCTTGATCTCATTACGAGGACGGTACTTTCGAAGTACCATTTCCTTGAAGTTTTCCCATGGCATGGCATAGGCAACATTGATACTAGCGGATTTCGAAAATTGTTCCACCAGGTCAAGGCAGCATCTGTGAAAGTGAATGATGCGTACTTAACCTTAGAATCTTCTTCACAATTGCAGATTCGAATACGATCTCGAGCTTTTCGATCCATCTAGTCAGGGACCGAAGCTCCTTCGGTTCCACTAAAGCTTCCAGTCATGGTTTTACGAAAGTCTTGATAAGTACAAGCGCGGTTGTGAGTGGGTGGTCTTGAAGTTCCGGCATTAGTAGGCGAGTGGTTTCTTTGCGGCTAAAGCGGCGTTTACCCGCTCATTGACTAGTTGGTCGATCATGGCTTGATTCATGATAGGTTGGATTGGAGTGCCCTAGCAGGAGTAGCGGCCGGCTTTGATCGGGTGTGACTCTGTTTGGAATAGCGGCGTTTACTGCTTGGTTGCGAGTGACTCTTTGGGATGGGAGCATTGGAGGCTTCACCAGGGTTGGTACGTTTTGATCTTCGTTTTGGCGGCATTTCGCTTAAGAAAGGTGATGAGATATAGAACCTTTTAAACAAGGTGAGTGCCACATAATAGTGTGGTTATCGTAGATAGATCATATGTGCAATCTATAAAAGTAAAGACAATTGGGTAGGGAAAATAAGTTTGACATAGATAGAATTTCGGTTACAAGGTTCCTAAATTACATGATGAGATACTAGGCGGGATACAACCGAAATACAACGGAATACAACGAAATACAATGGAAATACAATGGAAATACGAGAATAATAACTAACACTAAGCTGTTATAGCTTCGGTTTAGTGTAATACATCATGCAATGGAATCTAAGGATGTCCACGCTCGAGTGCGAATTAAGCTCAATGGTAGCAATCGGCTCTGCGTGTATCCTCCAAACTCGCGATCGCCTCATCTGCGATGCTAACATAGACTCTAAACCGGTAGTCCTCTGCCATCCCTCTCGGACAGTATCTCTCGCAATCCATTGGGACGCTCTCTAGCTCCTCTAATCGTCCGTGTATCGAGTCGACCTCTACCCAAAGCTTGTACTCTGTGTCCAACTCTCGGCGTCCTCAACACGAGTCTCAACCCTAAAACCCAGTCGCATCCTCTCGTGTCTCTCGAGTCCCATGCTCTCAAACAACACATCAGGTAACTTCGGTCTAAGCCCTCAACACGTGCTCGCAAGCTTGGCGTGTCGGATCGATCCTCTCTAGCTGTCGAGAATGGACTCTAGCAATGTCTCATGAGAGTCCAACTGAATGAATATCCTCTCGGTGAGGGTCGGATCGCCTTCGGAGATCGACAAGTCCTGGCTCGATCACGTGCCTCAACTGGTGCGGCTTCCTCAATGGTCTCAAGCTGTCTAGTGGTGCGCTCAAGGCGCTCCATGTCTGCTGCAGATGGTACAAACGAAGGTGATGACGGACTATAGCTCGGACTAGTGACAAGTGGTACTGAATCGATCAAGCAATCAATATCTCTCCAATCAATCTCACTACTCTCCTCATGTGGAAAAGCGGCTCTCTGCCCTAATCCAAATGGTGCATCAATATCCATGTCATCGTCTAATCTCGAGCCATCCGGAGCTTTGTCCTAGCTCCTGTATACTCTGGACAATCTCGGACCACTGTGTACTCACATGCTGCTATGCTAACATAACCGGGGACACTCTCGGTCGGTATAGGCTCTGGTAGTTCTTCCTCGGGATCCTCTTCGGATCTTCTTCGGATCTTCCTCGAGTAAGAATCGGTAGATCTCCGAGTCTCGATGAGGTGGTGACTCAGTGGGTGACGGTGTCAATGACTCTGAAGTAGTAGAAGGACCCATGTAAGCAGCGCGGGTCATCCGAGAAGTTAGTGCGGGGCACATATGAATACCGCTCTCGATATCCGGTACTCTCACAATCATACGGGGCTTTTGCTGCTGCGTCACAGGGTGATGGAGTGGTGGTGAGGGTAGGTATAAGTGGAGTAGGTGCAATAGGCTGGTGGACTGCTAGTGTGGCCTTGTACGTATGGATCGGTGGTGAGTGTGCAAGTTGGCGGATGGTGGCGGAGTGTGCTAGTAGGATGTCCCTGAACATCGTGAGGAAAGAATTTGGGGAAGGCATAGTCTGTGACAAGACGGTGCATATGTGTAAGTATGTGGAAAATATGTTCATGATGGATATGAAATAGTGCATAAGTAAATAGGAAATAAAACATGTAATCCTATTAAATGAACTTTAAGTAAAATGGCAAGTAAGGCAAGCGGCAATCGGTGGTCGCAGTATGATGTTTTTGGTGAAAAGTAGTTATAGTTTAGGGTTTATATGTACCTAATTCTCTATAACCTAGGCTCGATGCCAATCGTAACACCCCAAATTTGTTTAGCGGAAGCATACGTGTTATTCGGGAGCGTTACGAAATTGGTGGATCACAACACAAGTAATAAAGAACGGAATACATGCTCCGTTTGATTTCATAAAAGGGTTTTAAAATATTATCTTACAGCATAGTTTAAATAAATGGGTACATCCCATTAGTTATAGTGGTCCCAAAGTAAAAACATCATTTTTGTGTGAAAACACTTCTTTAATATTACTACGACCATACATCCGCTTCTTGCCTTGCCTTCATGAACAAATCTTAAACACCTGAGAAAATATGCTAAAAGGTCAGCTAAAAGCTGGTGAGTTCATAGGTTTGAATTAAAATAGTAAGCTTGGACCATAAGTAAAGGCATATAATCATTACAACGAATATAATGATATATGTATGAATGTCTATTACGTTAGCTCTAAGTTCATGCAACCGATACTACGACGGTTTCGTATGCTAAAAGATGTCATACAATATAGGGGCCCATAGCAAGTGTTTTGTCCCTCAACACTTGATTCCGACATGGTATACGTTTCGCCTTGGCCTAAGCATGGCCAACCGAGCGGAGGAGTCACCCTCAATAGATCTATTTATAACATTCGCGTTTCCCAATGGGGAATTGACGGTTCATGAGAAAGGGCATTCTCTAGGGACATAAGGGCTTAGGCTACACCACGTAATAGTAATCATGTAATAGTTTTGGTCCATAAAATGTTTTGCATATTTCTCACCCCAAAATGTATAAAACAATTTATCAAGTAAAAGTGGGGCTATGAAACTCACCTTAGCAAAAGTGCAATCCGAAATGTGGGATTAGTGATTGTTGTGGAGCGGCACCGACACGCGACCTAGATAAGGCGGGCAATGTTTTAGTTCATCGTTTTTAAGTAGTGCTTACTTAAAATGGTGCAATGAATATTATTCTTATATAGTGGTTTTAAAATCAACTTTTAGTTTGTAAAATAATTTAAGAGGCTTACTAGTAAGTATATGAATGTATATATACTCTTTTTATATTGACATTAGTATGGTTTTAAAATCCAAAGTTTGATTTAAAACAAATAATTAAAATGTTCCATTAGTAAGTATATAAATGTATATATACTTATTTAAGTTGACACAATTGATATTGTCAAGATTATAATTTATTTATTTTCTAATTGTATTTAGAAAAATACTTGAATTAAATTTGAAGGTTTCCAAATTTAATGATTGACAAAATAATATGGTGATCTCTACTTGATTAACAACACTTGTTCTTAATACATATAGTTCAAATGAGAAGTTCACTTGTCACATTTTTGTTTACACATTGTCGTTAGATTTTGACATACATTACTACGTGAATCATATTTTAGAATACTTGTTGCTCATGCCAACTTTTGTATATTATTCGTTAAGTTACAACTAGTGTACATAATTGACGTTAGGACGATATGTAACGAGGTGAAAAGAAAGAATAGACGGTGTATAGTTTTCGTTATTGGTCACCAGATAACTTGTTCCGGGTATTATTTTGTTCGACTACTCTTGATATACCAACAGGTACATCATAATTAACCATGGGCTGCGGCCCATTTTTATTTTCAATATGTTACCAAATCTTGGGCCTGGCCCGGTGTGATGGTTTCAACGAGAGAAGGAAACAAAAGGAAGGGGGCTGGTCCATCATTGGCACTACATCCTTGTTATCAGAAGACTTAGAAATAATCTCATTTCCAGCTTTTTATTGCAAAGGTTCACTCCTTTGTCTTTCACGTGTAACTTGAGTACTAAGGCTCGAGTTACTTGTTTCGTTCACGCTTCAACTTATGAAGCCGAAAATCTCGACTAGTGGTCATGACTTCAATACTATGGTGCTACCAAGAATGGAGTTGTCGACTTATACTTCTCCGAAACACTTTTATTTTTGATGGCATGTGGTACTTAATAAGGACAAGTTAACCATGGGAGACAATCATGTACAAGGCTTGTCTCGAATGAGATTTGGCTAACTTCGCTACTAGGAAAATGCGAGAAAATGTGTGAGGATACCATGCACTAGTTGAGTACTACTTCAACTTGGTCTCACCCCGTCAACTATTGTACTCTTACTGAACTCGACAAGTGTAGATTCTCGAAATACATTTTAACACAAGAACACTCTCGACTCGGGTTTCTCCCTAGGCGTACATGGAGTTTTTGACACATGGTTCACCTCTAAGATTTGAGTCACAAGACAATGAAGGACTAGCATGTTTCTCGTGTACAAGCAAGGTTAAAGATTTAGGTTCGACATACTTTTAAATGACATGAATGTCGACGGGAAAATGTGAGTCTCGACATGGTTTTACTAGTAGACTTATAAAAACTTGACTCATTTATTTTGTTCTTGTCCTTGTCTCGACAGAAAAAACCAACGGATCCTTTTTCACAAATGACCACTTAAGACCAAGTTTCCATAGTTTGTCTATCAAAACGCAAGTATTATAACATCAAAGTACCTAGTTACATAGTCACATTACTAAGTTCCTATAAGACTTAATTCTCGTCTCCTTGGCTCATTTATCTTCGACAGAATCGTTTTAACAATAGGATGACTAAATCAAGTTTCAAAGTGACAAGTTTATACTCATATTGCAAAGTTGTACCTTCTATACTTACAAACTTAAATGAAAACAAGACATCACAAATTAGCACTTCATTCTTAATGTTTACATTACAACGAAAATCATGAGGAAGGAAAAGACCATGAACCTTATCAAGAATGAGATGTGAATATGTTGATGAAAGCCAAGTCGAGGGACCTCCACACAAATCAACCCGTATACCGATTTTGAGCAAACCCAACAACTTCTTGGTAACTTTGAGAATATTACTCTCTTGTGGTGAGTTTGGGTTTTGATTTGTGGGTGTCCTTGGTCTCTCAAGTTGCTTATGAAGAGGTTAAGAGGGAAGTCTTTGGCCACCTCTTTTCATCTTGAAGTTTTGTTTGAAGCCAAAAATGGCTTACTTCAAGACATACTGAATCTTTGGACATAAGAGATATAGTGGTGCAAAGATTTTTACTTCTTCCTTGTGATTTGCTTTGATCTTCCTTGGATCCTTTCGAAAATAGAGGCGCATCTAGGGAGATTTGGGAAGCAAAGTTTTTCATGGATTTGAGCATGAGAGAGACGAATATGTTGGATGAAGGTGTTGGTTTATCTTCTTTTAGCAAGATTCGGCCTAGGATGGGGAGTACAAGCTAGAGGTTGAAGATGGATCATGATATCTTTTGCTTTTTCTCTTGGTCTTTGGTTTTGTCGTGAGTGGGAGAGTAAAACAAGGAGGTTGTCTAACTTTTATGAATTCACTTCTTGTAAATGTATAATAGTCTTTTAATAATAAAAGTCTAAAATGGTAATGTAGGTAAATGTAAGTAAGGTAGGTGTATTGTATACTTATGATTATTTTGTGTAAGTATTTGTATGTGAGATAATTATTGTATAAAGTGTAGGCATTTACATTATAGTTATGTATGTTTGCACTTGAGTCTTATAAAGCCTTTGTTTAAGTGATAATGTGTTTAAGTATTTTGTGTCCCGCGAAGTCATATTGTGACCAAGGTATCATTGTTTGACAACTTTTACCGTGGTATCTTATTGTTATGTGTTTGAAATATTTTATCCTTGTAATATTCCAAGTCATTTGACATTTGTTAACTGTTTTAGCGAGTCCTTATCATAGTGTGTGATGCGCGTTGAGTTGTCGGTCACTAGGGAAAACGAGATACCCTCTCGTCTTATAATTTAAATCATAAGACAAAATAAAAATATTCATAAAATGATATGAATGCAAAAGTGATGCAGTTACCTACTGTATGCGAGTTAACTACTCAAATGATCAGGCAAAGCTTGTGTATGCTTAATAAATTTGGCTTAGTAAAAATAAATTACTATTTATCAGTTAAATTTTGGTGAAAATTTACTGTGTGTCACACCAAGCCTTAGGGCATCATCTCTCTTACTATAAATACCCCTCAAGTATGTCATTTGAGGGGTGTGCTTGAGTGTGTGTGTGTGTGTTTTCCTTGAAGCAATATACAACTTATTGTTTTCATCTTCTTTCCTTTATCTCTCTAAATACATACACGAATTCATATTCAAGTCACCAAGTTCTTTCCTTTCTTCTTATTCATACGCATAACGTGTTTGTGTTTGGTTCGTGTGGTACTTGTGATAAAGATAAGGTATAAGTGGTAAAGGTCATAACAGTGATTCATAGCGACAAACCAAACGCAGCCTAAAGACATACTCCGTAGTTTTTTAAATTCAAGAAAATTCATAAGCTAAAAATTTAAGCTAATTTATACATCGCATAAACCTTCACTGGGAGGTCAAACTAAGCTTGAAGTTTACATTAGAGCTTGTCTAATACGAAGTCCGACTTCTAACCCTATACTACAAAATCTTTACAATTTAAGAGCTATTATTTAACATCCGATAATAATTTTTGGGTTTATCTTAATTATTTAAAACCATTCAACTCCGTGATATTGTTAAACATTTTATCTTAGTCTAAATGTGAATTTTAAAATTTACTCAAATATAACACTAAAATTATTTTATATGAATCTTTCTTAATATAAAAAAAACGATATACATCAATGGCTCAAATGGTCAACCTCGTCTCTCCACCTAAAATTGCATATAAGTGCGTAAGAGTAAAGTCAGGGTGCCCCTCACACATTACGGCATAAGTAGTGTATTATGAGGTATCTCTTACACAAGACTAGACAGAAAAATGGAGCATTCGATGAGGGTGGTCACTGGACGAAGAGGTTTCGTCTATGTGAATGTTATATGTGTGTTTATGTCAGGTATTGATAAATAATATGAGGCGAGTAAGGGATCCAGGGTGTAAGTCATGTGTAACTAAGAGCACTAGGTGCCATGACATACCCAAGTTATGCATTCGGGGCCCACAAGGTGACACATCACTATAACAAACCTCCACAACTAACCCACCGTCACTCACAACTAACCTCAACTTACTCATTTGGATCCCATCACTTACAACTTAATTTTTTTTTCACATATCCAAATAAAACAAAATTCATTCTTAAACTAAAATTCATTTATAAAAATAAAATTACAAAACCAAAAACACCATTTTACTAAATTTTAAAAAATCATTTTACGTTAATAAACAAACATATTAGCAGACAATGAACTAATGAAAGTCAACTAGGCAAGTCCAATGGGCTTTTTCTTTTAGGGCAGTACATGTATTCTTTTTGCTATTCGTCGCTGCTATATTTCTTCTTCTTCAACAATGGCATCCCTGTACTAGAGATAAATAAGATAGTGCAGTTTGGTATTTTTGCTGCAAAAAAAGGTAATAACTCAATTTTATAAAACGTTTACCTCTTTCTTGGCCCCACTCCAACTGATAGTATGTCAGAAAACTCCTTCGTCGTGCAGACGGCGAGCTCATCAATGGCGAAGGGTGGCGAGTTTGGATGGTGTCGTGGCGAAGGATGGCGAGCATGCCACGCTGGAATGACGATGGATAGCGAGCTTGGCACTGTGTGCTCTAAAAAGAAAGATAGATGATGTTGTACTAAAGTCGAAGTGAATGAAGGTTTTGTTAATAAGGAGTACACCTAGTCTAATTACCACCACTAATTGCCAACAACCGTTATTAATCATGAGACACTGTTAACAAATTTGATTATTCCAATGTATAACTACTCAACACTAATCTACGACTGAATTATGCTAGCATTTAATAATAGGTGTATTTAAGGGGTAAGTACCAACTAAATGTAACATTAACTATAGCATAAATCTCTTAAGATGCAAGCATAAGGGGCTCTTTCTTTTTCCCTTCTCATAAAGAATTGGGTCCAACAAAGATTAAATATTTTTTTTTGAAGTGGGTCCCATTATTTTCCTTATAATCCTCTATATCCACGAGAGATAGAAAATAAATCTCTCCCCAACAAGAGGCAAAATCAAACATGAGCCCACATGAACCCCACACATTCTCTTAACTAACAAAAAAAAAAAGAAACATCCCCTAAATCAATGATATGGTAACCTAAAAGGACTAGTCTTGAAAGTATGTTTCGTTTAATTTGAATTTTTAATTCGAAGTCAATGTGATTAACTAAAATCTTATCTTTATCTTTATCTTTATTTTTATCTTAACTATAGAGCTTTGTAAGAGACCATAGTATTTTAAAAACTTATTTAACTAAATATGTATCGTTAAAAGTATTTAGTAAAATATTAGTACTATTTTTTCTTTCTTCTTACAAACCGTAAAAACTCATAAAACATTGTTGTTTTTTAGCAGTCAATCCACCATCATCCCATGATCGTCAACATGTTATCGAATCTAATATTAAACGAAAATACTTAGTGAAATAAATATAAAATCAGCCATCATCATCATCTCCCACATCCTAGTCATTGCCAATGATGATGCACAACATGATTTTGACGACACTACTTGGAAGAACCTATAATGAGCAAACAAATTATAATATTTTGATTTGGTAAATATAGTCGTTCAATACCGGTTTCGATGACTCCCTTCAGGGTGGATTTGATACATTTGAGTGAATCAATACAAACGTAAAATACTTGCATATGAACTATGTGATTATTATGTGTTTCAAATTGTACTTCCTTAGTCTATGATCATGTTTGTTGTGATGATAGCAACCATTAGGTTGGCTGTCATTTGTTTGTTTAAGTCAATCTTGGCCAGGCGTCGATATCGGGTTGAACATACTCAAAATCTATTAGTTATGCTCAAGTCAAATCAATAACTATACGGCCGAAAATTACGTGGCCTATCGGGGCACACACGTATACATTTAGAGAGTGTTTATTATTAATAATAAATATATGAGAAAATTCCCAAAATAAGCCAAAAAGTGTATGGTTCTTTATATGGTCATTTTTTTGTGCCTTTTCCCATTTTGGTCATGCTCGATTGCTCAACTGCTCGACTCCACCCAAATTTTGACACGTGTCATTCTTTTGTACTTTTTTTTCCAGAAAAGTACATAAGAATGACACGATAAATTCAAGTGGAGTCGGCAGTTTGATATTCCGATCAAAAGTCGGCGGTTGGCACTAAAGGAATGACACGTGTCAAAAATTTGATTGAAGTCGAGCAGTTGAGCAGTCGAGCATGACCAAAATTGGAAAATGCACAAAAAATGACCATTTAATGGACCATGCATGACTTTTTGGCTTATTTTGAGAATTTTGGCTAAATATATTTATTGTATACTATTAATTATAATTAATATAATTCACAAAAGAAGATAACGGTCATTAGTCCATTAGTCTAACGGTTAACGATCGTTAAGTCCTAAATGAACTGTAATTGTACAAGATAATTACCAAAGGACTAAAAAGCAAAATGGGGGTCTAGAAACTTCTTAAGGGGCAGGCCTATATGGATTAGGCTAAAGGGGGCTTATCTTGTTCCCTAAGATTTTCTATTGGTATATTAGGAGGCCTTTAGGTCCTCATTATTCACTCATTCAAAATCAAAAGCTCTCCTCTCTCTCTTTTGCTATTAAACGATCAATCAAAAACCCCTTCTAAGGGTATTGCCTTCGTTTCTTCTTAATCTCAACCATACGTACCACGTTCGTGATTCGTGGATTAAGCACTAACATCCTAACACTCTCGTTGGATGTGTAGTGTGAGTTTTTGATAGAGATCAACTCACTATAGTTGATTGGTTCATGTGTTCGTGATCAAGATCAAGACTTGGTGTTTATCTATTTTTCAATAGATTCAAGGTTAGTATTTTATGTGTTTTAATTATGTGTTAATTCATAACAGTAAATATAGATCCATCCGCTGCGTGCTCGTGGTATTGATGGTTTAATCAATATGAAATCCCAGCAGTGGCATCATGAGCCATCTCGTTTGGTGTTATGGGTTATACTTAATCACTAGATACGCTAATTAAACACATAACTAGTTGTTATGACAATAACATGCATTATTGTCATTTAATTAAATCTTGATCTTGTTTAATATATTAATGGTTAATAAGACTAAAAGGGGTTAGAAAAATTTAAAAATTTATTTTTATTTGAAATTCTTCTTTTTTTTCCGATCTTAAGGCTTACGTTGTCATACTTTACGACGTATGTGGTCTACTTGGTATCTAGCTCGAAAACCTTGTGGGAGCCTTTAGATTCTCCAATTGGGGAAGACTCATTTATGAGTTCTTGGAGCATTACATGATTTACTGCTTTCAATTAGAGTATGTCTTCACCTCTACCTTTTTTTGTTTTTTTATTCAGTTGCTTATATGTTTTATTCCTTGTGACTTGTTTACATATTTGCTAATGATTTTGGAAATAAAAACAGACTAATTACTTATATCGAAACTTGTTTTAACTAAATTGTTGGTTCCATCAAGCTATTGTGGGTGTGGATCATTACTCGAAGCTACCAAGATAAAGCTTGTTGGATGTCACGTTATTTAATTATTTTCTGTTAATATACACACTTATTACTTATGACCACTTATGTGTTATGTGTAAAAACTTGGTTTTAGACACTTGAAATGGACTATAAATTATCAAAATTTGATTTGATTAAATCATTAGTTTCATCAAGCTATTGAGGGCATGGATCATTACTCGAAGCTACCAGGATATAGCTTGCTGGATATCGTGTGATTTAATAAACTCTAACTATAAGATAGCTAAAGTTTTGTGCTTTTATTAATGATCAATGTTTGATTGTAACTAATAGCTTTGTTAAATCAAAACATGATCTAGGGTTTTGCATGGTCTTTTCCCGCCCCAATACATGTTTCGGCATATGAGGGAATTATTGGAAGAACTTGGGTCTTTTGACTCATGCAGAGTACAATATAGGGTTTTGATCATTCTTTTCCCGTGATAATAGTACACCTAATAAGTTTAAATTTTGTTTTTTTGCAAACTTGTGTTACAAAGATGTATGCATGCCTCTTTGTACACAATTTTTTATACATGTTTTTGTCAAAAATTATGTGATACCCTATCTGCAATTTAAGTCTATGCCATCCAAATTTGAGAACACTTGCACGTGTTTTTTTTACTCATTGAGATGTAGGTGAATTGGAACCTAAGGTGTTTATTCATTATGCGTGAGACCTAGAGCTATTTACACATGTTCTCTAATTGGACGACTTAATCGAGTCAAGCGGGTGAGATCCTTGAGCCCGAGGCATATGATGAGATAGCATGCATAACACTAGTAGCTTGTACTCTAGTGCCATACGTCTCATAAATCTAAGAGTTGCACTTGTAATGCAATTTTCGCACTCCGCCTACCTCTTGTACCCACAAGACTTACCAGAGTAGTGAGACAACCGTAATGAGTGGGAGTTCAAGTATGATCTTAGTCTTTTAGTAAATTAATTGTTTTTCTTTAAAAACAAGGGTAGTTAATTTCTAAAAGAATCAGTTATCGAAAATACTAAAATTTAAACTTTACTGTTAATTGCATATTGCAACATATATTGTAAACAATGGTTTGTCCTTTTCTTGGAAAAGACAAACTGGGTTTCCTTTCCTTGTAAGAAAGAGATAGACATATTTCTATTAATTTTCCTTGCTAGAAAAGTGAATAAAAGGAACGATTGAATTTACCCCAAATTCTAATCAAACTCATAAGTAAACATATTCATGAAATAGTTTTACCTTGCAAAAGTCAAACGGTTAAGTATGGTTACTAAATCTTATACTTTCAAACACGTTTCACTAACCCTGTTCGGTTTTGAACTCTTTTAAAATTACAAGAATTTTTTTTAATTACTATATAACGTATTTCTATAGCTATTAAATATTAATGTATTGTTATTATTGAGACATCTTATGAGTTGTAATTAGTAAATTGAAATATTACCGCAAAATTGTAAAACTAATAGCTAGCATGATTAACTTAGTTGTTTGCTTTAACCCGATAAAGCTACTACACTCTTGTGTCAAGGTAGGCCAAGTAAAGAGGAATTGCATGCCAATTTCAAGTTAACATTAGCATAAATGGCTAGTCCATCGTTTAGGTCATAGAACTTGACACACTCCCTTGGATATCTAAGTACATGCTTACTTGTTCACATTAGCAATAATGTGTGGATATTCAATATAAGGAAAGTCAATAAATTGCCATTTGCTTCTCACTAATAGGAAAACACTTGTAATGTTTTTCTAATTTAGTGGGAGTAATACAAGTTTATTTTCTAATCTGGTATTCTCGTAATGTTATCTGATACAGTGGGAGCTATGAGCTTGTCTACCTTATAGATGTCCCGTATTATTTCTGGCCTGCCTAGAAATAATCAATTAATTTCCAAGTGTGATACTTTTTCATTTAGTACAAATCACTGCATCTTGTATTATATGATAACTTGTCGCATTTTGTAACGTTATCTAAAAAAATCATCATGTAAGATTACTTATTAATTGAACATGCTCTATGTACACTTTTATGTTGATATGATTTGAGCTTGACTTAATTCATATTCTATATCTGACACAATCATATTATCTATACAAACAAATGATTGTCGTGTTGTTTTGTATACTTGCATAAGGTTGCACCCTGCACAAGTGGAAGAGATCTTAATTGTGTGCAAGGAACAACATATAATAATATGACTAATGGTTTTCCTTGACCGTAAGATAGGGAGGATTATATTCTACACGACTTCTTTTAGGACAAAATTGATTAGGTATCCTTTTGTTTAATGATGAAAAATAAACCTTCGCAACACATAAAATCACAAACGTTATCCAAAAACCAAAACGACCCAAGTATCTTGGGCACGGCGTGCTTCTGGCGCTCAGACGCGGCCGCGTACTTACCAGAACACTTCTTGGTTCGTCTCGGTTTTTGAAAGTCGGCTTTCCCCTTACCCGAAAAATGTGGATCTTTTAATACAGGTATGTATATGATATGTGCTTTATTGGAAACACTCGAAACGAGTTTTAGAATTAGAAGAATCCAAATCACAACCTCCCGTTTTTGACAAAATGCCAAATCAAGTATCTTACCCTCTGTTGTAAAAATAGGACCAAGCGGCCGATTAATCCCCACATAATCTCTGATCGCTCACTAAGCACCTTGATTTATTATAATCGACATCTTTAATCGGTTTGGTCAATGATCACTTAAAAATCGGTCAACAAACCGATTAATCGGACAAAATCGAACAAAAGTGGCTAATCAGATTAATCAAACAAAATCACTTAAAAATAGGTCAACAAAATCACTTAAAAATCGGACAAAATCGCTTAAAAATCGGTTAACAAACTGATTAATTGGTCAAAGATCGCTTAAAAATGGTCAACAATTGACTTTGAACTTTGAAGAATTAGATATTATTTTATGCTTATCTCATACATATAATATAATATAATATTTAAAATTACAATTTTGTGCATAACAATTCCAATCCGATTAATCCCCGTCTAATCGATTAATCGCTAGGCCCTACCCGACCGCCTCACTAGCGCCTAACGATTTTTACAACCTTGATTTTACCAAACGCCTCTAGCCAAGGCTTTTCTAAACCTATGAGACTCATACTTTTCACATGACATCAAGTGAAAGTATTCATATGACCATAATCCGTATTTACGTTTTCTTTAATCACGTAACGGGTTTACTCCTTATTGGTCAAATAAAGTCAAAGGTCCCTTTGCATAAACGTATCCTTCCCCGTTATGAGACATGCTTTACTATGATGCAAAGCACTTAGCTTAATTGCATCAAGATGATTATTGATTACGTCAAGTTGTGGGAAATCACGAATTATGATATTGTGAATACTTGACATTTGAGTCATTCTGGAATATGGGTATTCTTTGATTTTCTTATCCAACACACAACCCATAATCATCATTTTCTAATCTTCTCTTCCTTAATGACAATGTGATTAAGCCTTAATCAATCCTTTATTATCCCCTACACCAAATAAACCTTCAAACCATTTCAAAACCCTCCAAACCTTATCTCCGACATTCTCTAAATATTCCATTTCACACCTTGTACTTGCATGTACTTCTTGCCTCCTAATATTCCGACATTCTACAAATCAACCTCTTTTTCACCATATTCTCTCTAAACCAATAAGATTTAAACACATAACCTGCTTTCCTATTCACTATCTTCTCTAACTCACTACACTCGCGCACACCACACTCTGAATTCAAAATACACACACTTCACTTACATTCCCTTCATTACACACACACTCAAAAGCTTCTCAAAGGCTCCCAATTATTTCACAATCACATCACTAACTCATCCTCCTATTCACCTCTCACACACTTGAATTCAAATTACACACACTACTCACATCCTTTCCCTTACACACACACACCAATCTTTCTTCACACACTTCACTCACTCACACACTCACACAACATTCAAATTTGAAACCAAAGGATACGCTCTCCATCACATCACTCTTACATCATATATAACTCACACTCTCACTCACATACATCCTCACTCACTCACACACTCTTACATTTAAATTTGAATCTCAAACATAGGCTCCCCATCACCTCAATATAACATCCTTACAACCCATCATCTCTCTATCACATCCATGCCAACTCACTCTCTTCTCACCCTCTTCTCCAAGAATAGAATATTCTTTGATTCCTTTAGCATATTCCCTTCTTAACCTAACCATGCCAACACCTAACCAAACCATGGTTCAACCTTAACCAAGCTTCTCTCATACTCTTCCCTCTTACAACATTTGAATTCAAATTCTCCCCTTTCTCTCTCTCTATCTCACAACATCCACACTTCCTTTTCAAGAAAGGAATGTTCTATGGTATATTCTTTCTCTCTTATCTATGCCATATGAGGAATACCCAAACTACCCCTACCCAATTATCCCTTCTATCTTTCTCTCTTTAATAATTGGTTTTACTTAAACACTTCAAAAAATGATTTTTATCAAATGGCTATTTGAGTTGGTTGATATAACACCCTGTAAAATTTCAAACAAATTTTAATAATAAACTATAGTAATTATGTCACTAAGTTTCACTCCTGGATTTTTCCGAACTTATTTGAATCGAGAACGATATCTCTTATCATAAAACATGAAAACTGACTCTTGACACACACACCGACACCGATTTAATGACGACAAAACAGTTATATTTTAAATCCTACATAATAACAATTATATAATTTTACGCTCTCGAAAACGTTTCTAAAAATATAATTTTTATATTTTTTGGGCTCTAGGAAGGTACGTTTATTTAGAGATTCGACGAAACACGGGGTACACTAAATACTGTTAATAATACTGATAATAATAATAATATTACACCTAACCAGTCCTACCCTTTTTGTTTTTCACGCCCTACCATCTTTCTGCTCTCCTTCTCCTTCTCCATCGCTGCTTTCCAACAGAAACATCAAAATGGTATCTTCTCCTCCTTTGACAGTCAACTCCAAGAAAACACTCTTGTCATCTCCTCTAAATAGCAAAGCTATCATTATAGGAGTCACATGGTGATGTTGGGAGCGTGGCTGCAGAATAGTGACACGAGCCAAGAACGGGTATCGCCCCACAACAAGGTCAAGAAAAGATGCTCTAGACTTCCCTCCTTCTCGTGTATAAATGGAAACTCAATTATCGTAGTTTTTCTCACTTGCACACAAACTTCACACAAAAAAATTAGGGTTTTCAAAAGAAAGGGTTTTTCAAAATTGATTTGGGATTTTGTAAATTCAAGTGAAATTAGTATTATTTAGGGTGGTAATTGTTCAAGAAAGTTCGTGATTATAATCGTGGGTTCATATTTGTTTCATCTCCATCTCGCGTCTATCTCTTTCTCTCGTTCCTTACGGGTATGTCAAAAACTGAATCAAAGTTATCATTATTTCTGTTTTCATTCTAAACCGATTATAAAATATGTGATAATATGTTTTCGTGGATGGCAAAATGAATTTGAAACGAGCTGATTTGAATTCGTATGGTTAAAATGTTTGGATATAAAAATATCATGGTTTTCGTGGGAGTAAAATTTTAGAAACGTTTTCTTAATCAGATTCGTGTGGTATTAAAACTAGTCTCGTGTGTTAAACTTAATATAATATCTCTACTTCAGTTTTGTGTGGTAAAAAAATTATTCAAGGATGTTGGTGATTTTGCTTGTTCTCGAGTCGGATATAAAATCCGTTTAGCTCACGGGTTGGGACAAATCTGATTAGGGTCATTTTGACCCACTTTGCATTCAGATTTGATGCTGCTATCATTATTGTTGTGTTATATGCTTTGGTCTCGGATGGGATTTGATTGTCTTCTTTAATTTCGTATGTACTTGTTGTGGGTACTTGGACTAGAAATCTTGTATAGTGGTGTTGGTCTTGTTTGTCTTGGGTATTGCGTTGGAAAGTAACCAGTTGTGTCTCGGAGTAGTATAAATATTGCGTTGGTTCGAGCTAAAATACCAGCTTATTGAGTAATCAGTCATGTGTAACCATTGTGTTTGTGTGTACATGTGGATAACAAGCTAAGACCATGGGGTATCATGGCATGCCAAAATTACCTTTTTTTCATGCCAACTTGGCCTTACTCGTATAAACATCCTCCCTTAACACTCACACGTAAAAACCCCACTCATAACATGCCATTTGAGCCCCACCCTCCCTAAATTTTATTTTCTTTTACATTTTTCAAACAAACTTAATTTCATTACTTCAAATAAAAATACAATACGAAACATAAAAAAAACATAAAAAAAGGAAGAAAGAATTAAAACAAATCTGAACTTAAAAATAAAATTAACTTAATTTTGTGGAGGTTCTTGAAAATATTTTGCCATTATTGCTTCTTTTTTCTTGTTAATGACCATGGCTTGGCGTTCCGGTAACCCGTCGGTTTTAACTGTAAGAAACTCCAATTCTTTACACTCCATTATTGCGCGGTCTTTTTCCTTCTCACAAATGCAGCGACCTGCTTCGTTCTTCGTCTAAATTCCTCTTGTAAAGTCCCCGATAGTTAAAATTGTACTCCGTAGTTAAAATGAGGTAACATCATTCTCTTATATAGCCACACCAAAATAATAAATGAATCTTATCTTTTTTACCAACCCACCAAATAAATCACTCATACTTTTTCAATAACTCATGCTATACAAATAAATAAAGCACTAAATTTTATTACCAACCTACCAAAATGAATTCTTATCCTCAACTTTTTACAAATAAATAAAGCACAAACACCCAACACGTTGACCAACCGAGATATCTTCTTCTCATCTTCATAAACCAGTATCTTCTCATCTTCATAAACCAAAAAATGAGATATCTTCAAAAACCCAACAGTTTCGATAAAAAAAAACCCAGTTTGATTTATTCTTAAATTTATTCAAATGAGAATCTTATCTCCATAAACTACAGACACCCAACGGTTTGATTTATTCAAAATGAAGTATCTTCTCATCTATGCTTCTTAAATTTATTCAAACATGTGTTATTCAACCCGCTGATGTTGGTGGCCATTTTATGATAACTGGCAATTTGATGATGATATGTGCTTCTTGATGCAACTTGTTGTTGGATAATTTTTTGAAAAAAAAAAAAGTTAACCGTTGGTCTAACGGTTTGATTATCTTTTTCTTGGCCTTTTCCTCATTTCATCCACGCCAATTCAGTGACGCTTGACAAGATTTTGAGAAGTGATGGTATCATCACTTGAAGATAGCGGCGCCAATTTCTTGGCCACATAGGATTTGGCATGAATGTTAGCCATGGTACCCCATGGTCTAAGTAAGGGTTGTGTGGCTATATTTATGTTTACTAAGTTGACTCTAAAGTCACCACAAGGGTGGTCGTATGTATTGCTTGGTCTCGGTCTAGCCACACCCACGTAGGGTGTTGGCCTGAGTTGTGAGTGCTTGTTCGAATTGGCTAACGAGACACCATACCGGGTGTGGTATTTGCCTTGCTTAGATAAGTTAAACACAACTCACAAAAGGGTGAGTTTGTGTTAAAGTTTCTACGTGTAAGTGTTTGTGTCTGTGTTGTGTATAAATCTACGGGCTTAAGCCCATTGAAGGTGTGTTTTGTTAAATGGGTCGAAGCCCACTAAACAAAGTACTGGTGTGAGTAGCTAATTTGTAAGTAAAATGTTTAATATATATCGGATACGGATATCGAACTAACGTAATCTATTTTTGTGTTGACATCGAGATTTTTGGTACGTTTCGGTACAATAAGGATTTGTTACATGAGACTTATGATTGATATTGGATTTCACGAAATATTAACGGACTTTAATACTCGGATTTTGAATTGACACTTGAATCATTATTGGATTTGCGATATTGGACGATGGAAATTATTGGACATTTTGGGGACAAGACGGTATAATATATTAGACTCAATGAGAATTTAATATATTAGACACGGATCGGACACAAAATATTCAATAAAGCCAAAGGCTAATAATTACGCGAATGATAACGATAGACAAAGTATATAAATTATTGTAATTAAAACCTAGTTTATTTAAAGTCACGATGACTTTGGGAATGTTATATAAATGGACGTATCATGCCGAAATTTATAGAAACATTCCAAACTTGTATCTTTAAATCTAAATCTCTTCTATTTTTATAAAACCCAACAAGCATTTAAACGAGTTTTCTTTTAAGTGGTAAAACCTTTATTGTTTGAAGTGCAGATTCAAACTTATCATTACTTATAAAACAGGTTTGCTTTAATCAAGCTATTTGGGATTATAGGGTAAATGCCGAAACTTACCAATTGACTTAAATTTCTTGAATTAATTATGTGTCGTCATTGTCTCGACAACTTTCTTGTCATCGTCTTCTCGACGTGAGTCTCGGTCAATACTTATTGACTACTCCTTATAATGTATTGGGATATACATTATGCCTTAGCGTGAGTTATGTTTAGCGTGAGTTACATCTTTGGTGTGAGTTACATTTTAGTATACTTTTGGCGTAAGTTGTGTTTGGAGTTTTTGCTTTCTTACCACCACACGAAACGTTAAAAACTAAACTTTTGAGATATTGATATTGGATTTTTGGAAATCTTTGATACGAGTATTCCACGAAAACTAAGACACGTTGTCTTTCGGATATTATATTATTTTACTCTTGAGACGTATTTTGAGGGAATACGTATACTTTTAGGTCGTGGCGATGTAGTACCTGGTACTTGTACTTTTTGGTTATCGACGTGCCATCCTTCATGATTTGGTCGTGTTTGCTCTTTGATGCAAGTCTTGTTAGTTGTGATTCTTGCGTTGCTTCGTATCGAGGTGAGTTCATAGCCCCACTTTTACTCTTTTAACTGTTTTATAAACTCCTTGGGGAGAATACATGCTACTACTGCTTTTATGATCACAATTGCTTGAAAACTACTTTGTTCTCTTGATATTATGACTCTGCCTAAGTTGTTTGCCAAAAGACCCATTCATCATGAACCATTAGTCACTGCGAGTGGCGCAAATATTGTGGATAGTACTATGGGAATTGACCCGACTTCGGTTATCGGACATAGCAGGCGGCATATATTGAATCTCTTAGATAATTGCTAATTATCTCTTGGGGCAATTTATTTACTTACACCATAATTAGGTGTATGCAGTTGAGTCTTGGTGTCATGAGCTGTCAGCATAATATCAACTATCTTTTATGATATAACAAGCGTAGCCATGGATTCTTTAAACTTGAAAATCTTGTGATCAACTGCTTATTTACTAAACCTATGAATTCACTCAACCATTGTGTTGAGTTTTTAGCATGTATTTTCAGGATGAAAAGGCGATAGCTAACTCTGGAGGCGCTTGGGCATTGGCATGGCATGGTCATAGATGACTCTGATTTAAGTATGGGGACCACATTTTATTAATGGGCCATTTTTCCGCAACAAATCAACTTTTGTAAACTCTATTTTTCTTAATCTTTAATTTTTTTACTTTGTGTTATGATCCAATTGAGTAGCATCCCAAAAACCTTTTCTTCCGCTGCAAACCATTTTTGGGGGTGTTACAGTTGACCTTGAGGATGAATAATATAAAGGTCTAATGTGTGAAGTACAATTTGAGGTTTAGCAAGGTTGGGTAGTTAAAATACCAAAGTCCCAAGTAAAACATTTCCAGGCTCTGGCGCGCTGCTGGCGCTCTGACACGCCAACGACGCGCCAACCTCGATAAATGTTTTCCCATGTGGTACTTTGGCCTATAAATACTCACCCTTGCCTATTGTATTCCTCACCTCTTGCAATTACTTCTTTCTCTCTAATTTCTTTTCTCTCTACCATCTAATTCTATCTTGTTTTCTTGATCTTTCATATATCATCTTTGGAAGAACACATATCTTTGCAAGGGAAGAATCACAAGAATCTAATCCACTCTTGTGATTGTGTCGAGGGTCTTTTTGTATACACTTTCTATTACAATCGAGTCTCTAGGTTAGGTTAGGGCTTGATTGAACAATCAAACCTTTATTCATTCAATTTGGTTTTAAGGGAAGTCTTGTGTCTAGATGACCAAGCCTTGATCGTTGGAGATCTAGTTGGGGTTTGATACTTCCGGTGGAAAGTCTTTGTGGTCTTTGTGGGAAGTCGAGTCACGAGATTCTTTTTGGTGGTTTATGAGGGCGGAATACCGTTGGGAGTAACTCTTTTTTGTAAGTGCCGATCTTAGTGCATATCGGTGGAGTGAAGTTGTAACGGTTTTTAGTTCACCGAAAGGATTATACTTAGTGAATAGTATCATGTCATGGATTCATAAATCACATGTATGATTTCATAAATCATTTGTGATTTGTGATACAAATCACATGTGATTTTTAGAATGCGTGAAAAAAGGAAAACAAAATTGATGAAGTATATGAGTCTGGATTTCTTTGAAGATAAAAAAAATACTCGTCGCGATGGTATATTTTTTTCACTTGGCGATTTACCGTTTGCAAGATATTTTACTTTTAAAAAAGAGGTGCAAAGTGGGCATTATTATTATTTATTTATTTTATTTTATTTTTTATTATTATTTTTTTTTAAATAAGCGGCTAAGATTGGTTTATTAGATAATTTTGATTCTACACTGATCTCAACTCCTTATACCAAATGTTCTTTTTTAACCCCAATTCCATCCCTTAAATCCCAAACCCTCTTACAAACCTTATAAAGGTTAAGCATTTTCTATGCGGGTCACTTCTCTTATTCAAATGCTCTGAGGTTACGCCTTTTTGGGGCTTCACTCAAGAGCTTAGAACCGTGACCCTAACATATATTTTCCCATTACTAATAACATATATGACATATAATCATAGTTCTATGAAGCATCATATAATACTTTTAACAGAACGTTAAACATACATTTTCTTGCTTTACACATGACCTCTAATGGCTTATTCTTTGTCATGATTAACCCTTTAGCTTCATTCAAATCAACCAACTTTTTACTAATTCTTTCCCACTCATAACATTGAATCAATGCACCTAAAGAAATACCAACCACTCTATTAGCAAGTCCAGATCCAGGGTTTTGCCTCTTTCCCATCCCAAACGGTATATAATTATACCCTTCACCAACTGGCCTTTCAAATCTTTCGGGTCTAAAACTTGTAGGGTCATCCCAAACCTTCGTGTCTCTATGGATAGCCCACGTGTTCACCAATAACATTGTTCCTTGGGGTATGTTGTAGCCTCCAATGGTGCAGTCTTTTGAGGACTCGTGTGGGATGAAGAGTGGAGTTGTAGGAAATAATCTGAGCGTCTCGTTGACTATGTTTTGTAAGTAATTTAGTTTAGGAAGATCAGTTTCTTGTATTAAGCGCTCTTGTCCTATATGTTGATCGACCTCTGCTCGAGCTTTATGTAGAATGTGAGGGTGGTTTAGGAGAAGCGACATCGTCCATTCTATTATTGCTGTTGAAGTATCAGTACCCACAAGTAATAGTGTCTACATAAATCAAGAATGAATTGTTAAACCATGATATTTGAACCCGGATTTTTAATTCAACATATATTCTATACATTTCTTGACGTAACTTTTTTTTTGAACTACATAAATTTTATTAGACTAACAAGAAGTTGAGAATCAACAAACATAAAGAAAACCTAAAGGGCATGAATTACCTAAATTGAAACGATAACCAAGCTATAAAACTAGCCACCCCAAAGAATGCACCCCAACTAAAAGAAGCTATAAAACTAAGGCTACCCCCAATGAGGCTCAATCTCTGTCGATCGAGCACCCTGGACGATCGATTGGATGTCGATCGCCTCACTGTTATCCATGATCCCGATCGCCTCCATTCTTACCCAATTAGATGCGTGTAGCCGTCGACATTTCAAAACATCTTGTATGCGTTGCAATCCAAAAACATTACCTATAATCTGACTAAAAATACTCATCATCAATCACAATCTCAGCATATTTCACACTAAAACTCAAAAATCGACAATCCTCTCTATAAAAATCTCACAATCCTCTTTATCAAAATGTTTAAAAGCACGTCAACCAGCCCGAAAATCCGTTTGTCACAAAGCGTCCATATTTTAACACCGGATCCAATTTCGGTTAGCGGTCAATCTCACAATAATCAATTTCCAACACTGGTTTTGAATATCAATCAACAAGCTCACAACACCCAACACCCTAACAATACATTTAGTATGATCGTCCATTTGTTCCACCGCAAAGCAAAACATCCACTACCAACAACAACAAAGCTACTCGATGAAGCAACCAATCTATGTATGGGTCCTGCGAATCGTACCGTCCGACAATGGATTCATCAAGCGTCTTCATATTCAAATTATCAAGAATATTCTCCGGTTAACCGTATCAATCTTGAGGGTTTTGATTTTGATGACCAACTATCTAACAATCCTAATTTTTATCTTTGGAGCGGTCGGGTTATCCGGCTCCAAGAATATCACGGTTGGGTACGGTTGGCTCATGGATATATCACGATTCGGTTAACCTTGATGGCGTAGAAGAAGAAGAATGTCGAGAAGAGGCGTCACGGTCAAACCGAAACGAGCTACTAAGGCGAAGAAAGAAGTTTGTCGAGAAAGAAGGCAAGAATGATTAGTTTGCCTTGGACCAAAGAAGATGAGCGCTTGTACGCGCTTGGTGTGATGTATCAGAGAATAGTATAGGAAACAACCAAAATGCTAGAGGATTTTGGCAGAAAGTCATTACTTACTTTGAGGAGGTTGGGGTGCGGAAAGAGCGTACAACTCTATCGTTACAAAGTGGAAAAATAGGGTTAGATCCTAGAGTTGGTCAATTTTGTGCCATTTACAACAATCTGTCAGGAATTACGGAAGTGGTGAGAATGACCTCACCGTTTATACGGCGTGTGATGAATACCAAGTAGTGTGTGGTCATCCGTTTGTTTTGGGCATTGTTGGCTTTTGAGGGACCATTCTGCTGGAAGGATAATGAGATGCAGGTTTTTTAAGCCAAGATGAGGGTCGCTAAAAAGCAAGGACTTCAACGACTCGGATGTGCACTCGGATGTGCACCGTTTTGTGCCTAATAGACCAAGCTGTGCATGATGCATAAAGAAGAATAAAGAAATCTTAGTCTTCGAAAGATAGGATTATGGAAGGTGTTGCCGAGATGGGGCAAGATCAAGTCCGTGTAGCGGGCGAAGAAGGAGCTGGCAGACCTGCTATGGTTTGAAGAAAGAGGTAGAACAACGGCAAATCGAGGTTGGGCTCACGACAACAAAGAAGCAAGGAAGACAAAAATTGGCACTTAGAAGAACGAAAAGTTGAATTAGATCTTTCCGAAATATGATCAGGTCTCATGTTATTGCTTGTCGTCGACCCATATTTGCCCGCAATAGAGCGGCAAACAATGCTGAAACTCAAAGAGCGATCAAGGCCGCATACAACCTAGATTTTTGAATAAGTGTTGTAATGTTTTAATAAGTTTCGTAATGGTTTAATTTTATTTGAATTATTATGTAACGTTTTAATTATTAATGAAATTTTATTTTGAGTTAAAAATGTTTTTTAGAATTTGAACTTGGTAGCCCTACTTGGGAGCCTTTTAATGTACGAAGGTGTAGGAAGAGTAGCGTGGCGAGGGAAAAGAGGATTGAATCAACAACTCATTGGGGGCTAGCCTAACACATCCCAAAATAAGTACACCACTTAGAAAACAATACAACAAACACAGTAAACTAAAAACCTAACATAGGCAAGCCAAACACCACAAGTCCACTATTAAATACTTGAATGTAAGTAACAAATTACTTTTAGGCACTTCTTTACAGTGTGATAGAAATATTGTACCGTACCATTAAGCATATGCACAAAAGATGAACAAATGTACGCTGAGAAATTATATATTTATAGCTTTGAGTTTAGTGTATCACATGGAAAAAACATACCAACACAATTCCTTTGAGCATCTGATCAGAGTAATTTTCAGGCTGCGATTCTTGCAATGAAAGCATGGCATCGATCATTTCCTTGTCAGAAATCCCATCTTTCTTCCTGTATTCATCCAACAAATCTTTTGAGCATGCATCTTTTTTGGCCTTTAATCGCAATATTGTCTTCTTCATACCTTGGAAATCAATCCATCGCAAGAATGGCAAACAATCTGTTTTGTATGACATACGACGTGCTTTTGAGATCTCCCTAACCATCTTTCGGAAGTTAAGAGCCTCCATTAAATCATCGAGTTCAGGATCAAAGTACCGTTTCCCAGAAACAATCCTCATAATGACGCTAAAGGACATGTCTTGTAACCTTGGCCTCAATTCCACTTTTGTAAATTTATCGTGTAGAGTTCCCATCAATAGAGTCTTGATCAAGGACTGCATTTCATCACGCCGGACATCTGAATATGTATTGAGTCGTGTAATTGAAAATAGTTCCATGGTGGTAATTCGGCGAAGTTTCCTCCAATAAGGCCCATAAGGAGCCACGATCATGGAGGTGTAGCCGTATTTCATGTGCTTTCCAGTTATATGATATGATCGATTTTCTAGAACGTCGTTTTTTGTCAGGCATTCTTCGACAACAGATGGTGAGGATAGGACAAGAACGAGGCGAGAACCAAATCTGAGGGTAAAGACAGGTCCGTATTTTAGACTAACTGTATGCAAAACGCAATGTAATGGCTCTTTAATAAGATGTAAATGGCCGATTATAGGGAATGATCGAGGGGTTGGAGGAAGGTGTTTGTGTTTTATGTGTGTTTGTAGAATTAATTTGGAAAGAACAACAACAAAAATAAATGAGAAAAATGGAATGAGGTAATAAAACAGGCGTTGCTCCATCGAAGAAGGAAGGTGATGGTAAAAACTAGCCTTTTATTAGAGGGAAATGAAAGAATGAGCTTAAAAAAGGTTATGCTATAAATAACTTGATTAATTGTTTACTAAGTTTGCATGGATGTGGATGATTAACTAGGTAAATCACAATTGACAATTTTTGAGTAAATTATTAAGACCGAATTAAGACAATAATCGCTTATGTATATGAAACACCCTGATTTTTTTTAAACTTCAAAACCATTCTTTAACTAACGGGTTAACAAAACAACCCGTTTGACTTTTAACATATTCAAGCTCTTCATTGGACTCTTAAAGGAAAGCTTGACTATCTTTAGGTCCCAACATCATTTCATTTTAAAACATATATACAAAAATGTCGCCAGGTTCACTTTCGACCCGTTACATCAAAACTTGTTTACTTTTTAAAATACATTGACCTTTAAAATGAGGTACGCAACTATATCTTAGCATGGTTCTCAAGACTTACTCGCGACTATAAGCAAACAATGCGATCAACATTCACTTCATCTAGTTGTATGTTTCATTTCTTTTTTATGACACTGTGGGTGTCTAACCTCCATAGATAAAGCATCACCTTGAAGTTTAATAAATCTGGCTGTATTATCTACTGAATCACTCTTTAAGGATTAAAGAATTATCCTTTTAGAGTAAAAAGGAGTTCATATAAAACACAATGAATCTAGAAGCAACTACAAGTTTGTGTTTTCTTACAGTGTATGTTTTCCTGAAAAAGTTTATTATAATTCTTGTGAAAAAGTTTATTATAATTCAGATCCAAGTCAATCAATAACCACTTACACATACAGTTTACACAATAACCAAAACGCACCAATAAGGTAACTCTAAACTGAATCAAAAAGGTAAAAAAAGCTCTTATGATTGTATGGTATCATTCCCTCACCACAAACACTACGAATGGAAAGAGGGGCTGTTGATTCCATTCGAAACCCTAGCCGATTTGGGGAAAACTGAAAATCATAAATTTTGTAGATTGTGACTTGTTTGTAACTCCATAACCGCTTTGATTACAATATGGTTTACTTATAAAAATCTCATGTTTCGTGGGAAAAACTGCATAAGAGTTCAATTATCAGTTTGAAGTTGGGACTTGGACAATTGTTCCTTTGTATACATATGATTTTTATTTGTACGTGGATAATCAGGCTGATAACTCCTTTTTACTCTGCATAATCACTTTTTTAGGTGGTTTACAATCATGGAACACAACAGCTTCTTATTTTGTTGATATTAACTTACATAATCAACTTGTTTAGGTAGTCTATATTCGGGTCACACATGAGGCTTTGTTGTTTGTGTTTGCTTGCTTCTGTAAAGCACTATGTTGTTTGTGACTTTGTGGTGATATTAAAATTTGGTGGTTGTGTTTATCATCAGAAAATGAAATAAATTTGGTGGTTGTCTTAACAATAACTCAGAAGCTCACAAAACTCATGAATTTAGAACTTGTCAAGATATTGAACTGTGTTGTTTTGTGACGCCATCTTTCCATAAGCTGCAAGTTCCAACTAGTTTTAAAATCTTAGAAGCTTTACTCAAAATGACTAACTGGTTCACCTGTTCGTATATATATATGAGATTTTAGCAGCTTACTTTGTAAATCTCAGAAGCTAGACTCACAAATTTGGTAAACTTACTTACTTTGTAGATGAGGTAACAAATTTGTCTCAATGGATACTCCAAACTTGATGAGCAACAATGATGGGGCGCCTTAGAGCAGCTCACATATAACATAACATTGTAGAAGAGATAACATTGTAGAAGAGTAAACAAAAACGATGTAGAAGAGATAACATTGTAGAAGAGTAAACAAAAACGAAACAAGAGTGTTGACTACAATTAGTGAAACTATTTGTATATTGTTCTATAGACACAAGTAAAAATTAACTTATGAGTAATTATTTCACTCTTTTTTTTTCCTTGGGCAACCATGGTTTTAAACCTTTTGACCGATTAATCAACGGGGTTTAAACGCACCGCCACACAGAGTCATACCGGTTAAAGCCCTCTCTTTTTGCCACTAGCCCACCACTAAACCACCCCTGCTGAGTGGTTTATTTCACTCATGTTGTCATGCACATAAAGAGTTATGCCGAGTTTTATTCTTATTACCATGTTCATTGTCCAGCTAATATGTAATTATATGAGCTTCTATCTTTAGTTATGTTTCGACTCGTTGAAATAAGAGGAAAGCGCACTAAAAGTCATTCACCGAACGTAATTATCAAAAATCCAACTGATACATCTAAA
>OU343224.1:246159957-246209208 GCA_910596185.1 Chrysanthemum makinoi | reverse complement strand
TTTGTCTCTTGTGTTTAACGTGACAAGTCCACCAAGCAAGGGTCTACAGAGAGTGATCAAATGAAAGTCTGACCTTCCCAAGTCTGACCTTCTCAAGTCTGACCTTCCGAGTCTACCCCTGCCTTCCCAAAGACTACCATAAGAGTGTCAAGTTGCTGCCAAGAATCCACTTCCAAGACAGTTGCCTATGAAGACTTAGTTTTTAATTCTTTGCATAATAGTACTGTTAAAAACAATTCTGTTCATGGTTTTGGTTTGAATACTTCTGCTTGTAAAATACTTCTTTGGTTTGAATAAATCCTCTCTTCAGAAGAAATGTTTTGTGTGTGGAAGTAAATCCCATTTAATTAAGGATTGTGATGATCAAATGACAAAGAATGAGTAGGTATGGTGACTCTAGGAATACTAGGCCTATGTGGACCAATGTGAATGAAATACCACCTTATGTTCCACAAGCCTCTAATTATAATAAATCTTTTCCTTGGAGAAGATCATTGAAAACCATATGTTTCAATCAACCAGTGATATTTTAAAAATGTTTTTGGCCTAGATATATAAATCCTATACTGATGGGAGAGGTACTGGGGGTACTGCTGTCAAGACCTCAGCAGGTTGTTCTTGGAATAAACATGACCTAAGTTCATTGGAAACCCAAGAACAATAGTGGATCTTATCTTACTACCTGGTATAACTCATATGATCCACAAGGCAGGTTCAAGTCAGCAATGACTTGAGCCTCCATAGTGTACTAATATTCTGTATATTTTGTTGTTGTTGTAGGATCATCCCCTTAAGCATAAAGATGTTGGAATTGTTGACAGTGGTTGTTCTAGAAGTATGTCGGAACAGGGACTGATGCATAACTTTACCTATTGAAGGTGGAGGCAATGTAACCTTTGGAGGAAGTGATGGACCAATTAAACGGAAAAAGGGACCATCAACACCTCAGCTGGACTTTGAGAATGTTTATTATGTCAAGGAACTTCAACACTTCAATTTGTTTTCAGTCTCACAAATCTGTGACACTAAGAACAAAGTACTCTTCACAGAGAATGAATTTCGTGTGCTGTCTAAAGACTTCAAACTCCCAGAATTACTTCAATTCTCTGAAGGTTCCTCGGAGTCATAATCTGTATACATTTAACTTAACTAATGTCCAACAAGCAGGTGACTTACATGTTTGGTGGCTAAATCATCTGTGGATGAGTCCACCAAATGGCACAGAAGGATGGCCCATGTCAATTTCAAGACCATCAACCAGCTCTCTAAACTGGGCCTTGTTCAAGGACTTCCTGCCAAAGTATTCACTAATGATCAAGAACTTGTTGCATGCAACAAAGGAAAGCAGCACAGAGCCTCTACAAAGGTATTCCAGTTACGGCATAACCATTTCTGAACCTCTTCGCTGCTTCATAGGGATCTGTTTGGTCCAACTAAAGTGAGAAGCATTGATCATAAATATTTTTTGTCTTGGAGTACTGATGGTTTAGCAATTTTGTTGGATTCTTTCTAAGGACCAAAGATGAAACATCTGAAATTTTGAAAGACTTCATTACCCTTATTGAGAATCAGTTGAACAAAAAGGTGAAAGGAATTAGGTGTGATAATGGTACAGAGTTCAAAAATGCCATTCTCATAGAACTCGCAGGTTGAAGGAATCAAAAGGGACTATAGCACTCCAAGACCCCTCAACAAAATGGGGTGGCAAAAGAAAAAATAGAACCTAATAGAGGTGCAAGATCAATGCTAGCCGACTCTAAACTTCCTACCATGTTTTGGACTGAGGCTGTTGGTACAGCTTGTTATGTACTCAATAGAGTGTCCATTACAAGACCACATCTTAAAACACCTTATGAACTTCTTTTTGGGAAAGTTCCTGTTATTCATTACCTTAAACCGTTTGGCTGTCAGGTGACAATCTTGAATACCTATCCTTTGGGCAAATTTGATGAGAAAGCGGATGATGTTACATTGTGGGTATTCTGCTCATAGTAAGGCATACAGAGTTTACAATATATATGCAAAGAAAATTGAGGAGACATTGAAACTGAGGTATCTGAAGACAAGCCTAATGTTCAAGGCCGGTCATGTTTGGTCATTTGATCTTGATTACTTGACTCATTACTTGGATATGCTAGACATAATGCTGATCAAAATGCAGATTCAGAAGTATCTACAACTACAAACGCAGACAATTTGGATGTTCATTCTGACAGTGGGTCTGATGATGAACAACCCATTATAGTACCTTCCTTTTCTCCTAACAATTTTGTAGGTGACACTTCTCAAACTTATACTGATGTGGGTGAAGATGAATTCTATTATGCTGAGGACCTTGCAAGACTGAAGAAACAAGAGTATGCAGCAAATTTAGATACTGAGAGGAATGCTGAAGCGAGTTCTATGCAGTACTCGGCAAACTTCAATTCTGCTGAAAGGGAATCTGGTTTTCTCACCTCTCCAATTCGCTGAAAGACAGTTGACTCGACTCCTATGTCTACTAAAGTGTCAACAGATCTTGGTGAACCTTATACAAGTTTTCCAACCCTTTCAGATCTTGGTCATCATCAACCTAAAGCAGGCATCTTTAACACACCTTCCTATGATACTGACTTTGAACCTACTGTGACTAATCTTGATGATTCCATTGATGTCAACACCACCACTACAACAAGGATCCACAATGTACATCCACAGTCAAATATTATTGGTGATCCTGATGCACCACTGTTAGAACAGAGGTACTGTGCACGTTCTAAATATGGACAGTGGGTTTTGGTCTCTTATGTCTCAAATAACAGAGAGACAACACACAGACTATGAACATTATCTGTTTGCTTGTTTTCTCTCACAAGTGGAACCAACTAGTGTTACTCAAGCTCTTGAAGACTCAAGTTGGCTTGAAGCAATGCAGGATGAGATGCAACAGTTTCAAAATCAGCAGGTTTGGATATTGGTACCACTACCTGATGGTAAGTATGCTATTGGGACAAAATGGATTCTGAAGAATAAAGAGATGCTCGGGGTGTTGTCATCAAGAACAAAGCCAGATTGGTTGCACAGGGTTATAGACAAGAGGAGGGGATCGATTATGATGAAGTGTTTGCACCAGTAGCAAGAGTTGAGGCTATAAGGATCTTCTTAGCTTATGCATCCTATATGGGCTTTATGGTCTATCAAATGGATGTTAAAGGAGCCTTCTTGTATGGTGAAATTGAGAGGATGTATATGTCACTCACCTAAAGGATTTGAAGATCCAGATCATCCCCTATGTTTATAAGGTAGTCAAAGCTCTCTATGGACTACATCAGGCACCTAGAGCCTGGTATGCTAGACTCTCTACATTTCTGCTGAAGCACCGTGTAAGAAGGGTGCAATTGATAAGACTCTTTTCCTGAAGAAGAATTCCACTGACATTATTCTTGAGCAAGTGTATGTGGATGATATTATCTTTGGATCCACAAAGGAAGCTTGGTGCAGGGAGTTTGAGGAACTCATGAAGGGAGAGTTTCAGATGAGTGCAATGGGAGAGATGACTTTCTTTTTAGGTCTTCAAGTTCAGCAGAAACCTGATGGTATTTTTATAAGTCAGGACAAATATGTGCGGGACATCTTGAAGAAGTTTGGTATGGAGGGTGTACGGACTGCTACTACACCTTATGAAGCTCCAAAGACAAAGACCAATACTGAAGCTGATCCACCTGTAAATGTTCATTTGTACAGGTCTATGATTGGGTCTTTGATGTATTTAACAGCTTCCAGGCCTGATATTACTTATGCTGTGAGTGTTTGTTCGCGACATCAAGTTACTCCACTGACTTCCCATCTCAATGCTGTTAAGAAGATCTTTAAGTATCTCAAAGGCCAACCTCTTCTTGGTCTTTGGTACCCAAAGAGTCTCCTTTTTAGTTGGAAGCTTATAGTGATAGTGACTATGCTGGTGCTAATCTGGATAGGAGGTCCACTACTGGAGGTTGCCATTTCTTGAAAGAGATTGATTTCTTGGCAATGCAAGAAACAGACTATTGTAGCTACCTCATCTACTGAAGCAGAGTATGTGGCTGCTGCTAATTGCTGTGGACAGGTTCTTTGGATTCAAAATCAGTTGTGGTTTGGGTATAATTTTATGAACACAACAATTTTTATTGATAATCAAAGTACCATATGCATTGTTAAAAATCCAGTTTTTCATAGTCGAACAAAACATATTGAAATCAGGCACCACTTTATAAGAGATGCATATGATAAAAATTTGATAAATGTGGTCAAAATCATACGATGATAATGTGGCCGATTTGTTAACAAAGGCTTTTGAAGGACCAAGGTTTCAACACCTTGTGGTCCATATTGGCATGCTTAACCCTTAACTGCAAAGTTTAAGGGGAGGCATAGGCCTCAGGGGAGGCATATGCCTCAGGGGAGGATTTGTGTATAACTTTGCATTTTTTGCTATGTAATTTTGTATATTTGTTTGTTTTGGTAACTAACTCTAACCTGCTAATGTAAGTTTAGTGTGTTTCTTTGTTTGTTGTGCATGTTTCTGTGTTTATTTTGCAGAATGGTTGTCTCTGATAAGTTGTGTTATGGTCAAGAAAGCTTAAGCTGGTTTCTTCCGAATTCATTGTGCTGAAGTGTGCTATTGTTTCCCTGAAGTTGAAGTACTGAAGTCATATGATTCAATCAAAAGAAGTACATAAGCAAATAGATCATTCATTCATTCAAGAAACAGTTTACAGCTTACAGATTACAGAGTACTGGCAACATCAAAAGCATCTACATGATCTAATATCCTATCTATTACATACATCTGTTCCAACATCTAAAGATGAGCACGATGAGCATGACTGCTCACATATTTCACACTAATAGCTGTTGGATATGCATGATCGCTCACATCTTTTGGCACTAAATGCTGGCTACGCTTTTTGATAAGCATACCAACTCTACAGATGCTAAGGATCAAATGGAGAGGATGGATTGATGAAAACGAAGAACTGAAGCTGATTGTGGTAGAGAGAAAGGAAGATTTTCATTTATGCATCATCTACTCTTTCAATCATACATCACCACATCATTTTCCTTTTTTCATTCCTTGATACGATATGTGATGATGCACCAAAACATGATGCCAAGAGACCAAGCACCACCTTTCTTCCCATAGGAAGTGGTGGATTTTGGCCCGTGACCTCGTTGAGGCCTAGGTGCTGAGGGTGGGAATAAGAGTTCCCTCATTATAGGATTCATCAGAATCTTCAGCAGATACATTTGGTTTCTCAACACTTTCATCTTCTGATGAGGAGAGAAAAGGTGACTTCTTTGGTAGTGATATGGTTTTTGAAAATAGTTAAACCATGTATTGGTATCTTCACTAGATGATGAGGATGTTGTTGTGAGATCTATGATCTCAAGTTTGGTACTCATGATGAGTTTGGTTAATTTTGAAGGATTGAAGAGATTAGGGTTTGATATTATTTGGGGATTTTTGATGAAGAAGTCTATGTGCATTGGGATTATTTTATAGACGGGTTCAAGTGGTAAGAGAATTAATGTTGTGTGAAACAGTAAAAAAGATATTTACTGAAGCTTCGTGAGTAAGTCTTCTGTTTCTTCTGAGGGTTCTACTTCAGCAGACTGATTTCCGTTTCTACCGAAGTTATAAGTGAATTCGAGGAAAAGTAGAAATCCACGTCAGCTTTGGTCAACTTTGACTAAAATTGAGAACTTTCTATTTATCTCTCCGAATATTTTCGCTCCATATTAATTGATTCAATTACTCTCTCATTAAAAACACTTCCTTTTGTGAGAAATCGTAACCCTAATCCTCAAAATCACTCATGGCACTTCAATTTAAACACGATCATAACAAGGTTGCTTTTCTTGGGACTGCTCGAGGAGATGAGCTTTATAGGCCGATGATTTCTTTCTTACTAAGATCAAAGATTGTATATGCATTGACGCATTATCCAGATGCAATATATGAAACTTTGATTACTCAATTTTGGGCGTCGGCAGAAAAGAGAGGTGATACTGAGATAGTTGCAAGTGTTGATGGACAAGTGTATGTGGTGACAGAGGATTTGATCAGAAGCCAACTTCGCTTGGACGATGAGAATGGGGTTTATCATTCTGACTCTACAATGGTGCTTGAAGGACTTAGAGCTATTGGATATCAAAGTACGAGGACAGATATGTGGTTGAAAAATAAGCTCTGTCCTATGTGGAGATTCTTGGTTCATACTTTGGTGCAGTGCATGAGCAATAAGTCAGGAGGCTGGGATCAATTTTCAACACAAATGGGATGTGGTATTGTTTGTTTATCTAAGGGTTTAACTTTTAATTTCTCTAAGTATATCTTTGATAATATGGTAGAAAATATAACTAGGACAAAGGGTAAGTTTTTGATGTACCCTAGGTTTTTACAGATGATATTGAATATTTCTACACAAACCCAAGCCTTTTATCCCATAAGGTGTCTGACTCCCAGTTATTTGCTACAAGAAATAAATTTGAAGGACACATTTCCTTTGTTAGCTGCAATGTTATCTCAGGAGAATGAGACTGATAATGAGCTTAATGTAGTTTTACCTTCCTCCAATCCTACTGATGGAACTCCTTCAGTAGATGGTGGTGAAGGTCCTTCTGTGTTTTGCTGAAGCATCTATAATTTCACCAAGACCATGTTCTAGTCCAGCATTTATCCAAGTTCCTATTGAAGCTTCAGGATAAATTGATGAAGTTCAGGTTGATACTGACAGATTGTCCACACCAAGTCCTGTTAGGACTCCATTTGGTGAAGGTTGTTCTAATGTTGATCAGAATAATGTTGCTTCTGAACATTCTACTGAAGTTCCAATTCCAACTGAACAATCACATGATGCTGATGAAGAACCTATCACACTTACCTCATTATATGCTCTGGTGAATAAGCTTACAGGTGAGGTGACTGGTCTTAAGAAAGAACTTGCAGAAACTAAGTCTGTTCTTGGTGATAAGATTATGGGCTTGGAGAATAAAGTTGAGCACTTGGAAAAACTGCTAAGTCAGAAAGGTACAAAGAGAAGTTTGATTTCTTCTGATGAGGAGGACACAGAAAATCTTAATGAATCTCTTGAGATATTGGCTGATGTGGCACTTACATCTGATGTTCATTCTTCTATTGCTAAATCTTCAAAGAGCAAGGAGCCTATTCTATATACTAGCAAAAGACGAAGACAATATTTGAATATTGTACATGCTGATACTTCAAAGGAGCCACATATGGTTGATGCATCTGCTGATGTCCTAGTGAAGGAGGTTACTACTAGTCATGGTCAAACTTCGTCTATCCCAGAACATTCAACTGTGTCGCCTTCCGCAGATAATGAAGAAGTTTTTATTGGGGGGAGAATGTACAAGTTGAATGATTCATCTGAGGTTTTCTCTACACCTATAGAGGAATTGTCTCAACCTATTTCCTCTGATGTGGGTTTGATTGCTTCTGAAGCTCACTTTGGTTCTGCTGAAATTGGTTCTGCTGAGATATCTTCTGAGACAGGACAGGACTCTGTAATTGCTGATTTGCTGAAGTCAGGAAAAGTGACTAAAGAACAATATCAAGCTCAGGCTGGATTATTTGCTGATTATGAGAATATCCAAAAGAGTCGTGTTGTGGCTAAATTTTTTCAAGATCAGTTTGCTTCTGATTGACTCCTGAAGGAAATTAGAGCTTGATGAATTCTTTCCTACGATTACTGATGATCAGGGATGGTATTATTTTCAAGGTGCTTCTGATCCTTCTCTTGCAAAACTTATCTTAGGAGATTCTTTTAATGATAATGATTTTGTGGAGAAAATGAAGGCACTTGGTAATCAAAGAAAGCTAGAATCTGCTGCTAAGAGAAGAGCTCTTATTGATCAAAGAAAATAAAGCTAACGAGACACCTATGACAGTTGCTCAGAAGAGGAATTATATGAGAAGAGTTGTGAAGAATGCTGCTATGTATAATTCTGGTATGTCCATGAAGCAAATTCTGACTTTGTCTGATGATGCTTTGATCGACAGTATAATCTGTTATGAAGTTTTTCTTCACAAGGTACTAGTTCTTCTTCTTCATTGGAAAATCGTGATTCAATGCCTGATGTTCCTACAGCCAGAGACAGAAAACATTTGAAATTGTGGATAATTTTGATACTGTTTTGCCTTCGGTGGTATCTTCAGTTGTTCCTTCTGAAACACATTCTGATGCTACTCCTTCTTCTGCACTGGTTGTTTCTGCTGAATCTTCTTTAATTTCTTCTGACATGTTGTCCAGTGTGGATCTTAATGATTCTCTGATTCAGGAGACTGATTTACAGATTGGTACTGACCACATTGATGGTATGGAAATGAAGAGTTTGGTTACAAGAAGTTCTGACAGATTGGCTAAGAAACATGCTTCCCGGAATACTGATTTTGATATCCAAGCTGATGAATCTACTTTTATTGAAGTTGGAACTGTTGATGATTTTCCTGAAGGAACTCATGTGATTTTGGTTGATTGGAAAGCTGGAAAGCTGAATACTGTGTCTAGGCTGGATACTACTGTTCTTGAATTTAATTTCTTGAAGGAAATTCTTCATTTGGTGACCAGACATGATTTGAAGATGTTGTATGATCATGTAATTCAGTATTATAAGTATCATTCAGCAACTGGTTCTGGTTTATATCTTTTGGGTGATCTTCAAGTTATGTTTGATTCTGATTCTCCAAATGGTAAAGGGTATTCTATTTGGAAGAATTCTCATAAATGGAAGATTGAGAGTTGGAGGTTTTATCCTTTGCCTTGTGTTCAGGTAGTTCAGACTACATGTGGGATGATTTTGTGTATGCTATCAGATAGGCTTTATCCTTATCTGATATTTTATGGAACGGTTGCTGAGACACAAGTTGGAAGTGCCTCCTAATCCGGTTGGCAATGATGACCTTCATGCTATTCAATGTGTTGGTTTGATTAAGAATCAACTTCTATCACATAAAGGTTCATCTTGATTGTAATACTTTGTAATTTTTGTTTTCTTTCTTTCTTTTCTTAGTTAAAAAAAAAAAAAAAAAAAAAAAAAAAAAAAAAAAATGATTTTGGTTTTATCTAACTTTTATTGCAGGTTTGTTGTATATTTTTTTGGTTCTTGACTCACCTGATATACTTTGTGTATGTCGAAGAGTTAGCTAGTCCAAAGGGTACAGCTTTGGTAAAGACACCTCAAATCTGTTGATAGCTGTAATGATTTGCTGAAAATCATAGGGTATGCAACCACCCATGCTTAATTGAAGAGTGTTGTATGGTTTTCAATTCACCATGTTTTATTCCTATTTGGAATCCAAGAATTGGCTAGCCCACTTGTATATGGCTTGTGGTAAAGGCAGTGGCATATTCATATTTGGTTTTAATTCACCAATTCTAAGAATTGACTAGTCCTGAGCAAACAGCTACAGGTAAAGACATTTCAAATCCGTTTATATGGTTGCTGGTTTGCCAATAAATCAGATGGTTATCATTGTACCATAGTTTTCGAACTCAAACATATGGCTACTCCAGTAGTGATGGCTATTGGTAAAGAGACATCAAATCCATTCATTTTCAATGATTCACCTCTCACAGGAGTTACACACCCTGATTGATGAGAATAGTATGTATCTAATTGTTTTGATGTACCTATTGTCATTTGTTGCTGCAAAGATATAGAGTTTTAAAGTTTCTTCATCATCGAGATGTTCTTTGGATTCTTTGCTGTTGCTGTTGCTGTTCGTGTTCAATCCTCTGGTGCTGTCAGATCTATCAAGAAACTGGAACTTAACAAGTCAAATTCCAGTTTAGGGGAGGATTGTTGGGAATTATGTGAAAGTCTGGATTATGCTGAAGTGTTTCTACTGAAGTAAAGTGTTTCTACTGAAGTAAAGTGGATTCTGCCGAAGACTTATTCTACTGAAGTATTGAAGTATAATAGTGACTAGTTGGTTTCTGCGGAAGTGTTTATTCCGTGTTTAGTTTGTTTAGTGTGGATATACATGAGCTTTATTAGGAAGTGATTGTGTATATCTTATTTAGTTTTAAGTTTATACGTTTCTTGGGAAACGGGTTTAGCGATATTGTTTAGGGTTCCTTGTCTATAAAAGGAACACATTAGAAAGAGTTAGGTATCGATTGAAAAACTCAGTTTTAGTTAATATAAAGATCCATAGAGGATCAAGAAGTTCTTAGTTATTACTTGTGTTTATATTCCGCTGCTGAACATAAGTTGTAGAGATTATCTTTTATTGTGCTTGTGATTACATAGGCATACATAACGATCCACGAGCTCAAGATCTATCAAGGTCTTTGTTTGTTTCAACAGATTCGGTGTTGTGTAGTGATTACGAACTCTCGAGTAGGTGACTCAGGGAGTGGAGTAGGGCAAGGAAGGTGTTCTTGTAGCCGAACCACTATAAATACTCACATTGTGGTTTTGTGCTTCTTACTCTTTATCTTTTCATTACATATTTATATTTCTATATGTTTGTTTATCAACATCAAACACACATCCATAGATGACATAAGTCGACCTAAATAGTTTAAAACGAGTTTTAATTGGCAAAACTATTCAACCCCCCCCCCCCCCCCTTCTAGTTTTCCACATAATCCATAGAGAAACTAGAAAAATGATACCTAGTTCCATATTGAACTACCACTCCCATTCATCACATTGGCTGTTAAATTCCTAACAGCCTCTGAATCATCCTCCCAAACTTCCTTAACTATTCCTTCCATTCCATTTAAAATGTCTTGTTTTTCTTTTTTCCATCAGCATCCCAGCCTTCTAAAGTAGCTATGCGTTTCTTGAGACCAGTTCTGAGTGTCAATGCAACTAGGCTGCAATTTCAAGCTTAAGAACTTATCAACTATCATTTTGTCTTTTAGCACATTAAGATCGTGGCCATCATCATCATCCAAATTCACCAAAGAACCAAATCTATTCTTCTGTCCCACAGTCTTATGTCTATTATCATTAGTTTCTTATGAGCATTCAAAGCAGGGAACTCTTCATCAAAAGTGGACTCCTTAGCAGTCTCATTCTTAGTTTTATCTTCTGTACTTTTCCTATTCAATGTTGTGTTCGTTTCCATGAAGTACTCCTAAGGGTAAAATTTTGTTTTGGGCCATTATTGACATTTTTAGGAGGACTTCGTTTATTAACATTCTTAGGTAGGCTTTGCTTCTTAGTTTTATTTTATCCTTCTAATTCCTCCACATGATCAGCCTTATTCCTATCTACCACCCTTTGTGCTTCAAGTTCCTCAATGGTTTTTTCTCTCTTTAGACAAGACTGAAAGTCATGACCAAATACTTGACAATGGCTACACAATGGGGGTTTCCAATCATACTCAACATTAACATTCTTACTACCCTAACACTTGATAGTATCCCTATATTGTAACTCAACACTGCTCTTAAAACCCTTTACATCATCCAATTCAACCAGAACTCTAGCATATTCAGTCCTACCCATTCCATTCCTACAAACATAAGCAGTCATGTTATCCATAATAATAGGCCTACCCACACTACTAGCAATAGCACTAATCCCCTCAACAGAACAGGCTTCCATGGGAATCTCAGTCAATTTGCTCCACACAGGCAACTTTGTAGGTTCAATTTTATCCATACCTATATCATGACTCCATTTGTAGACCAATAAAGCTTTACTATTGACCATCCAAGGGCTTTGTTCTAACACACTAGACATACCCTGCTCATTCTTAAACTTGAACAACCACTTACCCTTACCATTGTCCACAACTTCACTAAAACCAAACCTAGCCCACATTCTTCTAAGGTGATATCTTAATGCAGGTAAAGTCATGTTATGTCCCACTAATTGGCCACATAAAGTCATTTCCCATTTCTTACTGCCAATCCTAACCAGCTCCTCATTAAACACAACAACTTCCTTACCCAATTCATTCAACACAGTGGGAATAAATCTCAGCTTATTACTATCAAACACATCATGTTTCATAACAGCGGTAGCATAAGAATTTTTAGTAGTAACCTTATTAACATCATCAGGATTACCATTTCTCACATATGCATTCTCCTGAGCAATACTCTCCCCAGCAATAGGACACACATTATTAGTACTATCAGTTCCACTATCACACTTACTACTAACACCAACAGTATCATTACATTCACAATCAACTTGATTCGCAAACTTACTTACAGTGGGAGTAACAGGCAAGACAGTCTCCTTATTCATGTTTCCAAACACTACCCCATCATTATCCCTTCCAATTTCCCCATCTTCTTCACCTGAACCCCTATCCTTGATAATTTCCTCATCTTCCTTAGCCGATCCCCCATCCTCAACCCTAGATTCTTTCAATTCCTTACTTTCAGCATTAACATCACGTTTTTGACTCAGATTTTCCACAACATGATTATCAAATCTAGCTTAACTTAACAATTCTTTTAGAAGATCTCTTTCTATTTGACATTGAGAACATATTAAGACATGAGGAATCAGACAATTGATATTATTATACCAGAACAAACGAAATGGCTAATTATGGCGCCAGAACAAATTTCAAAATTACAATGAATTAGAAAAATTCAAGTGGATTAAACGGTGCGGAATGTAATTTTGAAAGGTTTGATCGGATTAGATTTGATAATTATGAAAAATTGATGCTGTAATGAAGCGTTTTAGTTGATTTTCATGGTGGATTTTTGGCGGGGAGTTTGTTAGGGGAGTTTAATTGTATTATCTGATACCTTCTCCTTCTCATATTAAATGTCCAGTTTTGAGTGTTTAAGTCTTTCTTTTACAACTTTGACTTTAAATATTTTTGTTTGTGTTATATTGTATTAGATAAAAATAATACGTAGCAGAAATACATTTAAAAATCAATCTATTCATATATTTTGCATCAAATATTATATAACACAACCAAAATATTTATGGTCAAAGTTAAGAAAGAAAGAATTAGAAAATTCAAACTGGACATTTAATATGAGACGGAGAAAGTATAATTTTATGAATCAATACAGTTCAATAAGTTTAGTTACTTTGTGATAAACAAAAAGAAAAATGATTGTTGAACCTACTAATCATGCCTACAAATGAATGGTTGATTTAAAAAATTAATTTGTGAGAATTTAGACAGAAAAGTAGTTAATTCAATTGTACAAATAATTTATGTATTAGGTATATATTTAGGTTTGTGTTGTAGATCTAGATAAGTCAAACAAAAAAGTTTGTTACTATCCAGTGTGATTAGTTACAGCAAATAGATAAAAATTTGTATTTTAAATTAGGAAAATTTCTTTGATTTCTGTTATAGTTTCCCTTCATTATCGCAATCATAAAAAGGCTTCCAATTTTCCCCCAATTTACTCATTTTACACAAGAACACACATACACCATGTCGTCATCTCACTCAAACAAACCCTAACCCTACAAACAACCACTTCAAATCCTTCATCGCTCATAAAAAAACATCTAAACCCCGAAATGGGATTCAAATACCACATAATATTCATTCATCTAATCACATTTTCAGTGATGCATGCACACTCGGAATCGAGTTCTAATGACGCCTCGATCATGCAGGCGTTGAAAGAGAATCTTGAGCCACTGAGCTCACTAGATTGGTCTGATTCAAATCCATGCAACTGGGAACAAATTAAATGCTCCAAAGACAATCGTGTGACGCGAATACAAGTGGGAAATAAAAACCTTAAAGGGTCTTTACCGCAAACGTTAAACAATCTTACTGAGCTCGAAACCATTGAGTTTCAAAGCAATAAGCTTACTGGCTCGTTACCGAGTTTATCAGGGTTAACTCAGTTGCAAACGTTGTTACTGAGTAATAATAATTTTACCTCGATACCTGAGGATTTTTTTGATGGTATGGTTTCTTTGCAGACTGTTTATTTAGATTATAATAACTTTAATGCATGGAAAATACCTGAGAATCTAAAAAATGCATCCAAGTTGCAAGTTTTTTCAGCTACGAATACTAATTTAGATGGAAAGATACCTGATTTTATTGATACGTTTACTGGGTTGATCACATTACGTCTAGCTTTGAATTCGCTTGAAGGGGGTTTACCTGATTCTTTTTCGGGTTCTTTAGTACAGAATTTATGGTTAAATGGACAAAAAAGTAGTCACAAGTTAAATGGTACTATTGAGGTGTTGCAAAACATGACACAATTAACTGAAGTTTGGCTTCATGGGAACTCATTTTCGGGTCATTTGCCTGATTTTTCGGGTTTAATACAGTTGCAGAATTTAAGTTTAAGAGATAATAGTTTAACTGGTGTTGTCCCGTTATCTTTACTAGATTTGAAGTCATTAAAAGTTGTGAACTTGACTAAAAATATGTTACAAGGACCAATGCCTAAGTTTGATGATTCTGTTGTGGTGGATATTGATGATACTAATAGTTTTTGCTTACAAGATCCTGGTGTTGAGTGTGATGTTCAGGTTAATATGTTGCTTACGGTTATTGGGTCAATGGGTTACCCTAGGATTTTTGCTGAGAAATGGAAAGGAAATGATCCTTGTAATTTATGGTTAGGGATAACGTGTTCCAGTAAGGGAGATATTACTGTTGTTAATTTTAAAGGAATGGGTATATACGGGAACTATTTCTCTAGCTTTTCTTTGATTAAGTCGTTACAGAGATTGATTCTTGCTGATAATAATTTGACAGGTGTTATACCTCATGAGCTCAAAGATATGCCTGATCTTGTGGAAATAGATGTTTCAAATAATCTTCTATATGGTCAAATTCCGGTGTTTAGGGAAATGTTATGTGAAAAGTGATGGAAATGTAGATATTGGAAAAGATGGTCCTTCTGGTATGACACAGGGTCCACCGTCCCATGGTCCAAGTGGTGGTAACCGAAGAATAGGTAGTGGTAGTTCAGGTGATGGTGTTGTGGGGGTGGATTATTGGCAGTGTTTGTGCGGTAATGTTAGCAGGATTGTTAGGGTTTTGTGTTTACAAAGTGAAAAAGGATCGTGCCAATAATCTGACTAATAATCAAAGCACAGTTGTTATACATCCGCGAAACCCTGGTCCTGATAACGATGGGGTTAAAATCACAATCGCTGGTTCAAATACTAATAATGGATCACGAGAACTAAATAATCATACACATAGTGGACCAAGCGACATTCATACTATTGAAGCAGGTAATATGGTAATTTCGATACAAGTTTTAAGAGACGTGACAAACAATTTTAGCCATCATAACATATTAGGAAAAGGGGGGTTTGGTACCGTTTATAAAGGTGAGTTACATGACGGGACTAAAATTGCCGTCAAACGAATGGAATCGGGAGTGTTGACAGAAAAGGGATTAGATGAATTTAGAAGAAATATCGGTTTTTAACAAAGGTTAGGCATCGGCATTTGGTAGCACTTTTGGGGTATTGTTTGGTTGGAAATGAAAGACTGCTTGTTTTTGAGTATATGCCTCAGGGGACACTCAGTAGGTTTTTGTTTCATTATGAAGCAGAAAAACTGAAACCACTTGATTGGACTAAAAGATTAATTATAGCTTTGGATGTTGCTAGAGGTGTTGAGTATTTACATGGTTTAGCACAACAAAGTTTTATCCATAGGGATTTAAAACCATCTAATATTCTTCTTGGTGATGATTTGCGGGCTAAAGTTGCGGATTTTGGACTTGTTAGGCTTGCACCTGATGACAAAGCTTCCATTGCAACACAGTTGGCTGGAACTTTCGGGTATCTTGCACCCGAATATGCAGGTAAATACTTTTTTATATAATCATATGCAGATAATCAACAGTAATAAATTTAGGTGTTAAGGTTTAAAAGATAGTGTTTGATGTTTTCTCAAGTTGGAATAAGCATATAATTATCAGATGCTTGAGTGTTTAAAACTTCCTTATTATTTTTGATAAAATGACCAAAACTTATTTTTCTGAAATGAGTGTTGAAGTTAAAAAGAGAGTATGTTCGGATTGCTTTTCTAAATGGTTATATCCTTAAAATTAAGTGTGTTCATATCGAAGTGTTTATACCTAATATAAGCAGATTCAAACACACAAAAAGTATTATCTGCACTTAAAAAAAGCACTTAAGTGAGCAATCCTAACCAGTAACCAGTTAACCACCCTATGAATACACAATTTTATTGTATTTGGGATGTTTGGATTTGGGCTTAAAATTGATTATCTCCCTTATAATACATAGTTTTACACTGGCTGATTAACACCTTTTACCACAAAAATTGACATTTTGGTGATTTATGTTATTAAAGTTGATTATCTCATTCAAATTTGATCATCTCATCTTGATTACTGATAATCACATATTAAATTTTGCATTTGCTAAGTTACATATGTATGCTTATTCAGTGACAGGTCGAGTAACAACCAAAATCGATGTATTCAGCTTTGGTGTAATCCTAATGGAGCTAATCACTGGCCGAAAAGCCTTAAGAAAAACCCAACCAGAAGACAGTGTTCATTTAGTCCAATGGTTCCGCAAAATGCAAACAAACAAAGAAACCTTCATCACTAAAGCAATAGACCCACAGCTTCACCTCAATCTCAACGAAGCAGATAAAGCTAGTTTAACCACCGTAGCTGAGTTAGCCGGTCACTGCTGTGCTCGTGAACCATACCAAAGACCAGACATGAGCCATGCAGTCAATGTGCTGTCCTCTTTAACCGACATCTGGAAACCATCTGAAATACCAGACCCTGATGACATATATGGAATTGATCCTCCTTGGTCTCTATGGTGTGGCGGTTCAAGGTTTAGGAGAAGTGGAAAGGAAGAGAGTGGATTTTGATCTTGCACGAAACTTAATGATATTGTGTTGTATGTGTTATTAATTGTAGTATAATATGATATAAATGTAAGTAAGTAGATTTTTAGTTTGAAATGTTGTGACTCATCCATATATAGCTGTTGTTCTATATAAAAAGAAAAGAACTTGATTTAGAACAAAGTATTAATTAATTTTGTATTAAAGTAGAGTAAATGTTGGTTAGTTATAAGATTACTAGTATGCTTGGTGTTGTATTTATTTAAACTTGCGTTGTAAGAAGGAGGCAGTTGATTAAATAATTTTAATGATCAATGTGATTAAAAGTGTATTAAAGTTAAATAAATCTCTTAAAATACATTTCTTGCCACAAAAGTTGAGTGAAATAATAATTATCGTGCTTGTTTTAGCGAAAACCGTGGTCTTATTATATAAATTTGAACAATTTATTTATAAAAATAAATTTAAAAAACACTTGGGTAAACTAATAATATATTTTATAATCTTAATATGAATAAAAAATATAAGTCGGGATTAAGTAGTACGGCCGAAATGTTCAAAATAAATGTTTGATAGCGTTATGTTTTAGGAAATTATGCGTTTAATGTAAAATAAAAACCATTGCATGAATTATATGGTGATGATCTTACTAATGTATACTGTAGAAAATCTAGTCTATATGAAATGTCCTTGATGATATGTTCATGAATTCGCAGCTATGGCTACAACCATTAAGCATGTTACGGAATTTGATACTCGTAACCTAGTTTGTTAAGACAAATGATAATAATGAAGCATGAATAGTGATTTTCGAGATGAATAGTGAAAATTTTAAACTTTGTAAAATGACTATAGAAATTACGAGTTGTCACATTCGCCCATGCAAAAAGAATTACTATCCACTGAATTCAGGTTTTCAGTCTCTCCGGTTTAGGGTTTGATGAGACAAGCCTTCCCATTCTCGAGCAAAACCTCAAAAGACTTTTCTTTTCAACTAGGTAACCGAATTTTTACCTAATCTCATAACTCATCAAATAAGAATGCGTCAAGCGAAATTAGGCTCATCGGTTGAGTATTTTTTTATGGGTCTTTTGAAAATTTGGCTTCGGTCATAGAATTGCTTATATATAAGCCTACTTACTCCTTCATTTGCATGACTCTTCCAGAATTAGACATAGGTGATCAGGCTATGTATAATTTAGGAGTAACTATGCAATGCTTGGACTAATCGACTCATATGATGTTTGGTGTTAAGTCATAAACCCGCATGTATAGTGACTATGCACTTATGATGAAATGATGAGATGCTATGATGATGTAGTTATAGTCTAGGGTCAATGATGCCCCTAGTTCTGATACTTCTGAAGCTCTGATGTCAATCTGTCACACCCCCAAATTACCTGTTTTGCAGCGGAATGGAATTCCTGGGGATAGACTGTCATAGCATCACAATCACAGTTATATTGAACGACCTAAAGTGTCGTTTGGAAAATACATCGCTTGATTTAATAAAATAATCAGAGTTTACAAAGTATAGGTCCCAAATGAAAATCAACTTGTGCGGAAATAAATTTGATACAAGCCAAACGATGTTTTTAAAGTGTATAAATCCCATGTGAGACGCGTCGTCACCACGACTCTATGATAAGTCCACATGCATGCCATGAAGTGTATGCCTTTGATACCTGAGATAAAACATGCTAAAAGTGTCAACACAATAGTTGAGTGAGTTCATAGAGTTTGCGTTGAAATGTAAAGCCTTTCAAAATCGTTTATGCAGCAAAGGCATTGTAAATCCTTCCAGTCCGGTTGTAAATCCACTCAGTTCCAAGCCCATACAAAACTTGCAACCTGTTGTTCACACCCACTTGCCAAAATGTGTATAATATATGTTCAAACACACATCGTCAAATGAATTCACAAAATAGTGCATAACTTAATGTATCAATAGTTACTTGACATAACACATAATTCGTATAGTTTCAAATCGTTCCAAGACCATTAGTTCATGTTTGTACCAAGACCATTAGTTCCATGATTATACCAAGACCATTAGTGCAATGTTATACCACGACCATTAGTTCCATGATTATACCAAGACCATTAGTTCCATGATTATACCAAGACCATTAGTGCAATGTTATACCACGACCATTAGTTCCATGATTATACCAAGACCATTAGTGCAATGTTATACCAAGTCAATTAGCCCAATGATTATGATATAGAAATTCTAAGTATGGCAATACTGTTACTTCGTATGACTAAACATTCAGTTCAGTTAAACATGTAGTTTGCAAATAATCATGAATGTCATAAAAGTTGATGAGCATGTATCTCCCCCAAAAGTAGTATAAAAACAATTGAAAATGGGGCTATGAAACTCACGGTAATCCATAAAAGTTTAGAGTAACTATGAAAGTAAATGAAAATAATCGAGCATGTATCTCCCCCAAAAGTAATTCAAAACGTATAAAAGTAGGGGCTATAAAACTCACGGTAATCCATAAAAGTTTAGAGTAACTATGAAAGTAAATGAAAATAATTGAGCATGTATCTCCCCCAAAAGTAATTCAAAACGTATAAAAGTAGGGGCTATGAAACTCACTTGGTACAATGATGCGATGACAAAAGTGAGTACACCGAAATGAGGCGCAATCTCTAACTGCGACCTATTATGAATGATATGTTCTATGATAATTTATGATGTAACGTTATGCATGCAATTCGTATGATATCTATAACACTTGTGAATTTTTGAAAATAACACTTATCGTCGACAAATTATCTTATAACGTCTTGACACTTTATAAATTACTTTACAAGTATTTATATTGAAATGATATCCTACGATAGTCATTTAGTGATTTATTATGAAACTATAACTTTTCGTCGTAAAATAATGTCATTTGACAATTTCATGAAAGTGAATAAACGGCCTTGAAAAGCTAGTCGTAAAATGGTGCACGTCGAGTGTTAGGAAACAAACTCAACAGTTTTGGGAAGCTTGTATCATTATCTCAAAGTTTTAGTATTTAAGTTTTCATCATAGAGGTCTCGATCATGGAGAAAAATATAGGTAAAGTATGGTACTTGTGTCCAAAATATCGTTTAAGGGTGGTTTTCGGCAAAGTTTAAGTGACCGTATTTTATTCGTTACAATTCCGCTTGACGAACGGTTTGACATTTTGGAAAATATGCTTGGCGAACTTACTTCTACTAGAAGACATCATTTTATAAGAAAAAGTACTCCAAATTAGTTCTCCAAATTTTGTTCTCCAAATTTTGTTCTCCAAATGTTTGTTCTCCAAATTTTGTATCAAAGTAACTTATATATTTTTGATAAATCGACACATTTCATAACGCTTAAGCCTCATTTTTTTACGTAAAACGTAGGAACATGCTGTGAAATTTCTGAATTTTATAGTTTTCATCGTCAAACTTGAAAATTTCATATCTTCTTCGTTATAACTCCGTTTTAACCCGTTCAAGCGGCCACGTTTTCGTTTTAAAGTATATTTTCCAAATATCTAGCCCAATAATTTTTACTCACTGTCGAAATTTCCAAATTTCAAAAATATGGACAGACCCTTAAATATAGTTATCGAAATGAGTTTTTCTCGCGTAAAACTTATTCTAACCAATTCAAACCAACTCCGAAGCTATTCTAATCCTACCATACACCTTCTTAGGGTGTCATGGGTTCCTAGACATCACCAAAAGTGATATGTTTCAAGGAGTAATTATAGGATGACATATATATATATATATATATATATATATATATATATATATATATATATATATATATATATATATAACACTTAAAAACATTTAAAGTGGTATAGCTATCCATATGACTTGCATATTTTTCTCAAGCATGATAAAATGAACATAATATGAATATGAAAGATGAAAAGGACCATGAAATGCTTACTAGTTACTTGATGAGGTTAAATGAACAAGGATTATCCTAAATACCCTAGGTTTTTATTTCAAAACCTTACTTAAGAGTATAACTAGATTGTAAATTAACTTGTCTTGAAAAATTTGGTGATCCTCCTTGGTCTCTATGGTGTGGCCGGTTCAAGGGAGAAGAAAGGAAGAGAGGATATTTGATCTTTACACTTAATGATATTGTGTTGTATGTGTTATTAATTGTAGTATAATATGATATAAATGTAAGTAAGTAGATATTTTAGTTTGTAAATGTTGTGACTCATCCATATAATGACTACATATAAAAAGAAAAGACTTGATGCATTAAGTATTAATTAATTGTATTAATGTAGAGTAAATGTGTGGTTAGTTAAGAATTACTAGTAACTTGTGTATTTATTTAAGCTTGTAGGGTAGCGTTAGTTAAAAATAAATTTTAACGGATCAAAATAAAATGTATTAAAGTCATAAAAATTATAAAAATACATTTCTTGCAAAATTTGAGTGAAATAATAATTATCGTGTAGTTTTTACGAAAACCGTCGTAATTATATAAATTAACAATTTATATACAAAATAAATTTAAAACACTGGGTAAACTAATAATAATATTTTTATAATCTTAATATGAATATAAAAATATATCGGGATAATTTTTGGAAGTAACGGCTCAAATGTTCAAAATAAATGATTACGCGATAGCGTTTATTTAATAGGAAATTATGCGTTTAATGTAAAATGCAAAACCATGCATGAATTAATATGATGATGATCTTACTAATGATATGTAGACTAAATCTAGTCTATATGAAATGTCCTTGATGATATGTTCATGAATTCGCAGCTAAACCATTAAGGTTACGCGAATTTGATACTCGTAAACCTAGTTTACGACAAATGATGAATAATGAAGCATGAATAGTGATTTTCGAGATGAATAGTGAAAATTTTAAACTTTGTAAAATGACCTGAAATTACGAGTTGTCACATTCGCCCATGCAAAAAGGAATTCAGTCCCTGAATTCAGTTCGTGTTGGTCTCTCCGGTTTAGGGTTTGATGAGACAAGCCTTCCCATTCTCGAGCAAAACCCTCAAAAGAATTTTAGGTAACCGATTTTTACTTAATCTCACAACTCATCAAACAAGAACTGTCACGAGATTAGGCTAAATCGGTTTGAGTAACGGGTCTTTTGAAAATTTGGTTTGAAGAAATCTTTTGAAAATTTGTCTCGGTCATAGAATTGCTTATACATATAAGCCTACTACTCCCTTCATTGCATGATTCTTCCTGAATTAGACATAGGTGATCAGGCTATGTATAATTTAGGAGTAACTATGCAATGCTTGGACTAATCGACTCATATGATGTTTGGTGTTAAGTCATAAACCCGCATGTATAGTGACTATGCACTTATGATGAAATGATGAGATGCTATGATGATGTAGTTATAGTCTAGGGTCAATGATGCAACCTAGTTCTCTATAACTGACTCACGATGCCAATCTGTCACACCCCCAAATTACGTGTTTGCAGCGAATGGAATTCTGGGGATATCTGTCATAGCATCACAATCACAGTTATATTGAACAACCTAAAGTGTCGTTTGGAAAATACATCGCTTGATTTAATAAAATAATCAGAGTTTACAAAGTATAGGTCCCAAATGAAAATCAACTTGTGCGGAAATAAATTTGATACAAGCCAAACGATGTTTTTAAAGTGTATAAATCCCATGTGAGGCGCGTCGTCACCACGACTCTATGATAAGTCCACATGCATGCCATGAAGTGTATGCCTTAGATACCTGAGATAAAACATGCTAAAAGTGTCAACACAATAGTTGAGTGAGTTCATAGAGTTTGTGTTGAAATGTAAAGCCTTTCAAAATCGTTTATGCAGCAAAGGCATTGTAAATCCACTCAGTTCCAAGTTCCGCCCATACAAAACTTGCAACCTGTGTGTTCACAAACCACTTGCCAAAATGTGTATAGTTTATGTTCAAACACACATCGTCAAATGAATTTACAAAATAGTGCATAACTTAATGTATCAATAGTTACTTGACATAACACATAATTCGTATAGTTTCAAATCGAATGTTCATATCACTCAGGTTACCATTCCTAGAACTCCGTCTCCATGTTTGTACGTGGACAAAACTTCTTAGACCATTAGTTCCATGATTATACCAAGACCATTAGTGCAATGTTATACCACGATAATGCCATTAGTTGTGCCATGATTATACCAAGACCATTAGTTCCTGATTATACCAAGACCATTAGTGCAATGTTATACAAAAACACGACCATTAGTTCCATGATATACCAAGACCATTAGTGCAATGTTATACCACGACCATTTTTGAGTTCCATGACGAACATTATACCAACTCCGACCATTAGTGCAATGTTATACCAAGTCAATTAGCCCAATGATTATGATATAGAAATTCTAAGTATGGCAATACTGTTACTTCGTATGACTAAACATTCAGTTCAGTTAAACATGTAGTTTGCAAATAATCATGAATGTCATAAAAGTTGATGAGCATGTATCTCCCCCAAAAGTAGTATAAAAACAATTGAAAATGGGGCTATGAAACTCACGGTAATCCATAAAAGTTTAGAGTAACTATGAAAGTAAATGAAAATAATCGAGCATGTATCTCCCCCAAAAGTAATTCAAAACGTATAAAAGTAGGGGCTATAAAACTCACGGTAATCCATAAAAGTTTAGAGTAACTATGAAAGTAAATGAAAATAATTGAGCATGTATCTCCCCCAAAAGTAATTCAAAACGTATAAAAGTAGGGGCTATGAAACTCACTTGGTACAATGATGCGATGACAAAAGTGAGTACACCGAAATGAGGCGCAATCTCTAACTGCGACCTATTATGAATGATATGTTCTATGATAATTTATGATGTAACGTTATGCATGCAATTCGTATGATATCTATAACACTTGTGAATGTCACACCCCCAAATTACCTGTTTTGCAGCGGAATGGAATTCCTGGGGATTGACTGTCATAGCATCACAATCACAGTTATATTGAACGACCTAAAGTGTCGTTTGGAAAATACATCGTTTGATTTAATAAAACAATCAGAGTTTACAAAGTAGGTCCCAAATGAAAATCAACTTGTGCGGAATAAGTTTGTTACAATTCAAACGATGTTTTAAAGTACTAAAAACCCAAGTGAGACGCGTCGTCACCACGACTCCATGATGTGTCCAAATGCATGCCATGAAGTGAATGCCTTAGAAACCTGAGATAAAACATGCTAAAAGTGTCAACACAAAGGTTGAGTGAGTTCATAGAGTTTGTTTTGAAATGTAAAGCCTTCCAAAATCGTTTATGCAGCAAAGGCATTGTAAATCCACTCAGTTCCAAGTTCCGCCCATACAAAACTTGCAACCTGTGTGTTCACAACCCACTGCCGAAATGTGTATAGTTTATGTTCAAACAGAAATCGTCAAATGAATTCACAAAATAGTGCATGCCTCAATGTATCGAAATCGTTTATGCAGCAAAGGCATTGTAAATCCACTCAGTTCCAAGTCCCGCCCATACAAAACTTGCAACCTGTGTGTTCACAACCCATTGCCAGAATATGTAGAGTTTAGGTTCAAATGACATGAGTGTGTTCAAATCGTTCCAAAACCATTAGTTCATGATATTACCAAGACCATTAGCTCAATGAATATACCAAGACCATTAGACCAAGAATATACCCCCAAGACCGTTAGCTCAATGAATATACCAAGACCATCACGTCAAGAATATACCAAGACCATCAGTCCAATGAATTTTTGATATGACAATCTAAGCATGGCAAATTGTTACTTAGCGTGACTAAACATTTAGTTCGGATAAACATATAATTTGCAAATAGTCATGAATGTAATAATAATAGTCGAGCATGTATCTCCCCCAAAACAGTTATGAAGCAAATAAAAGTGGGGCTATGGAACTCACTTGGTGAAATGATGCGAAGACAAAAGTGAGTACACCGAGATGTAATGTGATACGTTAATCTTGACCTATTATCAATGATATGATATGTCATGAGTTGCAATGTAATGTTATGCATGCATTTCGTATGTTAATTATACCATTTGCGGGTTTTGAAAATATTACTCGTCATCGAAAAATACTCTTTTGACGTCTTGACCCTTCAAAAATGACCTTACATGTTTTTACGTCAAAATGTCATCCTATAATGGTTTTATAATGATTTTTGGTGAAATTATCACTTTTCGTCGTAAAACAATGTCGTCGGAAATATCATGAAATTAACAAAAAAAATGGCTCCGGAGAAATAGTCGTAAAACGGTGTACGTCGATCGTTAGAGAACGAACTCGACGGTTTTGGAAAGTTTGTATCGATATATAAAAGTTTCAGTTCAGGAGTTTTCGTCCAAAAGGTCTCGATCATAAAGATATCAAAGGCTAAAGATGGTGGTTTTGGCTAATGTTGTGCAGAAAAATGAATTTCGGCCAAGTTTGAACATCCGTAATTAATTCACTATGACTCCGCTTGACAAACGGCTTTTTGTTTTGAAAAATATGGCCGATGAACTTGATTTCACTAGAAGACATTTTGTTATAAAAAGTTTCACATCATGGTTAAAAACTGCTCCATAACATGGAGTTATAGCAATGAAAAAGATAAAAATAATATAATTTTCAGAAAATAATATTTACGGCAACTTTATGAAAACGGCCATATCTTTGTCGTTTTAAATCCGTTTTCTACGTTTTATATGTCCTTAGCTTCGTATCGAAGTAAACTAATATATTTTTGAGAAGTCGAAATAATTTGTGAAGCTTAAGGCTCATTTTTGACCCAAACAATGTAAAACAGCAAACTGAAAATCCTGAAAATACGTTCGTCGTCAAACTTTAACAATCCATAACTTCTTCGTTATAAGTCCGTTTTTATCCGTTCAAGCGGCCACGGATTCGTTTTAAAGTATATTTTCTAAATATCAAGGCCAAAGTTTCGTACTAACAGTAGGTTTTTCCAGAAATTCGAATTAAGGACAGAACATAAAATATAGTTATCGAAAATAGTTTTTCTCGGACAAAACCCACTCTAATCCCTTCAAATCAACTCCAAAACTAATCTAATCCTACCATACACCTTCTTAGGGTGTCATGGGTTCCTAATCACCATCAAGACCAAAGAATACCATGGGAATAATTATAGGATGACCAATATATTTATATAACTCAATAAATCATGAATTAAATGGTATAAATCACATAACATGCACATAAGCTCCAAAAATGAAAAGAAACTTATGAAAATGACAAGGAAACATGAAAATGGTAGAAACAAGCTTACAAATGATTATGATGAGGTGTAGGTAACAAGGATTAACTTAAATATCCTTGGTTTTTATTTCAAAACCATATAAAGGACATATACTAGATTGTAATAACACTTGAACTTGCAAAAATTTTGATCCCTTGGCACTTGATATATGGCGGTTTTAGAAGCCAAGAAAGAAAGAGAGAAAAACTTTCTTAACACTTGAAAGAGAATGAATTGAATGAAAATAATGAGATGTGTGTAAACATATCTAAGTAAGATTTGTACAAATTTTGATACATCCCCCATAATGTCGGTTTTTATGGATCTTGCATCCCAAGATATTATTTTTTTTTTTTTTAATGTTTACTTGCATATATATTTGTAAGACTTGTAAAGAAAAGTGTAAGTAAAGTATAATTATTATTAACTTGTGTAGTAATTGGTAATACTTGGTGCAAGTAAGTTTTTTATTAGATCAAATTATAATGTAATGAGATGATAAAAATTGTAAAAACACTTTCCTTGTGAAATTTGGGTGATAAAATAATTATCGTACAATTTTTAAGAAAAACGACGTAATAATTTAATTTTAACGATTTAAGTACCAAATAAATTTGAAACACTAGGAAAAACTAAAAATATAGTTTTTATGAACTAGATGTAAGTTTAAAAATACATCGGGATCATTTTTGAAAATAATGGATTAAATATTCAAAATAATAACTCACGCGATAAAGATTATTAAACATAAAAATTACGCGTTGAAGGTGAAATGAAATGTCGTGAATGTACTAATGAGATGTCCATGATGTCAATGAAATGTAGACTAATCATAGTCCATATGAAATGTACGTGATGTCATGATCATGAATTCGCCGCTAAACCTCCAAGGTTACGCGAATTTGAAACAAGTAAACCAAGTTTACTATAAATGTTGAAATAATGAGACATGAACTGTGTCGAGAAATGACCTGAAAGTACGGGTTGTCACATTCGCCCATCCAAAAAGGAATTCAGTCCCTGAATTCAATCGTTGATAGGTCTAACGAGTTTAGGGTTTGATGTGGCAAACTTTCCCATTCTCGAGCAAAACCCTCAAAAGACTTTTTGGTAACCGATTTTTACTTAATCCCACAACTCATCAAACAAGAACTGTCATCGGATTAGGCTAAATCGGTTTAGGTAACAACTTGTTTCTAGCTCGATCTTTGCAACTCATCAAACAAGAACTGTCACGCGGATCAAATTGGAAACAAGTGGTTTGATGAAAATCTTTTGAAAATTTGGCTCGATTATGGAATTGCTTACACATATAAGCCTACTACTCCCTTCATTGCATGATTCTTCCTGAATTAGACATAGGTGATCAGGCTATGTATAATTTAGGAGTAACTATGCACTGCTTGGACTAATCGACTCATATGATGTTTGGTGTTGAGTCAACTGATGTTAAAATTGTGATGAACATCGAGGAGAGAAGACATGGAGAAGTGTCGTTAAAATGATAGTTAAAGTAAAAAGAATTAAAATCCTCGTAAATGATACCGAATCGAAAGGAAATAAAGTTCAATAGATGAGAATATATTACAACGAGTGGTTATCAAAAGTAGTACATCTTAGGTTATAAAGATTCGGGTACGATGGAAAACATAACTTAGTACGACATGATACATAAGGAGAAATAAGACTGTTAGTTTCCGAACTTCTTCAGTCTTCCGCGTCGTTCATACCTTGACGAGCTCCTCCTCCTCCTTCTAACATATATACATTCCCATGAGCACCTTCGACTTGTTGACCTTGGTTTTGAGGACATTGATTCCGATAGTGTCCTTGCTCCCCGCATCTGTAACATGTAACCATGACCTTGCCTCTACAATTTCTGGCAAGGTGTCCCAGTTGTTGACACTTGTAGCACTTAACAGGACAAGGACCCGTGTGATGATATTTACACCGATTACATAGTGGGTAGGTTCCAGCATAACCTCTGCCTTCTATTGGTGCAGCAACATATACCATTGCAGTTTCTTGCCCTCTATTCTGTTGTTGATGATGGTTATTGTTACGGTTTTGGTTGTCGTTATCATAACCTCCTTGGTCATTTTCCCTTTTTCTCTTGTTGTTGTTGATTTGGTTATCGTCGTTGTAGTTGTTGTTTTGGTTATCGTGGTAGTTGGTGCGGTTGTTGGTATTGTGGTTACGGTTGGTGTTGCCCCTCTTTACTACTTGTGCCATGAGTTTTTGAGTCAATCGAATAGCTTCCTCAATCGTTTGCGGGTCAGAAGAAGTCACATCTCCTTGAATAACCTCGGGAAGTCCCCCGATAAAAGCCTCTAGTAACTTCTCGTTATCCGAAACCATAGATGGGCATAACACGGCCAATTCTTGAAATCTTCGAATGTAAATGTCGATATCGTACCCAATAGTTGCCAACTCATAGAATTCGGTCTCCAACTTCTTCATTTCCGTTCGAGGACAAAACTTCTTAGTCACCAAACCCTTGAATTCCTCCCAAGTAAGCTTGAAAGCATTCTCCATTCCAATCGGTTGAGCATAAGAATTCCACCAAGACAATGCTCCATCGAGTAATGTGCTCGTAGCAAACTTGACCTTACTATCATCCGGGCAATTACACAGCAAAAACACGGACTCCAATTTTTCAAACCATCGCACCATGGCTGTGGCTCCTTCAGTCCCTCTAAACTTGGTGGGTTCACCACTTTTGAAGTCTTTGTACGAACATTTCTTAACTCCGGATCCTCCGACATTTCCAGTAGCAGTAGCAAGCCTTGCGGCTTCAGCAGCAGCCACGGCCTCAGCAGTAGCAGCAGCCATTGTTTCCCTTTCGACTCTTAGAGCATTAGCAATGCTATCATTTACCAACTTTTGAATTGCTGCTTGGGTCATTTCAACTGTAGCTTTCTTCGGTGCCATATCTTCTTCAAAACAAGAGGAAAGGGTGAGACGTAGCAAAATCCGATGTTAATAATAAGCGTTCTAAAGAAATGTGATAAGAAACGATAAGTTTGAAGTTATCTTTCAAAATGATCGACGGGTTCCGAAAAGATGGGTTATGAGGTGTTGTAAGTGCTTCAATGTATGATGGTTTAGTGACTTAATGTGTGAATAAAGTGTAACTCGACATGTTAGTGGTGAAACAAAGGAGTGAGAGCGACTTCGCCCTATATAAAGATTCATCTCGGCATTTGACGTTATCGGTGACGAATCAGCTGATAAAAAAAATTGTGATAGGGAATGACAAGGAATTCTCCACGTTAGAGTATGAAGAAAGAATAATGGAATGGGTATTTAAGGGCATCCATGTGACAATCGATGTGAGATGAAAGTAATTAACTCGAAAATGTACGTATAAATCGCATGCAAAGTGAACATGCACTTATGATGAAATGATGAGATGCTATGATAATGTAGTTATAGTCTAGGGTCAATGATGCAACCTAGTTCTCTATAACTGAAGCTCTGATGCCAATCTGTCACACCCCCAAATTACCTGTTTTGCAGCGGAATGGAATTCCTGGGGATTGACTGTCATAGCATCACAATCACAGTTATATTGAACGACCTAAAGTGTCGTTTGGAAAATACATCGTTTGATTTAATAAAACAATCAGAGTTTACAAAGTAGGTCCCAAATGAAAATCAACTTGTGCGGAATAAGTTTGTTACAATTCAAACGATGTTTTAAAGTACTAAAAACCCAAGTGAGACGCGTCGTCACCACGACTCCATGATGTGTCCAAATGCATGCCATGAAGTGAATGCCTTAGAAAGTACTGATAAAAACATGCTAAAAAGTGTCAACACAAAGGTTGAGTGAGTTCATAGAGTTTGTTTGAAATGTAAAGCCTTTCAAAATCGTTTATGCAGCAAAGGCATTGTAAATCCACTCAGTTCCAAGTTCCGCCCATACAAAACTTGCAACCTGTGTGTTCACAACCCACTGCCGAAATGTGTATAGTTTATGTTTAAACAGAAATCGTCAAATGAATTCACAAAATAGTGCATGACTCAATGTATCGAAATTGTTTATGCAGCAAAGGCATTGTAAATCCACTCAGTTCCAAGTCCCGCCCATACAAAACTTGCAACTTGTGTGTTCACAACCCATTGCCATGAGAATATGTAGAGTTTAGGTTCAAATGAATATGAGTGTGGTTCAAATCGTTCCAAGACCATTAGTTCATGATATTACCAAGACCATTAGCTCAATGAATATACCAAGACCATTAGACCAATGAATTACCAAGACCGTTAGCTCAATGAATATACAAGACCATCAGTCCAATGAATATACCAAGACCATCAGTCCAATGAATTTTGATATGACAATTCTAAGCATGGCAAATCTGTTACTTCGCATGACTAAACATTTAGTTCGGATAAACATATAATTTGCAAATAGTCATGAATGTAATAAAAATAATCGAGCATGTATCTCCCCCAAAACAGTTATGAAAGCAAATAAAAGTAGGGGCTATGGAACTCACTTGGTGAAATGATGCGAAGACAAAAGTGAGTACACCGAGATGTAATGTGATACGTTAATCTTGACCTATTATCAATGATATGATATGTCATGAGTTGCAATGTAATGTTATGCATGCATTTCGTATGTTAATTATACCATTTGCGGGTTTTGAAAATATTACTCGTCATCGAAAAATACTCTTTTGACGTCTTGACCCTTCAAAAATGACTTACATGTTTTACGTCACTCAAAATGTCATCCTATAATGGTTTTATAATGATTTTTGGTGAAATTATCACTTTTCGTCGTAAAACAATGTCGTCGGAAATATCATGAAATTAACAAAAAAAATGGCTCTGGAGAAATAGTCGTAAAACGGTGTACGTCGATCGTTAGAGAACGAACTCGACGGTTTTGGAAAGTTTGTATCGATATATAAAAGTTTCAGTTCAGGAGTTTTCGTCCAAAAGGTCTCGATCATAAAGATATCAAAGGCTAAAGATGGTGGTTTTGGCTAATGTTGTGCAGAAAAATGAATTTCGGCCAAGTTTGAACATCCGTAATTAATTCACTATGACTCCGCTTGACAAACGGCTTTTTGTTTTGAAAAATATGGCCGATGAACTTGATTTCACTAGAAGACATTTTGTTATAAAAAGTTTCACATCATGGTTAAAAACTGCCGCAAACATGGTCGTTATAGCTAATGAAAAACTTGAATCGTAAAAATAATATAATTTTCAGAAAATAATATTTACGGCAACTTTATGAAAACGGCCATATCTTTGTCGTTTTAAATCCGTTTTCTACGTAATATATGTCCTTAGCTTCGTATCGAAGTAAACTAATATATTTTTGAGAAGTCGAAATAATTTGTGAAGCTTAAGGCTCATTTTTGACCCAAACAATGTAAAAACAGCAAAGCTGAAAATCCTGAAAATAATACGTTTCGTCGTCAAACTTTAAAAATCCATAACTTCTTCGTTATAAGTCCGTTTTTATCCGTTCAAGCGGCCACGGATTCGTTTTAAAGTATATTTTCTAAATATCAAGGCCAAAGTTTCGTACTAACAGTAGGTTTTTCCAGAAATTCGAATTAAGGACAGAACATAAAATATAGTTATCGAAAATAGTTTTTCTCGGACAAAACCCACTCTAATCCCTTCAAATCAACTCCAAAACTAATCTAATCCTACCATACACCTTCTTAGGGTGTCATGGGTTCCTAATCACCATCAAGACCAAAGAATACCATGGGAATAATTATAGGATGACCAATATATTTATATAACTCAATAAATCATGAATTAAATGGTATAAATCACATAACATGCACATAAGCTCCAAAAATGAAAAGAAACTTATGAAAATGACAAGGAAACATGAAAATGGTAGAAACAAGCTTACAAATGATTATGATGAGGTGTAGGTAACAAGGATTAACTTAAATATCCTTGGTTTTTATTTCAAAACCATATAAAGGACATATACTAGATTGTAATAACACTTGACAACTTGCAAAATTTTGATCCCTTGGCACTTGATATATGGCCGGTTTTAGAAGCCCCAAAGAAAGAAGAGAAAAACTTTCTTAACACTTGAAAGAGAAATGAAGTGAATGAAAATAATGAAGATTGTGTGTAAACATATCTAAGTAAGACTTTTGTACAAATTTTTGATACATCCCCCCCTATAATGTCCGGTTTTTATGGATCTTGCATCCCAAGATATTATTTTTTTTTTTAAATGTTTACTTGCATATATATTTGTAAGACTTGTAAAGAAAAGTGTAAGTAAAGTATAATTATTATTAACTTGTGTAGTAATTGGTAATACTTGGTGCAAGTAAGTTTTTATTAGATCAAATTATAATGTAATGAGATGATAAAAATTGTAAAAACACTTTCCTTGTGAAATTTGGGTGATAAAATAATTATCGTACAATTTTTAAGAAAAACGACGTAATAATTTAATTTTAACGATTTAAGTACCAAATAAATTTGAAACACTAGGAAAAACTAAAAATATAGTTTTTATGAACTAGATGTAAGTTTAAAATACATCGGGATCATTTTTGAAAATAATGGATTAAATATTCAAAATAATAACTCACGCGATAAAGATTATTAAACATAAAAATTACGCGTTGAAGGTGAAATGAAATGTCGTGAATGTACTAATGAGATGTCCATGATGTCAATGAAATGTAGACTAATCATAGTCCATATGAAATGTACGTGATGTCATGATCATGAATTCGCCGCTAAACCTCCAAGGTTACGCGAATTTGAAACAAGTAAACCAAGTTTACTATAAATGTTGAAATAATGAGACATGAACTGTGTCGAGAAATGACCTGAAAGTACGGGTTGTCACAGTGAATTTTTGAAAATAACACTTATCGTCGACAAATTATCTTATAACGTCTTGACACTTTATAAATTACTTTACAAGTATTTATATTGAAATGATATCCTACGATAGTCATTTAGTGATTTATTATGAAACTATAACTTTTCGTCGTAAAATAATGTCATTTGACAATTTCATGAAAGTGAATAAACGGCCTTGAAAAGCTAGTCGTAAAATGGTGCACGTCGAGTGTTAGGAAACAAACTCAACAGTTTTGGGAAGCTTGTATCATTATCTCAAAGTTTTAGTATTTAAGTTTTCATCATAGAGGTCTCGATCATGGAGAAAAATATAGGTAAAGTATGGTACTTGTGTCCAAAATATCGTTTAAGGGTGGTTTTCGGCAAAGTTTAAGTGACCGTATTTTATTCGTTACAATTCCGCTTGACGAACGGTTTGACATTTTGGAAAATATGCTAGGCGAACTTACTTCTACTAGAAGACATCATTTTATAAGAAAAAGTACTCCAAATTAGTTCTCCAAATGTTTGTTCTCCAAATTTTGTTCTCCAAATGTTTGTTCTCCAAATTTTGTATCAAAGTAACTTATATATTTTTGATAAATCGACACATTTCATAACGCTTAAGCCTCATTTTTTACTCGTAAAAAGTGGACGTAACATGCTGAATTTTATAGTTTTCATCGTCAAACTTGAAAATTTCATATCTTCTTCGTTATAACTCCGTTTTAACCCGTTCAAGCGGCCACATTTTCGTTTTAAAGTATATTTTCCAAATATCTAGCCCAATAATTTTTACTCACTGTCGAAATTTCCAGATTTCAAAAATATGGACAGACCCTTAAATATAGTTATCGAAATGAGTTTTTCTCGCGTAAAACTTATTCTAACCAATTCAAACCAACTCCGGAGCTATTCTAATCCTACCATACACCTTCTTAGGGTGTCATGGGTTCCTAGACATCACCAAAAGTGATATGTTTCAAGGAGTAATTATAGGATGACATATATATATATATATATATATATATATATATATATATATATATATATATATATATATATATATATATATATAACACTTAAAAACATTTAAAGTGGTATAGCTATCCATATGACTTGCATATTTTTCTCAAGCATGATAAAATGAACATAATATGAATATGAAAGATGAAAAGGACCATGAAATTCTTACTAGTTACTTGATGAGGTTAAATGAACAAGGATTATCCTAAATACCCTAGGTTTTTATTTCAAAACCTTACTTGAGAGTATAACTAGATTGTAAATTAACTTGTCTTGAAAAATTTGGTGATCCTCCTTGGTCTCTATGGTGTGGCCGGTTCAAGGGAGAAGAAAGGAAGAGAGGATATTTGATCTTTACACTTAATGATATTGTGTTGTATGTGTTATTAATTGTAGTATAATATGATATAAATGTAAGTAAGTAGATATTTTAGTTTGTAAATGTTGTGACTCATCCATATATGTCGACTACATATAAAAAGAAAAGACTTGATGCATTAAGTATTAATTAATTGTATTAATGTAGAGTAAATGTGTGGTTAGTTAAGAATTACTAGTAACTTGTGTATTTATTTAAGCTTGTAGGGTAGCGTTAGTTAAAAATAAATTTTAACGGATCAAAATAAAATGTATTGAAGTCATAAAAATTATAAAAATACATTTCTTGCAAAATTTGAGTGAAATAATAATTATCATGTAGTTTTTACGATAACCGTCGTAATTATATAAATTAACAATTTATATACAAAATAAATTTAAAACACTGGGTAAACTAATAATAATATTTTTATAATCTTAATATGAATATAAAAATATATCGGGATAATTTTTGGAAGTAACGGATCAAATGTTCAAAATAAATGATTACGCGATAGCGTTTATTTAATAGGAAATTATGCGTTTAATGTAAAATGCAAAACCATGCATGAATTAATATGATGATGATCTTACTAATGATATGTAGACTAAATCTAGTCTATATGAAATGTCCTTGATGATATGTTCATGAATTCGCAGCTAAACCATTAAGGTTACGCGAATTTGATACTCGTAAACCTAGTTTACGACAAATGATGAATAATGCAGCATGAATAGTGATTTTCGAGATGAATAGTGAAAATTTTAAACTTTGTAAAATGACCTGAAATTTCGATTTGTCACACTAGCCAACTCTTAATCATAAAGAATATGGTGAGTTAATAACCATATAGTTTTTGGTAAACTATCAACCATAAATGGATTTGTCAAGTCTTTACCAGTAGCCGTTTGCACTGGACTAGTTGATTCTTATGTGTATTAGACATGGTGAATCAATAACCATTTGTTGTGTATCTCAGATATACACCTTTTAACTCCAACTCCTCATCAAAATTTGATATACAAACTCATACAACAATTGCATTACCGTACAGCCTCCCCTCAACACAAGAAAACATTTATGGATTAAGCATTCCAAGACTTGTTACCAAGTACTGAAATCTTCCCACATCAAGACCTTTTTTCAATAAATCAGCATAGTTTTCATCAGTAGAAATTTTGACAACTTGAATTAGTCCCTTTTCATAGCAATCTCGAATGAAATGGTGTCTAATTTCAATATGTTTGGTCTTTGTGTGTTGAACAGGATTCTTGATTATGCAAATGGTACTGATATTGTCAATATGTATGATGGTATTCATGAAATTGTACCCATAGTCCAAAAGTTGATTTTGAAGCCATAGTACTTGAGCACAACAACTTGCAGCAGCAATATACTCTGCTTCAGTTGAAGAATTAGCCACCATTGTTTGTTTCTTGCACTGCCATGACACTAAACCGCTACCAAGAAATTGACATCCACCAGTTGTAGATTTTCTATCCAAGCTAGCTCCAGACATAGTCACTATGGAGTAAGTAACCAGATCTAGAGGAGAATCTCTGGAGTACCACAATCCCAGACTAGGAAATGCTTTAAGATATCTAAAAATTTTCTTCACAGCAGTCAAGTGAGAGAACTTGGGAGTAACTTGAAACCTTGCACAGCACACAGCAAACATAATATCTGGTCTAGATGATGTAAGATACATCAAAGAGCAAATCATAGACCTATACATGTGCACATCAACAGCTTCACCACTGTTTTCCTAAAGAAGTAGATGTGTAGTCTTGTCTGCAGGAGTGCTGGATGACTTTGCATCAGTAAACTTGAACTTCCTTAGTATCTCAGTCAAATATTTATCTTGATTAATGAAAATACCATTTGGCTTTTGTAGTACTTGAAGTCCCAAAAAGAATGTGAGTTCTCCCATAGAACTCATCTGAAATTCTTCTTTCATCAGTTTCTCGAAATCTTTGCACATCTCTGTCTTTGTAGACCCAAAAATGATATCATCAACATACACTTGAACAAGCAAGATATCATTCTTGTCTTTCTTGATGAAAAAAGTTTGATCCACTCTGCCTCTATGAAACCCATTTGCAAGAAGATAAGTAGTTAAGGTTTCATACCATTTCCTTGGTGCTGGATGCAAGCCATACAAAGCTTTAACAACCCTGTAGACTTTGTTAGGATATTCAGGATCTTCAAAGCCTGGAGGTTGTGAGACATAAACCTCTTCATCAATCTGCCCATATAGAAAAGCACTCTTTACATCCATTTGATAGACTTTAAAGCCCATAAAAGATGCATAGGCTAAGAACAGCCTAATTGCTTCAATCCTTGCAAAAGGGGCAAACACTTCTTCATAATCAATACCCTCCTCTTGAGTATATCCTTGAGCCACAAGCCTAGCTTTGTTTAGGATAACAATTCCCCTTTCATCTTTCTTGTTTCCGAACACCCATTTAGTACCTATTACCTTCTTGCCAGAAGGAAAATCACAAAGCACCCATACCTTTTGAAGCTTAAATTAGAGCAGCTCTTCTTGCATTGCTTCCACCCAACTTTCATCTTCAAGTGCCTTGTAAACATTCTTAGGCTCCATTTGTGACAGAAAACACATAAATAGACATTCATTCTTGCCTTCATGTATTTTAGATTCATATATTTTACTTATGAATCCATGAACATCAGGCAACTTTGTTTGTCTTCTAGTCTTCACAGGTGAATAGACATCCCCAATCACATTTTCAAGTGGATGTGATTTATGAATAGTAGTATGGGGAGTCTGAGGAACGAATCTCTCTTGGCATATTTGAAATTTCAACATCATTGGCTTGAGCTTCCATAGTAACTGGAGTGGTGATTCCCACATCTGGTGTTGCAGTGGAAACACTTTGCCGAACAGTGGAATCTGAATTTCCACTGCTTTCAAAATTATCAGCATTCAAATTACTATTTCCTTCTTTTTCCAAATCACTAGAAGGATGAACAACTCTAGTTTTCAGTAAATCATTATTATCTGCATAGTCCCAAAGAGGTAGACTGAATTCATCTTGATCATCTGCATCCTCTTTGCTTGGTTCATCATCATCAAGAAACTCTTCTGAACCTGCAAAATCAAAAGAGATGTTCCTGTAGCAACAGGCACATAGTTCATAGTATTTGTTAGAGTATCAAGATCAAACAGTCTTTCTGGACCAGTTCCTTTGACATTGACTTTGTTTTCCAGGAACTCTACATGCAGATTCTCTTCAATCTTTTGGGTTCTTAAGTTGAATACTCTGAAAGCTTTACTAACCATGGAATACCCAACAAAATACCCTTCATAAGCCTTTTCATCAAACTTGACCAGATAATCTATGGTATTCAGAATAGATACATGACACCCAAATGGTCTCATGAAGTCAAGGGTAGGTGGTCTACCCCTAAACAATTCATAAGGTGTCTTGTTCTTTGTCATTACCACTAAAACCCTGTTTTGCACATAACATGCAGTGTTAACTGCTTCAGCCCCAAAAAAGTATTTGGCAATTTGAAATCGGCCAACATGGTCTAGCACTTCTATCGGTGTCCTGTTTCTCCTCTCAGCAACACCATTTTGTTGAGGAGTTCTAGCCACACTAAATTCTCTTTTAATACCTTTATCTCTGCAAAACTCATCCATAACTCTATTCTTGAATTCGGTTCCATTGTCACACCTAATGATTTTAACTTTCATATCATATTGGTTTTCTACTTCTGTAATAAATATCTTGAGGATACCAGTTGTTTCATCCTTAGTTCCAAGAAAGAAAACCCATGTAAATCTGCTAAAATCATCAGTCACCACAAGACAATATTTCTTATGATTCAAGCTGCTCACAGATGTAGGACCAAATAAGTCCATATGTAACATTTGAAGTGGGTGAGCAATAGAGTTAACCAACTTTGATCTGCAAGAAGCTCTGTGTTGTTTTCCTTTAAGACAAGCCACACAGGTTTGATCATTTTCAAATCTTTTGAGGTAGTAGACCTCTCACTAACCCATCTTTGACAATCTTGTTAATGGTTTTGAAGTTAACATGACCAAGTCTTCTATGCCATAACATGGATTCATCCAATGTGGCCTTTGCAAGAAAGCAAGCATAATCATCTTTAGCTACAATGTTGTTCATATCAAAGCTATAGAGATTGCCTTTTCTAGGAACTTTAAGAAGAATCTGACTTTCATCAGGCATCTTAAAATCCTTAGAGAGAATACACAGGTTCAAAGTCCAAGTTACCAGTTTTAATAACACCTTTACCAGCAACTTTTCCATTTACTCCACCTCCAAAGCTGACATATTGTCCATCATAATGCTCAAAATCAGAAAGATAGGACTTGTTGCCAGTCATGTGCCTTGAACACCCACTATCTGTATATCCTTGATCGACCTTTTTGTCCTTGGATATTCCTGCACATAAGAGTAAAGAGTTAGTTTCTTTTGGGGACCCAAGCCATGATTGACTTGGATGTGCCTCGTGTATCAATATAGTTAAATCTATCAAAGGTCATTGATACACCATTGGGATTGGTTGTAGAGGTACTTCCTTTAGGTTTCCATTCCCAACGTCTTTGAGGCCTTCAAGCATTGCCCATGTCCCCTTTTCTTATTTAAAACCTTTGCGGTGGTAACTTTGAATGAGCAGTGGTAACTGCTGGTTTCTTTTTAGGTACCCACTGTTGGTTATTATTAACCTTTTTAGCTTGAAAGGTTCTTTTTCTTGTTTGTGCAAATTTTGTAAAACTTGTTTTGGTGTTTGCACATTTAACAGTGACTTAGGGTGGCAGTGTTAACAGTTTTTCTGTGAGTGGCAAGTGTTTTGAGGCCACTTCTAAGTTGAACTGCTCTTGGGACCTTTTTGCAATTAGAATTAGGGTGTACATTATGTTGATACCTGTTAGTCTCCACCCTTTTATACCATAGACTTCCTTCTCCCAACATGATAGTCACAATAAGCATGTAAATGATCAAAACTACCACAGATATAGCATGCCTTATTGTTCATAACAAAATTACTACCTAGTTGTTGAGATTTAACATGATTCCAACTCCTCTGGTTACCCTAGGAGCTGTAGGCTTGTTCCTATACATCTCAGCATACCTTACAGTTGGTCTAGGTTTATTAACGGGTTTCCTAGGTTCCTCTGTAACAGTATTAACAACTTTTGGGATAGTAGTCTCTACACTCTTTTTAACATTCTCATCAACAACTGATGAGTCATTAGCACTCTCAAATACATCATTATCAAGCTTACTCTCTTCCTCACTCTTCACCACTGTGTCCTTTAAAGGACCATATTCTCTTTCAAGTTCCTTAAAGTCTTCTAAACCTGTATGAGCTAAATCTATACATGGAGGTGATGGAACACCTCTTAGTGGTGGAGGCACAGTATTATAACCCATACCAGACTTAGCTTTATTATATATTTGAGCATTTCAAATTTTATCAATTGACTTAGACTGATGATAACATGTGTCTACAGTTAAATTGACATTTTCAATTTTCTTTTGGAGTTTTTCAAGCTCCTTTTAGTATGCTTCATTCACAGCAGTTGTATGTTCTACCTCTCTCCTAAGAAGAATCATATCATCATTATAATTTGACTCATTTGCTTGATAGTGCTCTATTTGCTTTTCTAATACTGCCATAGCTCTCCTAAGATTAGCCACGGTATAATTAGCAGTATATAATTCTTGCCTTTCATTAGAGTACAAATCATTAAGTCTTTCGACTTCTTTAGCAGCCCTACATGTTTTAGAACAACTATCAAAGTTTTGTACCTCAGAATCAGAGAAAGCCATGAGAGCAAATTCAGTAGCAACAAGAGCAGCATCTGAATGTTCTTCTTCTTGTTCATCAGCCATGAAACTCAATCATAGCTTACACCAACAATAGCCAACATTGCCTTTGGTTCTTCCACAGTTGGTCCCTTCTTTTGCTTGTACCATGTAGACCTGTTGTCCTTGGTCTTTGGTCTTCTACATTCTCTAGCAAAATGTCTAAACTTGTGGCAGTTAAAGCACTCCACTTTCTTCTTATCAAAGCCTGCAGTATCATCACCATTAATGTGGATAGGCTTGCCAGTCTTCTTGTAGAATTTCTTAGCCCTCATGCTAAGAAGAGCTATCTGCCATTTTATATCCATCTCCTCCAAGTCATGTTCATCAATTTGCTCTATGTCTTCATGAGTTAAGACAGAGCCATCAACTTTTGTGGAGATAAAAGCATAAAAGGTAGGATCTCCAATACTAGCAACCTTCTTTTGGAACTGCGGTGGTAACATAAACATTACCAGGGAAACTTTAGAACCTACAGTGACAATATCATCATCAATTTCATCTTCAGAATCATCACTGTCAACCGAATTTGACAACAATGCCAAGCTACTAGAGCTTGTACCAAGTTTTCTGCTCTTTAACCTTTGCTCAATATGTTTGAAGTTGTTGTAAAGATCATTGAGCTTCATTGTTTCTATGTCTGTTTTGTTTTCCCAGACAGTAAAATTGGTTTGAAACTCTGAAGGCAAACTTCTTAGAAACTTCAAATTGAGGTCTTCCTTTTCTACCTCAATGCCAAACACAGTTAGCTGTGTAACAATCTTCTGAAGTTTGGTAAAATGCTATCAAGTGAGTCATTGCTTGAAGCAGAGAAGTTTTCATAACTTTGCTTTAACAATGTCTTATGAGTCTTCTTTGTTGCATCATTACCACCAAACACTGAGCAAATCTCTTCAAACAGTTCTTTAGCATCTTGAATTGCTGAATGCAATAATCGGTCTCTAGGAAGAGTCATCAACAACAAACTTCTAGCTTTAAGATCATTCTTCTTTTGAGCTTTTTCAGCATTTGATTCAGGCACAGAAACTTTCACAACATCTGTGTCACCTATTTTGGAAGTAGTGGTCACAGACTTGAAAGAATCACCAAGTTGAATAATCTCCACAGAGCATAGTCTTGTATGAGGAAGTATTGCTCAATCAGTATCCTCCACATCTCAAACTCATTAAGCTTAAGCTTAGGGAGTGCAGGTGTAGAAAGAAGAGTTTGATTAGTTGTTTTCCATCTCCATTGTCTTGAGTGAGTGAGTCAAGCTAATTCTTTGGATCTTCTAAAACAAAATATCAGAACATGGCTCTGATACCACTTGATGGATCTCGGACACTCTCCTTGTGTCAATGATATTTTGTATAATATTATCAAGCAAGCGGAATTTACTTAAGTAATACTTAGAAGGCGAATTATATGATGTATGAGAATAAACACAAGTTAACACAAAACTCAAGCTCCAATATTATTAATGAATAATACGAGTGATCTTAACTTATCACTAGGGTTACACCATGAAGCTTTCGTAGGTAATATTGCAATATGATATGTATCTAAGACAATGACCTAGGATCTCCTTTTATACAACAAGGAGTCCTTTACAAGATAAGTATAAAGCTAACATAATAGAATATACACAAGATCTATTCTATACTTATCTAGACGCGTTTAACCTTATCATAAACTGATAGCAGTGGTAATGAAGAAATTGCAGTGGGAATACGTTTCCACTGCTAGTGTTAAACCAAGCAGTGTAAACCACTACTATCCGTGGTAACGGATTATTCCCAACAGCGATCTTGCCAATTTCCAGAATTTCAACCGTAATAATTACTACAATATCCTCCTCCACGATATCCTCCTTTGACATAATTTGCTTCTCCTTCGTTAGGTCCACCCATAGGCTTATCGTCACACTCAGACGATGGGTGATTTCCTCCACAATTGTTGCATCCGTCTCGCATTTCCTTCATTTCTTCTTTGATATCTTTGTATTGCGAGTCGATTTTTGAGGTTAAGGCTTCCATTTTCTCCATGAGTTTTGAGGTATCGGTGTTTTCGACAAAGGCAACGGTTTTTCGAAGAGGTTTGGATTTGGAATCTTTAGACCAATCGAGTTTGAGAAGTACTCGATCTTCGAGTAATTGGTGGGCATCGTTAGGAGTCTTATAGAGAAAAATTCCTCCAGCATCAAGGATGCCTTGAGAGATTTCATCTAGTCCATGGTAAAAGATTTGGATAATGGTTCCTTTGGATAATCCATGTCCATGACAACTACGAAGCAAATCTTTCATCCGAAGCCAAGCTTCGACAAGTGATTCGTTGGGATTTTGTGTGAAAGCAGAATTTCCCATTAATCGATCAAACATGGCGGTGGAAAGAATGGACTTACAAGGCTTGCCTCATCTCCTCCCAGTGTTGATAATTCCCTGGGGTTAATTCGTTGTACCATACTTTAGCATCTCCGCGAGTGATGATGGAAAAAGTTTGAGTTTGATGGCATTGACATCGGTGTCGCCATAACGAAACATACCGAAAATTTCTATGAATTCGGCAATGTGCTTATGCGGATCGGCCCGCACACGGCCATCGAATTGACTGTCTTTGATCATGGAAAGATGATGACCCTTCACGGTGAAGTTGTCACCAAGGTTGACAGCAACAATAGCACTTCCAGGGGTTGGTGCTACGCTTCGGTTGGTCCCCACATGGGTTGACGTCGCCATGGGAAAAGGTAAACTGGTGAAAGGGTTGTAAACGACTTTGGCTTCTACGAGGTTATCAAATGGTGGGTTTGGTGTTCTTGGTACACGATTTTCCAATGGTATGAAGGGTGTTCTTCTTCTTCTTCGAATCAAACGTTCGGGATGGTAAGAGGTGAAATTGGTTCTATTCCCGCTGCACGAGTGTTCATACAATGACCTAGAGAATCCAGGCAATATCTAAACACACGGATAAACAACAAAAACAGTTTTCTGGACAGAAAAGGGTAACGGATCGTTGCGAAGTCGCGACCGATGGTTAGATCAATTGGTTGGTTTTGGGGGTAACGGTTGGTTGTGAGGCAACCGGACAGTTGAAGTTCTGAGAATTTTTTTGGACTGAATCGATGGATGTGGATTCAAAACTTGTGAAACACAATCAAATCCCGGCACGGCGCCAAAACTTGATGTGTCCGGTGTGTACAAGTTTTAAATTTATAAAAGACGAATTACTAATTTTACCAATAACACATACGAGCAAGTGCACTCGTCCGTATAGAAGATTATGAAGGTAAGTGGATCGTCGAGGATTTGAGTGAATCTCATTAACAAGTTTGAATCAACTAAGACAATCCAAAACATATAACAACGCAAATAGATATGATGAAATTCAGATGATTAAAAACTACACTTGCTTAAACTAGTTTCTTATCCTTGATTAGTATGATTGTGTTAACCTCTTAACATGTTGGTTGTGATAATTAGTTGGTGTTCTAATCTATTGTTCTTACAAGTTAAATCTTTGTCAAGATTTTAGTTCATAAAAACAAGCATTAAGTTTAACCAATCAATTCAAGATCAATACAAGTTTCATAAGTTTATTTTCATAAACTTAAACACAAAAACATCACCTTGTTTATCAAATTGCTTAAGAAATGGTCAATACAAAAGGTAACCGATTATAGACAAAATGCTACAATTGATTGTCAACAACTAATCTTACGACCTTTTAGATGTTTCCAATCAATCCAACTTGATAATCAAAAAGCGTTTTTATTACAACCACACCTTAGTTCCTTTGTTTAATCAAGAATAATGGGTAAAAACAATCATCCATAGACAAAATGATTATAACTAGTTGAATAACAATAAGTTCTTTCGACCTCTACAATTACCATCAACTAGTCAAACTTGATTAACAAATGTCACTATGAAACTTTAGCACAATTGGATCTTAGAATCAACTTGAAATTGAATTAAAACATGTTAAAACAATCACTAACTAATCATATGATAATCAACATTGTTTAAGCAAGTGTATAAAGAAACTAGCCACTCATAGCAAACATGAACATAAACTCAGAACTTTGAACATTAGAAAACATGATTAAGAGTCTTACAATGCTTGGAATAAGATTACAAATGATGAAGTAAGGATTCCCAAAGTTTTGGGGTAGACTCCTTGGTGTTGTGGCCTCCAAATGTGGAACTTCTGGAACTCCAAACTTTCCTAGACTTCTAAGGACGAATTTGAGAGCTTAAGAGCTTTGTTTGATGAGTAGAGAGAGTTGTATTGAAGTGTGTGTCTCATATGCTCACAAGAGGTCTCTATTTATACTAGTTCCAAGGCCTAGGGTATTAATTACTGAACTTGGCCTCCAAGGAGTTAGGAAGGGACTAGAATACACCAAGGGAAGGACCTAGAATCGTTTGTATGCAAAGGGGAAACTTAGTGATGAAGATTTGGCAGAAACAGGCTCTCCAACCGGATCGGTCATATGACCAACCGATCTGGTTGGTCTTCTAAGGGCTCCAACCGTCGGTTGCGGGCGGAACGAACGGTTGGATGGGCGTTTTGGGAACTTTTGGTCATCTTCAACGATCCGGTTGCTATTGCAACCGATCCGGTTGGTCTTCCTAAGTTACGGAAAATTGATCTTTACTTCGTTTTGACTTGTAGAATCTTGGTTCTTCAATCTCTTTGGTCTTCTATGGTACTTGAGATACTGATTTGTGCTTGACATGCTTCACTGAAACGGGAATCTTCTAATTGTTGAACATTCCTTTACTTTTCCTTCCGTTTCCCTACACTTGGTTATAAACACTAGACAAACATCTTTTGATGCGATTAAACACTGAAATCGTACAAATATAACCAAATAACATATTCAAAAGCACACATAACGCTACTGAAAACATGTACAATCTGAGCGTTATCACCAAATAAACCTTCAAACCATTTCAAAACCCTCCATACCTTATCTCCGACATTCTTTAAATATTCCATTTCACACCTTGTACTTGCATGTACTTCTTGCCTCCCAATATTCCAACATTCTACAAATCAACCTCTTTTTCACCATATTCTCTCTAAACCAATAAGATTTAAACACATAACCTACTTTCCTATTCACTATCTTCTCCATCTCACTACACTCGCGCACACCACACTCTGAATTCAAAATACACACAGTTCACTTACATTCCCTTCATTACACACACACTCAAAAGCTTCTCAAAGGCTCCCAATTATTTCACAATCACATCACTAACTCATCCTCCTATTCACCTCTCACACACTTGAATTCAAATTACACACACTACTCACATCCTTTCCCTTACACACACGCACCATCTTTCTTCCCACACTTCATCCTCACACACTCACACAACATTCAAATTTGAAACCAAAGGATACGCTCCCCATCACATCACTCTTACATCATATTTAACTTCACTCTCACTCGCATTACATCCCGCTCACCACCGCTCTCGCATTTAAATTTGAACTCAAACATAGGCTCCCCATCACCTCAATATCACATCCTTACAGCCCATCATCTCTATCGCATCCATGCCAACTCACCTCTTCTCACCCTTCTTCTCCAAGAATAGAATATTCTTTGATTCTTTTAGCATATTCCCTTCTTAACCTAACCATGCCAACACCTAACCAAACTCTGGTTCAACCTTAACCAAGATTCTCTCATACTCTTCCCTCTTACAAACATTTGAATTCAAATTCTTCCCTCTCTCTCTATCTCACAACATCCACACTTCCTTTTCAATAAAGGAATATTCTATGGTATATTCTTTCTCTCTTATCTATGCCATGTGAGGAATACCCAAACTACCCCTATCCAATTATCACTTCTATCTTTCTCTCTTTAATAATTGGTTTTACTTAAACACTTCACAAAATGATTTTTATCAAATGGCTATTTGAGTTGGTTGACCTTGAGGATGAATAATATAAAGGTCTAATGTGTGAAGTACAATTTGAGGTTTAGCAAGGTTGGGTAGTTAAAAGACCAAAGTCCCAAGAAAAATATTTCCAGGCTCTGGCGCTCCGACACGCCAACGACGCGCCAACCTCGGTAAATGTTTTCCCATGTGGTACTTTGGCCTATAAATACTCACCCTTGCCTATTGTATTCCTCACCTCTTGCAATTACTTCTTTCTCTCTAATTTCTTTTCTCTCTACCATCTAATTCTATCTTGTTTTCTTGATCTTTCATATATCATCTTTGGAAGAACACATATCTTTGCAAGGGAAGAATCACAAGAATCTAATCCACTCTTGTGATTGTGTTGAGGGTCTTTTTGTATACCCTTTCTATTACAATCGAGTCTCTAGTTTAGGTTAGGGCTTGATTGAACAATCAAACCTTTATTCATTCAATTTGGTTTTAAGGGAAGTCTTGTGTCTAGATGACCAAGCCATGATCGTTGGAGATCTAGTTAGGGTTTGATACTTCCGGTGGAAAGTCTTTGTGGGAAGTCGAATCACGAGATTCTTTTGGTGGTTCGAGGCTGAAAATACGTTGGGAGTAACTCTTTTTGTGGCGCGATCTTAGTGCATATTGGTGGAGTGAAGTTGTAACGGTTTTAGTTCACGAAAGTTAGGGGGTGTGCATAGGAGGAAAAACCGGACGGACCGGCCGGGAGGGCCGGACCGAACACCGAGTTCGGCCAAAAGCCAGACCGAGGACGGACGAATTTGGTCGGTCGGTCTCGGTCCCGTCGGTCCGGTCTCGGTCTTCGGTCGGTCGGTCCAAACGGCCCAATTCGTCGGTTTTTCTCGGTTTTGGTTCGGACCGGACCGGACCGGACTGGGACCGAGGACCGATTTGCCCAAAAGCGAGAACGCGGACCGGGACGAATGTGTCGGTCGGTCCCGGTCGTGTCGGTCCGGTCGCGTCCTTCGGTCGGTCGTTCCGCCGGTCGTTGCTCACCCTTAGAAAGGATTATACTTAGTGAATAGTATCGTGTCATGGATTCATAAATCACATGTGTGATTTCATAAATCATATGTGATTTTTTCAGACGTAACTGAAAAAAAAACGAAAAAAATTTGATCGAAAGTATATCGAAGTGCCCGTTTACTGAAAGATAAAAAAAATACTCGTCGCGATGGTGTATTTTTTTCACTTGACGATTTACCGTTTGCAAGATATTTTACTTTTATAAAAGAGGTGCAAAGTGGATTTATTTTATTTATTTTTTTTTTTATTTTTTATTTTTTTAATAAGCGGCTAAGATTGGTTTATTAGATCATTAGATAATTTTGATTCTACACTGATCTCAACTCAGCTCCTTATACCAAATGTTCTTTTTCAACCCCAATTCCATTCCTTAAATCCCAAACCCTCTTACAAACCTTATTAAGGTTAAGGATTTTCTATGCGGGTCACTTCCCTTGTTCAAATGCTCTGAGGTTACGCCTTTTTGGGGCTTCACTCAGAGCTTGGAACCGTGACCCTAACATATATTTTCCCACTACTAATAACATATATGACATATAATCAAAGTTCTATGAAGCATCATATAATACTTTTAACAGAACGTTAAACATACATTTTCTTGCTTTACACATGACCTCTAATGGCTTATTCTTTGTCATGATTAACCCTTTAGCTTCATTCAAATCAACCAACTTTTTACTAATTCTTTCCCACTCATAACATTGAATCAATGCACCTAAAGAAATACCAACCACTCTATTAGCAAGTCCAGATCCAGGGTTTTGCCTCTTTCCCATCCCAAACGGTATATAATTTATACCCCTTCACCAACTGGCCTTTCAAATCTTTCGGGTCTAAAACTTGTAGGGTCATCCCAAACCTTCGTGTCTCTATGGATAGCCCACGTGTTCACCAATAACATTGTTCCTTGGGGTATGTTGTAGCCTCCAATGGTGCAGTCTTTTGAGGATTCGTGTGGGATGAAGAGTGGAGTTGTAGGAAATAATCTGAGCGTCTCGTTGACTATGTTTTGTAAGTAATTTAGTTTAGGAAGATCAGTTTCTTGTATTAAGCGCTCTTGTCCTATATGTTGATCGACCTCTGCTCGAGCTTTATGTAGAATGTGAGGGTGGTTTAGGAGAAGCGACATCGTCCATTCTATTATTGCTGTTGAAGTATCAGTACCCACAAGTAATAGTGTCTACATAAATCAAGAATGAATTGTTAAACCATGAATGTTGAACCCGGATTTTTAATTCAACATATATTCTATACATTTCTTGACGTAACTTTTTTTTTGAACTACATAAATTTTATTAGAACTAGCAAGAAGCTAGAGATACAACAAACATAAAGAAAACCTAAAGGGCATGAATTACCTAAATTGAAACGATAACCAAGCTATAAAACTAGCCATCCCAAAGAATGCACCCCAACTAAAAGAAGCTATAAAACTAACCATCCCAAAAAAGACACCCCAACGAAAACAATACAACAAAGACAGTAAACTAAAAAACTAACATAGGCAAGCCAAACACCACAAGTCCACTATTAAATACTTGAATGTAAGTAACAAATTACTTTTAGGCACTTCTTTACAGTGTGATAGAAATATTGTACCATTAAGCATATGCACAAAAGATGAACAAATGTACGCTGAGAAATTATATATTTATAGCTTTGAGTTTAGTGTATCACATGGAAAAAACATACCAACACAATTCCTTTGAGCATCTGATCAGAGTAATTTTCAGGCTGCGATTCTTGCAATGAAAGCATGGCATCGATCATTTCCTTGTCAGAAATCCCATCTTTCTTCCTGTATTCATCCAACAAATCTTTTGAGCATGCATCTTTTTTGGCCTTTAATCGCAATATTGTCTTCTTCATACCTTGGAAATCAATCCATCGCAAGAATGGCAAACAATCTGTTTTGTATGACATACGACGTGCTTTTGAGATCTCCCTAACCATCTTTCGGAAGTTAAGAGCCTCCATTAAATCATCGAGTTCAGGATCAAAGTACCGTTTCCCAGAAACAATCCTCATAATGACGCTAAAGGACATGTCTTGTAACCTTGGCCTCAATTCCACTTTTGTAAATTTATCATGTAGAGTTCCCATCAATAGAGTCTT
>OU343224.1:246075975-246159857 GCA_910596185.1 Chrysanthemum makinoi | reverse complement strand
AGTACCACCTAGTGTATTCTACTAAGACTAAAGCAAACACTAGTTGGAGATGGCAGCAATGGATATATAACACACTAGGATTTAAGTGGATACCTAAAGCTATTAATGTGTGTATATTTTATAATCGCTACTTTAACCCTCTAACATTTCGGTTCCACATCTACTTCTATTCCATCTCGGTGTCGCCTGTGTGTAATGCAAGTGATACGATCATTCATCGATTGTTGATAGCGATATTCCCAACACATGATGTAATCTTAAATCGTTATCAAACTTTATTGCAAAGTTCATTGGCAATCACGGGTTCGAATGATCACTTCAAGCAGCCTATCATGGGCTACGAGACTATGTCAATGGGAACATCAAATTACAGGTTTACTATATGGAAGGCCTCGTCATAACTGCTTTCAAGAGGTCAGCTTTGTGATGGAGATTTGGAGGTTGCTTTCCGGAGAAAACTTGTTTCATTCGCGGATCTACAAGGAAATGACCTTATTTCGATCGCTGAATCTAGTCTCTACACTATATCTATGAAAGACATGGTTGCTTCATCTCCCATCTGCTTACTTTCAAAGGCAACATCAACAAAATCCTGGCTATGGCACCATCGTCTCTCACATCTAAACTTTTAAACCATCACCAACCTTGCTCGACACAAACTAGTTGAAGGACTCCCACGGCTTCGGTATTCTAAAGATCACCTTTGCTCAGCTTGTGAACAAGGCAAAAGCACTCGTGCTCATTTTCCTTCAAAGGTGGAACACACCAAAGATGTGCTTTATCTTCTTCACATGGATTTGTGTGGCCCGGCGCGCTGCAAACGATCAATGGCAAACGCTACATCTTAGTAATTGTTGATGACTATTCACGCTGAACTTGGGTCTACTTTCTTCTCGGCTAAAGATCAAGCTCCACGATGATCATCACCTTTCTCACAAAATACAAGTTCACTACTAAACAACGTAGACTAATCGAATCAGATAGAGGCACCGGAATTTGTTAATCAAACTCTTCGTGAATTTATGAGAAAGTGGGAATTCAGATCGCAGACATCTATTGCACTAACACCGTAACAAAACGGAGTTGTCGAAAAGATCTAAACCTAACGCTAGTGGAAGCCAAGAACAATGTTAATCAATGCTAAACTTCCAGATTACTTAGGCGTAATGATTCTAATGCGATGCTATACTCAAACCGCTTCTTGATCACAAAACGCCACGACAAAACACCTTTTGAGCTTGTCCACAACAGAAAACTGAATCTCAAACACTTTCATGTATTTTGATCTCTTTGCTATCCGAATAATGATCGTGATGACTTTGGAAAGCTCAAAGCCAAAGCCGACATTGGAATCTTTATCTGGATATCGTGATAATTCAAAAGGTTTCCGGACCGGAATCGCCGTGACAAAATGTGATGGAAACGATTCATGCTCATTTTGATGAACTTACGTATCGGTTTTCGAGTATACCAAGCCTTGGAACCCGACACAACCGCTTAAACTTCCCCAACCCCATCATCACCGAACAAACCCTCGCCTTTACTCACAACAAATGGAAAGGTTATTTGCTCTCCGCTCGCTGACGATATTGATGAACGTACCTCCGTGTATCCGCTTCCGCCGCCAAACCGAGCAATACTTTATACTCCGATACACCAAGTACAACAACTATCGTTGAAGAAGCACCACCAGCTTGACTCCAACATTCCCAGCTTGAACACACCGCCTCCAACAATGATGAATCTACCATGATGTTCAATGAAGTACCCCCACCGCAAATTTTGATCCAAATGCTTTAACCCGCTTACACGAGACCGCCGCACTGCATGCCGCCAGAATCTTCAACAAGCCTTTTGAATCCTCAAAATCTGCACAATGTATACCAACATGCCAACTCTTTTATACAATATCACGGGCACATATTCAATTGTTCAAATTTACGCGGATGACATCATTTTTGGGTCTACACATAAAAAGTTTTCAATCGCTTTGCAAAACTAATGAAGAAAAATTTTGAAATGTCCATGATGGGTGAACTCATAATGCTTTCTGGACCAAGTTCATCAATCACCCCGTGGTATTTTCCCTGAGTCAAACCCAAATATGCCCTTGAATTGTTAAACAAATTTGGAATGAAAACCCGTGACACCTATGTCACACCAATGGCTCATACCAAGAAGCTAGACGCCGATTTACATGGGAAATTGGTGGACCCTACAAAATACCGTAGTATTATTGGGTCTCTCATGTATCTAATGTACCAGCAGACTATATTGTCTTTGTCGTGATATCTTTGCTCGTTTTATCGTCGCACCAACCGAAACCCACCTCTCGAGGCTAAAAGAATCCTCCCATACATAAAGGGAACCATTAACTTGGGGATCCGTATCCAAGGATTCTCGGTTTTGAACTAATCGCTTTTCAGACCTGACGCGCAGGATGCTTAGACTCACGGAAAAGTACTTCCAGAGCTTTACAATTTCTTGGTGATAAACCGTGTCATGGCAATCGAAGAAGCGAGATTGTATATCGCCGTCCCTCAACCGGCGAATATGTAGCCATGTCGGCGTGTTGTGCTCAAGTCATCCGGATGAGAACACAACTCAAAGACTATGGTTACGTATTTGATGAATCCCATGTACTACGACAATCGGAGTGCTACTCGACGGCAACTCAGTTCAAGACTTAAATCAAAGCACATCGATCTTCGATATCATTTCATCAAGGATCACATGGAAGAGGTATCGTTGAATTATATTTCATGGGTACAGAATACCAATTGGCAGATCTTCTCACCAAAGCCTTGCCTCCGCTAGGTTTAATGAGTTGGTCCAACGGATTGGTATGAGGTGTTTGACTCAAGAGGAATTGGATGAACTCCTAAACAGTCTTAAAAACCTGTCAAACACCAAAATCTCTTTTGTAAATAATTTTTCAAAAACAAAATTCAAAATATAAAACCTGACAAAACAACAAAAGTATTCTTCTAATCTAATTTTATTTCAACATGGCAAGTCGTATTGCTTTTTCGTCAACACTCTAATCTTTCAAAATTCAAAGATTTTTTCGATCAAGTGTTGAGGGGAGAAAATTTATACTTAATCGCTTTCAAAACATCTATGTACTTGCATGTTATCATATCCCGGTTGTTTCTTTTATCAATGGTGGTAAATGTTTCGTTCAACTGACACTGGACTAAAATTTATAACCTTTCATCATTTATTAAGTCGAGGGGAGTGTCGTCAAAGTTTCTTTCTTAAAAATCTCTGTGTGATAACCAAAATGGAAGTTAAATGGCTTTGTATGAAAAAGGAAAAGGTGGAGGGACCATAAATGTCAAAATGTTAAAGTTATTTTAATAAAAACACTCTCCACCTAACAATCTCTCTTCACATTTAATACTCCTAACCTAAATAATCCTACCTAACCAAAAATCGCTCAAGAAATCCGTGCTTTTGATCATCATCTTGTAAGTGTTTTCATGATCTTAACGATAATACAAGCTAAGGTTTTGAATTTCAAGCAAATCCTACGGCTAAAACGTTTGTTATGCGTGATTATGTGTTCTACGCGATAAAGTTTATGAACACACAATCAATGTAAGTGTGTTTTTGGTTGAAAAGAAAGTGTCAAAACGTGTTTTTAACAACAAGGATACTATTTTTACCCTCTAAATCCACCCAGAAACACGAATTGATGATTTTTAAATATTAGGGTTTATGAGTCGATTTGGGTGTTTACAAATGTGAAGGTTTTTGGTTATAAAGATTGTTGTGTTATGTTCATATGTTGATGAATTGATGATTTCCAGGCCCTATAATGTGACAACTCGTATTTTCAGGCCATATTTCAAAACATTACTCATGCTTCATCATTTATCATTTATCGTAAACTAAGTTTACGAGCATCAAATTCACGTAACCTTAGTGGTTTAGCTATGAATTCATGAACATTTTATCAAGGACAATTCATATAGACTAGGTTTAGTCTACATTTCATTGGAATCATTGTCATCATATTAGTTCATGCATGGTTTTGCATTTTTCATTCAACGTTTATTTTCCTATTAAATAAACGCTATCGCGTAAACATTTATTTTGAACATTTGATCCAACAATTCCAAAAATATTCCTAATATATTTTTATACTCATTTTAAGACTATAAAAATTATATTATTAATTTACCCGATGTTTTCAATTTATTTCGTATATAAATTGTTAAGTTTATATAATTACTTACGGTTTTTTGTAAATTCAACACGATAAATATTTATTCACTCAATTCTTGTAAGAAATGTATTTTTATAATTTTTATGACTTCAATATATTTCATTTTGATCCGTTAAAATTTATTTTAACTAACGCTATCCTAAAAGCTCAAATATGTATACAAGTTACTAACTATCCTTAAGTAATTAACCTACACTTCCACTTATACACAATTAATTAACTAAACAACACATATAGTCTTTTCTTTTGTGTGTGTATGTCGACCATTTAGGTGACTCACACTCAAGTTGTATCAAATATCTAGCACATAAAATATATTACATACTACAACTCATTCATACACATAATATCTTAAAGGTGAAAAATATATTTTTCTCCTCTCTTCTCTATTGAAACCGGCAACCATCAAGGACCAAGAAGGAGACCATATTTTATTTTTCAAGACAAAGTTTCTATACACTCTAGTATCACTTGTTGTATAGGTTTTGCAATAAAAACCTCAAGTGATTAGGAAAAACCCTTTGTCCTTAAACCTCATCATATTACTTGTAAGCATCCATATTCATGTGTTTATTTCATATTTATTTTCATGGTCATATCATTTTATTTGAGAAACATGCAAGTCTCATGAGGTTTATACCACTTTTTATTTGATTTTTAAGAGTTATATATATATTTTGGTCATCCTATAATTACTCCTTGTTATTTATCACTCTTGGTGATGTCTAGGAACCCATGACACCCTAAGAAGGTGTATGGTAGGATTAGAATAGCTTCGGAGTTCTTTTGAAGGGGTTAGAATAGGTTATGCGCGTGAAAAACTCATTTCGACAAGTCTAATAAAGGGTCTGTCCTTATTTTTAAAATCTGGAAAATCCGACAGTAAGCAAAATATTTTGGGCTAGATATTTGAAAAATATACTTTAAAACGAAAACGTGGCCGCTTGAACGGGTTAAAACGGAGCTATAACGAAGAAGTTATGAATTTTTGAAGTTTGACGACGAAAACTAATTATTCCAGAAAATTCAGCAAGCTGTCTTGACTTTTTACGAGTCAAAAATGAGTCTTAAGCATTGTTAAATGTGTCGACTTATCAAAAATATATTAGTATATGTTATCACGATTCCGTGGATATAAATAACGTAGAAAACGGACTTATAACGACAAAGTTATTCACATTTTAAAAAGTTGCCGTAACTTTATTCTATTAGCAAAATTAATATCTTTTCTATTAAACACATACTACGGCAACGAGGGACCATGTTGAGGGTCGTTTTTAACAATGACGAAGTACTTTTTATAAAGTGATGTTTTCTAGTAAAAGTAAGTACGCCTGGCATATTTTCCAAAATGTCAAACCATTTGTCAAGCGGAGTTGTAACGAGTAAGATACGGTCACTTAAATTTTTGCCGAAAACCATCCTTAAACTATATTTTGGGACACAAGTACCATACTTTAACTATATTTTTCTCTATGATCGGAACCTCTATGACGAAAACTTAAACACTAAAACTTTGAGATAATGATACAAGCTTCCCAAAACCGTTGAGTTTGTTTCCTAATACTCGATGTGCACCATTTTACGACTAGCTTTTCGAGGCCGTTTAGTCACTTTCATGAAATATTTCAACGACATTATTTTACCACGGAAAGTCATAATTTCATAATAAATCACTAAATGATTATCGTCGGATATCATTTCAACGTAAATACATTTGGAGTAATTTAAAAATGGTCAAGACGTTAAAAGATTATTTCTCGACGAGAAATATTATTTTCAAAAATTCATAAGTGGTATAGATATCATCCGAATTGCATGCATAACATTACATCATAACTTATTATGTATCATATCATTCATAATAGGTCAAGTTTAGAGATTCACGCTTCATTTCGGTGTATCCACTTTTGTCATTATAATCATTGCAACAGGTGAGTTTCCATAGCCCCATTTTCAATTGTTTTAATGTTTTTATTAAACTCTTTGGGGAGATACATGCTCATCAACTTTTATGACATTCATGATTATTTGAAACTACATGTTTATCTGAATCTAATGTTTAGTCATACGAAGTAACGATTTGCCATGCTTAGAATTGTCATATCATAAATCATTGACTGATGGTATTGGTATATCTATTGAATGATGGTCTTGGTATATTCATTGACTGATGGTCTTGGTATATTCATTGGACTGATGGTCTTGGTATATTCATTGAGCTAATTGGTCTTGGGATTATTATTGAACTAATTGGTCTTGGAATTATTTGAAATAGCACTCATATGTGTTATATCAATTGAATATTGATACATTAGGTAATGTACTGTTATGTGAATTCATTTGACATCATGCATTTGAACATAAACTATACATATTTTGGCAATGGGTTGTAAACACACAGTTTGCAAGTTTTGTATGGGCGGAACTTGGAACTGAGTGGATTTATAATGCCCTTGCTACATAAACGATTTTGAAAGGCTTTACATTTCAACTCAAACTCTATGAACTCACTCAACCTTTGTGTTGACACTTTTAGCATGTTTTATCTCGGGTATCTAAGGCATTCACTTCATGACATCCATATGGACATATCATAGAGTCGTGGGACGACGCGTCACACACATGAGATTTATGCATTTTAAAACATCGTTGAATTGTATCAAATTTATTTCCGCGCAAAGTAATTTCATTTGGGACATACACTTTGTAAACTCTGATTATTTTATTAAATCAAACGATGTATTTTCCAAACGACACTTTAGGTCGTTCAATATATCTGAACTATGATGCTATGACAGTCAATCCCCGGAATTCCATTCCGCGAAAACAGGTATTTTGGGGTGTGACAGATTGGCATCAGAGCTTCGCTTATAGAGAACTAGGTTGCATCATTGACCCTAGACTATAACTACATCATTATAGCATCTTATCATTTCATCATAAGTGCATGTTCACTTTACATGCGATTTATACGTACATTTTTCGAGTTATTTACTTTCATTTCAAATCGATTGTCACATAGATGCCCTCAGATACCCATTCCATTATCCTTCCTTTAGACTCCAATGTGGAGAATGCCTTGTCATTTCTTATCACAATTTTAATATCAGCTGATTCATCACCGATAACGTCGAATGCCGAGATAAACCTTTAAGTAGGCAGTCACTTTCACTCCTTTGTTTCACCACTAACATGTCGAGTTACACGTTATTCACACATTAAGTCACTAGATCATCATATATTTGAAGCACTTACGACACCTCATAACCCATCTTTTGGGAACCCGTCGATTATTTTGAAAAGTAACCTCAAATTTATCACCTCACATCACATCTCTTTAGAACACTTATTCTTAACATAGGACCTTGCTACGTCTCACCTTTCCTCTTATTTTGAAAAGTTATGGCACCGAAGAGAGCTGCACCAGAAATGACACCAGCTGCTATCCAAAGGTATATAGAGGATAGTATAGCCGAGGCACTAAGGAAAGAACGAGCAACGGTAGCTGCTGCTGCTGAGGCCACGGCTGCTGCCAAGCTGCTAGACTTGCTACTGCTACAGGAGCTGCAGGAGGATCTAGAGTTCGAAATTGTACATACAAGGACTTTAAGAACTGTGATCCTACAAAGTTCAAAGTTTCAAAGCACAGAAGGAGCCACTGCTATGGTTCGATGGTTTGAGAAGATGGAGTCTGTGTTTCTTCTATGCAATTGCCCAGATGACTACAAGGTGAAGTTCGCCACTGGTACACTCTTAGATGGTGCAATCTCATGGTGGAATTGCAGATGCGCAACCCTATTGGTATCGAAAATTCTTACAAGCTCACGTGGGGCGAATTCAAGAATCTGGTAACTAAGAAGTATTGTCCACATGCATGGAGGTGAAGAAATTAGAAACGGAATTTTATGAGTTAGTGCCTGTTGGTTATGACATCGAGACCTACATTAGGAGGTTTCAAGAATTGGGTGCACTATGTCCATCAATGGTTTTACAATGAGAACTGCGAAAATTTCATTGGAGGACTTCCACCATGTATTCAAGGAGATGTAACTTCTTCCGATCCACAAACAATTGAAGAAACTATCAGATAACTCAAAACTCATGGCTCAAGTCGTGAAAGGGAAAACATTATCAACAATAACCGCAACAACAACAACCAAACTAGCAACAACAAAAGGAAATGGGAAAATGACAAGGGAGGTTATGATAACGACAACCAAAACCGTAACACTAATCATCATCAACAATGAATAGAGGGAAAGAAACCGCAATGGGTTATGTTGCTACATCAATAGAAAGTTATGCTGGAACCTACCCACTATGTAATCGATGTAAGTATCATCACAAGGGTCTCTATCCTGCTAAGTGCTACAAGTGTCAAAAACTGGGACACCTTGCCAGGAATTGTAAAGGCAAAGCCATAGTTACATGTTACGAATGCGGGGAGCAAGGACACTATCGGAATCAATGTCCTCAAAACCAAGGTCAACAAGTTGAAGGTGCTCATGGGAATGCACACATGTTAGAAAGAGGAGAAGCTCGTCATGGTCTCAACAATGCGGAAGACTGAAGAAGTTCGGAACTAACAGTCTTCATTTTTCTTATGTACTTAGTCGTACTAAGTTTATGTCTTCTATCGTATTCGAATCTTATGACTTAAGATGTACTACTTTTGATAAACCACCGTTGTAAAAATATTCTCATAAGCGTACTTTCTTTCTCCTGATTCCGATTCGTTATCACTACAAGGTTTAGATCTATGTAAACATCGAGAGTTATAACAACTAAACCGAACGTCACATTATCGTTCCTTAAGTATACATAGCCTAGCTAACTATGTCTAATTCTGGAGGGATCATGTTATGTTGGGAGCAGTTATTTATAAATCTTAGTGCAAGGTGGTTTTCACATATTCAAAAGTCAAAGTGTTATTCATGGGAGATTCATCCAATATTTTCTTTACAATGATGTTTTGTACGCTCTAAATCATCGATAACCGTAACGACATCTCTTTATGTCTTCTCTTCTCGTTATTCATCACAAACCCAAATTCGATAGACTAACACGAACTGAATTAAGGGACTGAATTCCTTTTTGGTTGGGCGAATGTGACAACTCGTATTTTCAGGCCATATTTCAAAACATTACTCATGCTTCATCATTTATCATTTATCGTAAACTAAGTTTACGAGCATCAAATTCGCGTAACCTTAGTGGTTTAGCTATGAATTCATGAACATTTTATCAAGGACAATTCATATAGACTAGGTTTAGTCTACATTTCATTGGCATCATTGTCATCATATTAGTTCATGCATGGTTTTGCATTTTTCATTCAACGTTTATTTTCCTATTAAATAAACGCTATCGCGTAAACATTTATTTTGAACATTTGATCCAACAATTCCAAAAATATTCCTAATATATTTTTATACTCATTTTAAGACTATAAAAATTATATTATTAATTTACCCGATGTTTTCAATTTATTTCGATATAAATTGTTAAGTTTATATATTATTACGACGGTTTTGTAAATTCAATCCGATAAATAATTATTCACTCAAATTTTGTAAGAAATGTATTTTTATAATTTTTATGACTTCAATATATTTCATTTTGATCCGTTAAAATATTTTTTAACTAACGCTATCCTTAAAGCTCAAATATGTACACAAGTTACTAACTATCCTTAAGTAATTAACCTACACTTCCACTTATACACAATTAATTAACTAAACAACACATATAGTCTTTTCTTTTGTGTGTGTATGTCGACCATTTAGGTGACTCACACTCAAGTTGTATCAAATATCTAGCACATAAAATATATTACATACTACAACTCATTCATACACATAATATCTTAAAGGTGAAAAATATATTTTTCTCCTCTCTTCTCTATTGAAACCGGCAACCATCAAGGACCAAGAAGGAGACCATATTTTATTTTTCAAGACAAAGTTTCTATACACTCTAGTATCACTTGTTGTATAGGTTTTGCAATAAAAACCTCAAGTGATTAGGAAAAACCCTTTGTCCTTAAACCTCATCATATTACTTGTAAGCATCCATATTCATGTGTTTATTTCATATTTATTTTCATGGTCATATCATTTTATTTGAGAAACATGCAAGTCTCATGAGGTTTATACCACTTTTATTTGATTTAAGAGTTATATATATATATTGGTCATCCTATAATTACTCCTTGTTATTTATCACTCTTGGTGATGTCTAGGAACCCATGACACCCTAATAAGGTGTATGGTAGGATTAGAATAGCTTCGGAGTTCTTTTGAAGGGGTTAGAATAGGTTATGCGCGCAAGTGAAAACTCATTTCGACAAGTCTAATAAAGGGTCTGTCCTTATTTTTAAAATCTGGAAAATCCGACAGTAAGCAAAATATTTTGGGCTAGATATTTGAAAAATATACTTTAAAACGAAAACGTGGCCGCTGAACGGGTTAAAACGAGCTATAACGAAGAAGTTATAAATTTTTGAAGTTTGACGACGAAAACTAATTATTCCAGAAAATTCAGCAAGTTGTCTTGACTTTTTACGAGTCAAAAATGAGTCTTAAGCATTGTTAAATGTGTCGACTTATCAAAAATATATTAGTATATGTTATCACGACTCCGTGGATATAAAGAACGTAGAAAACGGACTTATAACGACAAAGTTATTCACATTTTAAAAAGTTGCCGTAACTTTATTCTATTAGCAAAATTAATATCTTTTCTATTAAACACATACTACGAAACAACGGCGACCATGTTGAGGGTAGTTTTTAACAATGACGAAGTACTTTTTATAAAGTGATGTTTTCTAGTAAAAGTAAGTACGCTCGCATATTTTCCAAAATGTCAAACCATTTGTCAAGCGGAGTTGTAACGAGTAAGATACGGTCACTTAAATTTTGCCGAAAACCATCCTTAAACTATATTTTGGGACACAAGTACCATACTTTAACTATATTTTTCTCTATGATCGGAACCTCTATGACGAAAACTTAAACACTAAAACTTTGAGATAATGATACAAGCTTCCCAAAACCGTTGAGTTTGTTTCCTAATACTCGATGTGCACCATTTTACGACTAGCTTTTCGAGGCCGTTTAGTCACTTTCATGAAATATTTCAACGACATTATTTTACCACGGAAAGTCATAATTTCATAATAAATCACTAAATGATTATCGTCGAATATCATTTCAACGTAAATACATTTGGAGTAATTTAAAAATGGTCAAGACGTTAAAAGATTATTTCTCGACGAGAATTATTATTTTCAAAAATTCATAAGTGGTATAGATATCATCCGAATTGCATGCATATCATTACATCATAACTTATTATGTATCATATCATTCATAATAGGTCAAGTTTAGAGATTCACGCTACATTTCGGTGTATCCACTTTTGTCATTATAATCATTGCAACAGGTGAGTTTCCATAGCCCCATTTTCAATTGTTTTAATGTTTTTATTAAACTCTTTGGGGGAGATACATGCTCATCAACTTTTATGACATTCATGATTATTTGAAACTACATGTTTATCTGAACTGAATGTTTAGTCATACGGCAATGATTTGCCATGCTTAGAATTGTCATATTATAAATCATTGGACTGATGGTATTGGTATATTCATTGGATTGATGGTCTTGGTATATTCATTGGACTGATGGTCTTGGTATATTCATTGGACTGATGGTCTTGGTATATTCATTGAGCTAATTGGTCTTGGGATTATTATTGAACTAATTGGTCTTGGAATTATTTGAAATAGCACTCATATGTGTTATATCAATTGAATATTGATACATCTAGTAATGTGCCGTTATGTGAATTCATTAGACATCATGCGTTTTAACATAAACTATACATATTTTGGCAATGGGTTGTAAACACACAGGTTGCAAGTTTTGTATGGGCGGAACTTGGAACCGAGTGGATTTACAATGCCTTTGCTACATAAACGATTTTGAAAGGCTTTACATTTCAACTCAAACTCTATGAACTCACTCAACCTTTGTGTTGACACTTTTTAGCATGTTTTATCTCAGGTATCTAAGGCATTCACTTCATGACATCCATATGGACATATCATAGAGTCGTGGTGACGACGCGTCACACATGAGATTTATGCATTTTTAAAACATCGTTTGAATTGTATCAAATTTATTTCCGCACAAGTTAATTTCATTTGGGACCTATCTTTGTAAACTCTGATTATTTTATTAAATCAAACGATGTATTTTCCAAACGACACTTTAGGTCGTTCAATATATCTGTAACTATGATGCTATGACAGTCAATCCCCAGGAATTCCATTCCGCTGCAAAACAGGTATTTTGGGGGTGTGACATATAACAACCCAGAAACACTAATTTAATCAGAGTTAGGAATTAGGGTTTAATGTTCTTGAGTTTGGGTATTTTTGATTCATCACGAACTAGATGTTAATACTTGGGTTATAAACTCACACAACATCTTAGAACTACCAGAATAAGTTTGGTGCAAATCCTATGGTTAGAAAACTTACGCGTAATTCTTAACCCTTAGGGTTTTGACCTACGCTTATGACTTTCTACGCATAAATGTTTAACAAGCTTTCATGCCATGATGTGTGTTTAATATGACTATACATGTTAAGATTGATGATGATGTTTTATTTGAGGCTTGCTACTTGTAAAATTCGTAATCAAGGTCCATTGTTACTCTCGCATAAGGATCACACCTTACGCCGTAGGCGTTATGCGTAAGAGTAATCCCACGCGCAATACTACTACGCATAAGGTTCTACAATGGGACTAAGCGTATCCTCGTGAAGGATATGCGTAAACATGACCTCTACGCATAAGTCTACTCTTACGAGTAAGCCTTACACGAAGGTATAAATACGCCTACGCCGAAGCTCCACGCATAAAGTCCCCTTTTCCTACGCGTAACATTTCTTACGCGTAAGTTAAGATCCTACGCATAAGCTTTCATCTACGCCAGTATGTCATACAAGCACGCAACTTTGCCATATCTACGCCTAAGCCTTGATAGACCTTCATTATGAATTGTTACGTACACAAACTTGTTAATAAACAATTCATATCGTCACGAATCCAATAATGTCACTAATAAACTTAATCGTTTGATATGTTGTGAACAATAAGTGATAACATAAACTTTAAAACTTAAAGTTAACTAACTCACTAAACATTTCACGACGTCATTGGACTATTGAACAAACAAGTGACTTAGGACTCGTAACAATCATTGATAATCGTGACATTCAATAACTAGACAATAAGACCTTCTGTTGACTAACACTATGTCTTTCGATATGTTGGTTCTTTTGGCTAATGTTATTTCGGATCACGACATGGCTGAACAAATGAATGTGGATGCATCAGAAGTTCTTACAATTGCCGATATCTTTCCAAAGGGTTATCCGAGAAAGATTGGAAAGAACAACCTTAGGGTTGACTTTGATACCCTCACATGCTCAGAATCTTCTTGTCTCATTGCAGTGGATATTCTCGTGAATCATCCCTACCAAAAAATGCTCTCACACTCTGCCACAGTTCCAGAGGTCTACATTCAACAATTCTGGGATTCTATGCAGAGGAACACGGTCAAAGTGCGTGAATGTGACACTTAATCATAAACAAGTCACTATCACTCCCGCCTGACTTACGGCTGTTCTCATCATTCCAGACATTGTTCCAACCGACTTCTTTGCTACCCCTACTGAAGAGACAGTCCCGAAATTCTTGATAGATATTGGTTATGATGAAGCTTCAGGAATCATTACTAAGCACTCTCACGTGGAGTCAAGAATATTCCTCAACCATGGAGAACACTCTACATGATCATCACCAAATCGGTCTCTGGCCGTGACAGTGGCTATGAGCATCCCAAGCTCATGGAACTGCAAATTTTCTGGTCGTTGATCAACAAGAAGGACATTGAAATCGAAGCACTGATATGGGAGGACATGATGCTATTTCACAAGAATCTTGACTCCAAGATTCCCTATGTCAGATACACCAAACTGTTGATCCAGAGAGCACTTGGACTTCATCCTGACATACCCATGAGGCTCAATGACCCAGATAATCACGACATATTGACTGAACCCATTTTATCTGTCAGAATCAAAGAATCGTCAACAAAGAACAGTCGGTACGGTATTACCGATCACCTTCGACTACCGAAATCAAAAAGTTTGAAACATACAAAAGGTATCGGTTAGCCGTAAAAGAAGGCAAAGTTGGTCATCTTGATGAAAATTCTTCTGGTACACCTACTCGGAGGACCAGAAGAGGCAGTGCTGGAAGTGTCACAAGTACAAATATTTATAGGAAGCTTCCCAAAAGGAATCCTCCTCGTAAAAGGATTGTTCCGGTAAAGGAAGCTGAACCTATTCCCACACTCAACAAGAAAGAAAGCTTGTGGACGAAAGCTCTGAAGGTACTGACAAAGATGAAGAGATTACCTACTCTGAAACTGCAAAGGATGACAATCCTTCATTACCAAAACCTCCAAGTCCTCAAGCCGATAAAGAAAAGGGAAGACTCCTGTACTTGTACCTTATGATGAAAGCTCAGAGAGTGATAAAGAGCCACCGGAAAATGTATACAAGAAGACGATCAAATTCCTTAGACACCAACACAAAGTTGAAGAATTTGCTAAAGACCAAATGGGTGGTCCCGGAGGATCAAGTGGTGCCGCCCACTCTGAACCATCTCCTGATGCGGTTAATCAACCCGATAAGGGAGCTGGTGCCACCACTCTTGTGCAACAACAAAAGCTTGTGGAGGATACTATCGAATATGAGTTTGAGGAACCGAAACCTGAGAAGTCCCGAAAAGATAAAGATGTTAATTATGATACGTTTCTTCTAGATAGTCCTGCACGATCAAAGGAAGAAACCTCTGAACCTCCGAAGGATCCTGAGTCTCCTCATATCTCTTCATCATCAGATTCGTCTTCTCACTCTTCACCACCACCATCAAAAGATCAACAAAATCATCATCCAGATCAGTGAAGAAGCCACCTCGATCTTGGATTTCTCAGACTTATAAAAGAATTGTGAAAGCTGCAAACAAGTCGAAAGAAAGACTTACTCAACAAGAAGTTAAATTTCTTTGCTGATCACATACAGCATCTGTATGACGAGAATGAAAAGATGCAAGGAGAAAGGAAGTTTGTTCAGGAATTCATGAAAAATCACCGTCAAGAGGAACTGAACGAAATGATCGAAGGATACACGAAAAAGTACCTTCTGGAGTACGTTCCTAAAGTCACAAAGGAGCTGTTCACCAAACAACTTTATCCAAATCTTATGCAGATCGCCAAGCAAACTATTCGATCAACGCCCTTAACCATCACAATCAATCCAACCGATCCGGTAGTTTTCTCAAATAATGAATTGGTGGCCAAGCTTGTAACACAAATGTCGTTACGATCAGCAATGTTCAATTCTGAAGAAGCAAAATTGTTTCAAGCATTGCTGGACTACCAACTTCAAGAAGCTTGTAGATTCGAAGCTGAAAAGTCTAAACGTCCTAGAGACGATGAAGACAAGGATAAGGATAAAGACTCTGCACCTAAACGTCGAAGCGGTCTGTGAATCTTCTTTGATGCAACTTCCTCCCCAACGGCCTCCTGCTCAACAAAAATCTCCTCCTCGTTCTTCTACTGAAAAACCTCAGGACGATTCCGAGTTACCACCCCTGACTCAAAAAACCGATGATCACTTTGAGTATACGGGTGGTGACGATGAAGAGGTCCTTGAGCCCCTACAACAACCCACTCTCCCCAAACAAGTTCAGAAACTAGAATCATCATCTAGGCCTTCGAAAAAGAAGAAGAAGAAGAAGACGCCTCTGACTGACGTCGTATCATGGCTAGATGACGATAAAACTGAGGAATTTGAATGGTTTGCTACTCTTGTTAACAAAACTCCCTACCCTGAAGAAGGTCAGAATTTGGTAGACGGTTCTACATTGGAGCATGCTAAAATTCTGCAAGAAAAGTTCCATGTGAAGAAAATGACGAAATCTGAGCTGAAGTGAATCAAGAATGAAGCGTTTCAACTTCTAAAAGACAGCTCTGAAAGTGCCCTCGAGGTCGAATATCACCTTGAAAACATTGCTCGAGCTATGTCTAACAACATGGATTGGCTCAACCCGGAAGCAAACATTGACTTCACACACAGGGACAACCCTCCATACTACACCGATTGGACCAAACCTCTACCAACAATTGGCCAACCAGCTGAACCAAGGATTCCTTTCAGATATTTCTTCAACAAAGACTTGGATTTTCTTCTACACCGTGGCGATGATTCAAGAAAATATGCTACATCGTTGACACTTCCATTCCCAGCACCTGTCTACTCAAACTGCATAGCCATTGAGGAACATGTCAATCACTTGTTCTCCAACACAGTGGAAGCATACGACCGAGATGCATTGTATGGGATTCATCACCGGCCAGAACGCCGACGAATCTACTACAGAAGCTGTTAGGTTCAGAAGTCTCAACATGCTGTGTATAGTTCTAAGGATATCGTTGCCATCAAACACGTTGACCTTTCGTCTAAGTGGGACTACACATTCCTAAAGAAGATCGTAGTCAAACGACAAGATGAACGGGACTATGCTTTCTCGAACTGACTTTGAGAATTTATCCCTCAATGACATCGAAGACATGTACCTTGCCAAAGTACAGGGTCGCATGAGACAATTCTCAACTGAAGTACAACGCGAATTTATCAAGTCACTTCTCATCTTCATAAGACACATTGTCATCAAGGAACGTGTAGAAGATCTCCAGCTGGCTGTTGAATCTTATCAGACGCGTGTCAGCTTCACTCCTCCAAAGCTTGATCTTCCCGATATCAACCAGCTATCTCAATATACACTCATCAGCAAACCTTTCGGCGTTGTTTACCGTAGTGAACTTCAAAGAAACGGCTTAATGGCGTGTAGCGAACTCCACAAGTTCGGGATCATACTTTGACTTGGTTAGGGATGGAATGGCATACTGGTTTGAAGGATATACGCCAGAAAATTGGGTCTCCTAAGCGCTGGAATTCTCAGGAAAGGAGGGATGTGAGACGGATCATCACAATGATTGATGAACGGTTGTTTCGAAGGGATTAGTTCAGACGATTGGAGAGTTATGTCGGTGGTTGACCCAGGATTAACATAACCGGCTTTCAACGCCCTGTGCACACTCCTGGGAACATCACTGCACTTTCTGGTACCCCTTGAATTGCTTCCTTCATATAATTTTGGATGTTTGATTGATTATGTCTATGGCTTGTGCACACATTACAGTGTACAACCCGTACTTGTAAATAAAGGACCGTGGTACGCCTCGTGCCACAATCCTTATTAAAGGAGCGAAAGCTTCTTACTTTTGAGTAAAACCTATCAAACCTTTCTTTTTCAAGGTTTTGCTCAAAAGAACAAGTACTTTCCCTTATGATTTTCAAAACCTCAACCGTTTATATCACTCGTTGAGGGGAGTACTTGAATTAAAACTTTGTTCAAAAATTGTTAACAGTGGTCATTCTTCCCGCAACACTCGAAATGGTCATATTTACTCTCAACTTTTCAAAAATAACATTTTATATGCCATTTTTGAGGGGAGAAAATACGTGATAAGAAATATGTTATGTCAATGCAAATGAATCTTTGTGCTATAAGACTTAACCCATGAATTGACGAGATCTTAACTGTTAGTAACTCGAAAAGACTTGTCCGGGACGGGTAATAATTTCAAACTAGTTCGCTAGTGATGTAAACGTGTCTCGCAAAGGACTTGTCTGAGTAGAATGTACCATTTGAGAAACTCTTGGTAGACATGAACTCTGACGGGTTTGACAACCTTTCGAGGATTGTCTACACCTTCAAGGTAGTTATTAGAGCCAGTTGTCACCTAAAACCTGACAATGCAACTCTTTAACTATGCCACGTAACCGTGTCTCGCGGGGGAATGTCTATCTTGAGTGAATCAATTCAAAATGTGCGCGCTCTTTCCTCACTGTGCATTTTAACCGTTAAAACTCTTAAGCACATGTGGAGGGGGAGTATTTATGCAAAATCTTATCTCAACAGTGGTACTAAAATGTTTTTCATTCATAAACACTGTGAGAGATTTTTCACATCAGTGGTTTTTATGGCAACATAGGTTAGTCATGGAGTTATAAGGTGACTAAGGTTAGGAATAACCGTCCTATGATCCGCCAGAGCCGGAGGGATCTACCCAAGGACACCAAAAATAGTTAGTATTTAGAAGTCCTTAGGTATGATTGTAAAAAGGAGAAAATGAGAATCGGAGAAAGAAGGAGTTGAAGAATTAAAAAGAAATGCAAAGAAAAGGGTGAAAAGAAATAGCCCTCCAGATTATTCAACTTAGGGCAGACACCGGGTTCAATTCATATGCTACTGGTTGTCACTTAGTGACGCCGGTATTGAAGATTAAAAGTCGTCATGGACCCAGTGACGCATGCACTAAACCTTCTTATCCACTCAAGTTTCTCTTAACAGAAGCTTGTTTCATTCTCACAGGGAACCCTACGTAAACTATTGGCTTTCTCTTAGAGATCGCTGGTATTGAAGAAGGAGACCCTCTCCCTAGTCTCCGCTCAGGAAAACCAAAACGCACTATTGAGTCTAGAGCCACGAGATTCATCAAAAGATCTCTTAGGTACACTTGACATTTCATCACTTGATATTCAACAATAAGAATTTCAGTGGTACATTATCGAGTCCTTCACAGATCTTAGCAATCTGTCGAGAACATTTATGAGAGGTTCACATTTGTGATCCTCAGTGATTGAATGGAAACTCCTGCCAGGGTCAACATCAAACAGCCCTGACAGCAGGTCGCTTCGGCAACTCCCCGTGGATTGCGCTTAGTGGTCTCAAACGGTCTATAGTCGTGAGGTGATGCTTCGGTGTACCTCAGCGACTCATCTGAATCGTAGGTGTACTTCGGTACATCGTGTTATCTCACTTGTGGGACTCCGATTCAGGAACGGCTTTTGTAAGAATTAGAGTTGTGTTTTCACACTATGCTGTTAACACTCTCAAAGTTCAAACTTGTAAGTGCCGGAATCCGCTTATTACTAACCGTTTAAATGTTTTCTTCTTATGGAAGCTCTGGAGCGGAATGATCGTGCAAATTCTTCTCATGCTCACGCCAACATCATCACTCATGGAAGTTCTATCCAAAAGCAACACAACAGTCAGAATGATTCTTCGTCAATACAGAGAATCTACAAAGTTAAAGACTTAAAGAACTCCATCAATACTAAATTCCAACGTCAAAAGAGCGTGTGAGCATGTTGAAGAATGACGTGGAGACATTGGAGCAGCGAAGCAGACCTGAGGCAGACATGATGCAGACAACAACATACTATCACTTTCATCACAAAGAACAATGATCAAAGAACAAAGTTAATGATGACGTCAAAGCATAACTGTTCAAAGTAAACTATCTATCTACACTGGGGAGATTGTTCAAATCAAGGCAATTCTTCTCACAAGAAAGAAGAATGTCAGACGACGTCAAAGCTACTATTACATCAACGCTTTCACCGTTTTCATCACCAACACTTGAGTGTTTGTTACTCATATGTAATAACACTTGAGGGGGAGATTGTTGGAATCACTCCTAAACCTTATTCAAGTGTTAGTTACTCATACGTAATAGTTAGCTTATTATGGCCTTTAAGTTTGTTATTAGCCTTAAGCTTATGTAGAAGGCCCATGAGCTTAGGCCCAAGCCCATAGGAGAAAGGAAGGGAACTAGGAGTGTTGCCCTAGCTTCCCTCCTATAAATACCTTATGTAAACCTTCATTTGAAGGTTGGTTGTTCAAGTTTTCTTTTCACATACACTCTACGCATAACCGGTCTTATATTATCGTGTGTGTGTGTTTGGTTCTTGTTCAATCGCCTCTCTATCTCTCATATAAGCTTGTGTGGTAAACCTTGTGACCTAACACAATCTAATCACAACCACAACACAAATTCTTTACCAAATCAACCACCCTTGGTGAAATTTTTTTATTACTACATTTATAAAAGATTAGTCCTTAAACATATTCTAACCAAACAATACAAAAGAGAAGAGATAGTCCCACAAACGGATGCTATTTAAACTCACAACAATCAATACTCAACACTCAAGATTACTGGATCAAATAAAAAGATTGACATGAATACATACTGAAACAGACTAACAATATATATAATGAGTTGAGATCAGTGTAGAATCAATGTTATCTAAAAATCTAATGAACCAATCATAGCTATTCATTTTTCATCAAAATAAAAAAACTCTCTTTCCATCTTTTTTTTAACAATAAAATATCTTGCAAACGATAAATCGTCAAATGAAAAAAAATACACCATCGCGACGAATATTTTTTTATCTTTTAATAGACGGGCACTTCGACATACTTTCGACGAAATTTTTTTCGATTTTTTTTAGTTATGTGGAAAAATTACATGTGATTTCGTAAATCACATGTGTGATTTCGTAAATCACATGTGTGATTTCGTAAATCACATGTAATTTGTGACACAAATCACATAGTGATTTTTCCAGACGTAATTAGAAAAAAAAAAAAAAAAAAAAAAATTATCGAAAGTGTATAGAAATGCCGTAGAGCCATATAAGAGCTTATATAGAGACAACTTACACTTCAGCCCCTGTAGAATAAAGAACCTGCTAAACACAGCCAAACGAACGAAATTATAAAAATAAATGGCAAGGTTAGTCCCTTGACTTGAAGTCAAGCCATAAGATAGAAATATAACATGTTTTCAACACTAAATTCAACTTTTTACACTTGTTGTTTATCCAGTGAAGCTAATTATTTTGACCCTATGTAAGAAAATTTAAGATGTTGAATGTTCGTACTCACGTTTTGGTTTTCAGATAAGTGAACATAAAATTAAAAAAGAGAAAAAGAAAACATGTTACCAAATTTCTTATGGTGAGAATGAAAGGAAAATTGTGTCCATCCTCACACTTAAAGAAAGATTTGACAACAAAGCTATAAACCGAACTAACTTATTATATGAGGGAGATCGGAAAGAGACAAGGTAGCCTAAATCTTCCATTAGGCGCATACGAAAAGATCAGGAAGAAATGAAGAAGTTGCGAAAAATAGAAAAACGCGACATGAGGAACTACCAACTACATTTCAAAAATGTTACTGTATTTTTTTTGCTTTTTTACTTTATTTATCCTTTTCTAGATTAGTAACTTACAAAACTAAAATATATTTTGAGTTGCATCACTGGCGGATGTGGAGGATGAAATTAAAATAATTTTTGTTGACGTGCTTTATTTATAACTAGCAAGTGTGTGTTTTGGATTGCGTTTATATGCAAATTATATTATTAGGAAAGTGAATAATTGATTAAATGCGATTAGAATCTCTCAAAACGCAGTTTGAAAAAAAAAAGTAGGTACATACATGTTTTTTAAAGCTAATTAAATTTGCACGTCTTTTTTTACCATTTTACATCTTAAGTTATTACAAAATTCGATTTGCGAAATACTACAAAATCAATTATTTTATTATTGCGATATTAAAAAAAATAATCACATCCAAACACCACATTTTGATACAACTCATTATGTGATATCAAAACACTTAGGGTATGTTTGGTATGATGAAATAAAGTACTGACGGAATGAAATGAATGTCGTAATAGAATAAAGAGTAAATTACACCGTTCGTCCTTGTGGTTTGCGTTGATCGCAGGAGTTCGTCATTTGACAAAAAAAAACATGCGCCGTTCGTCCTTAAGTGGCAAACGTTATGCGCCGTTCGTCCCTCTATCCAACTGGCCCCACCAATTCCCACTAACGTCAGTTAACTCACTTAACCCATGAGGGCATATCCGTCATTTCCCAAGTACATTGCATTTATTAAAAATTCATTTTTCACATTTAAACAAAACACACAAAAATAAAATCTCCCCTGCCTTCTCATCCACCTCGCCGGCGACACCCTTTTCCGGCCACCACCACCGCCGTCCGGCCACCACCGTCGCCCGAATCAAATGATCGATCTATCCTCGTCATTCCTAGAGTTTCTAAGCGTTTGACTCACCTCGTATCATCACCCACGCGCCATCGCCGACCACCGCCATATTACCCCGCCCCTATTGGATGATAGATCGGAGCCTTGTGTTCTTTCTACGCACCACACACGCGGTGAGGGCCCCTCACGCGTTTCAGATCTGGGCTAAATGGTTTCAGGTTGTGTTATTTCAAGGGTTTTGTTATTTGTTCTTGGTTCGAGCATCACCATAGCAACGCCACCGCCACCGCAGCTGTCACCACCATCGCTGCTCCTCATCTCTTAATCTCTCTAGTTCGTGGTAAGTCTGGACATGTATCCATCGTGTTACTTTCTTGATAACTGAATATAGTCATTTGGTTTTCATTGGTTTCGTGGAATAAAAACTGTAACAAAAACGTTTTATTTTACAATTAATTGGGTGGTGTAATAATTTTGTAAACATATTCGTGTGGTGATCGTATCTTTAACGAGGTGTTTGGTTGTGATTGTTTGGTTGGGTTGTTGTTGTATTTATATTTATTGAAGATGATGATGTTCTTTGTGTATGTGGTGTGTTTTTGATTTTTTAGTTTGAAGAAGATAAGGAATCTGGTAAAAAGTGAGGAGATATTTTGTTTATTTATTTATTTATTTATTATTGATTAAAAAAAGATAGGTGTAGTTAGCAAGTAAAAAAACTGAATCTTGTAAAGTATCAATTCAATATTACTGGGTTAAGATTCACACTTAAATTGGGGAAGAAGAAGATGAAAACTTGGGTTAGTGTATGCAAAAGTTTTACACTTTGAGAATTAATCACAACTGATGGGGTAGATGGGGGTAATAAATGCTAGTTGCTAGGGAAATGACGGATATACCCTTTTAAAAACCTTAGTTAACGGACGTTAGTGGGAGTTAGTGGAGCCAGTTGGATGGAGGGACGAACGGCGCATAACGTTTGCCACTTAAGGACGAACGACGCATTTTTTTTGGTCAAAGGACGAACTCCTGCGGTCAACGCAAACCACAAGGACGAACGGTGTAATTTACTCTAGAATAAATGAAATAATGAAACGACTCATTATGGTTATAATTATGTTTGGTTATTATCATAGATTAGAATGAAATCGATAGTAAAAAGATTAAAATAGGCTTTGATGATATATTTTTATGTTTGATGGGTAGTTAATAAAAGATTTTTATGTAATTATGATTCAATTTCAAGATGTAATGAAAAAAAATAAAGAACCCCTAATGAATGAATATAGTGGTTTGTAAATGTTATAAGTGATTACATGTAATGAGTCATTGGAATAGAAAATTGTAAACAAACATAATTTTTTCATTCCGACGTAATGATCTTTTTCACTCCTACTCTCATTACGCCGTACCAAACACTACGTTAATCTTTTTCCAATAAGCAATCTTAAACACTCCCTAAATATCACAAGTATGAGATGATAGCACCATTTAATGGATTATTTTTCCATTTGTTGTTTCTTTGGAGGTTTTGAGGAAAACACAAGAGGGGCCAGTATTGTGAATTAAAACATAATGATATTTGTTGGAGTACACGTTAAAGATATGTTTTCTGAATAAAACAAATCAGGGTACCATGCTACTATGAACCAGAATGCATAATGACAAAATAATGGAGGGTAGTACAGTAATTGACTAAAACAACCAAAGTGCATTCATTATTTCATTTGTCTTGTTGTCCGTTTCGTAAACGATCAAAAGTGGGTGCTAGCCCATTGATCCTTCGATCTTCACTACATAAATCAACACACCAATAGACCAAAAAATAATACTAATAATAACAGCTCAAATCCTTCTTTTTTCTCTACACAAATGAAGAGATCAAAAGTACCCTTATCCGAATACCCGAACAACCACAAGAAGAAAAAAACCAATGCAACATTGGAACAACCTATCTCCGATGTTTTGCTAGACGAAAACTTGCTATACGAGATCATGAAACGTGTGGATGCAAAAACATTAGGATCAGCATCTTGCGTAAACAAGCAGTGGCGTCGTACGGCTCAAGACGAGCGTTTATGGGAGATGATTTGCACACAACATTGGACAAATATGTCGTGTGGTAATAACCAACTTCGGTCAGTTGTTCTTGCGCTAGGCGGTTTTCGCCGCCTTTACGCGCATTATTTATGGCCTTTATCTAGGCCATCTAACGTCTCTGCAGCCGCGTCACGGTCTGCTTCGACCGTGGCCGCGGCTGCAGGGCCGAGCTCGGTATGGCCCTGCCTACCCTCGCAATGTACGAATAATGTATCTAAACCTACATCAGTTGTAACTCGCTGGGGGAAAGATGAGGTTCAGCTTTCGTTGTCTCTTTTATCGATTCGTTACTTTGAGAAGATGAGTTACTTGCCTTTAAAAAAGTAACAAAAGCAAGTGAAGAATTGTTTATTTTATTTTATCTAATTCCGGATTTTAGTTTTTTTTTTATTTCAAGTTGTTTTTCTTGTTTGTAAATTGAGAATGAAGTTAATGAAGTTTTAGTATTTTCTATTTTGTTCATGTATTAGTTTCTTTTTTCTTCGAAAATTACACTGTTATGTATTCATCATGGCTGGTGATGACTTTTCTCATCAAAAAACACAAATGTACTATTTAGAAATGTATCAAAATGGATGCATAATGTACAAGTAACTAAAGGAGAATCTAAAGTGACAGAAGATGGGCAGGTGAAACAAAGTACAAGCAAAACAAGACATGGTAAGGTAGATAGATAGTGTGGTTTGGGGGATGGGAAAAGGTTGAAGAATTTAGGGGTGGAAGTTGTCTTTTTGTGTGAGCCTTTAATGACCAAAAACGAGTAACGTGTGAGACAAAGTGGGTGGGGTGGGGGGGCGTTTGGAGCTATTGTTTTTGTTTGTATTATGTAAATGAATCAAAGTTACTGTGGAAATGGAACAAAGAAAAAGAAAGTCAAGGAACAACTATGTATCTTTGAATATTCAAGGTATTTGGTTTAGCATTGTTGGATACTTGGGCTTTGAATTGTGTTTATAATAACAATTTTCACATTTATATTCTTATAAGGTTTAATGACAATTTTCACATTTATGCTATTATAAGGTTTTTCTAACTTGTGCTTTTAGGGCACAAAATAAGCACACCAAAAATATAACAAAAGTATATTAGGATCCACATAAATATATATTTGTTTGTATTTTTATGTGGATTTATATACATTTTTTGGTGGGTCTTACCCTCCCTACTACTAGGGTAGAGACAAATCCTCCCAAGTAGTAGGAGCGAGGTGTACTTTTGTAATTTTTTTTTTTTTTTTTTTTTTTTTTTTTTTTTTTTTTTTTTGTTAAAATTTAATAAGCTCAGATTTGGGACTATATTTTTAATCATCGTTTAGCCTTTGTCGTTACTAAATATCGTCACAATACTAAATTTTTTACAACTTTGAGTCTTTGTTTACTAAGACTATATATTTTGTCCTCTTCATGTTTTATTTTTGCGTTGTGTTAAAAAAACGTAGTCAAAAAATTACAAAAAATTATTGAGATTTTTAATAGGCTCAGATTTGAAGGTTGCAAAGTGATAAAATCTCACTTTACCGTCCATTCGGTTTCGGTTATCATCATCGCCTTATCTCAAAAGTATTTTTCATCGACAAATTCACATTCACAATAGTAAAGATTCTCAATTTGCAGGAAGCACAATAGTAAAGATTCTCAATTTGCAGGATTTCCTTCGCTATAACCATATCACATTCACAATTCACATTCACATTCACATTCACAATTCACAAGTCTTAGTCATATACCACAAAACAAGCAAACAAAGGGTAATAAATTTGGCTTTGGAAAATGTCGAGTTCACCATTTTACACCAAAGAGGTAATAAATTTTACACTTTTTCAATATTACATGCAAAATTTATAAAAAACGAAAAAAAGACATATCGAGATTTTTAATAGGCTCAGATTATTATTGTTTTATCATTTTGGCTGCAAATTTGAAGGTTGCAAAGTGGAAAAAAAACTCACTTTACCGTCCATTCGGTTATGTCATACCAAATCATTTTGCCATGCCAAATCATTTTGGCTGCAAATCAACAAAAGTTTTTTTTTATCATCATTGCCGTATCTCGGTTTTTTTAAACCATTTAAAAAAAACCAAGTTTAGATAAGCAACCATTACCAACTGCTTATTTTATAAGCAGTTTCAGATAAGCAACCAACTGCTTAAAACAACTACTTATAATAAGCAGTTTCATAAGCAGTTTTTCATAAGCAGTTTCAGATTACCAACTACTGCTTAAAACAACTACTTAAAACTACCAAAAAATCTTATAATAAGCAGTTTCATAAGCAACCAACTGCTTAAAACAACTACTTATAATATGCAGTATCATAAGCAACCAACTGCTTAAAACTACCACAGATCTTAAAAAACCAACCAAACAATCTTAAAACCACGACCACGGATCTTAAAACCACCACAGATCTTAAAACCACCACAGATCTTAAAACCACCACCACATATCTTAAAACCACCAACAACAGATCTTGGTTTTTCAAGATCTTAAAAACAACAGATCTTATAGGGAGGGTTAGAATATCTTTTTTCAAGATCTTAAAAAAACCACCACAGATTTTTTCCAAGCCAAAAACAGATCTTAAAAAAACCACCACAGATCTTAAAAAAACCAAAAACAGCTTTCAAGTATCACCACAAACAGCTTTCAAGTATCGCCACCACAGATCTTAAAAAAACTCCAACGGATGATCGCCGCAGAAGATTTTACTCATCAGTTGCGGTCAATTTATGGACTACCGTGCTTTCACGAAATGCTTTACTATCGAATTCGTGGTAAGTATATTAACTTTATGACTATCAAGTTATTTTCCCCATTAATATCAGTAATTTAAAAAAGTCACTTTTAATGAATGCAGTATGGCCCATTCCACTGGAAAGAATTGATATTTTTTGGAGAACCCTGTCTGTTCCGTGGCCTATTATCAATAATCCTACGCCTGAAGATGGTCCTTCTTGTGAACCTGAAGATGATCCTTCTTGTGAAAATGAGATGCGGCAATTCAAGAGTGTTTTTAGCAAAGCGTCGTCGTTTGTCAAGAAGAATATGTTAAAGAAGGTGAGAGGGATATACCAACCTGAATCTGTTGACATACTTGAACTTGTTGTTCACAAAAGTACCCGTGGACATCCGAGCGAAAAGGACAAAAAGTCTAAGGCTACAAAAGTCCCAAACTTGAATGAAGTACCAACCGTAGATCACCGAAGAAGCACAAATTCAAGATCTACAAAAGTCCGGGACTTTAACAAAGAACCTGCGAGACATAGTTCTTACATGGGTCCCAGCGTTCAACAAAGTATAAGACACAGATTATACGTTGGAGATGAAGTTAGCGATTATATGATGGACCGGCTTCCAGAGTTATTCCATCCGTACATCATAAGTATTTATAATGTGCGAGGTGATGGAAATTGTGGTGTGGAAAACTAGAAGGGGGGGTTGAATAGTTTTACCGATTAAAACTTGCTTTTAAACTATTTAGATCGACTTGTGTCAATCTATTTAAATGTGTGAATTGGATATTGATAGACAAGCAAATAGATAAATAAAAGCTAAGATAAAGAGTAAGAAGCACAACACCACAACGCGAGTATTTATAGTGGTTCGGCTACAAGGACACCTTCCACGAGTCACCTACTCGAGAGTTCGTAATCACTACACAACACAAACTCCTTGTGGCGGAGAAGCCTTCACAACGTCGCCTACTCTTTATCCGGTACAAGGCTAGATATCGGGTTCTTCCACGAGGTAGAACCAAACCTATCACAACGTGCCTACCTTTTATGTGACAATCCGTCAATTTCCCGGCTATTATTTATATTAGAATATACGAGTTATTTATTTTCCGATCATTATAACGCTATAACGAGAAGTTATCTTGTGTTTCTAAAGTCCCGGCACCACACGCGTACCGACACCATAATAAAATTGACGTAAAATTTACTTTCTAATTTCAACGTAATAATAATACCATAATATTTCTGATGCGCTCCAGAACAGTCAAGCTTTATCACTCAAGCCTGCCACTTGTGAATGACAGACCGTAACAAGCTTAAAACGGCTCAGGAACGAACTCAATGAAGATCTGGGGAGTATAGTGTTTCCCCGGGTCGTTATGTCCCAGCGAGCTATGCAATGGATTATCACACGTATAGTGATCGAGAGATTTGAACGGAAAGAGGAATTGAGATTATTATAACTACAGGAAAAGGACATAAACTACAAGGGCTTAAATGCAAATTAAAAGAAATTAAAAAGATAAAAAATATTAAATAAACGCTATCACTATTTTTAAAATGATGTTTTTGTTTTTAAGTTTTTATAAAACGGAAATTAAAAACTACGCGACGTACAAATAAAAAGGTGAAACTTACACAATATTAACCCTAAAAATATGAAAATGATATTTTTACAAACCTAATAATAAAAGAAAATTTATAGAAAAAGAAAATTATTTTTATAACTAAATATCTAATTAAAAACTATTTTTAACTATTTAATAATTACCTAAAATACAAGAAAATAGGAAATTAGGCTAGAAAAATAAGATTATGAATTAGAAAAGTCTAAAATATCAAAATAGAATTTTCAAAACTATTTTTGTATTTTTCTGATTATTTTTCTATTTTCTAAGAATTTTAAACTATTAAAAACTAATTAAATTACTAAAAATTACAAAATAAACTATGAAAAATATGGAAAATTACTTTTTTTACTTTTTATATTTATCTAAACCTAAGAAAAATGAAAACTTATTTTTTTGAACCCTTTCTTAATTTTTTGTATTAAAAGCTAATTAAAAATGCTTAAAAACTAATTTAAATTAAGAAAACTAGCAAATCAACTTAGAAAAATCTGAAAATTTCAGGAAAACTCTAAAATAATATTAAGAAGCTAATAAAATTGGAAAAACATGTGGTTGCTTGGAAGAATATGAAACTGATGTCACAAGTGCTTATAGATAAGCACTAAAATAAGCCAAATGAACCAAACAAGCTACCAACTGAAAACAGAAACTATGACATACTAAAAGTGACCAAATGAAACAGAAATCAACAAGCTACAACCACTGAATAGCAAAATAACACAGATTTGGTGATTTGAGTGTATAGACTAAAACAGTTTCTAGGTATCTACTTTAAGCACAAGCACAAGCTACAAATTGAACTAAAACTGAAAACTGAAAATTGGAACTTATTCTAGACCTGGCTAAGATCAAGCAAACCAAAACTCAGACCTAGGGTAGCAGTTATAAGCCCTGTGCATAGGCTGCACAATCTGAGAAAATCCTAGTTTACAATAAACCTGTGGAGCAGGGCACTTGGAGCTTGAAAGAGAAGCAGATTTGGAGCTTATACAAAAATTGTAAAATTTCACAAAAATGCTAATAAGTAACAAGACCTGTTGAAGTTTCTAAAATGCCAAGCCTCACTTGATAAGACCCAAAGATGAAATCATGAAAAATCCTGCTAACTGAGCCCAAAACAGACTTTTGCCATTTTGACTTTTGTGGTAAAAGTGAAACTTTGACTTTGATGAACTTTGCTTTCAATTTTATGACTGATAGTGATGTAATAAGGTGTAATAAGCACAATGCAAGCAAGGTTTATTGGACCTTAACACAAAACAAGGTTTTGCATAACCAAATTCATAACAGTTTGACAGTGAGACAGATTAAGAGTTAATTTTGACTTTAAGTACTAAGCAGGCACAAACCTAGACAGATAAGGACTAAAATGAACCAAACAAACATGATATTACAAGGCTTGACCACTGCATGTACCTAAAAGACAGATAAATCAGCAGAGCCAAACACCCCTATAATTCACTGATTAACAAATTAAAACTAAGCTAACACTAGACAAGCACAGATTATGATCAAACTAACTTAACTAGACCTAAATACATCTATTAGAACAGGATTTAACAGATTAAAACTACAAATACTGATTATGCTAAAAACTTTGAAATGACTTACAATTTATCCAATAGCCACTATGGCTTGCTAACAGTTAAACCAGGGCCCCTAACCTATCAAATCCAACCCAACTAACTATTATTCAACCCAAATCCATGCTTGCATCACCCATTGCCATTTCTGCTTCATTTTCACCCATGTTTGACTTTTATTGACCCAACTCCAAAGTTGTTTAAAACTGCAATGTAAGCTTAGAGAAAGCTTTATCAAGCTTGATTGAGCATGTATGAGCTTAAACACAAGTGACTAAGAGTGTTGACAGAAGATTTTGAGATTGGAAATTTCAACAGTGGATATATATATGGAAATTGAACATGAACTAAAATTGATGCTTAAGTGAAGTTGAGATACACTGAAATGATTAACTTGAATACAATGGAACTTGAAAATACAAGTACAAAGCTAAATTAGACTAAGAAGCTGAAATTCGACATACATATTTTCAAAACTAACTAACTACTCTCTTCTCTTGCCTCTCCTGCTTCCTTATATAATCAAACTTGTTTCTCTCACCTTTCTGAGCACTTCCCAGCAACAATATGAGCCTTTGGATGCCTTTTGAGCCATCTTGGCCGTTTATCTCGTTTTGGCGCCAATTCCTGGTTTTGATATCAGGGACAGGAAAGAGGATGCATTAAATGCATTGGGATGGGTAGGTGAGGTGGGGGAGACAATATGTGAAGTAGGGTGGATATGGGTGGCTGGAGGAGGGGGTAGCAGACATACATGTCGGGGAAGACAGGTAACTAGGGGGCGGGTATATTATTTTAAATGTTGGGTATTTGGATTGGTCGGGTCATGGGATATTGGACCGGGTACAAGATTGGGCCAAAGGGATTTGTTTTGGGCTTGGGATAATTCTAGGGTCCGGTTTGGTTTGTGAAAGTATAACACAAGGATCACTTGTGTAATATTTGAAATTCAAGGGACCAAACATGTAAATTATGAAGATGTAGTCAAGGGTTGGTCTTGCCACACTTTAATAATCCAAGGGTTAATTTTTGACACTTTTGAAAATTCCAAGGATTAAATATACCAATTTCTAAAATCCAGGGACCAAAACTGTAATTTCTCAAAACTTTTAGATTTTCCACCAAAGGACTAAATATGACAATTTATGATTACAGAAGGACCTTTGGTGACTTTTCTTTTAAAATAAATACCTAGGGACTGATTTTGCCATTTTCTGAAAGTCGGGGGACTGAAACTGCCAATTATGCAAACTTTGCTCGTTTTTCATCTGATTTTGAACATTTTGCATCTGAAACATATAAAATGCATTTTTAAGATATTTTCAGTATTTTGATGCATTTCTGAGCATTTTTAAATGATTTGCAGTTCAGAATAATCCAAAAATGATGAGTATTTACACACTCATCAATTTCGCTCGTCAAAACGTCTCCGAAAATATAAAATTTATAAAATACGGATACCCGAATAATATTCTGCATAATTTAACGTTATCCTGTACGGAACAAATTATACAGTACGAGGTACATATAATACACTAAATAATAATAATAACAAAAATACACTCTTTGTCTTTCTTATCCCCACACACGACAAAACCCACACCAAAAGCAGAGATATCAAGATACCATATCTTCATCTTCCTCCTCTAGTCCTGCACAACCCTCCTAGGTCGAATCTCCCTAAAAGAGGATAACCCAACATATTCATCCATCATATCCTCCTCTTTCATACCAAATCCATGAAAGATTTGCTTCCCAAATCCCCTCTTGATGCACCGGCTACCCCTCGATGGAATCCAAGAAGAATCAAGATAAACTACCTAAGAGAAACAAATCTTCACACCAATCTAGCTTGAGCCAAAAGTCCAAGATATTCTTTGTTTTTGGAAGCTAACCGAATTTGGCTTCAAACCAAGACCAAGAGAAGAAAGATAACCAAGCTCCTCCCCAATATACTTCTATATCTCTAGTCGAGTTACAAAAGCCCCAAACTCAGTTTCTCATCATCACCTTCACAAAAATTAGGGTTTGGTAAATCAAAGGGCTTTTTGAAATTTATTGAGGGGTTTTGTTCTTGGGTGAAAGAGGAAGCTATTTCAAGAACTAATTGTTCTAATTCGAGTTGAGTCATCTCCAATTGGATCCTTGTGTTCGGCGACCATTCCACTCGATTTACTGATTCGATTTTGTAAGGACATCATTCTGTTGTTTTTTATTTCTGATCCAATTGGTTAATTAAATATATACATTTTTATTTTGTCAAATGAATGATTAAAAAGACTTTCATTGTTGTTGTTGATTTCTCTGTCGAGACTCACGAGAAAAAGAAAAATGAATTTTTCTTAGTTAAACTTGACATGTATAATTCTTGATTTTTTTATTGTTGATATAGTGTGGCAAGTAAAGTAAGTTAGATTGGCTTAGACTTGGAAGTGTTAAATCTTGGCTAATTTGGAATAAAACTTGTAAAAAAAAATTAAAGAGATGCTTATTTGTTAGGCTATATATTTTCTTTCCCTCCTTTTGACTTGCTGGGCAGCGCATATCACCAACACATGAAGAAGTTTTGAGTACTAAGCTTAAATGTCAAAACTTGTTTTGATATTGGGCTTGGTTACCGATGGTGAGTCGCGGCCCAACGAGAGAAGCCCGAGAGGGTAGCTTGGTCCGGCTTATTCGACACATTGGCACGTCATTTCCGACACGTTAAAAATAACGTAATCCGTCATACCTATTTAGTAAAAAAAAAAAAAAAAACGCGACATATATCGGATATAACAATTCATACCATCAAAAATATAAAAACTAGTCAACAACTAGACTTGTAAGTTTAAATCATGCTTATTGATTTATATCACTCATTTAACTTAATTGAAACTTGATATGATTTTATAAAAATTTACTTGGGTCTTTTAAGCAATATAAAAACGACTTATCATTAAAAATGTAAACTTGTAAACATTTGATTTTTAAATATTAACTCGATATTGAAACTTGATAAAAACTATTATTATAAAAACTTTCTACATTAGTCATCAAACAAATAAGGTTAGACATCCGGGTCATGCCCAATTTTTTTCCAAAAACTTACATTTATAGCTAATAAAAGTATTTCAATATAAACTCTTTTAATAAAACCATCACTTATAGTATGATTTAATATACTTTTATCATTAACTAGTATTAATCATATATAAATATACTTTAACGACTTTTGATTATAATCCATTAACGTCTAATATTATATGTAATTATTTTCCGTACGTTGTCTTTCGGTTGCCATCGAACCGAAGATTCTTTCGTCATTGATATTTTTTTTATTATGTACTTATGCACTTCCAATAGCCAAAATCTACAAAAATTATATTAAACATTAATCATTGTCACAAAAGCAACAACAAAACCTTTATTAAATCTTGTCGAGTCATAATCATGAATAAAGACTAAAATTTGCCATACTAATCTAGGTCGCGTGTCGGTGCCATCCAATAATTCTATTTGACTGCTGCTTTAGACTGCATTGCTAAGGTGAGTATTCACGGACCCCCTTTTTAAATGATTTACTTATTTGGGGTGAAATGCATGAAATTAAATCTTAAACTATATTTTTGTTCTAAATTATAAATTTATTTGGACTATTTGATATATCTTGAACCCTTTGACTTATTATGACCTTATGACTTGTTCCTGATCCCTTAGTATGCATAGACCTATAATCTGCCTTATGTGCTAAGTCTTAAAGTCTCCCTTGTTCGGAGCAACCCTGAATTGATAAAATATAATAGCTATGTACTGTGCAAGTCTCCCTCTGAGCAATACTAAGTCTCCATTAGAGCAATACTAAGTCTCCTTGTCGGCAGGAGCAACACAAAGTCTCCTTTGTTCGGAGCAGGCGTGATCTATTATATATTAGGCATTATTTATCATGGACTATTATGACCCAATGTGTATTAATTACCGGGCATACTACTTGAACTATGGGAGTGTATGTGAACTTATATGTTACAAGTCTTGTATGGGCGGGTCTTGTAACATGGTGAGTTCATAGGACACTTGCCAAGCAGACTTTCTAATTATAGTTTTCATAAAACATGTGTACTCACCAACTATTTTCATAGTTGACCCGTTTTTTCATGCATTTCAGGTGATCGTTGTTTAGCTTATATTATGAAGATTTTAAATAAAGGAGTCGTCACAAGTTATCCGAGTCGTCCTGTAGTAAAATGTTATCTTTTGGAAGTCAAACTTTATGTTTCAATTGCCAAGGTTGGCTAGAACCTTGTTGTAATGTTACAATATTTCTTTAAATTTAAATTATGGTATTGTACTATATCTCTTTGCGATGCATATTTATTATGTTACACCTCGCGTTTCCGCCTCCGGCTGGGTGTGACAGATTGGTATTAGAGCCAGGTTATAGTGAATGCCGATTTTTATAAAATAAAAATCGCAACTATAACCAAAATAAAATTTTCTTAAAACACGGAAACATCATACGAGTCGACTAGCACCAGCATTGCATCGTTACTCCTAAATTATGCATAGCCTGTACACCTATGCATAATTCAGGAGGAATCATATGATGATGGGATTAGTAACCTCGGATAATGTTGGTCGAGTCTTAAAGAGCCTGATCACCTGGAACTGCATTAGTCGCGTGAGTATGCATAACATGCTTATATGTCCATTATACCTTATATGCATTTTATATATGCCTTCTTCTCGCTATATTATGACCCGATAGGCTAAGCACATCCTTGTTCCCGTCACATTACACTTACTACCGTCGCTATCCCACACGACATCCGCCATGACTCACACAACCAAATGCTTTTGCCTATTGTAGAATCATGACTACAAGGAACACTCGTTCAGGAAGCATCAACAATGAAGCCCTAAGAGACAGTGCTGCTGGATTGGCGGATCTCCTCACTCAGATTGTCGCACACATTGACGCAGGACGAGCCAATGAGGGAGCTGGTACCTCGACCAATGGCCACGGATGCAGCTATAAGACCTTCATGTCATGCAGGCCAAAGGAATTTCATGGCACCGAGGGTGCCATTGGCCTGCTATCATGGTTTGAGAATGTGGAGTCGAAACTTAGCATCACTAAATGTGCTAAGGGAGATAAGGTTGAGTTCTCTGCAGGCCTGCTTCAGGATCGAGCACTGACCTGGTGGAACAACCAGCTACAGACCAGAGGGAGAGAAGCTACAAATGGATTATCTTGGGAAGAATTCAAGAAGCTACTAACTGAGGAGTACTGCAGGAAGGATGAAGTGCAGAAACTGGAAGCGGAATTCTGGAACCATTTGATGGTAGGAGTAGAAGTCGACAAGTACACAATTCGCTTTCATGAGCTGACCAGGATGGTTCCCCACATGGTCTCTACTGTGGAGAAGCTGATTGATCGATACATTTGGGGTTTGATTCCTGAGATCAGGAGAGATGTCACCTCATCCAACCCAACTACTCTGCAAGCTGCTGTGGGAATGGCATACCGCTTGACTAATGACGTGATCAGGTCTGGAGAACTAGCAAAAACAAACGACAATGGGCGAAAGCGACATGAGGATCACCAGGGAAGCCGAGACCAGGACCAGCAAGACAAGAGGCAGCGAGTAACCAGGAACTATGGAGCGACGATGCAGGAACGCAAAGGATATGCAGGTCCACATCCTAAGTGTACTCGATGTAACCTTCACCATTCAGGAAACTGCCCAAGGTGCAATATATGCAAACAGACAGGCCATCTTAGCTGGAAGTGCTCAAGCAGGAATGGAAACCAAGGACAGAAGCCGGCATGTTACGAGTGTGGAAGTCTGGACCACCTCAGGAACACATGTCCTAAGTTGAATAGGGCACAGAAGTCGGAGCATGGTAACATGACTCTCGCCGTAGCACTTGATGAAGATAACCCAAACCGGGGAGGCAATGTCTGCCCAGCTCGGGGTCGAGCATACTTCTTGGGCACCAAGGAAGCTCGCTAAGACACAAGAACCGTGACGGGTACATTCTTTCGACCACCCACTCTATTTCAATATCTTCTGATTCTAGTTTATGGCATTGATTAGTGTAGAACCTTGCATCATGAGCCTTAGTTTAATTTTTGCCTTCTCACTAATCTGAGCACTCCACTATTAGTATTGATTGGTTTAAATGATTTCAAACTCGAGCCAAACTTTCAAAAGGTCTCTTACATATATGAGAAGCCATCTCTCTTTCTGACAACTTGTTTCCTAGCTTGATCTAGTGACAGTTCTTGTTTGATGAGTTGCGAAAATCAAGTTAGAATCAAGTTGTTACTCAACTTACACAACTTAAACAAATGACCGGTCAGGTCGACAAAGTTGTGAAAATTCACCAACTAAGAGTCTTTTGAGGGTAAAGTTCGAGAATGAGAAAATTTGAACCATGAAAATGTACGCCTGTAGTATAGACGGACTGAATCTCGAGGACGAGATTCTTTTTAAGGCTGGCAGACTGTGACAATCCGTCAATTTCCCGGCTATTATTTATATTAGAATATGCGAGTTATTTATTTTCCGATCATTATAACGCTATAACGAGAAGTTATCTTGTGTTTCTAAAGTCCCGGCACCACACGCGTACCGACACCATAATAAAATTGACGTAAAATTTACTTTCTAATTTCAAAGTAATAATAATACCATAATATTTCGCATCACAAAACGTCTCCGAAAATATAAAATTTATAAAATACGGATACCCGAATAATATTCTGCATAATTTAACGTTATCCTGTACGGAACAAATTATACAGTACGAGGTACATATAATACACTAAATAATAATAATAACAAAAATACACTCTTTGTCTTTCTTATCCCCACACACGACAAAACCCACACCAAAAGCAGAGATATCAAGATACCATATCTTCATCTTCCTCCTCTAGTCCTGCACAACCCTCCTAGGTCGAATCTCCCTAAAAGGGGATAACCCAACATATTCATCCATCATATCCTCCTCTTTCATACCAAATCCATGAAAGATTTGCTTCCCAAATCCCCTCTTGATGCACCGGCTACCCCTCGATGGAATCCAAGAAGAATCAAGATAAACTACCTAAGAGAAACAAATCTTCACACCAATCTAGCTTGAGCCAAAAGTCCAAGATATTCTTTGTTTTTGGAAGCTAACCGAATTTGGCTTCAAACCAAGACCAAGAGAAGAAAGATAACCAAGCTCCTCCCCAATATACTTCTATATCTCTAGTCGAGTTACAAAAGCCCCAAACTCAGTTTCTCATCATCACCTTCACAAAAATTAGGGTTTGGTAAATCAAAGGGCTTTTTGAAATTTATTGAGGGGTTTTGTTCTTGGGTGAAAGAGGAAGCTATTTCAAGAACTAATTGTTCTAATTCGAGTTGAGTCATCTCCAATTGGATCCTCGTGTTCGGCGACCATTCCACTCGATTTACTGATTCGATTTTGTAAGGACATCATTCTGTTGTTTTTTATTTCTGATCCAATTGGTTAATTAAATATATACATTTTTATTTTGTCAAATGAATGATTAAAAAGACTTTCATTGTTGTTGTTGATTTCTCTGTCGAGACTCACGAGAAAAAGAAAAATGAATTTTTCTTAGTTAAACTTGACATGGATAATTCTTGATTTTTTTATTGTTGATATAGTGTGGCAAGTAAAGTAAGTTAGATTGGCTTAGACTTGGAAGTGTTAAATCTTGGCTAATTTGGAATAAAACTTGTAAAAAAAAATTAAAGAGATGCTTATTTGTTAGGCTATATATTTTCTTTCCCTCCTTTTGACTTGCTGGGCAGCGCATATCACCAACACATGAAGAAGTTTTGAGTACTAAGCATAAATGTCAAAACTTGTTTTGATATTGGGCTTGGTTACCGATGGTGAGTCGCGGCCCAACGAGAGAAGCCCGAGAGGGTAGCTTGGTCCGGCTTATTCGACACATTGGCACGTCATTTCCGACACGTTAAAAATAACGTAATCCGTCATACCTATTTAGTAAAAAAACGCGACATATATCGGATATAACAATTCATACCATCAAAAATATAAAAACTAGTCAACAACTAGACTTGTAAGTTTAAATCATGCTTATTGATTTATATCACTCATTTAACTTAATTGAAACTTGATATGATTTTATAAAAATTTACTTGGGTCTTTTAAGCAAATATAAAAACGACTTATCATTAAAAATGTAAACTTGTAAACATTTGATTTTTAAATATTAACTCGATATTGAAACTTGATAAAAACTATTATTATAAAAACTTTCTACATTAGTCATCAAACAAATAAGGTTAGACATCCGGGTCATGCCCAATTTTTTTTCCAAAAACTTACATTTATAGCTAATAAAAGTATTTCAATATAAACTCTTTTAATAAAACCATCACTTATAGTATGATTTAATATACTTTTATCATTAACTAGTATTAATCATATATAAATATACTTTAACGACTTTTGATTATAATCCATTAACGTCTAATATTATAAGTAATTATTTTCCGTACGTTGTCTTTCGGTTGCCATCGAACCGAAGATTCTTTCGTCATTGATATTTTTTTTATTATGTACTTATGCACTTCCAAGAGCCAAAATCTACAAAAATTATATTAAACATTAATCATTGTCACACAAGCAACAACAAAACCTTTATTAAATCTTGTCGAGTCATAATCATGAATAAAGACTAAAATTTGCCATACTAATCTAGGTTGCGTGTCGGTGCCATCCAATAATTCTATTTGACTGCTGCTTTAGACTGCATTGCTAAGGTGAGTATTCACGGACCCCCTTTTTAAATGATTTACTTATTTGGGGTGAAATGCATGAAATTAAATCTTAAACTATATTTTTGTTCTAAATTATAAATTTATTTGGACTATTTGATATATCTTGAACCCTTTGACTTATTATGACCTTATGACTTGTTCCTGATCCCTTAGTATGCATAGACCTATAATCTGCCTTATGTGCTAAGTCTTAAAGTCTCCCTTGTTCGGAGCAACCCTGAATTGATAAAATATAATAGCTATGTACTGTGCAAGTCTCCCTCTGAGCAATACTAAGTCTCCATTAGAGCAATACTAAGTCTCCTTGTCGGCAGGAGCAACACAAAGTCTCCCTTGTTCGGAGCAGGCGTGATCTATTATATATTAGGCATTATTTATCATGGACTATTATGACCCAATGTGTATTAATTACCGGGCATACTACTTGAACTATGGGAGTGTATGTGAACTTATATGTTACAAGTCTTGTATGGGCGGGTCTTGTAACATGGTGAGTTCATAGGACACTTGCCAGGCAGACTTTCTAATTATAGTTTTCATAAAACCTGTGTACTCACCAACTATTTTCATAGTTGACCCGTTTTCTCATGCATTTCAGGTGATCGTTGTTTAGCTTATATTATGAAGATTTTAAATAAAGGAGTCGTCACAAGTTATCCAAGTCGTCCTGTAGTAAAATGTTATCTTTTGGAAGTCAAACTTTATGTTTCAATTGCCAAGGTTGGCTAGAACCTTGTTGTAATGTTACAATATTTCTTTAAATTTAAATTATGGTATTGTACTATATCTCTTTGCGATGCATATTGATTATGTTACACCTCGCGTTTCCGCCTCCGGCTGGGTGTGACATTTTATCCAGTACAAGGCTAGATACAGAGTTCCATTACAAAGGAGGAACTACTACCCAACACTACACAAATCCTATCCCTAAGGAGATCCACTCCTTATGACAACATCAACAAGGAAATCAATATCCTTTGACCCAATACAAATCTATCTTGTACATCGATACACCATATCGAATGCACACCTTAGGCACCTTTCACTAATGCCTTTGACTCGACTTCTAGGCACCCTTCACTAATGCCTTGTGACATGACTTCTAGTCATCCTTCACTAATGCCTTTTGACTTGACTTATAAGCACCCTTCACTAATGCTTTCAACAAGGACGTTCGGCACCTTTCACTAATGCCTTTACTTTGACTCTTCGACACTTTTCAATAATGTCTTCGTCTTGACCCTTTAGACATCTTTCACTAATGTCTTCGACACTACACTTCTAATGAGAAAGAAGAGAACTATCAACAAGATACTATTAGTAGTCTTGATGATGACGAAGCTATGCAACCCATGGACTTGAGCTTGCTCGACTTCAAGAGGTGGTGATCTCGCCTTTAAGATGAACCTAGAGAATCACACAAACACAAAACTACATACATAGATCACTTGGATCTGTGGTTAGAGAGTTTACAACTCAAATAGAAAATATATGTGAAAGGGGTGGTTTAAAATGAAGAAATGGCTCACTATTTATAGAGGAAAATGTGCTACTGTTCCACGGATCCCACAGATCCCTTACTTGAGGGATCCGTCCAGTGTAAAGTGGGGGAACCGTGAGACGCTCCTCTTTGCCCACGGGTTTTTGGGTCATGGGTCATGAGTCATGGGTTATGGGTCATGTGTCCTAGACTTTGGACCATGGGTATCCAAGTAGATACAATGTATCTAGTAGATGCAATGCATCTAGTTCATGGGTCATGGGTTAGCTTCATGGGTTATGGATAATACCCATTATGACTTATGCATGATGTCATGCAATGGGTTATGGGTTATGCTCCATGGGTATGGGTCATGGACTTTAGGTTATACCCAACTACATTTAATGTATTTGGTCAATGGGTCAAATGCTTAAACTTCTACCCATTGTATTCCCTATTACAATACATAGTAATTATGTATATATCTACCCAATATGTAAACACTAGTTGTTGTATATATGTATTACTAAATCATACAAGTACTATTACTTGTTTAGTGTTTTATATGAAAAATGTAAGTGTATTAATAAACTATTGACTCAAACCATTTATGTATTTTATTTGTTTCGTTAAAATGATTTTACGTTTGTTATCGACAAAACATTAGAAGATCGTAAAATATAAAAAAACGTTTTTACGGCTTATTTGTATTAACATGTGGGTTTCGGCGCGTTGCCCACGGTATTGGTCTCCACGGAGGTAGGTGGCGCGATATTCGACGTTGGTTACAGAACGAGTTAGACAACCAGAATGGCTATTACATAAGTAAGTAGTCGCAATATGACTTTACCCTAATGCGGAGCTCAACAGATTGGTTCGGTGGTGGAATGGCACCGCATGATAGGTGGATGACTATGCCAAACATGGGGTTGGTTATTGCTTCACTGATTAACCGGCCTGTTGTATTCATATCCAACCGACAAAGTTATACGTGTTTTCCACTCTTTTCCGGTCCAGATTTACCACAAGGAATTGACCCCCTTGTGATTGCCCGTGTGGGGGAATACGATTGTGCTCACTTCATTTATGTGACGATGGACGAAAATTCACCATTTCCGGATATTCACCCACAATGGAGGCGTACAGACTTGAAAATGCAGCCGAATGGGCAGCTTTATAGTCTGATCGACTACTGATGTATACGGAGATTAGACAAAGACAAACATAGTAAATAAGTGACTGATTTATGTTGTAAATAATTATACCGACAAAACATAGTGAATGATTACTGATTTATGTTGTAAATAACTTTTTGTATTATGACACCGACAAAACATAATAAATGACTGAAAGTTTATTTAAATTAATAATAACATTACTGATTTATGTTGTAAATTATTATGCAAATTCTTTGGCCAGGTGGAACAAACAATCCTTTCTTGTGTCGCTGTCGGAGAGGATTAATTATAGAAAGGACATCATGTACAGAATCTAATAATGGAAACCGTATTTTGCATGTCCTTATTCAGTGGTAAATAATTATACGTTTGCTTAATATTGTAAATATGTAAATAATTTATTTGTTAAGAATATGTTTCTAATAATTTTCTTAACATGTAACAGGCAGGAACAGATGACTATGGGTGTGGATACTTTATGTGGAAGGATGCTTTTCAAAACAAGTACTTTAGTCAAGCATCTTCTTTAACGCAGTGCTCAAACTGCGTTGCTAAAGATAATAAGATTGACCAACTTGAAACAAAAAACAATATGTTATTGTCTCAAAACAAGATGTTGATGACAAGAATAAAGATGTTGGAGACATCACTGGAATTGGCAACGAATCCTGAGGATCACGCATGTCGGTCGGGTGCAATGCTCCATGATCTTATATATGACATAAATAATCTTCATATGTAGTAGGTGTTGTTGTTTTTAAATAATGTGTTAATGTTGTTGTTTAATTGAATATAATAAAAGTTGTTTTTAAATAATGTGTTAATGCTGTTGTTTAATTGAATAATAATAACAGTTGTTGTTATAGTTGTTTAATGTGTTAATGTTTAACGTGCTATTGCTGTTGTTGGTTAATTAGAAAAAAAAAAACATTAGACGAATGCATATAAACACAAAAATACATTACACAAAAAAAACATTACAAAAAAACATTAAAAAAAAAAGAAAAAAAAAGGACAAAAGTACACCCTACATAGTAGGAAGGGTTGAAATATAATAAATAGGGAAGGTTGGAAGGGATGTGATATAGATACCCTCCCTATGTTGTTACATCATAGCGTTTTGGTCAAACCGTATAATCTGCGATGCACACTGTACAAGCCCACGATTCACCCAATAATTAGATACCCTCTCTATGGGAGGGTGTGGAATATCCCCTCCCTTAGAAAAACCCTTCTTATAATCTTAGAGCATCAATGGTAAGCTTTATATAGGTTTATAATTATTAATTTATAAATTTTTTGAAGTGTAAACTTATGTTCACTATATATAAACTTTTTACAACTCTTTAAATAATTCATAATAACACATGCATTGAATTATTAATAGGTTCAAAATTTTGAACCTCTTCATGCTACATATACATGAAACAAATAATCGGCATGGTTAAAATGAAAGATAAAGCTTTATATAAAGTTTAGACCTTTTGATGAAACTATCATAGTGGATGCCCTTATTAGCTTCATGTTCCGAACTTAAATAAGCTGCAAGCTATAACCTACGGAGTCATAAATTGTTAAATATCTTTATCTTTATCTTTTCGTATTGAATTTAATCAAGTCAATAAAACTTTCACTAAAGGGACGGTATCATCATTTTGAGGTTGCGCCATTACCATGTGGCAGTCACAATGGTGCCGCCATTTCTACATGTCCACATTATCACCACCCGACTCCATTTGTCATGCCAATATACTCACACACGCCATTTGTACTTAAAATTCAATTCTTTTACGGTTTGTAATAAAAACAACAAATTTTATTTTATTTATTTTATTTTTTTTAGGTTTTTTTATTTTTTTTAACTAACAATATTATACTTTTACCACTCTATATAAACACAATCATTTTTACACACAATACTTACTTTTTCACCATCATTTTTTACACACTTAACATATTTAGTTTAATTTTCACTTACCAAAAAAATATGTAAAAACCTTTCCGATCAATTTTTCCAAAATCTACTCAATATGTCGCAATAATCATCCTCGTCTAACCCTCTGACACCTTCGTCTTGATAATCGACATCTTCTCAACATCCTCCTTTTGGTACCCAATACTTTATGCCTGATATGTCCAGTGTGGCGAGTATACCGACCCCCGAACAACTATATAAAAAATTCCAAAATCAAATGCTTAATCAACACTTAAAAATCTTACACAAAATCCACCACAAGAAACACAACAAAAACAACCGATGCCGCAACCAACCAAGCCCTCGTCGTCCAAAGGCGGAAGAAAAAACGGCTCGTAAAACGTAACACAATCGACGTACCCGATGATGAATCCGAATCTGAAGCCGAAACCGTACGAGCTCATTCTCATTCGTCAGAGGCGGAGAAAACTTTATTAGCCTCGTTTATGTTGCCGTTTTCGAGTATGGCTAAGTCGGAATGATCAAAAGGATGGTTTGCTTTAGAAAAGGGTTCTTGTCAAGTTCAACGAAGCATTTCATCAGAAACGTACCAAGGATATGTTGACTGGAAAGTGGGAAACTTTGAACCCTAATTGTCCAAGGTTCAACGCTATCTACAAAAGTTTAAGACGTGTGGGTAAAAGTGGGGAAAACGAGGGTGACCTTATGAGGCGTGCTAGGCAAGCATATGGTAAATTTGATAAAACTTTTCTATTTGCATTTTATCAACATTTAGTGCAAAATGTTAAAGCGGACGAATAATTCGGTACGCACGGAGTAAACTTTTGGATACCATTATATATATATTAACGCGAGAGTGTAAAACGGCGACCATTCCTGTCGTTTAGGGCTCGCGCAGTTTTATTCGGCCCATCTGCTAGATCCATCGATGTTTTCCGGCCTGTTTACTTTTCTTCTCATATACGTGTCTCCCTAACTTCTACGTGGCGCCATTTCCTTCATCACCATTCTCCACAATTGCCGCTTCCTATCTCTTCTTCGTTGTGTGCTGCATCCGCGTTAGGTAATCGCTTCTTTAGTCTTGCGTGAGTATTCTTGCGTATGTGGTATATGTGTTTTTGTTTGTTGTACTTTTTTTTGTGGCCTGCTATGTTTCTTTGTGTTCTTTGATTGGTGTGCGGCTGTTAGGGAATCGGTGCAATTATTCTAGGCTGTGTTATAGGAGATGAGAACTAAAAGTAGGGGTGTGCGTAGGAATAGTTCTGGGTATAGGTTGCAGGATGATGTGTCTGTTGCTGCTGATCCTGTTGTTGGTGACGCCGGTCCGCCTATTCATGGGTTAGAGGAATTAGGTGCTGCTCTTGCTGTTTTGTCACCGTTTGATGCTGTTTCGGCTGACCCGGTCGTTAGGGAAGATGGGTTTGGGGCTTTTTTGGATATGGATTGGTCTTTGGTCCCTGATCGTGCTCTGTACGGTTTCACTGATGCGGGTGTTAGACTCACGAGAGGGATAACAATCAACGAGCCTAATTCTTATTGTGGTTCTGCTGTCTCGCGGTCCCAGCCGGTCCCGGCATCTGTGGATTATCTTGGTAAGGGGAAGAGGAAGGTCGATGATATGTTGCCGGCATCCTATGATGGTAGGTTGCTCATGTTTTTCAGTCTTAAATTTTCGGTGCGTGTTTTTGTTTCTTATACGTACCTGGGATTTCTTATTCTCAGGTTTGAATACTGTAAGTGGTTTTGCGGGTTCTTTTTTTCCTTTTTGTTTTGTTCTTCTACAAGTGTGATTTATATTTCTAACACAATAAAAGCAACAACACATGCTAAATTACTAAATTTAGCTATGAAAAAAAAGTTTCCACTATGGGTTAGTATCCTAATAAAAAAAATTCTATAGGTTTTCTTAGTAATTAAGCTGATGGATAGTACAAGATAACTTTGCTGTATTATTAAAATCATGAATGAACATTAATCGGCAAATGTTTAAGCATTAGACTTGATCATGAAATAGACTAGCTCATTTTTAAAGCTAAAGATTTAGCCAAATACTAGGACACAGGTCAGTATATCATTACTACTTATTATATGGCCATAATGAAATTAGAAAGCAACTTAGCCTAAAAGATTATGTGACTGTCGTGCCTTTTTATCGTGTTTATTGACTTTTTATCTTCATTGCTGTAGGTGGAGCTGCAACATCGGCCAGTCAATGCATGCCCTCTGATGTCACCGCCGGTCAGTCGTTATGTGCATGCACTATTTTTTTAGTATCCTAATAAAAAAGAGTCCATACGTTTTCTTAGTAATTAAGCTCATGGATGGTACAAGCCTTGCTTAACGTATTATCAAAAATCATGAATGAACATTAATCGTCAAATGTTGAAGCGTTAAACTTGATCATGAAATAGAGTAGCTCATTTTTAAAGCTAAAAAAATTTGGCCAAATAGTAGGACACAGGTCAGTATATCATTGCTACTTATTATATGGCCACAATGAAATTAGAAACCAAGTTAGCCTAATAGATTATGTAACTGTCGTGCCTTTTTATCGTCCTTATTGACTTTTTATCTTCATTGCTGTAGGTGGACCTGGAACATCGGCCAGTCAATGCATACCCTCTGATGTGACCGCCGGTCAGTCGTTATGTGCATGCACTATTTTTTTAGTATCCTAATAAAAAAAGGTCCATCGGTTTTCTTAATTAATCTGATGGATATCATTACTACTTATTATATGGCCATAATGAAATCAGAAAGCAAGTTAGCCTAATAGATTATGTAGCTTGGGTGCCTTTTTATTGTGCTTATTGACTTTTTATCTTTATTCCTGTATCTGGAGCTGGAACATCGACGCGAATGCATACCCGCTGGCGTCACCGCCCGGTGTGAGTCGTTATGTGCATGCATTGTTTTTGCGGTTGTTACTTTCTTTTTTCGATTTAGGAATTTGTTTGAATGTCACATTTTCGTGGTCCTCTTGCTTATTTATCGCCTTCTACCATTGTCTCGGTGTATGCTCTTGCAGCGGGGAAGCATCAACGTTATGCCAAGCTGTTAGGCCTATTGGTAGAAGTCTGCCGTTTGTATGTATGCGTGTCGTTCACGCTGCGCTTTTCGCTTCATTATTCCTTGTATATGTTATTTTCCGTTGCGTGTTTGCAGCTGACGAGGTTGTCTATCTTGACCGTCGACCTTGCGTGTTGGCGTCTGCGGCTGCATCCACTGCTTATAGGTGTAAGTAGTCTCCCTGTTTGTGTCTTTTGCCTATTCTCATCGTGTTTATACTCTCTCGGACTCTCATCCCATGTTCTTAAGCGGTGATTGGCGACCCTCACTTTTCTTCTGTTGATGCGTCCTCCGCCCATGTTGGCGTTGGCGCTGGCGCTAAGTAGGGTCAGGAGTTCTGCACCTCCAGCCAGCTGTTGCGTTGCCTCCGTCGCGTAAGCGCCCCGTACGTTCCCTGTTGTATTTGTGTCGTTCATCTGCAGTGTGTTTTACGTGCTTGGATTTTTATCTTTGCCTTGCAGATTTGAATGCTCATTTTATTGCCTTGGTATTCGTGTTTGGTTTAGAAGCGTGCCACTCCTACGACAGCGACGCGCCGGTCTCCAGGTTCGTCTACTCACTGCCCGGAGCGTTGGAGGTAGGTGTTACTTTAATATGTTCGTTCTTGAAGACTACGTGTGTCATTCCTTTTGCACGATTCTTATTTCTACGTTCTCAGGTGCGCCACTACTTACGTCTCTTTAGGAGCGCTGCACACAGGGTTTGCCGCCACTGCAATGCGCTTTTTTGGTTCGAGGAACGGCTAAAACAGGCCGGGCTCCGTTTTCCAGAGTATCACCGTTGTTGCATGGGTGGCAAGGTTGTTTTGCGCAGACAGCCTGATTACCCGCTTTATCTCAAGCAGCTTTTCGCGCTTCCTCATTTCATGGATAACATAAGAGCTTATAACTCGATGTTTGCAATGACTTCATTAGGGGCGGAGGTTGACGAGTCTGTTAACAGAGGTCGGGGCCGTCGTGTTTAAAGTATCGGGCAGATTTATCATGGATAGGTGGCCTTTGTCCGTGAGACGAAACGAACCGCGGTTCCTACAGTTGTATATCTTTGATACGAAAGCGAGGTTGAAAGCAGGTTGCACCATTTTGACACGGGCGGCAGAATATTGAATGCTCAGATCGTTCAGGGTTTGATTCACTTGCTAGATGAGCACAATGAATTGGTTCGTATCTTTAGAACAGCGCGGGACCTGATTGCTGCTGGGAATATCCCTGATTTTAAGATCCGGCTATTTGCGATCGCTGGTTCGAAGCAACATGAATTACCGACTGGAGATTCGATAGGTGCTATTGTTTACGAGGGGGTCGGATCTTGGGGGCGGGGAATGACGATGTCGTTATCCATAGGCGTGCCAGTGATCCGGAAAGGGTGAGCAAGCTACACCCGTCTTACATGTCTTTGCAGTTTCCGCTGTTATTTATATACGGACAGGATGGTTTCCACGTTGGTCTCAGGTTGTGGGATGCTGCATCTCGGTCCGTTGATGACGAAAAGAAACTCTCTATGAAGATGTACTACGCGTATCAACTCCACGAGCGGTTTCAGGAATACACTTTATTAACCAGAGGAGGGAGGTTGTTTCAACAATATGTGGTTACGGCTTATTGTAGTGTCGAGGCATATCGGTTGGACTTCATTCGCAAACACCAGGATGACATCAGAAATGACTACCTTCTTTGGGTTGTATGATGCTATCAGCGCGCGTGACAGAAGCGGTTCAGAGGTTGGTATGCGCACTATCTTACCTGCATCTTTTGTTGGTGGCCCACGCTATATGTATAGCCATTACTTAGATGCCCTGGCTATATGTCGTGTCCATGGAAACCCTTCTTTCTTTATTACGTTTACGTGTAATGTTAAGTGGCAGAATCTTTGGACTTCATGGAGCAGGTTTCGAACTAACCGCCGCTGAGGCCGACGCTTTGTTGACCGTGTCTTTGAACAAAAAATACACCAGCTGATTACATATCTTCGTGATTCCAGGCCTTTTGGACCGGTCGCTGCAGGTTAGCGTTTCTTCATGCTCGGTCACTTTCACTAACATATTAGTTGCTGTATACTTCGCTGATCTCTAAATTTTTTTTCACAGTCTTATACACGGTCGAGTTCCAGAAACGGGGCCTGCCACACTGTCATTTGTTATTGTGGATACAACAACATTCACGGATTCAGACGAATGCGGATATCGACCGTTACGTGTCTGCGGAGCTGCCCGACAGGGAATCTGATCCGGAGGCATATGGTGTCGTCACTGAATTAATGATGCATGGGCCGTGTGGTATAGCAAATATGTCGGCCGTTTGTATGAAAGGCGGGGATACGTGTTCGAAAGGCTTTCCTAAACCTTATTGTAACGCCACATCTGTTGATAAAAAAGGATATGTGCATTATCGTAGACGGCCTTTCGGGGGTGTTACGGTGCGTCAAAATGTTCAGCTTGATAACGGTTATGTGGTGCCGTATAACATGTCGCTTCTTAGAAGGTTCTACGCCCATATCAACGTGGAATATTGTGAATGGACGATGTTGATTAAGTACCTATTCAAGTATATTTCTAAAGTGCGGATCGGATAGTTCACGCAGATTACAATCTGCACGGCGATGTGCCTTCGACAAGCGAGCTCCTATTTGTCACGGTGGACGAGATAAAAATTATCTCGATGCGCTACATCGGACCTCCGCGAAGCGTCTTTGGCGGATATTCGGTTTCGATATTCATTACAGAGATCCTTTATGTCAGATCTGGTTGTTCATCTAGAGATATGCGGCGATGTCATCTTGAACATCTGAAGCGTTGGAGTCCGTTGTTGAGAATCCGGTAATAAGAAAACTACACTTACGATGGGCGCATTTTAATGCTCATTCTACTCTTGGCGCCATTTGGCGTACTGCGGTTCCCCTCCGAGTTTGTTTGGAATAGCCGCGCCGAGTATTGGTCACCAAGATGTAATCTTAACTTGAGGCCTTCTATCGGCCGGTGGCCTACATCCATCAGGTGCCGGTGACCTCTTTTATCAAGGCTTTTGTTATGTCACCGAAGGGTGCACATCTTTTCCGGGCATCCGTACAGTAGACGACTATGTTTATCCGACCAACAGAGCTGCATGTGAAGCGATGGGTTTGTTAGCTGGAGATGGAGAGTGGTCACTTGCTGATCCGTTCCGAACCGTCAAGTCAAACAGACTTAAAACAGCTCAGACACAAATGCAATGAAGTCCAGGAGAATACAGTGGATTCCCGGGTCGTTAAGTCCCACGGAGACTCAATGGTGTGCAAGCACTAGATCAGACGATAAAATGATCACTAATGATAGCGATCAGAAAGGATTTGGATAGGATAATTACACTACTGAAAAAGATTATAAATAAAAGCGACTTAAATACAAATTAAGAAAATTAAAAAGATAAAAGATATTAAATAAACGCTATCACTATATTTAAAGTGATGAACGTTTAAAACTAAAAACTAAAAACTTACGTTTAAATTAAAAATAAGCGTTAACGTACAAATAAAAGCGTGAAACTTACACAATATAAATCCTAAAAATATGAAAAACACATTTTTATAATCCTAATTATATAAGAAAATTATTAGAAAAGGAAAATTATTTTTAAAACTATTATTCTAATTATTATTAATAAAAAACTATTTTAAACTATTTAATAATACTCTAAAATAAAAGAAAATATGAAATAAGACTAGAAAAATAAAATTAAAACTTAGAAAAATCTAAAATATGATAAAACTAATTTTAAAACAGAAAATATATTTTTTAGACTTTTTATATATTTATTATTAATTTAAAACTATTTAAAACTAATTAAAATGCTAAAAAATACTTTTTAAACTAAGAAAATTATGAAAAATACTTTTTAGGCTATTTATATTTATCTTAACCTAATAAAAATGAAAAACTATTTTTTTGAACTTTTTTCTAATTTTTTGTATTAAAAGCTATTTAAAAAGGATTAAAAACTAAATTAAATTAAGAAAAATAGCAAATGAACTTGGAAAAATCTGAAAATTTAAGGAAAACTCTAAAATAATATAAGGAATCTATGAAAAATGGAAAAACATGGGGTTGTGTGGCAGAATCTGGCTGAAGTGCAAAGTGCTTATGGAATAAGCACTTGGATAACTAAGGACACCAAAAGCTACCCAACTGATATGGAAGCTATAATAAGCTAAAATAACTGAAAAGAAACAAGTCTCAACAAGTTCCAACCACAGAATAGCTAGATGCAAAGATATGATGAACTGAGATAATAAGCTAAAACAGTGACAAGGGGTGCAACTTTAAGCAAAGAAATAAGCACACCAATAAGCTAGAAACCTAAAAACAGGACTTGGAACTTCTAGAGGACCTGGCCTAGAACCAATAGACCCAAGATCAGCCCTAGCCAAGCCCTTATGAGACCTTGCAAGCTTGCGGTCTGCTCAGCATCAGTGAGCTTTGGAGCAGGGCAATATCGACATAAAAGACAAGCTATTTTGAAGCTTGTAGAAAAATCACAAAAATATGCTAAAATGACAACAAGACACTAGAGCAATAGGGCTTTCTAAAACTATAAATTTCATTGAAATTGGTTAAGAAATGGTACGGTGAAAAATCCTTATCGACTCAGCTGAGTTTTTGGAATTTTTGACTTTTGCACAAAACCAAAATTTTGACTTTCATGAGATTTGTAGCTAATTTAAGGACAGATAATGATATGAATACATGAAATAACACTACTGCAATTTATATCTAGGACATTTAAACATAAAATGAGCTTTTGACTTTGTTGAAAACCCCACTACTGCTAAGAACCAAAGATATGGATTTTTGACTTTTAAGCTAAAAAGGCTTAAGAGATTGACTGAATTGAGCATGAAATGGTTAAACAAGCATGGAACAACAGAAACTAAACACTTAACAAGCCTTAAAGGCAGTTTAAACTACAAATCCAAACACTCCTTTTAAAAGCTGATATGGAATTTTAATGAGACAAACAATTGATTTAGCTAATTCCAATGATCAAACTTGACTTTCATAACCATAATACAACTAAATTAACATGTTTTACCCATTGGTGACCACAAATACTTAGTTAAGCATAAACTGCAAATAAACTTGAAATATTGAAAAAGAGAGACTAACTCACATGAATCCAAATGATGTTACAGGCCAAACCAGAACAAAGGACCACTATACTAAACCATTTTTAACCCAACTCCAAGCCTGCTTAACCCATTGACCAAATCTGTTCCATTTATGCACTTGTTTGACTTTTGTTGACTTAAATGGAAAATTGTTGGAAACTGTATTGTAGGCTTTTCAAAGACTATGTATGGCTTATTTAAGCTTAATTGCATGAGAAAATAAGCTTGTTCAGGTTTTAATATGAGAATATGCAATGGAGTCTTTCAACAGTTAACACAAAATACAAAGTTTAGTTAAACTTGAAAATTTGATTCTTGGAAACTGAATACAAAGCTGAAATTACTTAAATGTAATACAAGGAAAATGAAATTACAACATTTGGCTTTAAATTAAAACTTTAATTAAAAAACGATATTAGAGAAAAAATGAAAAACTAACTACTCCCTTTTTCTCCTTCTCTCTTCCTTTTTATAGCTCAAAAATCCTTGCAGCGTGTTTCTGAGAGGATCCCACTTGATTCCAGATCATTTTGATAACTTTTGGTGAGATTTGGCCAAATTGTCAAATTTGGCGGAAATGGTATTACCAATTTGGATGTGTTAGTGAGGGTGGAAAGATGCATTAAATGGTTCTTGGATGTTAGTAATAGGTGGGGGGACAAGGTAAGGTGAGAAGGAGGCTGGGTTGGTGGTATTGGTGGCTGGGCATGGTGGGAGCAGACAAGGTAGAGGGAAAGGTGGGAAAGAGGGTGACTTGGGTTGGTTTGACGGATATTATAAAAGGGGGTTCAATATTGATTTGTGAGTTTATTGGGTCGCAAGGTGTGAAAGGGGTCGAGAGGTTCATGAGGTTTTAATAACACAAAAGGACCCATTTTGCCATTTAGAAAATGAGGGACCTAAAGCGCCAATCTTGCAAAGTTGCTTCAAGGGACCATAATTGACAATCTCAATAAGTATAAGGACCAATGTTGCCATTTTGCAATTTTCAGGGGCCATTTACGCCAATTTTGAAATTTGAAGGACTATTTTTGTAATTTCTCAAACTTTTTGATATTTTCCACCAAAGGACTAAATTTGACAACTTTTGATTTTAAAAGGACCTTTGGTGATTTTTCTTTTGAAATTTTGGCTCAGGGACTATTTTTGACAATTTTATAAACTTGGGGGACTAAAACTGCAATTTTTGCAAATTTGATACGTTTTTCATCTGATTTTGATATTTTTGAATTAAAAACACATAAAACACTGATTTGTGATATTTTGATCATTTTGATGTGTTTCTGAGTGTTTTCAGATGATTTTGCAGTCTAAATGGTATAAAAATGATGAGTATTTAGAGACTCATCAATCCCCCACACTAAGATATTGCTAGTCCCTAGCAATAATTTGAGAAAACATAATGGATTTTAAACTCTTTACCAAAGCCATTACTTACGGAGTAGCCAAATGTTTCAGTTCAAGTAAGAACCATGGTACCCCGATAACCATGTGATTTTGAGCAAACCACCGACTTTCAACGGTTTGATTTTGTCTTTACCAGAAGCCGTACCCTTCTGGACTAGCCAACTCTTAGATAAATTATCAACATTATCTTTGGTGAGTGAATACCAATTATGGATTTTCCAATGCCTTTACCACAAGCCATAATCTTGCGGGCTAGCCAACTCTTCACTTTTTAGGATATGGTGGGTTGAATACCATACAATTTTGGGCAAATTGCAAGCCGTCAAGCGGTTTGAGATATCTTTACCAAGAGCCGTTTGCTCTGGATTAGCCAATCCTTTTGTCTTACAGACATGGCGGACTGATAACCAAGGCGAGTAAGTGTAAAACACTTACTTCAAAAAAATTTTGGCCAAAAGCGGGGGTGGGCGGCATATACATATGAAATTCGTGAGAATTCCCCCCACACTTAGAAATGAATATTGCCCTCAATATTCAAAGTACCGCGGTTATGCCGAAACAAAGAACGTAAAAGGGAAATACTACGGCCATTATTTAGAAAGAAGATTTTTTTTTTTTTTGAAACATGTGGGCAACCCCCCCACACTAGGGTGGTAGAAAATAGAAAGAAGTCAGAAATATGGGTGAAAACCCATATGGCATGCTCTTTTTTGATTACCGAGTTGCTAGCTTGACTCGACCCCGAATTAATTGGTTCATGGGGAAGTAAGTGGAAGAGATAACCTCCATCGGACTTTCATTCAAGATGTTTGGACAAACATTTGAAGCACGTGAAAGTTCCACACCGATGAGATATAGAGACGGACCGGCTCCAGGATGATACATGAAAATGCCGGGATCAAAGATAATGTCTTCATTCGAAGGAGTGAAGAACGAGGAGAGTATTGAGAATATATGAAGAAAGGAAAGAAAATCATGATAGAAATCATGACTAACTCTTCATCCTCAATAGGAGAATTCATAGTTTCATGAATCTCCCTCGGTTAAGCTCAATTGGTCTAGACATATCTGGGTGTGTCTAGATCAAAGTAGAGTTATCATACTCCGTTGGAGATATGATATGAGTGAGTTCATCACGAGAACTCCATAAAGGTGAATGAATCATATTCAGAATTGATATGAGTGGGTTCACTAGCGAACTCCTCAAAGGTAAATGATTCATGATCGAGGAGAGAATTATGAGAATGAGAAGTGAATGCGCCACTAATCTTCTCTCCCATATTATCAAAACAAGAGGCTTTCATTTCGGAATAGAATCATCCCGAATGTCACTATCCTTTATGGGGATAGGGGATGAAATAGGTTTCTCTTTGAAAGCCTCGATTTTAGAAATGAGAAGGCTGACATTCAATAATGTTGCTCGAAGAGCTTCATCTTTGATTTCGATGTCGATAACTTCATCATTCTCTTCTTCTAAGCTAACAAGCTCGAAGGAGAATCTTCCACATAGCGATGTCTCCACAAGATAGCGAATCATCATCATCGAATCAGGAGGACATCTCAACATGATTATTTTGGAAGACAAGAGGAGGAGGGATATCACACACATGATCAAGAATTCCATGTGACTCTCTTGGGATTGGGACAAGGTCCTCAACACTAGACTTTATCAATTCGTCCGATTCCTTTTCAGGAACAGTGTCAAGATGCTCGTCCCCCATAATAAAAGAGTGAGTGTGAATCTCGGGTGTGATAGCAGTTGTTTGAGATGGAATCTCAACTGCTGGAATATCAACTGACTGAGGAGGTTGAGAAATATTATTTCTAAAAGGATAAAAACCCTCCTCGTCATCATCATATAGAGCGGCCTTAAGAAATTGGGAACGCCTTAGAGCTGCATGCTCTAGGGCTAATAATTCTTCCCTTGATTGGCGGGCCTCTCGCTCTTCGGCAAGCAATTCTCCCATGGTCTTTTCACCACTCACTTGATTCTTAAAGTTACTAATCATATCCTCAAGTGTTTTCATTGCGGTTTCAAGATCCTGGGAGATTTCATGAGACAACGGCTCAGATGGAGTTTGAACCGTATAGTCTTTGTGGAGGTTGGAAATTGTCAAACATGTGAGAGTCATGATTGTTACAAGGAAATGGATTCCCTGTTTGACAATCAGAAGTGAAATGGGGACCTCCAGCATTACTCACAACAGTAAAAGCTGTTGAGTGCTGACAGTGAATCATATGGATTTTGGTCATATCAAAGTTCGAGCATCACCGGAAGACTGTTCATAGACAAACGTGTTTCCGGATTGACACTCAAATCCTTGGTGAGGACCTCCACAAAATTCACAAAGTATATGTTGGTCATATGATAATAAGTCGGTCATGGTGGGTAATTGGAAAAGTTTGAGGAGTCGTTAAATGAGTTAGGATCATAATCAAATGAATTCCTTGAACCACAAAACAAACAACTCCGTTATGGATATCATTACCACATTGTACACAAGTACACCAACGGAGGGGTGAACCATAGAGAGGCTCACCACAACCGACACAAGGAATAAACGATTGCATTTGAAAGTTATGAAGAGGAATCGGTTTATTCAAAGAATCATCAAAACCAACATGGTGATCCGAATGACTATCAAGTCTCGAAGAACATTCGAGAAAGATCGGGAGGTGGGACAAGTAGTGTGCTCTTAGAGCTAGCAATTTCCACCACTTCCGTTATGGTCTCCGGTTCTGGTTCTTGAGAAACGTGAAGATTAGGCAAGTCATGCTTGCTAGTCACCGGTTTTTGAACGGGTTCATCGTAATCAATTCTAATTCTTGACCTTTTTTCATCGACATAAATTTGTTCGATTAGATTACGGGCTCTAGATTCAAAGAGGTTTTCCTCGTAATCCTCGATGGGTGCTTGGGGTAGCCGACGTTTGAAGCGGTTTGTCAAGATTAGAATGTATTTCAGGTTGTGGCGGGTGGTCGAAATAACCTTGAAAAGTATTTTTGATGGATAATTCGCACGAATTGCAAAATTAAGCGAACTAGGACCTCCACACGCTCACACACATTTCGACGATGAAGTTGGACGAATGATGACATAAGAATTAAACATTTAGAGGATTAAGAAGAGAATCAAATGGTTGAGAGGATACGAAGAATAGAATTAAACGGCAAAAGAGGGTAAGAGAAATAGAATCAACGAATAAGAGGAATGAGAAGAATATTTTTGGGGTTTTTGGATAAGAAAATATAAACATATACAGATGGATGGTATGAACAAAGAGTGAATATCAAATTACTAATCGCTAAGCGTAGGATAATCAGACGACTCCGCAATGGCTAAAATTTGATCTGTGCTAAACAGTCAAGTCTTAAAGACTAAGAACTGCTCAAACACTAATGCAATTAAGATCAGAGGAGTATAGGGTCTCCCCGGGTCGTTATGTCCCAGCGAGCTATGCAATGGATTATCAAACGTATAGTGATCGGGATTTGAACGGAAAAGGAGAATTTGGATGATATTATAACTAAGGAAAAGCCAACACATTACAACGGCTTAAATGCAAATTAAAGAAAATTAAAAAGATAAAACCTATTAAATAAACGCTATCACTATAATTAAAGTGATGAACGTTTAAAACTTAAAACGTACGTTTAAATTAAAATCTACGCGACGTGCAAAATAAAAAGTGAAACTAAATCAATATTAACCCTAAAAATATGAAAATGATGTTTTTACAATCCTAATGATAAAAGAAAATTTATGGAAAAAGAAAATTATTTTTAAGACTAATTATCTAATTAAAAACTATTTTTAACTAATAATTAATTACCTAAAATATAAGAAAATATGAAATTAAGCTAGAAAAATAAGATTAACACTTGGCCACTTGTGAATGACAGACTGTAACAGACTTAAAACTGCTCAAAAACCAATACAATGAAATCCAGGAGAGTATAGGGTCTCCCCGGGTCGTTATGTCCCAAGTGGTACAATGGATCACCTCACGTATAGTGATCGAGGAATTTGGACGAAAAAGGAGATTTGGAATTATTATAACTACGGAAAAAGGACATAAACTACAAGGGCTAAAATGAAAATTAAAGGAAATAAAAAAGATTAAAAATATTAAATAAACGCTATCACTATATTTAAAGTGATGAACGTTTAAAACTAAAAACTAAAAACTTACGTTTAAATTAAAAATAACGTAAACGTACAAATAAAAACGTGAAACTTACACAATATAAATCCTAAAAATATGAAAAACACATTTTTATAATCCTAATTATATAAGAAAATTATTAGAAAAGGAAAATTATTTTTAAAACTATTATTCTAATTATTATTAATAAAAAACTATTTTAAACTATTTAATAATACTCTAAAATAAAAGAAAATATGAAATAAGACTAGAAAAATAAAATTAAAACTTAGAAAAATCTAAAATATGATAAAACTAATTTTAAAACAGAAAATATATTTTTTAGACTTTTTATATATTTATTATTAATTTAAAACTATTTAAAACTAATTAAAATGCTAAAAAATACTTTTTAAACTAAGAAAATTATGAAAAATACTTTTTAGGCTATTTATATTTATCTTAACCTAATAAAAATGAAAAACTATTTTTTTGAACTTTTTCTTAATTTTTTGTATTAAAAGCTATTTAAAAAGGATTAAAAACTAAATTAAATTAAGAAAAATAGCAAATGAACTTGGAAAAATCTGAAAATTTAAGGAAAACTCTAAAATAATATAAGGAATCTATGAAAAATGGAAAAACATGGGGTTGTGTGGCAGAATTGAACTGAAGTGCAAAGTGCTTATGGAATAAGCACTTGGATAAGCTAAAGGACACCAAAAGCTACCCAACTGATATGGAAGCTATAATAAGCTAAAATAACTGAAAAGAAACAAGTCTCAACAAGTTCCAACCACAGAATAGCTAGATGCAAAGATATGATGAACTGAGATAATAAGCTAAAACAGTGACAAGGGGTGCAACTTTAAGCAAAGAAATAAGCACACCAATAAGCTAGAAACCTAAAAACAGGACTTGGAACTTCTAGAGGACCTGGCCTAGAACCAATAGACCCAAGATCAGCCCTAGCCAAGCCCTTATGAGACACGTGCAAGCTTGCACGGTCGAGAAAAACTCGACATCGGTGAGCTTTGGAGCAGGGCAATATCGACATAAAAGACAAGCTATTTTGAAGCTTGTAGAAAAATCACAAAAATATGCTAAAATGAAAACAAGACACTAGAGCAATAGGGCTTTCTAAAACTATAAATTTCATTGAAATTGGTTAAGAAATGAGCTGGTGAAAAATCCTTATCACGACTCAAAACTGAGTTTTTTTGGAATTTTTGACTTTTGCACAAAACCAAAATTTTGACTTTCATGAGATTTGTAGCTAATTTAAGGACAGATAATGATATGAATACATGAAATAACACTACTGCAATTTATATCTAGGACATTTAAACATAAAATGAGCTTTTGACTTTGTTGAAAACCCCGGTGACTGCTAAGAACCAAAGATATGGATTTTTGACTTTTAAGCTAAAAAGGCTTAAGAGATTGACTGAATTGAGCATGAAATGGTTAAACAAGCATGGAACAACAGAAACTAAACACTTAACAAGCCTTAAAGGCAGTTTAAACTACAAATCCAAACACTCCTTTTTAAAACTGATATGGAATTTTAATGAGACAAACAATTGATTTAGCTAATTCCAATGATCAAACTTGACTTTCATAACCATAATACAACTAAATTAACATGTTTTACCCATTGGTGACCACAAATACTTAGTTAAGCATAAACTGCAAATAAACTTGAAATATTGAAAAAGAGAGACTAACTCACATGAATCCAAATGATGTTACAGGCCAAACCAGAACAAAGGACCACTATACTAAACCATTTTTAACCCAACTCCAAGCCTGCTTAACCCATTGACCAAATCTGTTCCATTTATGCACTTGTTTGACTTTTGTTGACTTAAATGGAAAATTGTTGGAAACTGTATTGTAGGCTTTTCAAAGACTATGTATATTTATTTAAGCTTAATTGCATGAGAAAATAAGCTTGTTCAGGTTTTAATATGAGAATATGCAATGGAGTCTTTCAACAGTTAACACAAAATACAAAGTTTAGTTAAACTTGAAAATTTGATTCTTGGAAACTGAATACAAAGCTGAAATTACTTAAATGTAATACAAGGAAAATGAAATTACAACATTTGGCTTTAAATTAAAACTTTAATTAAAAAACGATATTAGAGAAAAAATGAAAAACTAACTACTCCCTTTTTCTCCTTCTCTCTTCCTTTTTATAGCTCAAAAATCCTTGCCACGTGTTTCTGAGAGGATCCCACTTGATTCCAGATCATTTTGATAACTTTTGGTGAGATTTGGCCAAATTGTCAAATTTGGCGGGAAATGGTGTACCAGCTGGATGTGTTGAGTGAGGGGTGGAAAGATGCATTAAATGGTTCTTGGATGTTAGTAATAGGTGGGGGGACAAGGTAAGGTGAGAAGGAGGCTGGGTTGGTGGTATTGGTGGCTGGGCATGGTGGGAGCAGACAAGGCAGAGGGAAAGGTGGGAAAGAGGGTGACTTGGGTTGGTTTGACCAGATATTATAAAAGGGGGGGGTTCAATATCGGTTGTGAGGGTCACAAGGTGTGAAAGGGTCCAAGAGGTCACAAAGGTTTTAATAACACAAAAGGACCCATTTTGCCATTTCTGAAAATGAGGGACCTAAACTGCCAATCTTGCAAAGTTGCTTCAAGGGACCATAATTGACAATCTCAATAAGTATAAGGACCAATGTTGCCATTTTGCAATTTTCCGGGGGCCATTTCTGCCAATTTTGAAATTTGAAGGACTATTTTTGTAATTTCTCAAACTTTTTGATATTTTCCACCAAAGGACTAAATTTGACAACTTTTGATTTTAAAAGGACCTTTGGTGATTTTTCTTTTGAAATTTTGGCTCGGGGACTATTTTGACAATTTTATAAACTTGGGGACTAAAACGCAATTTTGCAAATTTGATCGTTTTCATCGATTTTGATATTTTTGCATTTAAAACACATAAAACACTGATTTGTGATATTTTGATCATTTTGATGTGTTTCTGAGTGTTTTCAGATGATTTTGCAGTCTAAATGGTATAAAAATGATGAGTATTTAGAGACTCATCACTTGCTATGGTGGAGGCTGCGTTGCTAGCATCCGCAGCAGAACTCCGCCAACTTTTTTCTCAGATTCTCATTTTCTGTGACGTCGCCAATCCCCTCTCTCTCTGGAATAAGCATTGGCGTCTTATGAGGCGACGCGTGCCTAGGATGCTATCGTCGGTTTGCATATGCAAGTGAATTTAAATGACGAAGAATTGCAAGGTGGGATTTTGTACGAGCTCGAAGGCATTCTCAGTTTCTATGGGAAATCGGTCACAGATTTCGGTTTACGCTTACCTCCGCCTAATTTGATGGCCATCCTTAGCAATAGGACCGTTATGGAAGAGAGGAATCATGATCCCGAAATCATGTCCCGTGAAAGGGGCAGTTCTGCCGAACCGAGCTCAACAACGAACGCTTTTTGATACCGTCACCGATGCGGTGGCGAATAATAGGCAAGCACTAATATTTGTATACGGTCACGGGGAGCAGGGAAGGCGTGCGTATGGAAAAGTATAATTTACGCTCTACCGGCAGCGGAAGATCGTCTTGGTACATGCATCCTCGGCATCGCTTCACTTTTACCGCCATCGGGTGTCTGCACACTCAAGATTCAAACTTCCTCTCGATCTTACGAACGAATGCATGTGCACCATCAAGAAACACACTCGGTTAGCGATCTACTTATACAAACCGACATCATCATGCGGGACGAGGCACCCATGAGTGAACGCATATGTTTGAGGCTCTCGAAGGACTTTGCGCGATTTACTTGCTCCATTTGATGTCTTTGGCAGGGAAATCGCCATTATCTTGGGGCGACTTTAGGCGCTTCGGTAAAGAAAAAGCTACGAAAGAGCAAATCATATCTTCTTGCATTACGCAATCTTACCTCTGGAAATATTTCAAGGTCCATACCTTAACGAGAAAATATGCAAACAACAGGCCATCTGCGTCGCCACGACAAAACCAGGATATTAGGGTGTTTTCTCAGTGGCTACTCGATGTCGGTAACGGTGTCGTTGGCCAACCAGATGAGACATATCCGAGAGAACACTGCGGATACATATACCAGGGCGTGTGCGTTTACCGATAATCTGCGGAAACGGCGGGAACTTATACATTTTATATATGACGACCATATATTACAGGCACAACAGCTGAGGCGTTGCAAGAAAGAGCTATAATTTGTCCTAAGAACGAGACCCGCGATTTGATAAACGCCGAGGTGTTAAAATGTTATCTGGTGTCGCTCACACTTATGTCGACAACGGCGAGGCCATCCCCGAAATAACGATGGTGGCGCGGCGAAGTTACTGTATCCAACGAGTATCTGAATACATTATCATTTTCCGATTCCGCCACATAATCTTGAACTGAAAATAGGGCGCGGTAATCTTTGTTAGAAACTGAATCTGGTAGGAGGTCTATGTAATGGCACACGCATGATTGTTCGCAGAGATGCTTGCTAAGGTCATAGAGGCTAGGATTGTAACAGTACGAGAATGTTACAAAAAGTATTTCTTCCCAGAATAATGTTGTTTAACGAGAAGTACCGCCATTCATATTCAAGAGGAAACAATTCGATCAAAGTTTGCTTACGCGATGACTATTAACAAAAGTCAAGGCGGTCTTTGAATAGGATAGGCATCTATTTGCTGAACCGATATTCGGACACGGCCCGCTATACGTGGCACTTTCAGAGCCATCCACGAAGGACTAAGGATCGCGGCGGTGATCAACCAAACAGGTAGTCAAATGTGACGAAAAATATCGTTCTGGGATTTTCTAGAAAACATTATCGAGTCGATGTTTTCTTCGTAACAAATCGGATGTTGTTCTATGTTTTTTGCCACCGTCCTGTATAATAATAATATACCAGTAGTTACCGTTACATATGTGGTTTTCGTGTTTAGTCAATGCACCTTTTAAAGCGGTATCATGTCTCTTTTTAGTTTAGTCAATAGTTAGTTTGCCGACCATGTCTATACTGATTTCTTAGGTATTTATTGCGCCCGGATCAATGCCTTTACATAGGAGGTTACGTCCCTTAGGGCAGCCGTTATAATACTAACACTATATATACTTCTTAGTTACATTCCTATTTCATAGCTGTATCTTGGATTTGCACACAAGGAAAATATGCTTCCGTTACCAATTCGATGACGTGGCGTGCTTTCACGGAACATATCCATGTGTTTAGGTGGAGTTTTAGGATGCGAACCAGGGTTTCCGTGACTCGCTTTATGAATTGCTACACACATCCATTATGTCTTTTTAGGTATGTGATAACAATATGGTTTGCGTATTAAGGTAAACACATTGTGTCAGCTCTCTTGCTGTCACTCACTAGCCGTCGTTATGTGCATGTCATAATGTTGCATTTCTATGATTCGCGTGTTGCAATTTTTCGTGTTGTTTTGTTTATAATATTAGCGCTGTGATTTTCGTTGGTCGTCTTTTGTATGCGGTGAAATGTCGACCGGTCGTGATCTAGCTGCGGTGCGCTAAATCCGAGGAAAAACCTATGGCATCTGTAGAAGTGGTAGGCGTTGGGAATATGAAGCCGTCCGGACATTGGAAAAGCCGTTCGTGTCAAAGTATATCGGAAATGGACCGTCATTTTATTCCGGGTGCAAAACGGCAGTGTTGACCTTTATTTTGCTTCATCAGATGGTAATACGTAAATATCAACTTTATTAACACATGTATAGGCGAATTCCGATCACTTACGGCTACCATGCCCATTTTCTAGGGGAGCAATTCGGGCAAACGCGTGGAACCTCGGGGCGTGTCGTTTGAGAATACTCAAAACAGGCTCGCATATACAATAACCGGCTTCGGTTTGCAAGATGCTAAAAAGTGGATGCAAACTCTTCCAAACAACTTCATACCGATGCTTGGAAAATTAACCGATGTCCGCCATTTTCGAGGGTCATTTCCCGCTCATCACTTTAGGTTTGCGTCATACGATGAGCCGCCATTGCGAGCGGAACCGATGATGATGTCATCTTAACGGTATGAAAACTACGGCGTAACTAACACATCGCGGTTACATGTTCTCACAACACATTCGTAAGCTTGATTACATTGGTTGCGTGCTCCATATAGGCGACTGCGGCGACTGGGTTGGCAACCAGCGAACGGTGATATGGAGAGACATCATTCTCCGAAACTTGGAGTAACCGATAACTATTCATGTTCACGTCCACTATGTTTAGGTGGAACAACAACTAATTCATTTACTTTCATACAGGGGAAACACTGTGCGCTTTACTCTTTGGAATGAAAAGCACGTGACTTCGACCGCGGATGCTTTGAGAAGGAGCCAAAGCCAACGGTCATGGCCGTTAGCTCTTGCTGGGTCAAAACATACGGAGGTAATATCATTGTCATCAACTGTACTTTGTCTTACTTACGGACAACTTATTCTGATTACCATAGTCAATTGGACAGGATTGCAACTATCGGCTACTGTTGCAACCTCCTATTATCTGAACCCAGCGATTCCGGAAACTGACTACATACTCAGCATGTAAGCCACCGTTTGTACAATAGTTTTTCATTAACAATAGCCCCTCACTCTATTGATTGTCACGCTTTTTAAACATTACCAGCTACGCTTCCACTTTCTCAACCATGGTAATCCATATATGGTACTTTCTCAGGTATGCTGAACTCCTTACACCACCGGTCATACAAAATGTGCGAACCCAACGATATGACGACATCGAGCAGGAAAAGCTAAGAAATAGGACGACGGTAGATGAGTTGCTACGTGAAGATCCGCGCAACCAAACGGTCAGGCTCTTACCTTATACAAAAAATACAATACACAAAAAATAGGCTAAATGATTCATTATCTTATCAGAATGTTAGATTCACGGTTGTCGCGACCATCGTATGTCGCAGCGCGGAAGACCATGGTATTTTCGACGGTGCCGCGGTATGCCGGCACAAAATCTTTGAAGATCGTCTTCACGCCACGCAAACAACCGAGCCGAAGAACCAAAAGACTACAGGTCAGCACTTTGTTGCCTCAATTTCAATTTCACTAGCAGTGCTACCTGTGACACTCTCGCACCCGCATCCATATCGTTATCTCATAATTCCTCCGTTTCTTTGTTCCAGCTATTGCTTCAGAATGCCTATTGCTGATGAAACTGGAACACTGATGCTAACGTGCTTTAGCAACGAGGCACATTCTTTGGTGACCGAGTGCAATAAGGTTGTATCGAGAACAAGGACACCTGACCCGTATACATTGCCTCCGGTGCTCAATGAGCTTGAAGGAACAACGCATCTGTTTCAATTGCACTTTGCATCGGAATCGACCAAGGAAAATCGAGTCTCACAACTGGACCGCGGTCATGGAAGCTGCCAACACTTGCTACCGCACCTCCATGAAGAGGCCATTAACCAACCATTTATGGAACTCGCAAATGAGGTAGTTTATCTAACGGTCCGAAGATGAGACGAAAAGAGTTACTGAAGGCTGCTGGCGTCGGCGACGGTGGTCGATTACACCTCTTGCATCCAATATTCGCGTATCGGTTGAGGCGCCACGAGGCCACTCCGAAGGCCACGACTGCGCTACTGCTACACCACTTTCCAGAAATCTTTCAAGTATCGGATCCGGTTACCATAGGGAGCACCTCACGGTATGCAACAAGGCACCGGTAAAATACAGGCCACAAAGCAACCTGTTCATAGGCGACTCGAAATCGAGCCGATAGACCGACCATATACGGCCGCTAAAAAAGCGAGACAAGAATAGCATTGCGGCATGTTACTCATCTCACCGGCAACCTTAGCAATAATAATTTTTCTGCGAGTAATGAGCTCGTATAAATTACCGCACCTAGCACTTTGCATAATGACTCTTTTATATGTAACAAAAAACTATGGCCTTGTCATTGCACAGTGCAATTCTGATAACCTAGAATGTAAATTAATATAAATTCCGTGTCCTTATGCTATTCGGATCCAACTGCTGTATGCGCCATGTTATTATCTTTGAAATGCGGTATGTTTTTAGCATTTATTTGCCTTTTTGTGATTATTGTAGTCGGTGCTGGAACGTCGAACGCTCAATGCACATTGTCTCATATGACTCCAGGTCAGTTGTTATCGCATATATATTGGTTTTTCTCTTATTTTCTTTTCTGACCAATTAGTTAATCGAGTGTTACTTTGTAGCGAGTAATCGTCGGTTATTCAGCCGTTTCAAAAATGCATTAGTGAGAATAATGAGTTAGAAGTTAAAATGGAAGGTTTTAATGCTTTGTTCGAATTGTGTGTAGGTGTATTTCAAGATTAATGGATTGTTCTTACAAGTGGATTTAATAGCCATTAATAAATCGATTTTAGTTAGATATTAGTATCTTCGGTTCTTAAGTAAAGCCTCAGGTACACAAATTACATGCATCTTATAACTGTTGTTTTAATTTTGTATGATTAACATACCATAGCAATTTCTATCAAACGCAGTACTGAAATTGAGTATTTAGAGCTGATGTTTAACTTTGATGGAAGGAATTGGTGCTAAAGTTTGATCAGAATTTTGTTAGAATTATAGGATATAGAACTAATGTTGTTAAACACGACAACATATCTTCTATGTATAGGTGGTCATATTATAATTTCCGTTCAGTATATAAACAAAGTTATATGATTGTTAACAATATTTATCAATGAGCATGAAGCTATGATGTTACCCATGAATGTGACTACTGGTCTTTTTAATATTTGGATTTTGATGTCACGTTTAAGTAATAGGCTCATATGAACCTTTGGTGCCCATACACTAACAGTGATTAGCATTTATGCGTGTGTTATACTTATAGATATAGGCCGAGAGGGTTGGTCACGATGTTATTGGGTAGCCATGTACTGTTGTAATCAATTATTAATATATTATAATAGGGAAAATCACACAAAAAGGTATAACACTGTGTGTTTGCAGTAAGGAGGTAGAAGAGGGAATCATGATTCCTGGCAAGATGCATTGGTGACTTTGTGATTTGAATGTTGATCTTGAAGAACCGCAACTCCTCATCTTAGTAACTTTCATCGTCTTCTTTTAGATTCTAATTATAGGTATAGTTATGAACGTAAAATTTCAAGTAGATGCTTTTAAATATATAATCGAGATTGGTTCTAATTGTGTTGCGCTGACCAAGCGTGGCGAATCGAGAGCTTATACAAGTAGATGCTCTCACCGTGGATGAATTAAAGAGCCATCTGAAAGTAAGCTTATTTTTCTAACTTCCTTTTTCAAATTCTTTTATGTTCTATACAAAAATTGAATAGTCTTTTTGGTACGCTAACGTAGAAATACCGTTTTCGTTACAAAATATTTCCATCCGGTGTTACTTCGGAGCTTCATGGGTCCATTCACATGGTCATTATCTTGAAAAAATAAAATTCTCAGCCAGTTCTCCTATTGGACCACTCCTTGACGCACCACACCTACTACTTCTACCACCGGTGGCGATAGTATGAACGACGGTGAAGATGAGAGATTCGAGAACAATTCTTTGGAAAAGTCATGATTACACCTCGGGCAAAGAAACTTATGTATAGATACTAACATAATCTATGCACTGGGCTCTGCATGACCTATGTGTATGTATTTATGCCGTTAAAACCATGTCGCAAACCAACAAAAAAATATAGGTGGTAAAGTTTTATTCTCAATTTATAATGATACTATGGTGATGATTTATTCAGACACTTTCGGCCCCGCATGGTGCTTCAATTTCACGGTGGGTAGTGTTCGTGAAACCAGCGTCTTTCTACTGGAATGGATTATGTTGGACAAAGCGTACCTTCTTTGCGATAAACTAATCCAGGCCATCGTGAAATCACGTGGTAAATTTCACCGTATGATTTTCTAACATTCATGAACCATTGTATCCTTCATGTGGTTTTCTTTCCTTTCCTTGCATGTGTACCTTTTTGCACCATTTTTATTCCACACACTTATTCGACATTTTTTTTCCGGCAGTAGAAACAAGCTGCATTTAACGACCTCGGAGAACCTTTGCTGGTGATTATCAAGACTGTCGACCTCCTTCAATGCTTCTTATGGCTGAACCACCATGGGGCCCCACAGGTCCTGATCAAAGCGCCACGCCAATTGGTAACGAAGTGATCTTTGTCCTCTGTTACAAAAAACGACATAAAGTGAGTCTCTTTACTACTCATTCTAAGATGCCAAAAGTCATCTACGTATTATTGTAACATCTGCTTGTCTTTTTTCTAAAGCTTGGGGTATACCGGTCTACTATTATGTATCGATAACAGACTCAATCCGATCGCTTTCTCTTAGGTCAATACATCGACAACTTTCCATACAATTTAACGCAGAGCAGGTATACCGAAAAATATAAAATGCCCCGCCGCAACGCGGCGGCATCGAAGCAATCCTTGTTGTGTCAATGCTCAACGGCTCACTTTAAATTTTTACTAATGGGCCTAAACGAGTTAACGGGATGCATTTTACATAGTATGTGTGGACTTGACAAGCTATCAAAGAGTCAATAGACATTAAGTGAAGAAAGCAAATATGGGCCTTAAATTTAAAGTCTAAAGCTACAATCAAAGGTGTATACGTTTGAGTCATTGAGTGTTTGACTAATTTTGTAAACTCAAACAATATCTAACCTTTGAACTTTGGAAATGTATCAAGAATGACTTTGGATCATTAAACAACTATGTATTTCGTTGAGTTAAAGCTAACCTTGTTACAAGTTTACAACTATACAAGTACATGGTTTCCGAAAATACAATGTTGATGAGTATGCTCTAATCCGGTTTTACAATCATAAGAGGGGGCATATTTGGAGATCCAAGGGATTTTAAAGTATTCACATGCCTAGTTAAATTGATTTATCGCCTAGCAACACTTGCAGGCAAGCCCCTAGGTCAACACAAAGGAGAGACTAGCAATCACGTTTGTACAATAATTAATTGCAAGAGTACTGAGTACGCATGAGTCGTTGGTAAAAAACTTTTGTCACGTCAGCAAAACACTCTATGACATCATATTTGGTGCCGTTATCTTTGGCACCAGAAATTGTGGTGCCGCTGAACAATTTATTATTTTTTTTTATTTTTTTTTTTCATTTACATAATTTATTTAGAGATATATAAAATTAAAATTAAAAAGATTAATTAAAAAAAAGACATTACATAGAAATAAAATAAAAAAAAAAAACGAAAAAGACATTAAAAAAAGACATAAAATTAAAAATACATAAAGTTAACTAGTTTTCGGTTGGATAATTTGCCCGGATTCGTGCTTTTTGGGCATTGACGATAGCCGCGTCGATCAGATTCATCTTGCTTGTGTCCATTTGTAGCACTCGCTAGTCCTCGGCTATCTTTTGAGAATTGTATAAATTAACTCTCGCGAGTGACTCTCGTTCGATAACATCCATCTTTGCCTTGCGGTCTAACTCGTATTGTTGTTGCATCATTTCTTGAAACATTGTCGGGTTTGAACCGAAACTAGCGGTCGAGTTTGACAAACGTTGACTCTTAGAAATTCGGTACATGACGTCTGGCTGTGGCAACGCGTCTGCTCCAAAATGCTCGGGTTTCTCGTCCGTAACCCGAAGACGATTTCACATTGCCAATGTCGATTCAAGATTTTTCCACTTGTGCTTGTCTTTCAAAAAGCCCCAAGCGCTATTGTGTTTAAAGTCTAAACCCGTCGCTGCTTTTATACTATGTATGCACCCTCGTTATAAAATCTTTATCGTTCTCCCCACTCATAACACTCGTTTCATTCACTAACGAATTCCAATTGGTAACCTCTCGATTCATTTGAGTCCATTTTCCCGTCAACATGTTCTTGGTACGAATAGTGCCGTCAAGATGTTCTCGGCTTCCATATTGTATATGTTGTGAATTCTATACCAAAATGTATCTTTTGATTGATCCGCACCCTTTTTTGGATCCTCGGAAATTTGAATGAAACACTCCGTCAAAAGCAACTCCTCGTCTTGGCTCCAAAGGTTACAAACTCGAGTACCATCTTGCGGTTCTTTGGTTTTTTTCATCTTTGTCTTCCCCTTACTCTTCGTCTCCGTCTTTTTATTTTTTTTCAACGTCGGGGTCGGGACCGCCTCTTCTTCATCTTCATCTTCATATTCGTCTTCGTCTCGTAGATGGAAGGATGCATAGTCGGAATTTGGTTGGGAAGCGGTGCCTTGGTTTTGTTGTTGTTGTTGCTGTTGAGAAAATTGAATATGTTGTTATTGTTGTTGCAATTTACATTGACTAAATAGCATTTGTTCTTCGGGATTCATACAAGGGTTTGGGAAGGTGGGAACATAAGGCATTTGAGGGTATGGAGTCAAAGATGAGCCCGGATTGTTGGCCGGATTCAAAGACGAGCCCATCATTTGGTTCGAATGGTCGGTTAGCATATTGTTAATCCATGGTGAATTAGGATTCATTTTTTTTGAATTTTTTTTTTAGAGAAGTAGAGAATAATATGTTATAAAATATATTGGAAGTGTGCGAAGTATGAATAATAAGGAGGTATTTATAGGATTTTTAAGGGGTAAATTTTATTTTATTTTTTATTTTATTATTATTTTTTTTGGTATTAAATGGTGTCAAACGGCTATAAAATCGTTGCCAAACGTTCCTTTTTTTTTTCAACGTTCAAATTGAAAAAAAAAAAAAACCTTTGGCGTTGGTACATTACCAACGACGAGGAAGAACAACATGGCGGTGGTACGGTGCGCTGTTGGTGGTTTTGGGCTGGAGGACAACGCGAGCTCACGAGCTCACCGTACCTCTTGCTCTAAGAGAGGTGGCCGATGGCTTGAGCCATCATCGATGGGGCGAAGACCACATCGATGCCCGGTTCATGAGTTGTGGCGCCATAGCCACCAGCCCACGCGATGGTTTTTTTTTTTTTTTTTTAAATGTGAACATTTGTAAATGGGAGGAAAAAAATGGCTGTGGGTAGGGGTGTCAGTAGGGTCGGGTTGACCCGACCCGAACCCGAACCCGAACCCGATAAGGTCTAATCTGGTCTGGTTAATCGGGTTAATAAAACTAGTCGGGTTTGTTTGACCCGAACCCGATAACCCGATAGTGTTATCGGGTCGGGTTAGGGTTGAAATATTTTTCTTATCGGATTATCGGGTCAACCCGATAAGACCCCGAAATGATACTTATTTCTTTTCTAAATAAAATCTTGAGCCAATTAATCTTTACACAACAAATATAATACATATGGTATAACTTTATGTCAGTAGTAAAACACTATGATTAATTATATATGTTAGTAGTACAGTAACATTTTCTCTAACGTGACAAGAAACATTTCTTCAATAATTGAAATACTATTATGATGTACATGAATTTAACTGATATAGTCGTAGTATGTTCATGAATACTTGTTGACATCAAATACGAGTAACTTTTACCCGAAGACCATCAAACATAATTGGTAACAAAATTTAGTTGTATATCATATGCAGTAACCCAATCACGAGATTTTGATGTGCTTAAAAACATTAATTTCCATGTTTTCAAAGGACAGTATTCATGTTACAAATAATTATTCTGTTGAGCATGAGTATATATAAATTGGTATTTTATTAGAAAAGTATATAAGCTTTGTATCTACAAATTTATTTACATAGAGATGTATTTATTTATAACCCGACAACCCGAATCACCCGACCCGACTTAACCCGACCCGATAAACACCCGAACCCGATAACCCGATATCTTGTCGGGTCGGGTTGCGGGTCACTTTTCAAAAAATCAAAACCCGACTCAACCCGACCCGATAAACCCGATAACCCGACCCGATAACACCCTTAGCTGTGGGGCTTAATTTTTGAACCTTTTTTTGCATTAGATCCCACTTTTTACAAAATTTTACCCTTTAAAAATCCTATAAATACCATATTATTTTTTCAAATTTTACATACACTTCCACTACCTCTTAACAACTAAACAGCTATGAATCCCATCAACAATGGTCCCAGCTATGATTATTATAATATTTAGGGGAATTGCATTTATATCCCTCCAAAGGTGAATAATTCCATATATATCCTTCTTACAAGTTTTTGATGCATATAGTACAATGGTTTTTATGCATGCAAAAGATATATATGCAATTTTACATCTTTGGAGGGATATATATGCAAATGACCTATATATTTATTTTAAAGACGACTCGAAACAATATATACAGGATTTTGAAGCTTATCAACAATTTGTAGCTTTGTGTAATCAAGAAGCCGGGGGTTCAGGTCCTAATACTAGGACATACATACCACGTGAACAAGAAGAGGCGGAACGACTATTCGATAACTATTTTGGCGACGAAAACAATCCTCCTAAATGCCTTTGTGAGAATATTTAGGCAAAGATATCGTATGAGTTCTAAACCTTTTAAACAAATAGTCCATGATATTACCAGTTACAATGCTGATCCTCTTCCTGAATACTTCACTTTTTTTACATGCGATTGTATGAGTCATTTAAAAATTAGTGTTATCACTAAATGCACATCCGATGTGACAACTTACAAATTTTCAGGTAATTGCTTTTCTACAAACTCGAAACTATTTACTTTGAACGACTAGTTTCTTTGCTTTTACGTTAACCGTTAGGTTAAATCGCGTAAACTAAAATATTACAGTAAGTAAATACCAACAATGTTCAAACTATTATTTTTATCAGAAAACTTGAAATATTACTTTACTCACATTTACGAGCCTGCTTAACTCAAAAACGAGAAGTTATCTTGCTTACTGTGAAAAACGAGTTCGGACGCGTACGGACACCAAACTAGGTATAGTTTGCATCTAATAAATACGTTACAGTGTCAATAAACTTGTTTTCATAAAAACGCTTACAAAACTTTATTTAGCCGACGCCCCCTCCCCTCTCCTCCCATTGGACCAAAATAATGTTGTTGGCTAGTGTTAATGCTATATGATATCATGTATCTTGTTTTCACATCTAACATAAAACCCTAATCATATTACACACTTCCCACTACTTTACACACACAAAAAAATTACTCCCTCCTCCTCTCCCATTTCGTACGAACCAAAACACACCCTTAATCCATTATTTTTCAATCTTTGAAGAAATAAGTTGTACTTTCGAGTTTAGAACGTGATTTAGTATAGTTCTTGGGTAAATTTCAGGTTATTAGGGTTCTTGAGCACACTAGATCTACAAATCTTTTCTCAAAATTGTAAGTGTTCATTTACTCAAATCACTTGTACTTTCATTTTGCTTATGGTCTAAAATTCACTAAAGTACAATTTGTTTGTGTAATTTGCAAGCAAAACAAAAGATCTTGATGTTTATACATATATATACATGTCAAGCCTTAGGTTTTTGTATCACCATGTTTGTGCTCATTTTTGCTTAATCTTTATGACCTAAACTTGTTTACGGTTGATTTGCGGTTACTTTGAAAGTTATATTGTTATTATTCTTGATTTAATGAGATATTGTAACAAATTGGTGGAAGGAAAAACTAGGTTAGATTGGAGTTATTGACTTGATGAGAATATTGCAACAATCGGTGGAAGGGATTAGGTTTAGCGTGTTTGTGTTGTTTGCGGTTGAAAAATTAGATTAAGTGACGATATATACACTTTAATAACTCGTTGTCCCAAAACAGCAAAATCATTAAAATGAGCTCATAATTTTCAACATTATAATAAAGAAATAGAAACTAGACTCTATAAGTTAAACGTGGTCGCTTGAACCACTAAAAACGAACTTAAATCGAGAAAGTTCCGATATTTTCAAGTTACGGCGAAAAATATACTTTTTACTAGAAAACCACACTATTAGGTAAAATGTGTTTTCATAAACTCTGAAATGGTTTTCGGAACATTAGAAACGGGATAGTAAAGTACGATTTTACGAACAGGTCATGCCGAATTCTCTAAAATGACTATATAAAAACTAAACTGACAAACTAGACTTTATAAACATATTTTCCTTATAAACACGTCGCATGGAAGAGACTAGACTTTTATAAGCAATAAAATGGTTATTTTTTTGAAAACTCGATAAAAGGACGAAAATCAAAAGACGAAATATTTTTATAAGCTAGAAAAGAGTATTATTTGAAATACTTAGAATAAAACTAGACTATTTTACTACGAGATCATTTAAACTAGTAAACATGAGAACTTTGGTTGAAGTGTCAAAATTTTAAAAATTGCATAACTTGACAAAAAATGTATTTTTACTTATGAAACTAAAGCACAAACATGTCATGGTGATACAAAGTCTAGGAAACACTTTTACACTTATTTCATTTCATATAGTGTATGCTAAGTCGAACCATACTCGCTTAGGTCGCTTGTCGGAGCCATTACCTTCCATACCTAGACATACTTTTCCGGATTATTACTTTACTTGAGGTGAGTTCATGGCCCCTACTTTACTTGTTTAAATTACTTTTTGGGTGACAATACATGCTCGATTTACTTAAAATCAATTCTCATTTTACTTAAATTCATGATTTTTTACTTGAAACATTACTTGTTTTACCTAATACTTGTTCGGTTTCTCGAACACGTTACTCATTTACTAGCTACATACTCAATTACTTTCTTATGGACACAAGTACTTAAAATATTTACGTAAGTTTATGATGCGGATTATGCAAACAAAAAGTTTTACAATCATCCTAAGCAGAGTACCTAACCGTTGTAGTGGAGTATAGGAAAGACACGAGGAATTGGTCGTTCTCTTGGGGAATAGTGAGGTAGGCTCGAAGTGTATAACATAATATTGTATTTTATATTTTATAGAAAGCAATGTAAAATCTCGGGGCTTAAAGAGTTTGGTTTTTATAACTAATAATTAAACTAAAATAAACTAATTAAACTAAATATGCAGAAAAGTAAATTGATGAACTCGTATGATAGGTAAAGTGTATTTACTTAGAATCTTACTACTCCCTATTTATCTCCTATTGATTAGTCGAATTGTCACATCCATGTTTTAATTAGAGAGTTGTATTCCTTAATATCAATCGCTAAGGGTTGTCAATCCCTAACATTATGAATTTTGTTCTCGTTGAGGCTATCTCAATGTCATTGAACGCAACTCACGCATTAAATACAATGAACGACACAATAATTATATAGCTGGGTGTTTAGTCGGACGTTCAAGCTAATATCTATAGATCTAGCCAGTTTTCTTACTCCTAACACTAATAACAACTAATCAAAACAAGATACGACAATCAACAATCAATAATTAGGTTTCGTGTATTCCTAAGTAAACACTAAATAGTTCAGCCTATCATGTTAGATCGAAGAGAAGACAAACAAGTAATCACACAACGTATAGACATATTGTATTGATTAAGGATTGAATAACGTATCTTCAATACATGAGAGTTATGGGGGCTAAAAACCCTTACAAAAGCTATAAAATTCAGCACCCAAAGTTACTACAAAGTGGTCTCTCCAAGTTCATCCTTTACAATGAAAAACATACGAAAAAATATATAGGAATACAATTGTGACGTCGTCACTTGCAAGTTGGGACGACGTCAACTCGCCGTCATTGGGGTTTCGAGAACTATAGCCACCTTATTGTGACTGCGTCGCCTTATAGGATGTGACATTGTCGCTCTTCAGTTTCTTGGTCATGACGCCGTCAGCTCAAAGCCGTCTCCATCGCCTAAAGCGTCGCATGGAAAATTTATAACATGATCATCTTCGTTAATGTTCAAGTGAAGACGTTACCTTGTGTTTGTAACGCCGTCTCAGCTCTTTTTCCTGATGTTTTTCTTGACTATGTCGTTTCTTCATTTACTTGTCCAATTGAGCCAAAAACGCTCCATTTTCCATCATTCGTTTCCCGAGTACCTAAAACTCAAATAGAATCGATTAAGGGCAGTAATTGATCGAATATGTACGGATTTGGAGGCTAAATGACCCCTTAAAAATATATATAAATTACACCTCATCAGTTTAGCCCCACTTTTACTCTTTTAATACTTGTTTTACAAATTTTGGGGTAAGAACATGCTTGCTTTTACTTTGAATACAAGTACTACTTTTAAACTGTTACAAATTAGCCTAAGTAGCGATAACCCATTATGCCCACTATCACGAACCTTTAGTTTCTGCGGGAAGCACGAGTGTTATAAATAGATCTATTGGGGTGACTCCCCCGTTCGGGTTTACCGGATAGAAAAACGAACGTACACCATGTCGGAATCTAAGTGTTGAAGGTTAAACACTTACTGGGCCTTTATACTTTGTGCACTTACTTATATACTTAACTATCATAGCTTCGGTGTCTTGAGACTTAGCACAATCGTAATACTTTCCTTGACACTGTATTCGTTACAATGGTCATTAATACTTTCCCAGACGTTGCGAGTGAAGCAGTAGTCACTACTACTTTACTTGATATTATATGCGTACAATAATCACACTTGAAAACCTTGTGGTCCATAATACTGATTTACTTAAAGGTAAACATTTATTTTCATGACGTTGTGAGTGACCTTAATGGTCAGAAAGCTCTCCTTTTTGAATACACATTTCTTTTACCCTACAGTGTTCATTACATAAACTTATGAACACACCAACTTTATGTTGACACTTTTAGCATGTTTTTCTCAAGTCCGTGAGGCGATAACTTGCATTTGAAGCATTTGTGTCGCATGGTATTATGAAGACTTTGAAGCATTATATTACTATTCAATAATGTTTTAAAAATGTTTATGTAATTTAGCAATTTGCGATCTCTTGTTGTAATTCAAATTTCATTTATTTAATGGTAACTTTTTAAAAATCTCATTTAGAGGTAGTTTTTAATATAACTTGTAATTTTGCTTCCATGAAGTCACACCTCCGGTTACCTTTCCGCGGCGCTAATTTGGGTGGTGTTACATCCGCCATACGCTAATTGGCATACGGGTCATCACCTGATGTATTTGATGAGTACTTGAAAATTGGTGAACGTTCTTCACATGATTTTTTAATAAACTTCACTAAATGCATATATATATTTCATACATAGAAGATTTTTTAAGAAAGCCCAATTCAGATGATATCGAAAAAAACATACGAACTGCACGAAAAGGAACACGGGCTCCCGGGAATGCTTGGGAGCATTGATTATATGCATTGGGATTGGAGAATTGTCCAAAGGCCTTACATGCTCAATTCAAAAGGCGTGATCATATATACCCGACTCTAAGGTTAGAAGCCGTAGCGGATTATAGTTTGTGGATTTGGCATGCATATTTCGGTGCTCCGGGGGCAAATAACAAGCTCGATGTTTTATATAGTTCACCATTATTTAGTGACTTTCTTGCTTAGAGTCGGGTATCTATGATCACGTCTTTTGAATTGAGATCCCAATTCAAAAGTTAAATCAATACGCTACAAAGAATCATGTGTTGTTGTATAATATTACATAACATGATACTTAAAGATCAAAAGTTCGACGTTACTGAATATAACGAAATCTTTGTTTCTCCACAACCGAACATTCAACGTATTTGGATCGAACAATGTGACTTACATATTATGAAAACCAAATAACTTCAAGATATAAGAGTACACAACGAATTTCGACAAGACATCGTCGAGTATTTATTGAACCTTAATCACTAAATTATATTCTTTTTTCGGTGTCGTTATTTTAAATTTTATTTTCATTTTATGTACTTGTTTATTAATGATATTTAATTCTAGTTAAATATATTGTGTTATTTGGAAAAAAAGACGGCACGAGAAAACTGATGCCATCAAAGACAAATAGTCTTTGAGGTGTCATCATTTTTTTGTGACACCGCTCCACGACATTAACACCTGGCTCTCTAATGCCGAGATGAGATAAAAAGAAAAAAAAATTGAAATCTAATAAGATTATTTCAGCCATTCATAATTTTTGATCGAATTCAAATAAAACTTTGATTTAAGATCATTTGAGGATAAAAGATTATTTACATACTAAGGGATCAATCTCCACTATCTAATTTTATTTAATTTAATAGATGAGATTAATCCCAACAATTTAAAAAACCCACTTTCATCATCTTTTTTTTTAAATATTAATAACTTTCAAACCGTTAATTATTAAGCGAAAAAAAAAAAAAAAATCATTGCGACAAGTATTTAATTATTTTTTCTATAAATAGGCTCTTTGATATACTTTCGACAAATTTTTTTTCTTCGTATTTTTCACCATTTTTTTAAGTTTTTTCGTTTTTTTACGTTACTGAAATTTGTATAAAAAAAATCATATATGATTAAACACTAATTTGAATATCACATGTGATATTAGTGTTATATCATATATGATATTAGTGTTATATCATATATGATATGTAATATCACATGTGATATTAGTATAATATCACATATGATATACATATCATATTACATGTGATATCACATATCATATATGATTTAACACTAATATCACATGTGATATTCAAATTAGTGTTTAATCGTATATGATTTTTTTTCCATGCAAATTTCAAGTAGACGTAATAAGATAAGCAAACGTGAAAACGATTTTTTTTTTCTTTTTTCGAAAGTATATCAAAGTGCCCGTCTATATAAAGATAATTAAATGCTCTTCGCGATGGTGAAATAATAAAATTCTTTTAATCTCAGCCATTGATTTTTTTTAGATGGATGGTGAAGATAGTCACTTGGTATGTAAGAAAAGTTGATATGTATAATAACTCTCCTCTAAAACTTTTACCCAACTTCAAAACTGATTAACTAAAAAAATGGTTGATTTAAATGCTTTCGGCACTAAAGTGATTGTTATTTTAACAAAAATAATATGATCACGGGGATCCTATGATTATAAAACTTTTCAGGATTCCAAGTAGGGGTGCAAACAAGCCGAGCTTTTATCAAGCAACTCGAGCTCGAGCTTGGCTCGATCGAGTCGAGCTTTTATCGAGCTCAAGCCGAGCTCAAGCCCAATATATTGGCTCGAAAAATATAATGAGTCGAGCTCAAACTTTTGATGGCTCGGCTCGAGCTTTTTCGAGCTTTAAGTAAATAAGGCTTAATTTGAATATTAACCTAATTATAAATAAGTATTCAAGTTATGGAAATCATTTTGCTCAAGTATTCAAGATCTATGAAGCTTATGACGTCTCGTGAACATATTTTGTTGAACTATTTTAGACATTCGAACCTTAACAAGTATTTACTTATTATGTTTCATTTTAATGTTAGACTTGTTTCATCTTCTTGACTCTTGACTCTTGAATGTGTGGCATCAGGTGACAATTTAGTCACATTTTGTCCAAGTTAGATACGATTCATTGGTTCAGGTGTATGTGTCACACCCCCAAATTACCTGTTTTGCAGCGGAATGGAATTCCTGGGGATTGACTGTCATAGCATCACAATCACAGTCATATTGAACGACCTAAAGTGTCGTTTGAAAAATACATCGTTTGATTTAATAAAATAATCAGAGTTTACAAAGTAGGTCCCAAAATCAACTTGTGCGAAATAAGTTTGTTACAATTCAAACGATGTTTTAAAGCACGAAACCCAGTGAGACGCGTCGTCACCACGACTCCATGAGGTGTCCAAATGCATGCCATGAAGTGTATACCTTAGATACCTGAGATAAAACATGCTAAAGTGTCAACACAAAGGTTGAGTGAGTTCATAGAGTTTGTTTTGAAATGAAAAGCCGTCCGAAATCGTTTATGCAGCAAAGGCATTGTAAATCGTTGAAATGTAAAGACTTCCAAAGTCGTTTATGTAGCAAAGGCATTGTAAATCCACTCCGCCCAAGTCCCCCATACAAAACTTGCAACCTGTGTGTTCACAACCCACCCATTGGAATGTGTATAGTTTATGTTCCAAACATATGATGTCAAATGAATTCACATAATAATGCATAACTCAATGTATCGAATCGCTTATGTAGCAAAGGCATTGTAAATCCACTCAGTTCCAAGTCCCGCCCATACAAAACTTGCAACCTGTGTGTTCACAACCCACGCCGAATGTATGTAGTTTATGTTCCAAACATATGAGTGTGGTTCAAATCGTTCCAAGACCGCAGAAGTCCATGAATATACCAAGACCGTTAGTTCAATGAATATACCAAGACCGTTAGCTCAATGAATATACCAAGACCGTTAGACCAATGAATATACCAAGTCCGTTAGTCAATGAATATACCAAGTCCGTTAGCCCCATGATTGTACCAAGACATGAATATAATATGGAAGTTCTAAGTGTGGCAACTGTTACTTGACTATGCATGACTAAGTTATTCGGCTAAACATGTAGTTCCAAACAATCATGATAGTTATGAAAATAATTGAGCATGTATCTCCCCCAAAACATTTATGAAAACAAGTAAAAGCAGGGGCTATGAAGACTCACTTGGTCAATGATGCGAAGACAAAAGTGAGTACACCGAAATGTAGCGTGAATCTTGAAAATGACCTATTATGAATGATATGATATGTCATGATGCAATGTAATGTTATGCATGCACCCATATGTTATTTATACCATTTACGGGTTTCGAAAATATTACCGTCGACGAAAAATACTCTTTTGACGTCTTGACCAATCAAAATCACTTTACATGTTTTTACGTCAAAATGTCATCCTACAATGGTTTTATAATGATTTTGGGTGAAATTACCACTTTTCGTCGCAAAACAATGTCGTCGGAAAAATCATGAAATTGCCAAAAATGGCTTTGGAAAACTAGTCGTAAAATGGTGTACGTCGATCGTTAGAGAACGAACCCGACGGTTTTGGAAAGTTTGTATCGATATCAAAAAGCCGTTCAGAGTTTTCGTTCAAAAGGTCTCGACACAAAGATAATAAGGGTTAAAGATGGTGGTTTTTGCTAATAGTGTAAGAAAATTAGTTACGCAAGTTTATGAAAAAGTGCATATCTTTGTCGCTTTTAATCCGTTTTCTACGTTTAATATGTCCTTAGCTTCGTATTGAAGTAAACTAATATATTTTTGAGAAGTCGAAATAATTTGTGAAGCTTAAGCCTCGTTTTTGACTCGACAAAAGTAAAACAGCTTTGCTGAAAATCCAGAAAATAATATATTTCGTCGTCAAACTTGTAAAATCCATAACTTCTTCGTATAAATCCGTTTTATCCGTTCAAGCGGCCACGGATTCGTTTTTAAGTATATTTTCTAAAAATCAAGGCCAAAGTTTAGTACCAACTGTCGGATTTTCCAGAAAAACAAAACAAGGACAGAACACAAAATATAGTTATCGAAAATAGTTTTTCTCGGACAAAACCCATTCTAATCCCTTCAAATCAACTCCAAAACTAATCTAATCCTACCATACACCTTCTTAGGGTGTCATGGGTTCCTAATCACCATCAAGACCAACCAATACCAAGGGAATAATTATAGGATGACCAATATGTATATATAACTCTAAAATCATGAAATAAATGGTATAAATCACATATCATGCATATAAGCTCCAAAATGAAAAGAAACATATGAAAATGAAAAGGAAACTTGAAAATGATAAAAACAAGCTTACTAGTGATAATGAAGAGGTGAAAGTAACAAGGTAAATCCTAAATACTCTTGGTTTTTATTTCAAAACCAAATAAAGATATACTAGATTGTTTATTAACTTGATCTTGCAAAATTTTGATCCCTTGTGCTCTAGGATGTGTGACCGGTTTTGAAGACCCAAAGCGGAGAGAAAAGTTTTATCTAATACTTGAAACTATGAGAAGTGAAATGAATGAATGAAACAATAATGTAGACTTGTTTTGTGTAAAGTTTGAAACAATCACTAAGCCATACTCTTCAACCATAATACACCCTCCCCAACCGGTTTTGTGGATCTTGTGTCCTCAAAATATTTAGATGCAACTTGTATATATTTGTTTTGAGTAAAATGTGCAAATACTTGACAAAAGTATAAGTATTGGTAAGTAAAGGTAGAAAATGTACAAGTGTTTTACTAAGTCAAAATAGAATGTAATGAGATGATAAAAATTGTAAAAATACATTCCTTGTGAAATTTGGGTGATAAAATAATTATCGTACAATTTTTAAGAAAAACGACGTAATAATTTAATTTTAACGATTTAAGTACCAAATAAATTTGAAACACTAGGAAAAACTAAAATATAGTTTTATAGGCTAAATGTAAGTTTAAAATACATCGGGATCATTTTTGAAAGTAATGGATTAAATATTCAAAATAATAACTCACGCTATAAAGATTATTAAATATAAAAATTACGCTTAAAATGAAAATGAAATGTCGTGAATAAATTAATGAGATGCACATGATGTCAATGAAATGTAGACTAATCATAGTCCATATGAAATGCAATGCGATGTCGATCATGAATTCACGCTAAACCTCCAAGGTTACGCTAATTTGAAACAAGTAAAACCAAGCCACTATAAATGTTGAAACAGAGACATGAATCGGGTCGAGAAATGACCTGAAAGTACGGGGTTGTCACATTCGGCCCATTCAAAAAGGAATTCAGTCCCCATCTCTGCAGCTAGTCTCGAAGTTTAGGGTTTGATATGGTAAACTTTCATTCTCAGCAAAACCCTCAAAGACGTTGGGTAACCGGATAATTACTAATCTCACAACTCATCAAACAAGAACTCGCGAGATTAGTTAAATCGAAAGCTTAGGTAACAACTTGTTTCTAGCTTCGATCTTTGCAACTCATCAAACAACCGCCACGCCGATCAAATCGGAAACAAGTGGTTTGAAGAAAATCTTTTGAAAAATTTGCCTTCGACATTGAATTAATTGCTTACACATATAAGCCTACATTACCCCTTCATCGCATGATTCTTCCCCTATTAGACATAGGTGATCCAGCTATGTATAATTTAGAGTAACTATGCAATGCTTGGACTAATCGACTCATATGATGTTTGGTGCTGAGTCAACTGATGTTAAAATTGTGATGAACATCGCAGGAGAGGACACATGGAGAAGTGTCGCAAAATGATAAAGTAAAAGTAGAAAGGAATAAAATCTCGTAAATGATATCGGAATCGAAAGGAAATAAAGTACTATAGATGAGAATATTTTACAAACGCAGTAGTTTAGCAAAAGTAGTACATATCAAGCAAGTTATGCAAAAGCTGATAACATGGAAGATTATAAAATTAAGCCAACATAGTACATGCGAGAAATAAGACCGTTAGTTCCTAACTTCTTCGGCCTCAAGGCCGTTGATACCCTTGACGAAAGTTCCTCCTCCTTCTAACATATATATAATATTCCTGGCGAGCACCTTCGACTTTGTTGACCTTGGTTTTGAGGACATTGACTTCGAGTAGTGTTCTTGTTCCCTACATCCAAGTTAACGTAACCATCGCTAGTTTTGCCTCTACAATTCCCCCGTATTGTGTCCTGCTTTTGACACTAGGCACTTAACAAAGGACAAAGTCCTCGCGGTGATGCCATGACGCATTGGCTAGTGGTAGATCTCCAAAGATAACCCTCGCCTTCTATTGGTGCGCAAAGAACATAAAACCATTGCGCCTTCTTGCCCCTCTATTCTCGTTGTTGATGATGGTTAGTGTGTTACGGTTTCGTTGTTGTTATTGGAAAACTCCCTGGTCATTTTCCCCATTTTCTTGTTGTTGCTGAGTTGGTTATCGCCGCTTGTTGTTTTGGTTGGTTGTGGTAGTTGGTGCGGTTGTCGGGTTGTTGTTGTTTTGCTGGTGTTGTGTACTTTACCCTCTTCACTACCGCCATGAGCTTTTGAGACAATCGGCCAGTTTCAATCAAGCCAAGGGTCGAAGAAGTCACGCCACCTTGAAAATACTTTCAGAAGGTTCATCAATGAAAGTCTCCTCCGCAGGCTTCCTCATTATCCCGAACCATAGACGGACATAACACTGCCAATTTTGAATTCTAATGTAAGTGTCAATATCATACCCACAAGTTTCTAGTTCATAGAACCTCGCCTAACTTTTCAATTCGCTAGCTCGAGATCAAAACTTCTTAGTCACCAACCTTGAATTGCTCCCAAGTGTTTGAAAGTATTTCCTCCATTCCAATCGTTGAGCATATGTGAATCGCCATCCAAGACAATGCTCCATCGGCAAGTACCGTGAGCAAATTTTGACCTCCAAATTTCATCATCCCGGACAGCTAGAAAATGCTAAAAACACCATTCCAACTTTTCAAACCATCGGTATCATTGCCGTAGTTCTTCATCCCTCTGGGAACTTGGTGGTTCGCCACTTTTGAAATCTTTGTACCTAACATTTCTTAACCCCGTGATCCTC
>OU343224.1:245996750-246075875 GCA_910596185.1 Chrysanthemum makinoi | reverse complement strand
CCAATGTGGAGAATGCCTTGTCACTCCCTATCACAATTTTAACATCGGTTGACTCAACACCAAACATCATGTTGATCCCAGTCGAGCAAACGATCTAATATAGAAACTGACTTAGAATAACAACTTATTAAGTATTATGCGGAATTTAACACTTAATCTTAAGAAGAAGAACAGTTAACATTCAACACCTCAATATTATTTATTAATACTAATACTCTTACAAGATAGGGTTTTGCAACCTTGAAGTGTATCGACCTTAGATATAAAACTTACGTATCTAATCTAACCTAGGACCTCCTTTTATAAGCCAAGGAGTCCTATACATTATACAATACGTAACCTACAAGATAAATATCTTTTCCATATTTATCTAATACAATAAACTAACCGACTATACAAAACACTAGCAATGGTTACAATATATCATCCGTGGTTACACATTACTACTAGCCGTGGTTATCTTCATCCGTGGTTACACTCTTCCGTCCGTGGTTATATCAAACTCGTCCGTGGTTCCAAAGACTTAAAGTAATTCATGATTCAAGGAACCCAAAACCCAACAATCCTCCCCTAAACTTGATACATTCCAAAGTAATTCTCAAGTTTCCTTTAAGCTCAAAACATCTCAAATGGAGGATGTAGCCAAACACTTATGAGATTTAAGAATTGTCTCATATTTCTTCAACAAATCATAGGCTTGACCATCATAGGGTAACAAACATCTTGATAATACCGTGTTTCAACATCTCGAACAATAATTTCTGGCTACTTATTCAACTGAGGATATTCACCTTCTACAAGCATGTGAATAATTTTTCCATAAATAGTTAAAACATGAACTCCACAAGTTTGATATAAAAACCATCTTGTTACAGTACCATTGTAGAGTCCTTTCCATTCAGTTTCATCATGAGTTGGTTCAAATAAAATCTTCAAATTATAATAGACCAGACTCTCATGATAATCATTTGGATGTACTTCACCAAACTTGTTCTTGTAAAGTCTCCAGAGATCCATCAAATCATCCCTTTCAAAATATCAAGCATTTGTGAAAAATTTATTATACTCATAAACTTCATTGTTGAGTCTTTGAATTTTCCAAACTCCTTCACTTCCATCATTAAGCTTAAACTCATAAGAAACAATTTGATTAACATCTACAACTTCTTTCAATCTTTTAGAATCGATGTCTTTGAATCTCGATTTTCTTTCTTTTACTTTGCATCCACTCATCATGCTTCTTAATCCACTCTTCTTCCTTCTCAGAATTCATTGGACAATAATCATCATGATTAATCTTCATACATCTTTCATAAATTTCAAGAATTCTTTCAAATGAACATTTACTAAGATTTTCGTAAATGTGAATGCCTGAATTCTTAATAATTTTCATTAATACATTCCTCATCTGAGCCATTGAAAGAGGTTTCTTTCTTATAACTTGCTTCCTTTCTTTACCAACCTTTCTTGCCCATTCACCTAAAAGCCTAGCTTTTTCCTTATCATCCAACAAATTCCATTCTTGTGCAATATATTCATCATTTATTTGTTGAGAAGCTTGAAGAAAGTTTTGAGATTCATACCATATAGCTAACATTCTCTGACTAGCTTCCTCTTCTTTCTTCTTTCTTTTCTCTAAGGCTTCTTGTTCTTCAAAGAACCATATTCTTTACAAACTCGTGCATCATAAGCTTCTTGTTCTCGCTTCTAGATTTAAACTTCAACTCGTATCGCAACCCCTTTACCTTTTCCAACATCGATTGAATCACCTTCTTCTTCGGGTTCACCAATAACTAAAGTTTTTCCTCCGGGTTTGGGTTTAGTTGCAGAGTTTGAACGATATCACGTGTGTAGAAATAGATGAATTTTTACTTAGATTTATCAAAGTACTAGCAGCTTCTTTCTCAACTTCTTTAGACTTAGGTGGTGATACAGAGAGAGTTGTGACAATAGTGGAAGTGGTTATAATAGCAATGGGTATGATTGTAGTAGGTATAGTTGTAGTGTTTATAGTTGCCATGTCTCATAGCATCGTGGTTAGAAGTGTACTAACCGTGGTTTCGCATATACCATCGTTGTTTGTGTTCAAGACTACATCTTCTACAACTTTCTTCACATTTTCAAGAACTGCCTCATTCCCATCTTTATCAGATACCAAAAATGTTTGATCTCCACTATCAACATCTTCTTCCATAGATACATTAACATCCTCCCCTCAATTCTTGCCTTCACTCCTCCCCTGCTTGGATACATCCTCCATATTCGAGTCGAAGAGGAGTTCACCTTCTTTTTCCTTAGCTTCCTCAAAGCAAAGAAGCCCGTGCCTTTTATCTTCTCCAAAACCAAAACCCTCGGCTTCAAGCTAATATCCTTTTCATGAAACCCACCAATTCCTTGAGATTAGAGATCGCTCCTCCATCTTGGTACATTTAGGCCACAATTCATTTAAGCGCTCAAGAATATCCTCCCACTTCGACTGTGTGAACCGTCCGAGAGGTGGTTCATTGAAAAGTCAAGATGTACAAACTCGTAATCCGCCAATTCATGTTCGTGTTCCAACCTATCCTCATCACTTCGAAATGTGTTAATCGCCCGAGAGGTGAATCTTTGGATATAGAAAACATAGCATCGCATCGAGCCCAACATCTATGCACCCTGGATTAGCCAAGTGGCTAGGGATTCCTCCACATGTGTTAAGTTCCAAGGAACTCTCCACATTAGAAGTTGCCAATGGTTGGGTCTTATTTATGTTTCCACTATCCCGACAAGATCTAAGCATGTATCAAGAGTGGAAGCCCTTCCAATCATGTCACCTTCACCACTGTGATGTACCTCATGAGCAACACCACTAGCACTAGCCCGAGGAAGCTTAGTGCCCTTCTTTCTCCTAGTCCATACAATAGGTGTAATATCAGTGATTTGAGGTGTACTATCAGTGGTTTGAGGTGTACTATCAGTGACAATCAGTTGAGTTTCAAGACCTTCATCAAAATCGATCAAGAGGCAAAGTAAGCATGTGAGGAAATAAAGGAACATCTCTAATTTGTACATTCTGTGGTTGATTCCTCATATGTGCAAAAACCTTAGGAAGCATATGATGTACTTCATACTCTCTAGAATGTTCAATAGGATCAACAATTTGATGTGCTACAATCAGTTGAACAAACCGAGGATACAAATAGTATTTACCCTTCTTCCTAATGTTTTGTACTAACCCCTCATAAATCATTCTAGACCAATTAAACTTCCTTCCCTCAGATAAACAAATAATAGCAAGAGCAATTTTGAAGGAAAGTCATTAAAACTCGTGGTCTTGTTACTCATACACATCAACAAGGTGTGAATCAAAAACTTCCATTGTTGTGAAAACAAACTCTTAAAGAATTGTACCTTTTCACCTCTATGTGTATATCCTAATCTCTAAACCAAAGAACAATCTCAACATCAAAGATTGTCAACCCCATCAAAGATCATCAAACCGCAAAACTTCTAATGATATCCTCAAGAATGTAAATAACATGCTCATCCACTTCGTAATCGAAACATCTCCACACCATCAACCGCTTGCAAGTGTAGCATTCTTCCAGAATTGATGTATGTAGGCTTTAAGAATGGTGGGTGTAACAGTTAAAGCATAATGAATGGGACTGTGAACTAAGAAATCAATCATTTGATGAAACCCTTCAGAACGAGCATTCTTGGTGAGAATGGCAACTAGGTTATGTGAAGTGGAATACTTTTCATCCATTTTGATTAAGGAAAATAATGATGTGAGTTGGTGAATTATGCAAAGAAAGTGATTAGGTTAAGGTTGAGCGCCAATTGGAAGTGGTTTGAGAATCAAATAAATGATCCGTCCGTGATTTGGGGAGAGTGATATAGATTCGCCAATGTTACCAAACAACCCCTGTACTATCCAAAACTAGACTCCATGCTATCCGCGGTTCCGTAACACTATCCGTGGTTACAACATACCATCGCCAGATACATGGGATCACTTCTTCCAAATGACCAAGAGATATAGCAAGTAAATCAACTCCTTATGCACCCAAAACCTTCATACCGGTAAGACAAAAACACAAAACCAACACAGAGTATAAAGGTTATTGTTGTCGTGGTTAGAAGAGCTAAAAGTGGTTCCAAAAGACCTATCCGTGGTTTGAACATGTAAGTCAATATGGTCAACTTCTAGAACTAATATTAGTCCAACTCCCAAGAATCTCATTAACTCCTCAACCACATTAAACCCGCCCCTTATTTACTTCCATAACCCTAAACCCCACTTATAAAAAGAACCCAAATCTTACATAACGCACACACCAATCAATATCAAAACCCTAATTACTTCAAAGTCTCCAATCAACTGCAATCACAATGTGGAACCCTAGTTGGAATAAACCATAAGTAGTCAATCTAACATCCTCCTCATCCTCATCATCATCTTCATCATCAAGTGAAGAAGGTAACCCATGGCAGCTTCTACCTCCTCCACAAGAAACAAGACCATTAAAATCTCCATTTCTTCCATCATCTCAAGATGACATAGTGTGGTGAATCCAAGTAATGCATCCGAGGACTCTGATGATTCCTCAAAGAAGAGATCTTCATACTCCCAACCTTCAAAGATCTCAACCCCAAACATGACCACGAGCAAGAAACCCACCACTTCCAAAAGACAGAGAGGTGGTTCTTGGTCTTCAAGTACCAAGTTATGGTGCTTCTTCACACATCGTAAAGGGAAGGGAAAAGGAAAATGGAATGATGCATTTTGGTGATATGACAATGTCCTTCGTGCTTCATCTAATGTGGTCATCGTCATCATCAACGCTTTCATCAATCCATCCTTTCCATTTTGATCCTTAGCATCCTCGTCTTAGTAGTCATGCATCTCCAGCCATTGAGATAGAAGGAATGGGTGGTTATGCAAGACTTCACAAACGCATATCCAAAGATCTAGTGTGAAAGATGTGAGCGATCATGCATATCCAACAGCATGTTAGATGTTGGAATAGATGATATGAACTAGATTAGGATTAGTAGATCATGTATAGCTCTTTTCTTGCATTGAAGTCGTAAGTCGTAAGCTTCTCTAATGAATGAATGAACACTTTGCATCACTACTTCTTTTACTTCTATAATGATCATTCTTGTATCTGCAGAATGGTTAGTGAAAAACAGACAACTAGCAGTGGTTTGAACCAAACTATCGCTGGTTAGAAACAAACTATCAGTGGTTAGAACCAAAAATAGCAAAACTAAGATTACATAATAACAGTTCAAGACATATACAAACCGGTACAAAACAATTTGAGAATTTAGAGATTAATCATTCCAATACTAACAACAAGATATGAAACCTCCCCACATCAAAAGCTTTGGTGAGAAGATCAAGAACATTGAAATCAAGATGGATTTTACCATTTGAATCAGCCTTTTCTCATTACAATCTCTAATAAAATGATGTCTTATCTCAATATGTTTAGTTCTAGAATGTAAAACAGAATTTTTAATGATGCATATTGTACTGTTATTATCAATGTAAATCTTAGTATGCATAAAATTGTACCCAAAGTCCAAAGAATTGATTCTCAATCCATAGAACTTGACCACAACAACTAGCAAGCAGCCACATATTCACTTCAGCTTGTAGAATTTGCCACAATAGTTTGCTTTTTACACTGCCATGAAAAATAAGTCTGCTTCCCAAAACTGACATCCTCCGTTGTAGACTTCCTATCCAAACTAGCACCAAAGATAGTCACTATCTCTGTAGGCCACCAAGTCAAAAGGAGAATCCTTTGAGTACCAAAGGCCCAATTTAGGATGACCCTTAAGATACCTAAAAATTCTCTTAACAAGATTCATGTGTGATGAATTAGGTGTGACTTGAAATCTTGCACACACACATACTGAGAACATTATATCCGGCCTAGATGCAGTGAGATACATCAAAGATCCAATCATGGACCTGCATAACTTCTCGATCAACTCGTACTTCCATCATCGTAGCAAGGGTTTCGAGTCTCCATTGGTGTACTAGCACTCTTCACATCCCGAAACCCAAACTTCTTCAAAACATCTGCTACATACTTATCTTGACTAATGAAGATACCATCACCCTTTGTTGAACCTCAGAGTCCCAAAAAGAAAGTGAGTTCTCCCATAGAACTCATCTCAAACTTATCATGCATAAGCTTCTCAAAATCTTTGCATAGCTCTTTATTGGTTGAGCCAAAGATGATGTCATCTACATAAACCTCAACCAAGAAAATATCATCTTTGTACTTCCTTATGAACAAAGTTTTATCAATCAGTCCTCTTTTAAACCCATTGTCCATCAAATAAGTGGACAGCCACTCATACCATGCCCTAGGAGCTTGATGCAAACCATACATAGCCTTCCTCACCCTCAGACCTTGTCGATGATCGATCTTCAAAACCGTGAGGTTGACAAACATATACCTCCTCATCAATTGTGCCATACAAAAATGCACTTTTAACATCCATTTGATACACAACAAAGTTTTTGAATGAAGCATAAGCTAAAAACAATCTAATAGCCTCAATTCTTGCAACTGAGCAAACACTTCATCATAATCCAAGCCTTCAGTTTGTGTGTATCCTTGAGCAACCAACCTTGACTTGTTCCTCACAACAATACCTCTTTCATCCCTTTTGTTTCTAAACACCCATTTTGTCCCAATTGCCCTCTTACCATTAGGAAGTTCTACCAATGTCCAAACCTCTTGAAGTTTGAACTCAAGAAGCTCCTCTTGCATTGATTCTACCCATCCTTCTTCAGATAATGCTTCTTCAACTCTCTTTGGTTCCTTTTGAGACATAAAACAAGCAAACAAGCAATTTTGCGATCTTTATGATCTTTCTTTTGTGAAGTGATCTTGCAAAGAACCCATGTTCAAGAAAGGGTTCTGTGTTCTTAACCTTGCTTCTTGTTTGAACTGGAGTATTCAAATTTCCAAGTATTTGTTCCTTGGGATGAATCTTGTGTATCCTTGTGGAGGTAACATGACTTTCATGAATGACATGTTCCAAATTAGTTAAATCAAAGATTAAAGAAATCATCCATGTCTTCATCATCAGTAGGATTATCAATTTCAATCAAAGTAGGCATATCGTGATCATGTGGATACTTCTCTTCACCATGTAATGGCTTTGCATGTGGTCCAAAGAAAGTACTACTATCAGACTTACATACCGGGATTTCACTTGTAATGACAAGTGGTAGAAGTTGTTGGCTTAGCAGTGGTTGTATTAACTATATCCGTGCTTATGTTTGGCTTATCCGCTTGCAGACGCTTTTTCTTCTTTTCTATTTCTTCTACCAACACTGAATTATCTTTCAATAACTCATCCTTATCTTGATGATGAGCACTATTGCCTCCAAAGATTCAAAACATCATCAGCAGTGGGACCTTGCTTATCAATGATGGGTGAGACAGAACTAGCTTTCCACTTTTCAAACAAATAGAACTCTTGAGGAGAATCAGCTTCCTTAGAAATTGCTTCTTCACCGGAATTCTTTTGAGTACCTGCATCAACATTAGTGGAAGTTCCTGCAATGATAGGCTCATAATTCATAGATTTGGTTAGCATATCAATGTTAAACGTACCACCGTCCTTTGGTCTCAACACTAGGAGTCTTTTCACCGAATTGAACATGTAGATTCTCTTCAACAATTCTAGTCCTCCTATTGTATACTCTAAAGGCTTTACTATTTGATGAATAGCCTAAAAAGTATCCATCATCGGCTTTTTCTTGAAACTTGCCTAGGTAGTCTATGGTATTCAAGATAGTAACAGAACACCCAAAAGGTTTTAGGAATGCAATCATTGGCTTCCTATCATGTAACAGCTGATAGGGGGTCTTGTTATGAGGCTTCACTACCTTACTTCTATTCTGCACATAACATGCAGGCCTGCCTTCAGCCCAAAAGGTAGTTGGTAACTTAGACTCACACAACATAGTCCTAGCAGCCTCAATTAGTGTTCTATTTTTCCTTTCAGCCACACCATTTTGTTGTGGTGTTCTAGCAACACTAAACTGTCTTTCTATACCTTTATCTACACAAAACTGATTCATCACGGCATTCTTAAACTCAGTTCCATTATCACATCTGATTATCTTGACTTTATGATTCACTAGATTTTCTATCTTAATAATGAAACTCTTGAGAACTTCACTAGTTTCACTCTTAGCAACCAAAAAGTAAACCCAAGAAAATCTACTATAATCATCAGTGATAACTAGGCAATACTGCTTATGGTTCAAACTCTTGACAAAAGTAGGTCCAAATAAGTCCATATGAAGCATAAACAATGGTTGTGAAATGGTGTTGACAGTTTTGGACTTACAAGAAGCTCTATGTTGTTTTCCTTTTGAACAAGCCACACACAGTTCCTTACACTCAAAAACCTTAGAAGGTAACCCTCTCACTAAGTTCCCTTTAACCAGTTTATTGATTGTTTTGTAATTGAGGTGACCTAATCTTCTATGCCATAACTTAGACTCATCCACAGATGCTTTAGCAAATAAACAAGTTAAGGACCTATTAGGAATTACATCTTTAAGATCAAAACAATATATATTTTCCTTCCTAGGTACCCTAAGTTGTATAAACTTCTCATCGTGCATCTTAAACTCGTGAGACAACACCACACACTCAGTTTCACCAAAAGTACCCAGTTTTTCTTATCACACATTTGAGAAACACTGAATAAATTGTACTTAAGTCCTCAGTACCAAGTAGACTTTTTCAAAGTCCAAATTTCCTGCTCTGATTGTGCCTCTTCCAAGTATCTTTCCTCCCTTTGGATCATTGCCAAAAGCCACATATCCTCCATCAAAAGCTTCAAAATCTTCCGGGTTGCTCCCATCCCAAGTCATGTGCCCAGAGCAACCACTATCAAAAACTCCTTTGTCTTTTAGCTCATCTTGTAGATTGCCCCGCACATGAAATTAAACAAGTTAGTTCCTTTTGTGGACCCAAGCCAATATCGACTTGGTCCGCCTGTGCATCAATATACTCAAATTTGGTTAGGTCCATTGATGCACAGTTGACATGATGTAAAACCTTGGTCTTAGGTTTCCATTGCCAACTAGCCGAGGCCTTAACAAAGATAAAATGATTCCCAACCACTGTACGCTTATCACCTTTGGAATTTTTAAAACTTCTTTGTTATCTGTGGTGATTTTTGGCTTATCGGTGGTTTGATTTTGCTTAGCCGTGTTTACACTTTGCTTAGCAGTGGTTGGAACCCATTTGGGAGAAGCAATGACAATTGATTTTGTATTCCCATTCCTCATTAACACCGCTTTAGGAATCATGTTTCTGTTAGGATGAGGGTTTGTTTTCTTTGAAAAGTTTTGGTGATTTACCCTCCTCCAATGATTCCAAACTTGTGGTCTGCTTTTATTACAATTTCTCTGTAAGTGTTCAAAACTACCACATACAAAACAAGCCTTTTTAACACATTGAAACTCATCACCTAATATGTTAGAAATTAAACCATTTAAGCTTCTTTGATTACCCCTAGGTTTATATTGTTTCATCTGGTCCCTAGGTATTTCCTTGTACTCTACTACTTTCTTGGTAACTTTAGCTCCAAATCTAGGTACAAGATTAGCTTGTCTAGTATCAACTTTCTTAATAGGTTCTAACTTTTCAGTGTGTGTTGATACTTTACTATCTTCCTCGAATCTGATTCCCAATCTTCAATGATGGGAGCATCGATGACATATCGAACTTATCTTAGGTGTCTCAGCCTTACTTATTCCTTCAACAGGTTTGTTAAAACTGAATTCACTACTAAATGACAGCTTCTTAGCAGGTGGTGCATTTTGCATAAGAGTAGGTGGTGGCATATTGTTGTATCCTATCCCAGAACCCTTTTTCATTAGATGACTCTCTATAGATTTATGAACCGATCGAAGCAAATTGTGTTTCAGCTACCCTAACAACATGTTTTTCTTTTTCATCTAGGGCCTTTTGTTTTTCACTCTCTGCTAGTTCAAGTTTCTCTTTAAGCATTTTAATCTCTCTATTTTAAGATCAATTTCACCACCTAATATATTGATCTTATCTACATACTCAAACTCACATTTAATACAAGATCTAAGCTTCTTCCACACTCTCTAAACCAACCCTATAACCTAAGTTATCCATAGTTAGTCTTTCTACTTCTTTCCTCATACTCTCAGTGATAGCCTTTTGAGATTCTAAGTTATCATTACATGATTTAAAAGAGCAAGTAGACTCATTAGATACCTCGAATCTGAACCGTAAGATGAAGCATAAGTCATAAGAGCAAAGTTATGCTCTTTTGAAGCTTCACTAGCAAGAAAAGCTGCATTGGGTCCTTCTTCAACTGATCACTCCAATCATAATCACCAAGACCATCTTGAGCCACCAATGCTAAAGAAGGAGCAGACTCTTCAGTGATCTTCTTAACACCTTCAATCCTCTTAGGAGCTCGACATTCCCTTGCAAAGTGACCCTTCTTCTTGCAGTTAAAGCACTCCATCTTGCTTTTGTCGAACCCTCGCTTCCTTTGACCATCATACTTCACTTGTCTTCCAGTCCTCCTCAAAAACTTCCTTGCTTGGAGAGTCAACATTGCCATTTGCCATTGAAGATTAATCTCTTCCAGATCATCGGATCAATTTGATCCGATCTTGATTCAACACAAGAACACTAGTAGTTAAATCACCGTAAAAGCACAAATTGCACCATCACTGACATTATCACTAAAAGTGGTATTGTTTGCAATAGCCGTGGATATACCATAGGCAAAGGGATACATCTTGTGGGCTCTTGTGATTAGTGGATACAAAAGCAATGTTTTGATTAGCGGAAGATGCATTAGCAAAGTTATTCTCAGACTCATAAACCTTCAAGTTGTTGAAGAGATTATCCAGAGTCATCTTAGGAAAGTCCTCCTTATTCCTCCACACAATTGTATGAATAGCCCATTCGGATGATAGACTCCTAATGAACTTCAAATTAATATCTTCTTGAAGAACCTTATAATCTACAGACTTCAGTTGGTTGATAAGTTTTTGAAGTCTATTGTATGTGCCATCAATCTTTTCTCCACCGAGAGCAGTGAAGGTTTCAAATTGATGCTTGAGCATATTCATCGTGTACTTCTTAGTAGCTTCATTGCCAAGAAACCTTGTCTCAAGAGCATCCAAGAACTCTTTAGCGATTCATATTGCTCAAAAACCAAAGCATAATCATTGGGTATTCCCATGGAGAGAATACTGTGAGCCTTGATCTCCAAATTTTCTCTTAGCCTTATTAATTTCACTAACAATGGAAATTTCTTTGCCATCCTCACCCTTCTTAGGAAGAGTGTCTCCCTTTTCAACGACATCCCAGAGAGCATAATCAATCATGCTAATGTATTGCCTCATTCGCATTCTCCAGATTTGATACTCACCATGCTTGAGCATGGGTACCTTTGAAGCAGCCACCATGTGAGTTTCGTCAGACATCTTATCTTCTTTGAACAAAACTTAACTTAACCTCTTCTTGATTACAGTTTCTAGATCACAAGCTCGGATACCACTTGTTGATCCCAGTTGAGCAAACGATCTAATATAGAAACTGACTTAGAATAACAACTTATTAAGTATTATGCGGAATTTAACACTTAATCTTAAGAAGAAGAACAATTAACATTCAACACCTCAATATTATTTATTAATACTAATACTCTTACAAGATAGGGTTTTGCAACCTTGAAGTGTATCGACCTTAGATATAAAACTTACGTATCTAATCTAACCTAGGACCTCCTTTTATAAGCTAAGGAGTCCTATACATTATACAATACGTAACCTACAAGATAAATATCTTTTCCATATTTATCTAATACAATAAACTAACCGACTATACAAAACACTAGCAGTGGTTACAATATATCATCCGTGGTTACACATTACTACTAGCCACGGTTATCTTCATCCGTGGTTACACTCTTCTGTCCGTGGTTATACCAAACCTGTCTGTGGTTCCAGTACTTAAGGTAATTCATGATTCAAGGAACCAAAAACCGTGTTTTGTGATAACCCCAGCAGATTCATCATAGCCGATGTCGACCATGAATTGGAGAACAACCTCTTCCGTAGGAGTAGCAGAGAAATCAGTAGGCTCGATGGTTGGAAGAAGAAGAACAGCCCTTAAATCTGCAGGAGTGATGGTGACTTGTTTGTTATTAAGCTTTACCGTCACATCACTTTGACCTCTGACCTTTTGTATCGTGTGCCAGAATTGGTGAAGATAGATCTCCGGCACAGTAGCAGAATTTGTGAGCATGTTCTGGTATGGGCGAGTCTTCAGAATATCCACCGCAATCTGACAAGAAGACTCATAACATGTGAAGTTATCGAAATTGACTCTGAGGTTGTTCTTTCCAATCTTCATTGTGTAACCGTTGGGGAAGATGTCTTCAATTGAGAGAACATTTGGTGCATCAACATTTTCCATTTGGATGTCCATATCGTGATCTGAAAGATGTTTAGCCAAAAGAACCAACATATCGAAAGACATTATATTAGTCAAAAGCTGATTTTATTGTCTAATTATTGAACATGATATGTTAATGATTGTTACGAGTCCAATGTCACTTGTTAGTCCAATAGTCCAAAGAAGTCGTGATAAGTTTCGTGAGTAGATTAACTTTGAGTTTTAAAGTCCAAGTTTTCACTAATTATCACAACATATTAACCATTTAAGCTTATTAATGACATTTTTGGTTTCGTGACGTTATGATTTGTTTATTTACAAGTTTGTACGCGTAACACTTCATAATTTTGGTTAATATAAGGCTTAGGCGTAAAGTTCCAAGCTTATGCGTAAACAGTTGTGGTCATACGCGTAAGCATATGCTTATGCGTAGGATCTTGACTTACGCATACGAAAAGAGAGCCTTAGGCATAAAGCTTATGCGTAAGCGTATATGGGAGCTTACGCGTAAGAGTGAACCATATGTGTAAAGCTTACTGTTTACGCATATCCTTCACAGGATACGCGTAGTCCCCTTTGTAGAACCTTAAGCGTAAAGGTTACGCGTAAGATTTCTCTTACGCATAACATTCTACGCGTAAGGTGATCCTTATGCGTAGGAGCTCAGTTAACCATGATTTTGAATATTTCATGCGTAATAACCCGAAACAAATGAATCATAACACTTTCATTAACACACTATTCAATCCCTTTCAGTCTAACATGAAGTCTCAATCAAAACAGGTTACGCGTAGGATATGCATACGCGTAGAAACTTAAACCCTAGGATTCAAAAATTACGAGTATGAAATATAGCCATAGGATTGACACCAAATGTTTTCTGAGACATCTTAGAGGTCTAAGGAGAAGTTTTAAACAAGTATTAACATCAAAATCTTTATGCATCAAAAGTACCCATTTCTTACGAGTAAAAACCCTAAATCACAATTACGTAAGTTTTGATGTTTCTAGGTATGTTTCAAGCTTGGGTTTAATCAATTAAACATGTCTAAAGTATATCTTAACCTTCTTATTGACCAGAAACTCTCCCAAGTGAAAACGCCCAATTCATGGGTATGAACCCTAATTTGAAAATGATCAATTTATGTTTCTGGGTGGATTTGATAGATAGAAAAGGTTATGGCACATAATTTTGAACATTTTAACACCCATTTATCATCACAAACACCCTTTGATGATTTTGTGTTCATACGCATACGCGTAGAACACAAAATCACTCATAATTTGAAATCAAGCCGTTGGATGTTTGTGAAATTAAAAACCAACGTTTCTATTACCACAGAGATCATGAAAACACTTACAAATTTGGATTACAAAGCACGGATTTGAAGATCAAATATTAGGCGTGGGATTGGTAGATGAAGTATTTAATGTTTGAATTTAATGTGATTGAAAGGTTGGTGGAAGACTTTTGTTAAAATAGTTTAAACATTTGACAACTTTAGTCCCTTCACCTTAACCATTTTCATCCAACGCCCATAACTTCCATTTTGGTTACGCAAAGTATGATATTTGGAAAGAAACTTGACGACACTCCCCCTCGACTTAAGAAATAATGAAATTTTATAAATTTGAGTCCGGGGAGTGTTAGTAAACCAGAAATGTGACCACCATTATCAAAGAAACAACCGGGATAAGGTTTTATGAGACAGAAAAATATTTACTTTGTCCCCCTCAACACTTGACCGTGAAAATACTGGATTTTGAAAGAGTAAAGTGTTGAAGGAATATTTGTACTTGCCATGTGTGAAAGAAATTAGATAGGAGAATATTTTTGAATTTTATCATATTTTATATTTTTGTATTTTGTTTTTGAAAATATTTACAAAAGAGGTTTTGGTGTTTGACTGGTTTTAAGGTTGTTTTAAAAGTTCATCCAGTTCCTTTGGAGTCAAACACCTCATACCAATCTGGTGGACTAACTCATTAAACCTAGCAGGAGCTAAGGCTTTGGTGAGAAGGTCTGCCAGTTGGTATTCAGTACCCACAAAGTATAATTCAACGGTACCCTTTTCCACATGCTCCTTGATGAAATGATATCGAAGATCGATGTGCTTTGATTTCGAATGTAGAATAGAGTTGCACGAGATTGCAATAGCGCTTCGATTGCTGCAATACATGGGAATTCTGTCAAATACATAACCATAGTATTTGAGTTGTGTTCTCATCCAAATGAGTTGAGCACAACATGCCGACATGGCTACATATTCTGCTTCAGTTGAGGACAGCGATGTACAATCCTGCTTCTTCGATTGCCATGACACCAGTTTATGACCAAGAAATTGTAGAGCACCTAAAGTACTTTTTCGAGAATCTAAGCAACCTGCGTGATCAGCTTCTGAAAATGCAATTAGTTCAAAACCAGAATCCTTCGGATACCAGATCCCCAAGTTAATGGTTCGCTTGATGTATCGGAGGATTCTTTTAGCCTCAGAGAGGTGTTTCTCAGTTGGTCTTGACTGATAACGGGAGCAAAGATATACTGAAAATACAATGTCAGGTCTACTGGCTGTTAGATATATGAGAGACCCAATGATACTTCAGTATTTGGTAGGGTCAAACAATTTCCCATGTAAATCAGCATCTAGTTTGTTGGTGTGTGCCATTGGGGTGGCATAGGTATCACAACTTGTCATTCCATGTTTGTTTAAAATTCCAAGGGCATATTTGGACTGACTCAAGAAAATACCATGGGGTGATTGATGAACTTGAAGTCCTAGAAAGAACGTAAGTTCACCCATCATGGACATTTCAAAATGTTTTTTCATGAGTTTTGAAAAAGCGTTTGAGTATTTTAGATGTGTTGACCCAAAAATGATGTCATCCACATAAATTTGAATGATTAAAATGTGTGCCCCGTGATATTGTATGAATAGTGTAGGGTCGACCGAACCTTTGACGAAATTATTGGCGATAAGAAAGGATGATAACTTATCATACCACGCCCGAGGGGCTTGTTTGAGACCGTAGAGAGCCTTCTTCAGTTTGTAGACGTGATTAGGGAACTCTGGATCAACAAATCCTTCTGGCTGGCTAACATAGACCGTTTCTTTCAGTTGTCCATTGAGAAAAGCAGTTTTGACATCCATCTGAAAGACCGTGATGTTCATGTGAGCCGCAAACGCCAGAAAAATCCGTACAGCCTCAAGACGAGCAACCGGAGCGAATGATTCTTCAAAATCAATACCCTCTTCCTGTCTATAACCCTTAGCCACCAGACATGACTTATTTCTTATTACTGTTCCTTCTGCATCCAATTTTTTTTTCCAAATCCATTTGAGACCATTGACGAAGACCCCTGTTGGTCTTTCAACCAATTCCCATACTTCAAGATGTTTAAACTGATTGAGTTCTTCTTGCATGGATTCAATCCAGTTGTCTTTGGTCATTGCATCTTTAATGTTTTTCGGTTCAGATTGGTAGACAGTGAGTGCATAAATGCAGTGTTCACCGTCTGTGAGAATACGTTGTCTAGTTACGACTGGTTGATTCGGGTTACCAATAATGATTTCAAGAGGATGGTCTTTCGTCTAACGATGTGTGGAAGGTTGATGTTGATATACATTTTTCAGATTGGGAGGATTCAAATGGCTTGTAGATGATTCCGCCACATCAGGTGTGGCAGTTTCATTAGCAAACGGATTGAAGAACACATTTGGATCATAATCTGCAGGTGGGGGTACTGCATTTTTCAGAAGATCATCAGCTGGTTCAGTGTCGTTGGATGCGGTTTGTTCAACTGTTGTTGTAGAATCAACTGGTGGTGCTTCCTCAACAGTAGATGTTGTAGCAGGTGTATCAGGTATTGGATTTTGATCAGGTTGAGCAGCGGAACCATTTGATACAGCTGGAGCACGTTCATCAATATCATCACTAAATAGAGGAGCAAATAGATGTTCCATTTGACGTCGAGTTAGTTGTAAACTAGGTCCAGCTGATGATGGGGTTTGAGGGAAGTTTAAACGGTTATGACCGGGTTCCAAGCTGTTATGCTAAGAAGCCATTTCTGTAAGCTCATCGAAATTTGCATGAATCGTTTCCATAACCTCCCTTGTACGACGATTCCAGATCCGAAAACCCTTAGAATTTTCGCAATATCCAACAAAGACTCCAATGTCAGCTTTGGCTTTGAGCTTACCAAAGTCATCACGATCATTATTCAGATAGCAAAGGGATCCAAATACATGAAAGTGTTTGAGATTCAGTTTACGGTTGTGGATAAGCTCATAAGGTGTTTTTTTGTGGTGTTTGGTAATCATTGAACGATTCTGAGTGTAGCATGCGGTTGACACGGCTTCAGCCCATAAGTAATCTGGAAGTTTAGCATTAATTAACATTGTTCTTGCAGCTTCCACTAACGTACAGTTTCGTATTTCAACTACTCCGTTTTGTTCTGGTGTTCGTGCAATAGATGTTGATGCTCAATTCCCACTTTCTCATAAAATGCACAAAGAGTTTGATTCACAAATTCAGTTCCTTTATCTGTTCTGATTTGTCTGACTGTGTTTGTATCGTGCAAGATTGGTTATGGTTTGAAAGTTTAAATGTGAGAGACGACGGTGCCATAGCCAGGATTTTGTAGATGTAGCCTTAGAAAGTAGACAGATGGGAGATGAAGCAATCATGTCTTGCATTGAGATTGTGTAGAGACTTGATGGTTGACCAGACATAAGATAGTTTCCTTGTAGATCACGAATGAAACAAGTTTTCTCCCTAAAAGCAACTTCCAAATCTCCATCACAAAATTGACCGACTGAAAAGAGATTGTGACCGAGACCTTCCACAAAATTGACAGACTGAAAAGAGATTGTGACCGAGACCGATACCAGACATAAGATCGTTTTATTGTGGTTTGTCATTAGATGTTCTAGAGTCATTTTGAATCTGTGTAGGTGCAGTTACTACTGTGTTACTATCCCTATCTTGTTTAAGTTTCACCAACTCTGCTTGTAGATCAGTGTAGGTGCAGTTACTACTGTGTTACTATCCCTATCTTGTTTAAGTTTCACCAACTCTGCTTGTAGATCATGGATTTTGTGTAACAAATCTAGATTTTTAGAACGAGTGAGACCATTTCGTCATAAAACATCTTTGGTGTAAGCAAGATGATCATCAAGGTCTTTTGACGCTTTAGCACGAGTCTTTTTGAGTAAATCAAATATGACACTATATTCCTTTTTAACTTTTGAAATTTCTTGTTCATATTTTGAGATTTGACACTTCAAAGACACATTTACATCATCCAGTTGCTCAACTTTTGGATTAAGAGTTTTGGTATGCAACTGGTGGAGTTTGTTTTGCCAAGCGAGTTCACGAGTGTGACAATCATTTTGACACCATTGAAGACGACGTTTTGCATTTGAAAGCTCGTTTAACAATCGCTCATTTTTAACTTTTAAAAATGTTTTTGATTGTGACACAGTATCAGTATTCTCAACTTTTTCAACAATCAGCAGGATATAATCAAATGCATATGCAACAGAATGTAATAAACACAACATTATGGAATCAGCACAATAATACATCTTCCAAGAGTCGATCAACATCTTTTCTTAACATTTTCTTGCGCGTTTAGTATTTGAAATCGATGTTTCGTGTGTTCGAAAACTCTTTCAAAGTCCAAGTTCCTTGTGAAATCCCTTTCCCAATATATGGCACAGTTTTTCAAATTTAGGACATGTGGGTAAAAATTCTTTTCTGAAAAAATATCTCTTTGGGCTCGCGCTTGAGGCGATTGAAAATGTTCAACTTTTATTTCAGAATTGAGGTCAATTTCACGTTCCAAAAGTTTGATGTCCGATAAGAATATTTCAAAATATTTTATAACTTTACATTGTTCGGCTAATGGCTTTATTTCACTAAGTGAAGGTAAAGGACCATTAATTTGTGCAGTATTGGAAAGGGGACCCTTCATTAGAAGACTCAGAGTAGGTGTGATAAACCCAGGTGGGTTAGAAAAATCGTTGTGTGACTAAAGTTATGGCTTTTGAATAGTTAAATGGTTTGTTATAAACAACATTTTCCAATTTTGACCGCCTCTCGTCTTCTGCATCTAATTCCTCTTGACGATTGTATTCAAAAACACTCATAATTGAATCATCAATTCTATGTTCTGCACTGTAAACTTCAGGATTTTGTTTGAATGCTCTATTTGAAAACTTTGGTTTGTAATCAGCAAGATTATGTCCATATCTATTGATTGGTTTAAAAGTAAACTTTTGAGTAGTTGTGATTGACTCATCGGTTATAAACAACATTTCGAAACTCTTGAGTTTGTTTGTAAGTCGACAATTTCAAGATAGTTATCTATCGTTTCGTTGAATGATTTGTTAGCCTTAATGTTTTTATTAGAAGTGATGGTCATTCACATAGGAAAACTTTGTAACGTGTTAGATATCGTGATAGAATAGTCATCGGGCTCGTGGATTGGGCTAAGCTAATTGGTTAAAAGATAAGTTATGCTAGCCATTGATAAGCTTATGTATCCAAAGCCCATCCAAGTCCAATTCGTGGCCCTTGCCAAGCCCATTAGGGTATTGTTGTAAGGAACTATATAAACCCCTCAAAGTCTCATTTGAGGGGTGTGCTTGAAAGTGTGTGTGTGTGTGTGTATTTTCACTCTCAAGGAATATACAACTTTATTGTGTTTATCTTATCCTCTCACATACACGAATTCATATTCAAGTCACCATCTTTCTCATCTTATTTATAAGCTTTGTTTGTTTGTTTGTTTGTGTTTCACGATTTATACGCGTAACTTGGGTTACGTGTGTTGGGTTTGCTTGGTAAAGTGATAAGGTTGATATATCTTAGGTCCTACAATTGGTATCAATCGCCTAACAATGGTTTAGGAGTGTTTTGGTTGAAGTTTGTTTGTGTAGAGTTACACGTAGTTTCGTTCTCAACGTGTCACGCAAAGCTTTAATTTTTGCAATTAAAAATTCAAGATTCTTGTGGTTTAAGGTTTATTTGGTGCTAAAGTTTAAGTTTTTGCAAAAGTTCGAAGCTTTACGTGTTTTTCTTCAAGTTTGAACTCGTGTTTTTGAAGGTGGTCTATTCTACTCGTAACTTTTATAAGCACTTTGGGTGAAAAAGGTCAAAAGATTTGTGTTATTGGAGTGTTTTTTAAGGATATCTGTGCAAGAGACATCGTTTGAATCATTGGAAATTTTTTACGAGTAGGTCAAAACCCTAGTTCTACTCGTAAGAAAGTCAACTACGCATAAGCTTCTATCGTAACTTTTGTGTGAAGCTTCTTCGAGCTTTAACGGTGACTCAGTGCTTCCCTCACTTGGATAAGTTTGTGGAACACTTCGACTTTGGATATCTTTTACACTGTGATAGTGTAAAGGATTTTTGGATTCTAAGGTAAGCCATCCTACGCGTAAGCCATTCCTACGCGTAAGCTATCCTAGGTAAGCACTCTTGCTACGCGTAAGTTGGATTCTACGCATAAGAATTTCCTACGCCTAAGGATTCCTACGCCTAAGCATCCTACGCATAAGATCCTACGCCTAAGCCTCGTCTACTCGTAACTTCCTGTTTCTACGCCTAAGCTCTTTTTTGGCGGGAAAACTTGAGTAAAATTTAAATTTTTGAGGAGACTAAACGTTCAATTTTTACGCGAAATTCAAATTTTGGTTTAACTGTGAAAATTTGGTCAAAAATTCAAATTTTTGGGCCTAAATTCAAATTTTTCGGGTCAAATTTGCGTCAAAATTGTCATAACTCAAAATTTTCATACGACCTTAGAATTGATTTTTATAGTGAATTTCAAATTTTGGGCGAAAATTTTTAGAACCAAGGTTACGAGTACGACTTTCAGAACACCTCAACCAGGCTTAATCTTCATCAACCACAACTCCTTTATCGTTGAATCGATCCTACATCAACTTTATCAGATCATACCTTCATCAATGGCAACTCAACAAGACATTCATGCAGCCGGTGCCGAAAAACGTCCTCCTATGTTGGCAAAAGGTGGTTATCTTCAATGGACAAGTCGTATGCTTCGTTACATCAAGACCAAACCTAATGGAAAACTCATGATTAAATCCATTCAGGATGGACCCTTCCAGCCTCGACAAGTTCATGTACCTGGAAATGCGGATGCAACAACTCCCGTCCCACCATCTTCTCGTCTTCAATACGAATCTGAATACAATGCAGAGGATCAGAAACAAGTCGAAGCAGATGACATGGCAATTCATATTATCCAACTGGGTTTACCAATAGACATCTTTGCTGCGGTAGACAGTTGTGAAACTGCTTTCGATATGTGGGAACGTGTTAGACGGCTTTGTCATGGAACAGAAATTGGTCAACAAGACATGGAGAACAAGCTGCTAACTGAATGGGAAAAGTTTACTTCAACTCCAGGAGAATCCATTGAATCCTACTATGGAAGGTTTTGCACTTTGATGAATGAGCTTATCAGAAACAAGCTGACACCCAGAACTATCGTTCAAAACATCAAGTTCTGAACAACTTCCAGAAGAATGGGAACGATATGTCACTATTGTCAACCAAACAAAAGACCTTCATCAGGTGAACTTTGATCAACTGAATGATTTTCTGAAACAAAACCAAGCTGAAGTCAATGAAGTCAGGAAAGAAAGATTGGCAAAGAATCATGATCCATTGGCACTTATTGCAAAGACTCAACCTTCAGTGAATACACAACAACAAGCTTCATCATCTTCCAACAACAACAACTTGCAGCAATACATTCCACAACCACAACAAAAATTCTATCCAGATCAACAATACCAGGAACTAGGAATCACTGATCCTGAAACTGACCCAGAAGCGACCTTGCAACAGATATACTCTTTATTGGGTAACGCACTCAAAAGTCGCTATTCCACACCAACTAACAACAACCAAAGGATTTCATCAAACACTCGCAACAGGCAAATTGCACAGCCGGGTGTGAATATGGGTAATCAAGGTCAAATGGTTGGAGTTATTGGGAATCAGCAGGGATATGCTACTGGATATCGCATGGGTAATCAGGCGGTTCCGTATCAGGGTAATCAGTTGGGTCAGAATGTTGGAAATCAGAATGGGCAGAATGTTGGGAATAGAGCAGTGGGTAATCAGAATGGGAATGTTGCAGCTCCAGTCGTTGGGAATTATGGAAATGTGAATCAAGGTAATCAGGTTAAGTGTTATAACTGTCAAGGAATGGGTCACATGGCACGAAATTGTCCCACTAAGCCACACAAAAGAATGCTGAGCGTTTCTTCGGAAAGCTACGCTGTTAGCACAGAAGCAAGAAGCAGGGATGCAGTTGAGTGCTGAGGAACATGACTTTATGGCTATTATGGATGATTTGGAAGACCTCGAGGAAATCAATGCGAACTGCATCTTCATGGCAAATCTTCAGGAGACTAAGTACGACACTGACTCTGACGCACTTCCTGTCTATGACGCCAACGCAGTATCTGAGGTACCAATCATTGATCCATGCTATAACAATGTCATATTTGATGTGTTTACTCATGATAAACAGCATTCTGTGACATCAGCACCTACTTATGATACATACCTGGACAATCCGAGTTGTAGCAATACTAACTCTGAAACTCCAGATGTGGATCCTAGTGGAGGCTGTGTGGCACAAAATACTGAGACTGATGAGGAAACACGTGCTTATTTTGAATCATTAATCAATCAGTGTGGCATTGAAATTGAAAAAGTGAGTAAGGTCAATCGCGAAGTTAAGGCCGCGAATGTTAAATTGACCACTGAGCTTGAGAGTTACAAGGAGCACGCCAAAGCTTTTGAATTTCATACTAACAAAATGTCCGAATTAGAAATTGGTTATCGAGATTCTGTTTTAAGAGAAAAACAATTGCAACTCAAATACGATACACTTGATGTGAATCTGAATTTGAAAATAAAATCTTTAAACAAGGAAATTTCTGATCTAAATGACCAACTTTCTAAACAAAAAGCAACGTATTCTGATCTTGAAAAAGAGAAAGAAGAAGTTGATAACTGATTTTTCAAAACGAGAAGATTCTCTTCTTGATGAAATTCTTGATAAAACGGAAAAAATCAAAACATTGGACAATTTGCTTCTTACAACGGGTCATTCAGCTAAATCAAACAAGATGCTTTCTAATCAAGTAAATCCATTTTCATACTCACATAAGATGGCACTTGGTAACGACCTTCTTGTTTCTCAAGAAAGCTAAGAAATCTCAGAATGTGTTGCACAATGGAAAACCTTTGCATGAACCCATAATTGTGCATGATTCTCTTGAAACGTTGGAACTATCTGAGGAGAGTAGATCAAAAATGAAACAAAAACATCCGGAAATCAAACCAATTGATTATAACACATGGAACAAAATTAATGGTATTTCGTTTGTTTCTCAATCAACGTTTTCCACCAAACCAAGTGTTTCAAACAAAGTGTCAACACCTGTTTCAAAATCAGTTTCAAAACCAGTTGTTGTCTCCAAATCTCTTCCGAACATTGAACAAATGTCTTCAAACAATCCTTTTAACACCAGTGATGCCAGAAGTAGTTTGGAAAATGTGAAAATGAGAATTGCAGATCTTCAAGAGACCGTTAAAACTAAAACCAATATTACAACAAACATCTGGTTTAATAGTTTTGATATTGAACAGAAAACGTTTTTTGAAACTCAAATTGCCCCTCAGCTGAATAACATCAACTCAAGGGTAATTCATTTTGAACAAGCCTTTTGAAAGAAACAGCTGACTTTGTCAAGGACCATAAATCCCTGGTAAAGCAAGCTAATGAAAGTGTTGAACACATCAAAGTTTTGGAAAATCTAAATGATTCACTCTTCGAAGATGTTCTGACTACTGATATTATGTCCATCATTTTGCAAACATATTCTGTTGAAGATCATGAAAGACTCCAGGATGAGACCTCCGAAATTGTTTCAAAATATGAAAAAGCTCTTGAAAGACTTGAAAAAGAAAATGTCTCATATTTTAAACAACTTGATCGAAAAACTGAGGAATGCAAATATGACAAATTGTCGTATGAGCGTGCCTACAATGACATGAAAGCGAAAAATGATCTTTTGAGGGCTCAGCTGGAAAGTCAAAAAGGAAAGGCAGTGGAAACTGTGATTAAAAAACCATTGACTGAGGAGAAAGCAAATGTTCCCAAACCGGTTTCTAAACCAAAAATGTCTGTTTCTATGCCTCCTCCAAAAGTCAATGAGAAAAATGTTTCATCAAAACCAGTCACTCCACCTGCCCTACCTAAACAAAATGTTGATAAGGGAAAAGCGGTTATCGAGAAACCAAAAGTTTTAGCACCTGGCCTTTTTAAGATGAGTACCACTAATGCGTCTGCCTCCACATCTAAACCATATGGAACAAACGACATAAGTCTAGAAAAGCACTCTAAAGAGACTAGGAAAGCTGAAACCACCTCCCTTCATAAAAATGTGAATCCTAATGCGTGTGCCTTACCTTCTACAGGACTAGAAAGCACCTCTAGGAGCAGCAGACTAAAGCCTAAGAGCAATACAAGGAACAATAGAGTCTCAACTGCCTCTAGGAGTAGTAGCTTGAATAAAGAGAAGAAAGTAGAAGAACACCCTAGGAATTTACAACTTTTGAATAAGAAAGACATTTCATCTGAATGTACTGAACCTATGAAACTTGCTAAGTCTAATGAATGTGTTGAATCTCTTTGTTTAACTTGCAAGAAATCTTTAATTAATGTTCAAGATGATTGTGTTTCTAAGAATGTGAATGATAAGCCTGTTAAGAAGAACGTTTCAAAAATATCTTACGCTAAACGAGTAGGAAGACTAGTTGCAAAACTTAGGCTTTACACTACTGACAGGAACTATAGTGTATACTATAGGGATGATATTTGGAAACCCACAGGTAGAACCTTCACACTCCAGAATGGTACAATGAGTGATAAACCGAACTCCCAGTAAAACTTCTCTGCGTGTGATAAGGATTTTACCTCTAACCCAAAGGAACCAAAATCAAAACGGTTTCCACAATATTCTTTTTCTGTTACTGGCAGGTTATCGAAATTTGTCTTTGGATCGTCGACTCGGGTTTCTCCAAGCACATGACCGGGAATCTGAAGCTGCTGATCAATTTCGTCTGGAAATTCATGGGAACCGTACGTTTTGGAAATGATCATGTAGCAGCTATCATGGGTTATGGAGATCTACCTTTGGAAATTATTTGATCACTCGGGTTTACTATGTCGAAGGGTTGGGACACAATTTATTTTCAGTCGGGCAGTTCTGTGATGCAGATTTAGAGGTTGCTTTTAGGAAAAATGCTTGCTTCGTTAGAAACTTGGATGGCACTGATCTCTTAACTGGGAATCGTGATACAAACTTGTATGCTATCGACATCAATCAAATGGCCTCTTCATCACCAATATGTCTTATGACACGAGCATCTGGAACACAGTCCTGGTTGTGGCACAGACGGTTATCCCATCTCAATTTCGACACCATCAACAAAATTGCCAAAGACAACATCGTCAACGGACTTCCAAAGTTCAAATACACCAAGGATCACTTATGTCCATCATGCGAACAAGGAAAAAGCAAAAGAGCATCATATAAACCCAAAACCGTACCTAGTTCGGAAGCAAAGTTGCATATGTTGCACATGGACTTATGTGGCCCAATGAGAGTTGAAAGCATTAATGGAAAAAAGTATATTCTTGTCATTGTCGATGATTATTCAAGATATACATGGGTTAAGTTTCTGAGATCAAAAGACGAAGCACCAAGCATCATCATCACCTTTCTGAAACGAATTCAAGTACTTCTTCAAACTCCAGTAAGGGTTGTAAGAACAGACAACGGCACAGAATTCACTAATCAGGAGTTAAGAGCTTATTTTGAAGATGTTGGAATCACACATCAGACATCAGTTGTTAGAACTCCACAGCAGAATGGGGTAGTTGAAAGAAGAAATAGAACTCTTGTGGAAGCTCTCGCACAATGCTAATCTATTCTAGTGCACGTTATTTCTGTGGGGCGATGCTGTTGCCACTGCTTGTTTCACTCAGAACCGATCCCTATCCATCAAGATTCAATAAAATCCCATATGAGCTTGTGAATAACAGAAAACCGGATATCTCTTACTTTCACGTATTTGGCGCTTTGTGCTATCCTACGAATGACAGAGAAGATCTTGGAAAACTGAAAGCAAAAGGTGATATTGGAATCTTCATTGGATATTCAGATAACTCGAGGGCATTCAGGGTGTATAACAGGAGAACTAGGAGGATCATGGAGACGATGAATGTGAAGTTTGACGAACTTTCACATATGGCTTCTGAGAGACTCGCTCTAGAACCCGCACTAAACCAGCAGACTTCTGGACACATCAGTTCAGGACTCGTACCTCAAAGAGCTCAATCAACTTCAATTGACAATCCTAAAGAACAAGAATGGGAGAATTTCTTCGAGTTAATGTTCGATGAATACTATGGTGGAACTTCGACAAATGCATCAAACCATCATTCCGCTGCACCCGCTCAACATCATCCTCCACCACCAACAGAAGATGCATCTACAACGGTCGAAACCAATGCACCAACTCCATCTACATCATCTACATCTACTACAGTTATTGCACCCGTTCTACCAGCAGTTGATGAGCAAATTCAAAACCAGAAGATGCAACGTTAGATGAAGACTTATTTGAAAATCCGTTTGCTACGGAATCAGCTGAATCATCTTCATGCTTACGAGAACCATCTAACTCGCATACGTATAACCAACGGTATCCTTCTACTCTGAAGTGGACAAAAGACCACCCAATTGAACAAGTTATTGGTGAACCTTCAAGGCCAATTCAGACGAGACGTCAACTTGCCACCGATTGCGACTTGTGCATTTACCTTTGCTCAATTAGCAATATAGAGCCAAAGAACATTCGTGAGGCAATGGCAGAACCCGCATGGATAGAAGCGATGCAGGAGGAACTTCTCCAATACCGTCTACATGACTCTTGGGAAATGGTTCCAAGACCAATTGACGTTCGCGTCATTGATCTCAAATGGTTATGGAAGAACAAAAGGGATGAAGAGATGACTGTAATTCGCAACAAAGCTCGTCTTGTGGCCAAAGGATACAGACAAGAGGAAGGGATAGACTTTGAAGAGTCATTCGCGCCGGTAGCTAGACTAGAAGCAGTCAGGATTTTCTTAGCCTATGCCGCTCACAAAAACATCACGGTTTATCAGATGGACATTAAGACCGCGTTCTTGAATGGAACTCTGAAAGAAGAAGTGTACGTGAGTCAGCCAGAAGGCTTCATAGACATGAATCATCCAGACTACGTCTACAAACTCAAAAAGGCAATCTATGGATTGAAACAAGCTCCGAGAGCGTGGTATGACGAACTGTCCTCTTTCCTTATCCAAAACAATTTCACCAAAGGAACAGTTGATCCTACCTTGTTTACACAAAAATGCAAAAACGACATTTTGATTGTTCAGATTTATGTGGACGACATCATCTTTGGGTCCACTAATCCGAATCTTTCAAAACATTTTGAAAATCTCATGAAAAGTAAATTTGAAATGTCCATGATGGGGGAACTAAAATTCTTTCTTGGTTTACAAATACATCAATCCCCTCGTGGAATTTTTATAAATCAAGCTAAATACACAACTGAGATTTTGAAAAATCATGGTATGGATAATTGTGACTCGGTCGGAACACCAATGGTAACTTCACCAAAAATTGGAGCCGATTTGTTTGGGAAACCTATTGATCCGAAGAAATATCGGAGCATGATTGGTTCTCTCATGTATCTTCCTGCTAGTCGACCCGATATTCATTTTGCTGTTTGCTTATTAGCACGGTTTCAGGCAAAGCCTACCGAACTGCACCTCAAAGAGGTTAAAAGGATCTTTCGGTACCTGAAGACATCCATTCACATGGGACTTTGGTATCCGAAGGAATCCGGATTTGATCTAATTGCCTTTTCAGATGCGGACCACGCAGGTGATCAAGTTACAGCAAAAAGTACATCCGGAGGAGCACAATTTTTGGGTGAAAAGTTAGTAAGCTGGTCTTCAAAGAAACAAGATTGCACTGCACTTTCAACCGCTGAAGCTGAGTATGTGTCTCTATCTGCGTGTTGTGCTCAAGTTCTATGGATGAGAACACAACTCACAGATTATGGCTTTACTTTCGATAAAATACCTATGTATTGTGACTCGAAAAGTGCCATAGCCATATCATGCAATCCTGTTCATCACTCAAAGACTAAGCATATCCGTGTCCGCTACCACTTCATCAAAGAGTACGTCGAAAATGGTACTGTTGAATTATTCTTCGTGAAGACAGATTACCAACTCGCCGATCTATTACCTAAAGCCCTTCCAAAAGAAAGGTTTGACTATTTAGTTCGACGAATTGGAATGCGAAGCCTAACCCTGAGGAGTTAGAACGTCTTCTCGAATCTTCTTGAAAATGATTTTCCAAAAAGCTTCGCTGTAAATATTTTAAAAAAAACAAAATACAAAATTTGAAAAACCAACAAAAGCAAAATATAAAAATATAAAATTTTTCAAAAATACAAAAACAATATAAAATCAAAAATCCAAAAATATTCTTCTCACGACATGTCTCTCGTATAATCGATATTCTGTACGTTTCTAGAAATGTCATTCAACAATGATACGGGTATGTACAGATGCTTGAGCGAGAGTTCTTTAATTGTTTTCAAAACATGTCGTTTCTCAAAATTTCTTCAAAATAATGGCTTTCGTATACTTCAGTACGAAACCCGGACTAAAATGATGACTTTTGATTATTTTTCAAATCAAAACTCGTGCTTTTATAGAAAAATCAAGTGTACGCTTCAGTGCACTACATTTAAAAATGGTGAGAAATCATCATCATCTTGAGCACCTTTTCAAGATTGTTCAAAAAGATTTTTTCAAAATCTTTCAAAATACTTTGTGCTCAAGATAACTCCCTCTAAAACCCTTTAATTGATTATGCTTTATTAAAGGGGGAGTATAAAACTAAAATGTTCCATATTCATGCTTAAATCAAATCCGTTTGTCTCCCCAAAAGATTCTAAAATGTTGTTTAATCCGTTGATATAAAAAATATCACGAATATGCTATTTTTGAGGGGGAGGAGACGTGATTAAAATGTGATCAAAAAGTTTAATGATCGTTGTTTGAATCTCAAAATGAGCTCGACTCAGACGGAACCAATGAATTGACGGGAATCTAAGTCAGTAAATGTACCATCTCGAGAAACTTGTGATAGATATGCACCTTCATGGGTCTAACCTCATTTTCTAGGAGTGTTTACAACTTCAAGTTAGTTATTAGAGCTAGTTTTCTACTAAAAACTGACAATGGAACTCTTTAACTAGGCAACGTAACCGTGTCTCGTGGGGATTGTCTATCATAAGCCGATCAATTCAAAAAGTGCGAACTCTACCATCTCTGTGCAGATTTCAGTTAAAACAATATAAGCACATGTGAAGGGGGAGTGTTTCTGAAAATATAAAACTCTCGGAGTGTCTCAAACATGTTTTCTATCATAAACACTCTGAGAGATTTTCATGAAAAATGGTTTTATGGCAACATGGGACAGTCATGGAGTTATAAGGTGACTAAGGATAGGAAAATTCGTCCTATGATCCGCCAGAGCCGGAGGGATCTACCCAAGGACATCACCCATAGTTAGTATTAGAAGTCCTTAGGTATGATTGAAAAAAGGAGTAATGTGAGAAAGGAGAAAGAAGGGGTTGAAGAATTAAAAAGAAATGTAATGAAAGGGTGAAAAGAAATAGCCCTCCATATTCAACCTTAGGGCAGAAACCGGGTTCAATACATATGCTACTAGCTGTCACTTAGATGACACTGGTATTGAAGACCAAGACGTCATGGACCCAGTGACGCACTGCACTAAACCTTCTAGCCACTCAATTCCTCTCAAAAGGATTTGTTTCATTCTCACTGGGAACCCTACATAATCTATCGACTTTCTCTTAGAGATCGTTGGTATTGAAGAAGGAGACCCTCTCCCTAGTCTCCGCTCAGGAAAACAAAAATGCACTTATTGAGTCTAGAGCCACGAGATTCATCAAAAGATCTCATAGGAACACTTGACATTTCATCGCTTGTTGTTCATCAATAAGGACACAAGTGATACATTCTAGAGTCCTACGCAGGTCTTAGCAATCTGCCAGAACATTTATGAGAAGTTTCACATCTGTGATCTTCAGTGATTGAATGGAAACTCCTGCCAGGGTCAACATCAAGCAGCCCTGACAGCAGGTCACTTCGGTAACTCCCCGTGGATTACGCTTAGTGTGTCTCAAACGGTCTACAGTCGTGAGGTGATGCTTCGGTGTACCTCAGCGACTCATCTGAACTGTAGATGTACTTCGGTATATCGTGTTATCTCACTTGTGGGACTCCAGTTCAGGAACGGCCCTTGTGAGAATTAGAGACGTGTTTTCACACTATGCTGTTAACACCCTCGAAATTCAAACTTGTAAGTGCCGGAATCCGCTTATTACTAACCTGTTTTATGTTTTCTTCTTATGGAAGCTCCGGAGCGGATGGATCGTGCAGACTCGCCACATGCTCATACCAACAACACATGAAAGTTCTCATCAAAATCAAAGGCAACTCAAAGTTAAAGATGATTCTTCGTCAATGTCAAAGAATCTACAAAGTGTAAAGACGCGAGAACTTCATCATTGGAAACTCAAAGTCAAATAGAAGTGTGAGCATGGTGGAGAAAGACGTGGAGATACCTAACCAACGAAGTTGAAAACGGCAGACAACCACATTATCTGATCACAAAGCATGAAGGAACAAAGAAACAAGACTATTCTATATCTACACGCAAAGTTCAAGCTCAAGGAAAGTAAAGACCTAATCAAGTGGAGCATCATTTGAATGACCACCCTTAGGGGGAGATTGTTAGCCTTAATAGTTTTTATTAGAAGTGATGGTCATTCACGTTTAGGAACTTTGTAACGTGTGTTAGATATCGTGATAGAATAGTCAACGGGCTCGTGGATTGGGCTAAGCTAATTGGTTTAAAGAAATTATGCTAGCCATTGATAAGCTTATGTATCCCAAGCCCAATCCAAGTCAAACGTGGCCTTGCCAAGCCTTAGGGTATTGTGTGGAATATATAAACCCCTCAAAGTCTCATTTGAGGGGTGTGCTTGAAAGTGTGTGTGTGTGTGTTTTTCTCTCTCAAGCAATATACAACTTATTGTGTTTATCTTTATCCTCTCACATACACGAATTCATATTCAAGTCACCATCTTTCTCATCTTATTTATAAGCTTGTTTTTTGTTGTGTTTCACGTTTACGCGTAACTTGGGTTACGTGGTTGGGTTTGCTGGTAAAGGATAAGGTTGATATATCTAGGTCCTACAATTTTTGTACTCAGAGAACTGGTTTGACATTTTACAACTCAAAATGGCTTTTGAGTTTCCAAAGTGAGAGCGTTAAGTGGTGTTATGATCATATTGCAGTTGTGTCAAATTGAGACAGCAAAGCACTAGATGCGACTAGATCACGTATCTGTTGTTCTAATGATTTTTGTTTGGTAAGATTTAGCAAAAAGCGACTTCAAAACCTTTTTCAGTTTTTCTGAGTTTGAAAAATGTTAGTTGATACTTTAAGCATTCATTATCCTTAGTTAACAGTGCATTTGTGTCTTTTAATTGCTTATTGATGTCCTTGCATATCCAGTCGCGAGTATTGGTCTTTTAAGTAAGGCATGAGCTCAATATCTAGATTAGACGAAAGCTCAGTTTGTTCAACGTGAGTCTCAACATGATCATTATTCAGTCCTCAGTATAACCACGCAGTCAACTTGATTATCAATGGTAACCTTAAGGTCTCTTGATCGCAAATATAACTCGGGATCTATTTGATTATCATCGGACTGAGATGTGAAAGCTCATGTTGAAAACACTCTGATCCTTGTCGGATGTAGATGTTGGCGGAGAGATCAGATAAGTAAGAATATAGTTTGATCCGGTACCTGAGACACGCCGTCAGTGTCATACACTGGGCTTGTGTCACTCATGTAGAGTTCTTGCATGTTTGCCATTAACAGCATAACTGCATTAGCCTGCAAGTCCTCCATATCATCATCAGAATCTGCACTGGCCATAAAGTTGTGTTCCTTGTTGGTAAGAGTTCCACCAGCTTCATCCTTGAGAGCCAAGAGTAAAACCTCCTTGTGATAAGCGTGCCTCTGTCTCAGCTTTGGGCATGCATTAGCAGATGACCCTTCTCATTACATATAACAACAAGACCTTAACCCTATTCTGAGCATTTCCCTGTTCAACCACTGAGCCTTTGTTTGTTGTGGAGCACCATTTATTATCCCATTGGAATAAACCCTGACCACTACCCATTTGAAGAACTTACCACGATTCTAACTCAAGAGTCCATTGTTAACAACAGACTGATTCCTTGTGTTAGATGAGGTACGAATGCGATTGTTGGATTTGGTAGAGTATCGGCCGAAGGCTTTAGCAATCATGACAAACCCTTGTTGCAATGCATCGAAGGCTTCTTCATCCTCATTGGATTCTCTGTAAAGTGCTTGATCATTGTTGTTGTTGAATGGAACAAATTGAGTTTCTTGAGATTTTTGCTGTGATGGATCATATGGTGTAATTGTTGCAGTTGGTTTTGGAAGATTTGTGAAAGTTGTTGGCAAATTCAGGAATTAAGGATAACAAGCTCGAGCCCACAAAGCTAATTGTTGATTATCCGAAAGTGAAGGTGAAACAGTTTATCCACGGATAACCCTTTCTTTGTCAACTTCTTTTTGATGGGGCTTCAAATAGTCGTACAACAATCCGTAAGTAGCATGATGAAGATTCTTCGCTTGACGGATGAAAATGACATATTTTTCCCAATCAGGACCAAGACTACTCAGGAACTTAGTGTTGACTGCAATTCTTGGCATAATTATGTTGTTTTTCCAAGTCATTGATGATGTCTAAAAATCGATGATGATATGACTCTAATGTATCCCCTGGTTCTATCATGAAGTGTTCATAAGCCAAGTAGATTTTTGATTCCATGTCTTCTTGATTGAGTTCTGTGCCTTCCATGAGAGATGAATATGCTCCCACATTGCTTTAGCAGTCTTTTGAGCATCAACACTTCAAAGTATCAGATTAGGTAATCCCAAAAGGATGTATTGCATTGCTAGCTATTTCGGCTTAAAAGTGTAGAAGTTGATCAGTAATGAGTTCAGTAAGACCGACAACGTTGGTGACATCACCTCTTGGTGGATTAGCAGTTGGATCTCTGGGTACAGTGACAATAGGCATCTGAAATGGACCTTCCAGGATGACCTTCTTCAAGAACTTTCCATGTGGCTTCTTTAGATCACAAAACCTAAAGAACCGTATCACCCATTGATCGTAGTTTCCGGGAGTGAGAATTGGAGGTCTATCAAGTGATCCAGCCTCATGAATGGATTGTTGTCTACTTAAAGCTTCACACATCTTTGCAAACCAAGACGTTTCCTTCATAGTATTCCTGGATGGATGTTGATTGTGAAAGTTTGTGTAAGGTTCTACTTGAAGACTAGGGGGTGGTTGAATCATTTGTGGTTGAATTGCTCCTTGAGGAAATTATTGTAGAAGAAGTTGTTGTTGTTGTTGTTGATAAAATTGTTGTTGTTGTTGATTGAGTTGTTGTTGTTTTTGTTGTTGTTGTTGAGGATACACATGAGGGAAGTAGCTAGAGTATGGTGGTTGAGACATCTTGAAACTTGTGTTGTTGATGGATCTTTGTAGTCGAATGAACCTTTGTTGATGAAGAATACTTAAGCGTAGAAAAACCAGTTTAGGTAAAGAAACCTTATGCGTAAAACACAAAGTTACGCGTAAGAAGCGAGCTTACACGTATGATTAGCTTACGCGTAGGGTTAAGGAAACCTTAGCTTATGCATAATCCAAAAGCTTAGTGATAGAATGCTTTATTCGAAAAAATTGCTTAGGCTTAGGCGTAAGACAAGGTTTAGGCATAAAGAATTCTATGCGTAAGTTTTTGCTTAGGCGTAAGATTAGGGTTGTTGCCCAAAAAATCCTTTACACTTAATCCAGTGTAAGAGATATCCAAAGTCAAAGTGTTTTCAGGCTTATCCAAGCAAGAAAAACACTGAGTATCCAAGAGCACTGAAGACCAAACCTTGAATAGCTTACGCGTAGGATTAGGGTTTACCTATGCGTAGACTTAGCCAAAAATAACCAAAACTGAGTTTTAAGTACAACAATGTTTCTAAACCAGATTTTTATGATGAAAAATCTTCAATATCACAAAAATAACACAAAAGTGTGAAACTTGATGATTTAAAACACTTTTTACTCTTACGCGTAGGAAAAGCTACACGTTTCAAACCAAGCTTAAAAACAAGTAAATACACGTAAAGTTTCAAACTTTTTGCCAAACTCTTAAACTTTAACACCAAATAACCTTTAAAGTACAAGAATCTTGGATTTTAAAGTGTAAAAAAATAAGTTTTTAAAGCGTATGAAGGTTTTGAAACCGAGACTTACGCGTAGGAAAGAAAACCTCAAAAACAAATTCGTTCACCCAACTATTTGGCGATTGATACCACTGTTAGGTTCCCATTTATGTAACACAAGCATCAATATGAAGAAATGAGGTAAAGAGAGATCGGTTGAACAAGTTAACACACACGAATATGAATAAGAAAGGTTTATGCGTAAATGTGATATGATAAAATGAACAACCAACTCTCAAATGGGAGTTTACAAGACTATTTATAGGAGAGGGAGCTAGGGCAACACTCCTAGTCCCTTCCTTTCCTTATTAGCCTTGGGCCAAGGCTTATGGGCCTTCTACATAAGCCTAAGCATAAAAACAAACATAAAGGCCTAATTAAGCTAACTATTACATATTAATTACTAACACTTGTAATATAGTTTAGGAGTGATTCCAACAGTGTATTTGGGGGATACACAGTGGCTGGAGGCAATTTCCTACAAGGGGAATTCTTTTCGATAAAATCTTCAGCTTTTTGCTTGTCCAGATCCTTTTTCCAGAACATTTGTTCAGGGGTCAGCTGGGTCTGAGGTCTGAACTTATTAAAGGCAATCCAGTTTTCCTTAGAATAATTTGGTATTTTAAAGGTGATATTTTCTTTTATGCATAAGGGATTCTTAAGTTTATCATCCATTTTTTTTTCTAGAGACTTCTTCTAATTTTCTATCTTCCTCAGTGCACTCAGCACAAGTAGGTTTCTGTCTAGGCTTTAGAATCTCATTTCCATCATAGATTACCTTTTGAGCTGCTTTAGCTTTAAAACACGCCTTAGGATTTGGTTCATCTACAAGTGCAACGCTGTGCTTATCACTTAGAACTCTACGCTTAGTGATCATGTGAGCAGTCTGAATGGTGTTCCCTTGTACGTACAATTTATTTTCAAGTTTGTTCTTCAAAGTTTTTAGGTTGGAAAATTCATTTAAAAGTTTGATTCCTTAGCATTGAATTCTTGTTTAGCTTTTACATTTTCTTGAAGTTCTTGTTTCTGTTTAACAGTTTTGTTAAGCTTTTCTTGTAACGAATCCAACTCTTGTTTTAACATTTCTTCCCTAAAATTACTTTTTCTGATAATTGTACGCATTTGGTTATCCATCTCCTACTCACGGGTAGTCAATTCAAACTTAGCACGTTGTTCATATATAGCAACTTGTTCCTTATAGGCATTTAGTTCATATGTTACAGAATCATCAGGGGCACATGAAGTGAATTCATCAAAAATATAGTCATCACTGACTGTAGAAGATACATCACTTGGTATAATTTCACTTTCATTTTGTTTCACATATTGATCATATGGGACAACATTGATAGTACCCATATTTTCAATATCTGATTCAATAATTTCAGTTGATTGTACCTTGTCGTGTATGTTTTGCACATCAACATCATCGTATAGTTTTAAGTACCTCTGATATGATTGATTCCTTGGAGGGACTGGCCATTTGTGGTGACGGGACCTTTGGAGAGACCATTGGAGAAATACTAGCCATGAAGATGGTCTGGGCAGTAGGTTCATCATCGACATCATAGTCAAATGCATCACAATCTGCCACTTGAAACGCATTTGGATGATTGTGACCTATTCCCTGCACTGGCTGCTCATCCACATCTGCATCATAAGTTTTGGCATTTCTCTCAGCAAGAAATAGCAATTCTTCCTCATCTAACACTGCTCCATTATCTTTAGCTTGCACTAGCAGCATTTTGTCCCTGAAGTACTCTACATTTTGTGGACGTTTTGGAGATGTGTAGTTCCTTGCAATATGTCCTTCACCACCAAAATTGTAACACTTGATTGGCTTCCCTTGACCTTGAGTCATGTTCCTTCCTCGATTCTGATTGCCCACAAATCCTCCACCCACTCCAGTAATTCCATAACCTGCTCCAGCCATTCCTTGCACACTTTGCACCACTACCTTTCCATCTCTAACAGTAGCTTGATTGTGGGGATTGGATGTTTTTCTGAGGTTATTGTTGGTGTGTGGAGTGAGGTTTAGATTTTGCCTAACCATGAGAGATAGTTGATTGACGAGATTTTCCATGAATGTGTCTGAATCTGGAGGCTTATACCCTGGATCTGGAATGAGTTTGTGATTACCATTACCAGTTGGTATGACTTGAGATGCTTTGGTGGTTATTCCTAAATTAGTGTAGAATGAAGTTGAATCATTTGAAGAGCTTGCATTTCCGGTATTGTTGTTGAACTTTTCAAGGATCATCCGTTCAAACACAACATGCTTCTCATTTTGGAGCAAATATGCATACAATTGTTCATAGTTGGTGTTCCTCAAACCTTTGTTAAGCTTGACTGCAGTGACAAATTTGTGCCATTCGGGATTCATGTTGTTCATAAACTTTGAATTGAGCTGAATATTTGGCATTGTCATTTTGATATTCCTCATACCATTCACAAGCTTGTGGAATCTTACATGGTATTCAGTGACACTTTCCCCTGGATTCATCTTAAAGTTATCAAAGTCATCATACAATTGAGACTCCCTGTCTTCTTTAGTCAATTCAGAACCAGAGAGAAGCATCTTATAATTGTCCCATACTGCCTTAGCTTCAGTGTTGTGATTGATCAGCTTGTAAATATCCTTAGGTAAACCCTGAAGTATGATGTTTGAATCCCTGATGTCAGCATCATATCTCTTCTTCTCCTTATCAGTAAGTTCATCATATGTCTTTGGTCTATCCAATCCTAATATCACTAAACCATCAGCAGCAGTTTCAAGAATGTCTCTGGTAGTCTCAACTTGATAAGGTCCTTCATCAATTGACTTAAGTATGTTAACCTCATTTTCTTTTCCTAAGCAATACAGTCTGATTCTTTGAGCCCAAGAGTCATAGTCGGTTTTGTCCAGCATGGGAGGACGAGTATTAGATCCTGCAGCTTGAACGTCGTCAGCAACAGAAGAAGTGATTGTAGACATGATTGCAGATTCTACGGGATTTTACTATTCTTTTATTAAACCGGGAAATAGATTCTCTCACGGGATTTTACTAAATCTAAAGAAAAACTGTAAAATGTAACACGAAGAAATGACCAGTATCAAAAGACAAGTCGCACTCAAGAAAACTCACACCCCAGTCAACTCGCACCCTAGACAACTCGCAGTCAGGACAACTCGTACCCTAGAAAACTCACATCCAAGACAACTCGCACCCTAGACAACTCGCAGCCAAGACAACTCGCACCCTAGACAACTCGCTTAAACGACAACTCGCTTAAGACACAACTCGCATAAGATGACAACTCGCATATAAGACAACCCACTTCAATAAGCAAGCTCAGAATAGACAACTCGCGTCACAAATCAGGACAACTCGCATAGAAGAAATGCACAATGAGACTCAACTCGCATCCAACAAATATTCAAAAAACACCACTTTTCAATCTAAAAACAACTCAACCACGATGATTCAAACCTTCTAAACCAAAACCTAAACACTTATAATGATTCTAAACACAAAAGTACAATTAAAATCCAAACTTTAACACAAGAAATGATCCAAATGATGTAAACTACACTAAACTCATTCAAACCCAAAAACCTTATGAAAACCACTAGAAATCCAAGAACATGAAAGATGAGTGATCAAACCATGGCTCTTGATACCATTTGTAACATATTGGATTTCATAAACACATCAAATCATATTAACAAAGGGCGTATGAATTGAGTTTTAGAGAGAGAAAGTAAAGAGAGTTGGGAACTTGATGAGACAAAGAAAAATGATATTGAAAGCTCCAACCGTCTACCTTGGGAGGTAGAGGGTATTTATAGTTTATTACAAGACAGGCCTCCTACGGCCTGTGGATCAGGCATACAGTGGGTAAAGACCCGTCCGTCCTCCACGGTGTTACTTAACTAACTACTTATTACCATAACATGACTACGACTACGAGCTTTCTAACGAATACATATACTTGAGGTGACGGAATTTTAACTACTGGATTTTCTAAATCCTAACATCTTCGGAATGAAGTCCATGTAATGCACATCCATTTTGCACCAACCGGATGGTGTCGGATCGCAGGGCCGTAGTTTGAGCTTGATCGGGGAGCTCAATGGTATTCCTATAGCCTTGATGGCTCGGTCTAGTGTATTCACCAAGAGTACGGCCTCTTGGCGGGTCAATTGGTGGTGGGTTGATTTGAAGTGGTTGATTTGGTGGGTTATCACCTTCCATGATGAAAAGTGATAAGGTTACGAAAAAAGACACGAAGAAGGGGAAAGACTACAAGGAAGCTAATGAAAATAACAGAAAATCTTACTTGATAGGAATCAAGCAAGAGAACCTAAACGAGATAGAGATCTAACTGGCTATTCTATTCCCTGGGAGAGACGCCAAAAACTTGATGCGCGCGGAAGGCGCGTTCGGGGTCAAAGGAAACTTCCTTTTCTTCGAGCAAGTTTTTCAACCTCCTAGGCAGTGAACCTAATCGTTGTAGTGTAGTATGGGGTAAGCCTCAGGGATTTATATCGTTCTCTAGGGGAATAGGAATGCTATTAAGAAATATATGACAAGAAGGTGGGGTTGAGGATGGTTTTTTTTTTTTTTTTTTTTTTTTTTTTTTTTTTTTTTTAAATCTTTTTTATGGTTTTTTAGAAATCTAAGGTAAATATCTCGGGGCAATTGGTTTGGGGGTGGTACTTCTACCAATTTCTATACTTTATCTAATTATATAATTACTACGGGTAGCTTATGTCTAATTGAAGTGTGCTCGTATGATGATTAAAGATGTGTTCACCTAGATACTATTACTCCCTAGTTATCTTTTATTGGTCGGTTGAGTTGTCACGTCCTTTATCTTAATGCGTTGTATTCCTAAAGGTCGTAGGGTATGTGTGGTCCCTAGTTCTTTGAGGTTATCTCTCGTATATGACCTACGGAATCGGCTAGCCTAAGCTATTTCATCCATAGATCATATCATCATAAAGCATACTCAAGCATTAAATACAACGAAGATGCCTAGTTGCACTCCTAAGCAAATTTCAATTAAGATAAGAAACAACCTAACAATAATCAATAACTAGGTTTCATAGATCAAAGCAAACACACAAGAAATTTAGCTAGACATGATAGAAAAGCAAGCATACACACAATCAATCGAATATGAGATAGACATAATGATAATTTGGATTAATAAAACTATTCGAGGTGTAAAATAGGTATCGGACCCTAAGAACTGTCCAATTCAACTACAAATGATTTTAGGTTTTTCTCCAAAAGTCTACCTCCTCAAATACAGAAAAATCGAATTCTATATATAGATTTACAACTGCGACGGCGTCACCTTTTGCATGGGACACCGTCAGCTCGCTGTCATTAGGGTTTCATCTAGGCCAAGTCATCGATGGGACGGCATCACCATAGAGTTGTGACGCCGTCAGTCTTCAGTTGGGATATCGTCTTGATTCTAGATCTGGGCCTTCTGGAGTGAAAACTCTGAGTGACGCCCTCCATATTAAATGGATGACGCCGTCAGGTTAAGTGACCAGAATTTCCATTGAGCCGTCGCGTGTATGTTTTGATCAAGTCATCATAGAGGGACGGCGTCGCCCTTTGGATGGGACGCCGTCAGGTACTATTGATCAGTCTTGAGTGGATTTGATTTTGACTTTGCCATTTTCTTCATGTATTTGCTCCTTTTCGTTCAAATGTGCTTCATTCCAGCATTTTGCTTCCAAAAGACATAAAAAGTAAAAAGGAACGAAATTAAGCAGTAACGGATATAAAATGTGTCAAAATAGGGCTTAAATGACCCCCTAAAAGCGTACGTTTTAAATCCTTATCAATATACGTTATCACTTTATCAGAGAATGTGTTGAAAAGAATCAGATCGAAGTCAAGCACATAAGTGGAGACTTACAAAGGGCGGACATACTTACTAAAGCATTAGCAAGGACCAAGTTCGCAGAAATGAGAGAACTGCTTGGCGTGAAGGATATAAAGGAATAGGAACGAGATTAGGGGGTGAATGTTTCCCTAATCTCTCCCCTAAACCAAAGTATGGGGGTTATGTGTATAATTAAGAAAGTCAACAGGGAAGAAACGTGACTTCTATATCCTGGTAACCGCTGGCAACGTTTCATCAGAATGAAACGACATGACCGTTCAAGAAATGCTCAATAAACTATAGTATAAATAGGGCATTTATTTTCGGTGTACATGTAATCAGATTGTACAAAAATTACTCATTGAAAACCGGCTACTTTGATTCAGAAATCAAATCGTTTGAATCAATTATTTTACTTTCATTATTTACCTATATCGTGTTTGATTTAAACACCACTGGGCAACAATCTAAGATGTGTGGGATACATTATTACATTATGATCCAAATCAACATAATGTAATAATAGAATTGCACACTTAATTAGTTATGTTAACTATTGAGATCAATGTTAAACTCTGATTAAACAGAGGCGTGTAAAATGAATTGTTCCATCTGATGCAAAGAGTGTTAGAGGATTTGTTTTATAGTTAGAATTATATTAAGATTTGTATTAGATTAGGACTGGTATAAGTCTAAGTGTTAGGCTATAAATATTAGGTCATATGTATTCTCATAATCAATTAATCAATATTATTCAATTTACATGGTATCAAAGAACTAGGTACAAGTCAACGAACTATTGTGATCTTCTGGTCGCGGGATAATTGTTGGTGAACCGAAGGGATCCCGTTTTCTTTTTCTTTCGTCATTATCTACACACGTGTGGGAAAAACATGATCTAAGCTTCGTCGACCATCAGATCTTTCTGAAAATCGAAATGCATGTACTCGACACATAGTTCTAGCATTTGAACATTCAGTCTTTCAATATGAAATTTGAGCAAGTCAAAGAAACCGGTTGAAGTTAATCCTATGTTATAGTTCGTCATTTTTTGCACTCCGTAGTAGCATTGCATGGGGTTTTTGTTAACCGTTGGATGTTATTGATATCTGATTATAGCTTTTGGACAAACTTCTATGACCTCACAGTAGGAATTCATCATTTGTTGTTTTACATGGAGATATAGGCCGTCAAAGTACCGCTAAAGTTGCTGAATTTTCCAATTGATGTTTGGTTTTGCTTTGACGCTTTTGTTTTTTGTTTTTTTGTTTTGATTTGGTGTGACATGGAGATATAGGTCATCTAAGGCTCTATCTGTCTCCTCCTAAAGTCGACTAAAGCTTGACTATTCTTCATCTAAAGTACACCTAAAGTAGACTAAAGCTCGACCATTGGTGTTACTTCTTCAAAATGCAGCTTGGTGTTAATTTTTCAAGAGTCATTCTGAAAATTTTGATGTCCTAAAGCACATCATTGGTGAATTTAAGAGTTCTTCTCACTAAAAGAAAATGGGTTGTTTAAGACCTTTTCCTAAGATGCTCTTTTAAGGAGTGTCCTAAAACACATCTAATATGTTGAGTTAGTTTATGAGTTCTATTATCAATAAACCTAACATGACAATTCATTTACTGGTCTTATTAGATGAGTTTTATAGAATACTTAATAATATGAGTCTCGTTATGACATAACATAATAAGACACTTTCTATTAAGGTCCTATTATCGTATTATATATAATCTAATATAACACAGATGTATGTGTCTTATTATATTCAATTTTATAAGACACTTGTAAGGTTTGGTCGTTTAATAAAGAATTTTGGTAGGACACTTAGTATACAGGTTGTGTATTAAATAAGTTTGGGTTTTGCTAATGGTGGCCCTAAAGGCTGTTATTAAAAATACATTTTTTATTACATTATTAAAATGAATGATTATGATTAGATGAGAATTCCAAAAAGGTGGACACAATCCCTAAAAATACAGATATACAACCAATATTTGATTTTGATTGGATTATTTAATATCCTACAACTAATTGTAATAAAAAAAATCACTTCTTAACCACAACTTATAGGGTTGTCATTAGCAAAACCCAATAAGTTTTATAGGACACTTATCTACTTAGGTGTTATTATGAAGGAAACTTGATATGACACTTTATATTTTGGTCTTATTATCATAATTTTTATCAAATACTAGTTTGTTGGTGTCTTATTGTATTTAATCTTATAGGAAACCTAATGTATATGAGTTCTAACACATCTCATATACGTTATTATCCTATGTTAGAAAACTCAAAAGTATTACATAGATTTAACTAACATCGTGTTACTAGTTTTTTACACTATTTTAAAACCTACACCATACTTCAAAACAATTACCTAGGTTGAAAGTATCATTTGACTCACTAAACTCAACTTCAAGCATGAAAATGAAAGCTCAGTGAGTTTTGATCATCGAGTTTCATAGTCAATTGAAGTTTTGATAGTTCAACTCTATAGTCAAGTCAAGTTTGGCAAGTTGGTACAACGTTTGGGGAATACAAACATATAGCAATTGCATGAACTTTTCAAAATGAAAAATATTTACGTGAGTTGAGTTTGTGTGACGATCTAAACTCAATTTTGCGTGGAATGGTTAACCAAAATGTGTCGCACCATAATATGTTAACATAAAAAAAACATAATATAGATCTATCATCAATTTCTACTCAAATAAAAATGTTTGAAAATGAAGTTTTTATGTGATGCCTGAATGTAGAAGTTTGGTCACGAATAAACTTAGGCAAAACCTTGTACCGAAGTTTGTTTGTGACAAAACTTCTCCCTGCAAATTGAGCATACTTGTCCCGCCATGATGCAATGGATAATTTCACCTTTATTCATCAGGCACATTCAAACTCTATCATCACTGCCTATTATACTTTCATTATTATACACCTTGCACTAACTGGAAAGTAAACACATAGTTAAACCTTTGTGTCAAAAGAGACAAGCAACCCATATCAATAACTCATCCAAGACAATTGTATACAATCACATATTAACAAGGATGGGAGAAATCAATACAAAGATTATAAATGTACCCTGCAGGGAAAATTTTGGTATCATTAGTATCAAGATACTATTCTACAATTATGAGTGTATACCTGGCTTTAAACCAAACCTATTGCAAGCATCATAAAACACTTTTACATCAACTTCCCCATCCTCATCCATATGATTTGCATGCCCTAGATACAAAATAAAGAATCTCTTTGGCAAGCAAAACCACTCTAACATCTTCCATAACACTTAACCTTTTTTTTAGTATTAGAAAAAAACGCTGAAACCACAAATTAGTTGAAACCAAGTTTTTCATTCACACTACAACTTTAAAGAACCAAAATATTCTTTTGTATGAATTATCGGTATAATGATGCAATCGTTTTCAAAAAATCAACCAAAATCAAGGCATAGTATTCTTGATCCATTGAAACAATAAAGTAGTAACCCATAAATCAAGCCTCAAGTAACAACAAACACTACTCTTCATGTAGGTAGGTAAAACAAATATTAATGTGCATAAAGGTAAGTGAATGAAAGACCTAGAATGACTAACAATAAAAGAAGCGGGAAAACGAAAGGGGCCGAAAAATAAGTGGTATCCTGGCCCAATTATAATAGCCCATAAACCATAACGACATGGGAAAGCACAAAATGAAGCTGTTTCTTCCTTTTAACACCTAAAACGGCATCGTCCACATGCCTAATGTATAATAGAGTAATTACGTTAACTTCGTGTGAAGGTATTATGTTTAAGAATACGTAGGTAACAAATAGGAGCAAAAAATGAGTACTTTTTAACAAACATATGAGCGAATATATCATTTATATGTTTGCACACTTACCAATCATTTCTCAAACCAAATTAAATTATATTAGCCAGTGACGGACCTAGGACCAAATTTAACGTGATTTCTAAGTTTGGTCAAGTAAAAAAATTCAACAAGTCAAACAGTTAACAAATCAGGTCGGGTCAGGTTTGGTACAATATGAAACGACTAGTTAGAACGTAAAAAGATTTCAAATGTAAATGATTAGAACAAGAACACATTTTCTATAATTAAATGTAGGTCTATATATTTCTACTAGAGCAATGCATTTAGGTATAAAGAAAACTGACACAAAGAGTAAAAAACTAAATAGGCTGCAAGTAAAAGGTTAATTAATGTCTGGAAATTAAGTGTACTAAAAGTCAAATAAATGTACTTGAAAATCTAAAACACATAAAAATGCTTGTGCCACACCTACATCTCTCTGACCCATGCATCACGATATCACACTAATATGACTTCAAACACACCCAAAAATTGTTATATCCAAGAAGGCAAACCCATTTCTAAAAAGCTAAGATAACATTTAGTTGTAAAAAAAATTCTTGTTATATTGTTTCTAGATTCCTTAATAAGTAAAATACTTTTCTTCTTTATATAAGAGTTGATAATTTTGAAAACCCGTTTACATGGAATTATAATTTTCATTTTTAAAAAAGATTACTTTGGATTGTGACGGTGGGTGGCGATAACGAGGATGTAAGGTGGAGATGTTACCAATGGTGATTAGGGTTAGAATGAGATATTTGAATAGTATATTGGAAAATCATGTATTTTTTTGTCAGAGAGAAAAAAGTGAAAAATGGTAGATTGAGGTTTTCATTTTTCTAGTTAAAATTTGAAAACTGAGAATTTCACTCTTTTTGAAAATTTTTAGAAAAAAATGTGAATGAACGGGTTTTGAGTTTTCTCATTTTCCCATAAGAAATTTCCTTAAAAAAGGGTTCGTTTTCACCAACTAAACAATTCATTTACATTACTCTATTATACATTTATCGTGGAAAACGAAGCCGTTTAGCATGGCTCCAAAATGATGCCCTTTTTTTTACTCTTTGGTTGCCTTTGAACGAAGCCGTTTTATGTTTTGAAATAACCTTCTATCAAACCGACATCGTTTTGATAGTAAAACCACATGCATTGCGTCTTTAAGAGGGATACAAAATAATGACAGGTACAAAATCCAATACACACAGAAAATTTCATTTACTAGACAAAACATCGTTTCTTGGATATGTCACCCGACGATGGCGATGGGTGTTTGATGATGCCGAGCTTAGGTGAGTGGTCGATTTGTTTGTTTGAAAATTATTGATTATTGATTTGTTCGGTTAAAGTTGAAAGTGGTGGTTCAATGATCGAGGTTTCATTCCCATACGATTGGTATTTTTTTGGGCTATTAGTTGATTGGTGTATTTTGCTGATATTATATGATTTGCATGCGTGCTGATTATATGCCATTTGTATAGTCGGTGATCATAAGTTCTTTATTATATGTTTTAGAGGTTCACGTTATTCTATTTTTTGATTTTATATTCTTTATATAGCTTGATAAAAGCAATATTTTCTGTGCAAAATAAGCGATGTAGTCATACAAGTTATAGTTATAAATGTTGCTTATTTGTGCATTTGGGGATATGTGTTTTTGTTTGTTTTGGCGAATTATGAGAACCAACAGTAATGTGTGAATCTTTATTGTTTCTTATGCCTTTGGTTACTTCACATGGTGGTCTGCGAGTTGTGGTTATTTTAGTTTACATGGTGTCGTATGCTAGCTAGTAGGAAGTAAAACAAAAATACCTTCAGTTTCATGCATGTGGTGTGTCTGATATTTAGCAGTAGATTTGAGTATTGTGTGATGCGGTCATAATTTATAATTTCTTCATAAGTGCTATAAGGTCTTTTTTGTTTGTAATGTTGATGACTTGGTGTTGTATGCTAGCTAGACAGATACGCCGTACACCAAGACTTAGACGAATATGAAGACCATTGTCTGAATTTGAAGCATACGCCGTATGGATTTATCCCATGCGTCGTATATGAAACCTTGGTCAACGAAGAAGATCTGACTTATTCTACTCCAGATACGCTGCATGACATCCCAGAGATGCGGCGTATCAATCTTAAGACTTCACTAGAAAATCCAAGATACTGAAGATAGCATATTTCGCATAAAGACTGAAGATACGCTGTATCATATGGTGGTGCACGATATTCCAGAATATAATAATCTTGGACCCCGAGCAAAGATACCTAGAGACGGCGTATCAGGTACACTGATACGCCATATCATTTCTGTTTCCAGAATGTATAAATAGAGATTCGACTGTGTGGAAAACTAGAAGGGGTGGTTGAATAGTTTTGCCGATTTTAAGTTAGTTTCAAAAACTTTTGATTTGATGTTATGTGAAATCGTATGGATGAAGAGAAAGTATAGATCTAAGAGTAATTCAAATAAAGAAAGTAAGTAAAGTAAATGATAGAAATGACACAGCCGATTTATAGTGGTTCGGCTACAAGGACACCTTCCTTGCCCTACTCCACTCCCCGAGTCACCTACTCGAGAGTTCAAGCACTATGTCAACAAACTCCTTCAGCTTGGCGGAGAAGCCTTCACAACGTCGCTTACACTTTTTCCGGTACAAAGCTAAATACCGAGTCTGTAACACGGAGGACCAAACCAACACTACTATAACACAACAAATATGTGAAATATGAAATACAAGATCTTCGCTACAGAAATCTTGTGGAGGAACAAATCAATCAAGGACCCCTTGCTTGGATGACTTGTAGAATGCTCGTAATCTCACCTTAGAGAAGGACCTGTATGAGAATCACAATAAAAGAAAGAAGAACAACTCTCTAGATCAAGTGATCTTTTGTTAGAAGAGTGTAAGAATATATGAGAGAGTTTTTAAGAAGAGGGGTGAGTAAAAATGAAGAAATGACTCTTTATTTATAGGTAAATTCTTGCCATTGTTGCACGGATCCCACGGATCCCTTGCTTGAGGGATCCGTCTAGTGTAACTCCAGGGATCCGTGAGACGCTCCTGTTTGCCCATGGGTTTTTGGGTTATGGGTCATGGGTCCTAGATTATAAACCATGGGTATCTAAATAGACAATGGGTATGGGTTAACTCCATGGGTTATGGATATGATCCATGGATATGGGTCATGGGTTGTGGTTTTTACCCATCCTAATAAATTATTACAACAAATGAATTATTACAACAATTTGTATTAAATGACTATGTGTAGATGCTTTACAAAAATAACATGTATCCTTATAATTTTACTTATGATAACATTATATTTGTTGTCAACAAAACACAAAGAGATCGCTAAATATTAATAAACATTTTTACGGTTTATTTGTATTAACAATCTCCCCCTTTTTGTTGATGACAAAACATAATGTTATGATGAGTAAAACTTAAGATTAGATGTATGTTTTGAAAGAATAAGTTTTACTTCTTCTCCCCCTTTTTGTCGAAACAAAAGTGACCCTAATGAAGAAATAAAGTGTGGAAAAATAGTCCACGTATATTTAACTCCCCCTTGACGGTAGCTCCTCCTAGAATAGGGCGTCAAGTGAGAAAATATAAAAACCTACAAAGAAAAATTTTGTAATAACATGCATAAATGATCTTGTGATTGACGAGAAACAAGATTGGGATCCAAGGTATGTGATGAGTGTGCAAATACTCATCATTTTTGTACTATCTAGACTGCAAAAACATCTGAAAACACTCATAAATGCATCAAAATGATGAAAATATCACAAATCAGTGTTTTATGTGTTTTAAATGCAAAAATATCAAAATCAGATGAAAACGTATCAAGTTTGCATAATTGGCAGTTTTAGTCCCCCAAGTTTCAAAAATTGTCAAAACTAGTCCCTGGTAATTCAAAAACTAGTAAAATGTCATTTAAGGTCCATGGGATTCAAAAGTTGTCAAAATAAACCCTTTAAAGTTTAAAATTTACAAAATGACAACTTTAGTCCCTAAAGTTTGAAAATTGTCAAAAATAGTCCTTGGTTAATTTAAAAAATGAAAATTATCAAATATTAACCTTGTACTATTCATAAATGACAAAATTGGTCCTTATAGTGAACTTTTGGAAAATTACATGTTTGGTCCCTTAAGTTTCAAAATTGACATAAAAGGCCCTTGGATTTACAAAAATGGAAAATAATCAATAATGGTCCTTGTACTATTCAAGTATGGCAGGTTTGGTCCTTGTGAGAGCTATGGAAAATAGGCAAGATTGGTCCCTCATGTTTAGCATAATTACATAAATGGTCCTTGTATTTACTAGCTATACCAAACCGACCCAAATTAAACCAACACACATACTCTGGTCCAATCTCCCAAGCCCAAACCAAAACCCGTTTAAAAATTAAACCGCTTCTACCTGTCATCTCCTTCCTCACAACACCTGTTACTCACTCCTTCTCCTCCATCTGTCTAACACCTCACCATCTTATCTTTTCCCCAGCTCATACCTACCCATCACCATCACCTTCCACCTTGCAAACCACAACCCACAAAGGCATTATTGCTAATACCCACTCAAAGACTTTTCCCGCCAAAAATTCCAAGTGGACGATTCTGATGAATTCAAGGGATAAAGTGAAGTGGGATATTTTCAGAAGTTGGGAAGGAACTAAAGAAAGTCAATAAATAAGGATGAGAAGCAGAGATGATAAGCAAGTAGTGTAATTTTAATTTAAGTATGTCGAGTTAATTACTTTTCAAGTTCTAGTGTATTTTAAAGCTTTCAAACACTTTGTAATAATATTTCAGTGAATTTCAATCCTATTTTCAGTTTTAATCTCAGTATTAAGTTCTATTTCCAGTTTATGCAGTTTTTTGAGTTAAAAATCTCAAATTAAGATTAAGTTGTTTGTGGTTGTTATCTTGGACTCAAAAGCTCATAAAAGTTCTTTATTTAGCTTATGAGAGCTATTAGAACTCTTAAAATCAGTTTTAGTAATAGAATTTAAAATTTCTAAAAAATACCAAAAAATAGTGTAAAATTAAAAATCAAAGGAAAATGGTGAATGAAGTCAAGCTGGTAAGATATGGATTGCTTTTTGGTATAGAGCTATGAAAGCTATAGGAAGTAGTATTGATCATCATTGCTTTTGTGCCTAACTCAATTTGTAAGCCATTTATTTGCAATTTGCATTTTCTAGAATATATGTTTAATTCCTGTTAAATTTAGCTTAATCATGTTTGAATATAGTTATTACAAGTTAATAGATAGAATTCTTGGTTTAAAAGTTGTTTTAGTACAATAAGCTTCAAAATAGTCTAAAAAATGATGTTTGATAAAATGTGTAATCCATGCTAGAGATGGTTCAAGCCTTTATTCTTGGTTGCTTTAGGTCATGTTAGTTCTAAGAACTCACCAAGTCTTAAAAACCAAACCTTAACTGAGTAAAAGTCAAAATTAGTCTAAATCTCACCATATTGTTTAACTGTTAAGAGTTATAGTGTGAAATTCACCACAAGAGCTTGAAACTTGGTACCTTAGCTTAAAATCATCTTATCATAGCTTATAATAACATTTTCAAATCCATAGAATTGATTAGAAGTTCATTAAAGTCAAACTAGTTCATAACTTAAAAAAGTCAAATTTGTCAATACCCGTTTTTGAATAAAACTTAGAATTTACTGTGCTTAATATTAAGATTCAAATTTTATACTTCTAGGATATTAAAATATACCTGCTTAATAAAATTACAAAAATACTAGCTTTTGTCTAGTTAGCTTATTCATCGCTTAATTCATAGCTTTTGAGTCCCTTGTTTGAAAAACATGCCCTCGGGCACGAATTGGTAGCTCATTTCAAGCTCTCAGAGCTTATTAGTTAGCTTCAATTTGTGTATTTTGGCTTTTTGAGAAGCTCACTTAGCTAACTCAAGGTACCAAGTGTTTAATTGCCATAATTAGCTTATTTAGCTAGCCTGCTAGTGATTTTTAGTTCTATCCATTTTGCTTTAGTGTATCAATAAGTTAGTGTTCACCGCTTTTCAAAAGCTCCTCAAAAGCTCATTATTGTAATCCAAAGTAAGTACTTTAGCTTTTTGGAAAGTTCAAGTGGTTAGCTTGTTAGTTCTGCATTTGTTTTTTCACTCACTAGCTTATTTTAGTGCTAAAAATTGCTAGAAGTGCCTAGTAAACCATAGTGCTTGTGTAACTAGTTCTAGTTAAGTGCTTATTTTGAATGTGCAGTGCTTATTCCTTAGTCAAATTGCTTATTCAGTTTTAAAATTAGCTTATCATCAGTCTTTTAGCTTATATTCAGCTTATCTTGTGCTCATTCATTAGTTTATTAGCAATTTAGATTACATCTTGTGCTTATTTCCAAATTTGTCTTAACTGTGATAAAAACTTGTGCTTATTCAGTGCTTATTAGTGATTTTTGTAAAAACTTGTAGTTATAAAAAGTACTTATTTTCTTGTGTTAATACTCAGTAAAGAAAAATCAAAAAAATAAAACAAAGAAAAGGGGTAGGCATTCGAACCCGAGACCTCCCCTTAGGAGCGTGTTAGAAGTGTACCAGAAAACCCGGTTGCCCTGGACTTGTCTCGTTCATTTTCTACACAATCAAAATACATAACCACGCTTACTTTTAGCTTATATTCTAGAGTTTTAGCTTATTTCTAGCTTATTCAAACTAGTTTTTTCAGTTTTTGTATTTTTTATAAAATTGTATTATATTAGTATTTTATAAAAAAAGTTTCAGATTTTTCTCATTAGTTTTAGTATTTTTAAACATTTAATTAGTGTAAAATCTTAATTAATTCATAATAAAAAATATAAAAGTCTAAAAAATATAAATCTTTTTCTAAAATTTTCTTTTGTCATATAGTACGAAAAAATTGTTTTAATTTGTAGGACTTTTATTTCATAAATTTTATGTTTTTGCTTAAGCACTGCTGCATTTTTTATAAATAACGACGCTTTCATTTTAAGCTACGTTTTTAGATAATTTAAGTTTACGTTTTAGTTAAAATAGTTTATTTAAGGTATTTTGTTTTATAAAATCACAAAAACATCATTGTAAAAATAGTGATAGCTTTTATTTAATATATTTTAATTTTTAATTTCTCTCAAATTTGCATTTAAGTCAGTCAGAATTTATTAATCTTTTCTTTAGGTATAAATATTTCAAAATCCTTATTGATCACTATCCTTAGTGATTATTCTATCATCTGATCAAGTGTTTATACACCAATTCATCCTCCTTGGGACTTAACGACCCAGAATCCCTATATTCCTCTCGATCTAAATTGCATTTGGTGTTTGAACTGCTTTAAGTTCCTTACGGCCGTCATTCACAAGTGGCTAGCTTGCGTGAGAGTAAACTTGACTGTTCAAAGACTCATCAAATTTTACCGCCGTCGTGAGGCCTGAAGCGTGTTTTAAGCATTTTCGATCCATTCTGCACATATACCACCGCTTTGTAAACGCTTTTTGTAAAATTATCAAAACCATAAAACCCAAAAATATTTTCATTCTTTATAACATGTTTTTCAAAAATGCCAAAAATATTCCTCTTTATCTTCTTACCCTTTGATTCTTATCCCTTTATCCTCTATCCATTTGATTCTAACTTTCTCATGAATCTTCTCGACTACGACGCCTGGAACGGTTGGAAAACTTCCTACTTTATCACAAATGTCAAGAATTCGTGTTGTTCGTAATGATCCATTAATTCTCACAGAGGGAAATAGAACGAGAAACCGTGGTGACAGGACCGTGTACTTTCCTCTTATAATGGAGGTGCAATACGTCCAACCTACTTCAAGTATCCAAAGATCTAATCCCTCAATTGCTCCAAGCCGCCTAAAATTGATCCTAAACTTTCACGATTTACGGTTAAAAGCAAACATGCAGAGTTTATGTTAGGAATTAGAAAATTCCTTAGTGAAGAGTCGGTCACCCCAAATGTTATCTAGCTTAAGTTAGCTCGTAGACTTGTCGTTAGTTTCAAGTATTTATCGCTTTTTTATTAGTTAGTTATTAGTTTAGTTTAGCGTAGTGCAACGCGGAGGAAGGACGGTTCTTTACCCAATCTGATCCCCGATCCACGTGCCGATAGAGGTCGTGTATTTGTAAGTATAAATACCCCTTCCATCCATGGAAGGGGTGGTGCTTCAATTCAATCTAACCTTTCATTTGTGTAAACCTCTAGCAAGAACACCCTCTCTACTTTCTCTAAAATGGCAAACATGTATTTGATTCCCAAGACCACCCAATCATCTAACACAATAAAATAACGATCCTACAATTGGTACCAGAGCCAAGGTTGTTTGTGTGTATTGATTTTTGTGGTCTCGTATCATGGTTATGTTGGTTTTTGGATCATGTTAAAACTTTAATACTATCTTTTGGGCCGGATAATCAAGCTCGATACTTTTTGTGGAAAACTATTTTTATCATGTTTCATCTCTTTGTTTGGTTAACATATACATGTCTTAGTCATTCAAGATCAATACTATGTTCTCTAGTCCAAACAATCAGATATGATGTTTTTTGTTACCATTTCAGTTGAAGTCATTGTGGTCATTTTTCTGGTTGTCAAAACGCGTCTAATGGGTCAAATGAACAAGTATGTTTTTTTTCTCGGGTTTAGATGAATATCGTCGGACCTTGTCGGAAAACTCATCGGAATAACCACAAAATGGACCTGGCGACTTTAAACTTATATCATGTAGCGAGTTGGTTGTTTCTTCATGGCTTAATTTGTCTTGACAAGTCCTCCAGTATTCTTTGTATCCGGTTAGCTTAGTTGAGGTATCAAAATTGCCTAGCTTACTTGTATTTACAAGTCGTAGCGACTTGTCCTAGCGACTTAGTTCAGCGACATCCTAGCTTAATTTAGTCTAGCTTAATTTGTCCTAGCGACTTAGATAGCTTAATTTAGTCAGCGACTTGGCTAGCTTATCAAGCTAGCTACTTGGCTAGCTACTTGCTAGCTTAATTTGTTTAGCTTAATTGGCTTACGACCAAGAACTACGTAATTTGACGTGAAAGGTAGAAGAAGAATGACTTCGACCAACACGACTATATACCAATACCAAACATCATGACCTCATCAACAACATCATCATCTGTCTTAACAACGATTACAATGGTCAAGACTCGACTCATATTCATTGATCTCGCTTAACTTGGCGGAACTCAAGAGTTACATCAAGACCAAAGGTCTAAAGCAAGTTTAGAAATCTTCATTGATCAACTCATTACTATAAAGAAAAACAAGTCACTAGATCTCGGCTATTTGTTTCGTGGCATTCTATTACATCAAAACCAATGAGGTCAACACGAAACATACACCATCATTGATCCTATTGCATAAATCAAGAAACGGAAACAAAGGACAAAAAAAGTAATTGATCTCAGATTATTTTTTTTTTCAAAGACCATGAAAGATCTTTCACAAGAACTAACCCATCATCGATCATAATCAATAATAAAAGCATGGAAATCTTAAAGTAGATCTCGCCGGTTCGCATATTCATTGAATAATCAAGACCATCAAAAGGTATATGCCACGGAACCAATCATCATCGATCCGTTTTTTAAAACATATGGAACCATATTTTAAGATCTCGGTTTTTCGTGGTGTTGGTCAAGAACTATCCGACCAAGATAAGATTTTCACTCTTCATCGATCAAATGATTCACAAGTTTCATCATATATCCGAATCTAATGATAAAGAAAATAACAAGAATAAGTATTCTTTTCTCATGGCTCGTTAAATTAAGGTACAAAACAAGTCTTAATCTCAAATGGAACGTTTACAAGCAGTAGATACTTACCAAGAATTCATATCCTAATGAACTTGATGCCATCCCTGTGGTAAATTATCGAGACCTTCAAGCCATCCCTGTGGCGAGGTCTTGTTGTTGCTGTTGTGATATCGTAACGGAAGAGAGTCTTGTGAAGTGCCTTTGGTATAGAATGAGTAAAGCAGATTAAGATGAGAGGGGTTGTCAAGCGGAGGCTTACTTACTAATGGGATTAGGGTTTTTATGCTACCGCTATGATAATTGAAGCGTTATGTTGTGAGAAAGTTTTAGGTTAAGTGGGAAATGTGTACTCTTTAATACATCTGAATTATTAGGGCAAACCGTTTTCTTGTTGGGCCATGTATGTAACAGCCTATCTTGGGCCAAGGTTTATGTTTATGGACCAAGGTATACATATTGGACTCTTGGGTCAATGAGTGGCTTAACAGCATGACCTACATATGTTACTTTGTGGACTTCAAGTATGGGTCGAATGTATATGGTTCGATGCATGTGGTATATTAGCGTTGAGTTACGTGGTATTTGGTGGCTGGTCTCAAATATAATCGCTTGATCAAATATCTTTGATTCAAAATATTGCATGAAGCCGATTTGTATTGGACTTGGATTGAATCAATTTAATTGATTTCATATCGGGTTTATTTGACTTAAACGAATTGAATGGATCATGGAAATGTAGATGTTGGGATTGATCTTATTATAGGACCGGGTTGTTTCATGTTGAATGAATATGGTTGCTTTATGGGATTGTGTGTTAGTGGATTTGCTATAGACCGGCCATCGTATTTTTTACATAATCATGGATTTGGATATTCGGTTATGAGACTGATTGGTTATGAGTTTTGTGAGAATGAGACTTGATGACATGATGTAGTGATTCATCATGTTATGAGTGTTGATACTTGGTGTATGCATTTTCACGAAGAATATTGCATCATGGCTTGAATTAATGATTAAACAAAGTTGACTACGGGGTGTTTGTACGGTATTTCTTATTTGGATTTGAAGTGAGGTTTTTCCGACGCGCTTACTTAGTTCGCTTCTTTCTTTCTACCCTTCAAATAAGATGACTTGTTTGGGCATTTACAGAGTGTGATAAAGACTTGGCTATTTAGTTACTTGTGATTCTTTCTATTAACCCACAACGTGGCTATCACTTCGTGTCTCACGCAGTTGAGGATATGTCAAGAGGTTTTGTACATTGGGTACACCGTTTCTTCTTCACAAGGATTAGTAAAAGTTTAAGTAACAAATCTGGGGAATTTTACTTCATGATCAAGTTTGTATCGGTTTACTTCTCCATGTGGTCACTACAATAGCCGTCAGAATGCGTGAATGATGTGTTTACCAAAGTGTTAATTGGATGGTTGATGATGTTGGTTAAGGATTTGTTGATGAACCATGCATGTTCCCTAAAACGATATTCACCGAAACCAAATTGTCATAACGCATTCAAGACGACATTGTTTACGGTTTTGTCTTGATTTTGTAAAATCCCGCAAAGAACCTATTTCTCGGTTTAAATCATAGACTTGTAAAATCCCGTGACAATGGAAACATCCTAGTAATAATAAGGTGCATTCCTCGATCTATCTTACGGTTTATTCTTGGTTTTGTAAAATCCCCGAAAGAAACTATTTCTCGGTTTAAACCATAGAGTTGTAAAATCTCGTATTGATGGAACCATCCTGGAGAAAGGAAAGTGTATTTCGGGATCTCATTTGATGCCGGTGCTACGGCTTCAAGAAGGGATAAAAGGGTGTACTTCATGAATTGGATGTGTGTTTGGATATTCGTCATGGCGGTTTGGTTATTTCAATGTTTTACGGGGTATGCTCACTTAACCATGGTCGGGATGAAACCATTATCAAAGTTCATTTAAATGTCAAAGAAGGCTAGATTTGAGCAGTTAAGAAGATGTGACAACGGCAAGAATTCAAGATATTTATTTGAGGTTGAAGTGAAATATCACGCGAAGTACTTAGTATCCAAGGTATCGGGATGGATGGATGAAGATTCTTCGAGATCCTTGTTCGAGCTTATTATCAAAAACTAAGACTTGGAAATCTAGTTATTGTTGGGTGTCTTTTACCTTTTCTTACCACTGGGGAATTGGCCTATACCACCACAAAATAACTATCACTTTAAGGAGTTACGTTGTAGTGCTCGGTGTCACATTCAATTGTGGATTTTCAAGAGGTATGTACGCCTTATACTGATGGTTGGTTGGTTGAAGAGTATAGAGTAATTAGAGATTCAATGGAGCATGAATTCTCGGCACCGCTCTTTGTTACATATGTGCAAGTTTAAGTCACGAAGTTCGGGTTAGTTTACTTCAAGGTCAAATTCATCATATTGTTATCTCCATCACCGTCACGCAAAAAGCCTAATGAATGATAATGGGGTTGATTACATGTTTTGCTAAGAGAGCTGAAAAGAGAGAGATTATGACGTCTGCTCACATCAGCTCAGGCCTCGATCTCAAAGAAAAGAAATGTGTACGCTTCATGCATTATCTTCGAAGAAGAGAAGTCTTTATGACGATGAACACAACAGTTCATGCCTCGTTCTCTAAAGAAAAGAAAAGTGTATGCTTGGCGCTTTATCTTCAAAAAGAAGAGAAATCTTCTTATGACGTATGAACACAACAGTTCATGCCTGCACTCTAAAGAAAAGAAAGTGTATGCAGTGCGCTTTATCTTCAAGAAAGAGAAATCTTCTCAATTATGACCATTCTCATCAACATGCTTCATACTTTTTCCATGTGCTTCAATCATAAAGTGAACCGGGCTACCACTGATTGTTTTCTCATTCCACTTGCTCGATTATAATGAAGATGGCGACATCATGTGCTGATTTTGCGGAAGAGAAGTGTGAATAGAACATTCGGATGATTTTCACTTATTTAATCAAGAATGGCAACTCCGATGCAATCTTGAGGGGGAGAAGATGTATGAATTTTTTGCATTGTTGATTGATATTTGAGAATATAAATGGTCATACGGCTCTAAACTCATGTAAGAACCGAGCTTCTTCTTATCGGGTCATCTTCACATGGAGTTTTTTCTTCTAAGAGCCGTTGGTTGACATCTTCACAATTGATGAGTTTATTGACAAAGTGCTTCCCTAATGCTTCACGCACATTAACATGATGATTCCGAACAACCGTCTGTTCTTGTTTGATGTGATTGTTTGCTTGGTGTTACCATTTTGTGTGTTCGGGCTGGCCGACTAATTTCCTTGATGAACATCTTTCTGTTCTTGTTTGATTGGGAGGATCTTAATTAAGGGAATTTGCAAGATGCAAGTTAATTGGGATGCTTTTTGGTGATGTTCTTGTGTTTTTGGTGAAATGAAGATGTTAACTATCTATTCCCCAACTTGACAATCTTGAAGAAGGTCGAGTCATACCGGTTCTACATTTTCTCGCTACATGTTAGAAGACTAAAGACGAAGTTGCATTTAACATCTAAAGACTTCTTCTTTATCCTCATTTATCAAACAGATTGTCGGTTTGGGGGGAGCACTAATTGGGAGAAAGTTATAAGTCGATTCAATTCCCATTAGACTTGCTCATATTTTTTAGCAAAGGACTCCTGACGTTGATATTGACTATTGTTGGACATTTGACACAAGGTGATTACTTCAGAGTTAATCATTTATCACTTATTTGAGATTGAAGTTGACTTTCACAAAGGCGTGTTCTTATTTGATAACTTGCTCGGCTTAAGAATTTGAGTTGAAGACTTGGTTTATCTAGTTACCAGCAATGAGGTGATGGTTGAAGACCGCTAACTATCACTATTAGGAGTTACTTTGTTTTACTCGTGTCACACGATATGACAAGTGGATAATCTCAAGATGTGTTAATGTCTCATACTTTGTTTGGGTAGTGAGTACTTAGAGATTTGCTTGAAGCATAAATTCTAAACCGTTCTTCCATCATTAGGTAAGCTTAAGATACAAATGTGGGGAAGTTGACTTCGCCAAGTAGGGTATATCGGTTTTTTCTTCAAGAGTCACTACAAATCGTCTACATAAGGGTTGATAAAATAGTCGAGAGAGTCTTCAGCATGTTGATTCCCACAAGAGTTCAAGTGTTCTTCTCAACAAATTTCTAGTATACGGGCTTATAATGATTTGTCGATCAGAGTGTCAAAACCAAAGAAGGGGAAGGAGACATCTATATGAAAGTAATCTTGACGAGCTTAATACTTCTAAGTGATTGAAGATATCCCAGGAAGACTATTGTCATTACCGCAGAGAAACTCAAGATTTGACTCATAGCGCAGTGTTTTTATTCCAACTATGTAGGGGAAGAGATGGAAGAGTTAGTTTCTGATGATAAAAGAGGTACACAAGTGTGTGATGATGCTATCGCATTCATCAGAGGAGAGAGATTGTGTACATTGGGATGCTCAATGCTTTTACTTGGGCTTAATCTGTGATTCGAGATATAATCACTTATTCCGTGTTGACATCCGCAGATTGTCACCGCAGAGATAATCGTGATTCGCCCGCTTCTTCAATGTTATCGGTTATTCTCTTTGGGCATCGGGTACTTCGTTCTTGAGCTTCATACACTTTCTTCGTGAGAGAAAAGTACATCGGGGTTATTCTTTGGCTGGACTTAATCATACTGATGGTATAAGTTTCTTTGTCTTCGGTATGTGTATTCGGGTTTGTGAGCTCTAGTCTAAGAGATTGACTGCATCAATTCAACTACGTGGGGGAAGTGGTCTCTTGACACCTTTTGGAATGGATTGCTTCAGACTTCAATGGAAAAGAAATTTGAGAAGATTATTTAAGTGTGGGATGAAACGTTGCTGGTGTTCTATTGATGATATAACCTCGAACGAAGAATCACGGGATTATTCTTAAAAGGAGCAGCGGATTTATGATAATGGTGTGCTTTTGTGCACTGCTAAGAGAAGCTTGAAATAGAGCTTTGAATCGCCAACTAAAGGATTTTCGGTTTGGGGAAGCTGCCAAAGTCTCTCACTTTCAAAGGCTCATGTTCTATCTTCATTCGAGCCTGGAAGCTTTGGTGGTGAATGTTTAAGAGATGATGACTTCTATCTTCTACGACGCTGCTTCGATATCCTTATCATGGTACTCGTATCATCATCTTCTTTAACTATATCATCTATTCTATCTTTGTATATATTTATCAAAAACCAAATACAAAAATATAAAACCAACAAAAGAAAAAAGAAAAATATAAAACCTTCTAAAATCCATAAAAATCAGAAAATTTGAAAAATACCAAAAATATGTTTTCAAGACATGTCTTCTGGTATCGATAACATCTACGGTCTTAGAAATGTCATTCAATAATGGCACGGGACCATAGATGAAGTTCGAGCAGGAGGTGTAAATATTTCTTTCTAAACATGTCAAAAACTATGGCTTACGCTTATTTCCGCATCAGAATCTGGCTTCATATGATGGCTTGCTATTATTTCGATAGCAACCCGCTTCTCTAAAGGAAGGAAAGTTTTGCGCTAAACAATTTTTCAAATATTTCGTGCACTTATCCTAAAACAATTTGAGGAAAGTATGTCAAGGATCTGCTGTTCCTACACTAATGTTTTTCCGTCTAAAATTCTTCAGAAAAATATTTGTTGTTTTCAAAATGGTGGTAAATGAGTTGCTTTAAAAACAATCAGATTCAGAGTTTTTGTAAATTGAAAACTCAATCAATGACTTCAGCTTTTAATCTTTTCAGAAAATAAGTCATTGATTGAGGGAGAGAATGTTTTCAAATTTATATCATCTAACGGACTTTCTTAATTATCCTAATGCTTTATTAAAAATGATAATTGCCTATGTTGAAGGACTAGGTTTCTAGGATATGATTGTTAGGTTTAGATGATTAGAGTTTGATGAAACACATTATTCCCATACCTTATGATCGATTGATATGTTGCATTGACTTTTATTAGTCGATTGTTGTTTGGGTGATGTCGACCACCATATATTCTTGTGTGTTCACTAACGTATGCAGGTATATTGGTATATAAGAATGTTCCCGATCCGATCCCACAATTGAAGAAGATTGGATGCCGAAAGGAAAGGGTAACTATATCTTGGGTTGACAAATGAAGAAACGGAGCTTAATTGGACTTCTATGGAGAGTTGGCATAAATGCAACGCGAAGAGGTCTCATCGCATCGCCAGATGGTTTTCTTCTTAGTGATTGAAGAAACGGAGCTTAATTTGACCTCAGTTGGCATTCAAAATGCAACGTAGAAGAAGTCTCACTGCATCACAGACGGTTTTTCTTCCAAGCCCCTACAAAACAATAACAGAAGCTTCTCAACCACCTAACATATCTGTGCAGATAATAGTGATGATACCATTTTCTAAAAAAACTTTGAAAATATTGTTTTGAAAATGGAAAAATATTGTTTTGAAAATATATTGGACTAAATTTTGAAAATCACCGGACTTCATTTTATCAAAATTTAAGTCACTCAATTATCGACTTCGGTCATCGATTGAGGGGAGAGTGATTTAATTTAAAATATTTTCAAACAATATATCTTCAAAAGAGTCCGCTTTGTACGAAAAAATGTGGTGATCTAAAGATTTAATGTTATGTCATGGTATGATTTTCTTTAGAATCAAGATCTTTCAAAATGAAATTTTTTCTGTTCTTGTTTGATTGTGAAATTGTTTTATTTAACTTAAAAGATCTCTTAAAACAATCATATCTGACACTAACAATCTTTAATGTCTTAAAATGGTCCTTATCAGTCATTTTTCAAAATTAAATCAAGCCACGCCTTTCCCCAAAATCTTTTAAATGATTTAAATCAATTGGGATCACAAATCTCAAAAGGTTTGAAATTTTGATCGGGTTAGAGATCGTGATTTAAATCTCTTATCTGTTTAAATGGAATTGGTTTTAGTCCTTTAAAGGCACTCCCGCCTCCATGTGCCAAACGATTTCATACACAATGCACATGTTGAGGAGGAGGATTTATCCAAAAACATGATGAGTATTTAAACCAGGCCACATATTCTCCCATGTTTTCTAAACCTATAATAATCTTGGGATCCAAAATCACAAAGGGTTTGATATTTTTGATCGGGGAGAATTTGTGATTTAATAATGAAATTTGATAAAAGGTGATCGATTTGATTTAATTGTGCACTGCTCTCATATGTGTAAACGCCAATCTCAAGCACATATTGAGGGGGAGCAAACAAACTATCGAGGTACAAAAGCTTTTTAAAGTGATTTATAAAGTACCTTGATTGAGTTTTAAATGGTTTCTTAATGGCTTGTGTGATCGTGGATGTGCTTCAAAAGAACTCTTGCCTCTATGTGATAAAATGATTTCAAATATCCTATGCACATATTGAGGGGAGAATTTTACCAAAGAAATTCAAATGGCTTTTTCTAAGGAAATTGTGATCAAGATATTATTTCAAAGAACTCTTGCCTCCATGTGCCAAACAATTTTAAATCATATGCACATGTTGAGGGGGAGCATTTCTAAATGATCAAAACTATTAAGGTACAAAATGCTTTGATCTCGTATCACAAGTACCTTGATTGTTTTTCCAAATGATTTTTCAATTGGTTTCAAGGAAGAATGAACTGTACCAAAAGACCGACCAAATTTACTTTATGTATGGAGTTATAAGGATGGTGAGGTTAGGTATTAGTTCCCACGATCCTCCAGAACCGGGGAGATCTACCCAGGGACAATCCACTAGATAGTGTAGAGTCCTTAGGTATATTAAAAAAAGGAGAAAAGTGAGATATGGGAAGAGTGCGGACTGAGATAGAGCTAGTACTGGAATAAACCCAACAAGGTTCTAGTAATGAAGTCTGGTGCAATGAAGGGGTTGTAGAATGAAAAAGAAATGAATGTGAAAAGGGTGAAAAGAAATAGCCCTCCCATAATTCAACCTTAGGGCAGAAACCGGGTTCAATACATATGCTACTGTTGGTTACTAAGGTAACACCGTATTGAAGACAAGACGTCATGGACCCAGGACGACTGCACTAAACTTTTCAAGCTACTCAAGTTCCTCTTAAAAGGGCTTGTTTCATTCTCACGGAGAACCTACATTATCTATCGACTTTCTTTTAGAGATTGTTGATATTGAAGAAGGAGACCCTCTCCCTAGTCTCTGGCATAGGAACCAAATGTGCACGATTGAGTCTAGAGCCAAGAGATCATCCACGAAATCTCATTTGGACACAAAATTAATGAATACTTGTTGTTTCACACAATGTGGAAAGTAAGTATATATTTAGAGTCCTACGCATTATCCTTGTGGTATTGCCAGAACATCCGAGTGATATGTAAAAGTATTCACAATGAAGATGGAAATCCTTCTAGAGCCAACATCAAACAAGCTCTTGGTGGGTGACATGTGAGATCTTCTCGAAAGATCAAACTTGTGACAACTGGATAGAAACGATGGGAGATTCATCTTGAATCAACCTTGGTCCAGAATGGAATTGACTAATACTTTGGAAAACCGTTCGATGTGCAAATCTTCCTTTCTCTAGCACGTCGAATGTGTACTTATGTTTTCAAAATTCAAAAGTATCTCGATTGAAAAATACTTTTAGAAAAACCGATCGATGTGCGAATCTCTTCTTTTCGCTAGCACGTCGAATGTGTACTCATTCTCTAATACAAAAAGTATTTTGATTGAAAATTGATCTTTCTCATAAAACCTTCGTCGTATTGCAAAACTCTTTCTTCAAGCAATACGCAATTGTTTTTCAAATCATTTTTCATCAATCAGTGAATCTCAATTCGCTGGTTCACTCACCCCGTGTTGTCTTCTTTGAGACGCTCCGGTTTGAGAACAGCTAGAAGTACCGCTAAACCCTGTCAAGGAGATTCTTAGGAATCCTACTGATCAGGCAAGACTTGTAATCGATCAACGGGAACCGGGCCGCGGTACCTCAATTCAACGAAAGTGATCAAAGACACTTTCGCGGTGTTTTATTGCTAATCGTTGTTTGCGTGTACATTTGGACGATTGCAAATGATCAATTGAGGAGTCAATCCAAAGCCGCATGCTCACAAAGATCCACACTTAATTGAAGAAATCATGACGGTGCATATCTACATAACCTGGCTCGATATTTATACTATGCTTCGCTACGCCGCAAATATCATGAACCGCAGGCTTACTCTGATGGAAAGACGTCATGATTCAAAAGTGTGAGCATGTCAGTCCAAAAGTCACAACTTCACATGATGGCAACACAATAAAGGGTGATCCAGAGATTTATGGTGGCTGATGATCTCAATGAAAGCTCGAAGATCATCAAAGATGTGGATCGCTTAAAGACCTCCACTAAAAGTACAAATCATGCGGACTTTGAAGTTGCACTACAAAAGCACAAAGATTGCGGATTTGAAGAATTGAAGTCTACGAGCTCAAGAACAAAGTCAAGAATAGAATGCTAGGATTCAAATGTAAACATGGGGTGACCTCCTTAGGGGAGATTGTTAGGAATTAGAAAATTCATAGTGAAGAGTCGGTCACCCCAAATGTTATCTAGCTTAAGTTAGCTCGACTGTCGTTAGTTTTCGTTATTTAGTAGTTTATTAGTTAGTTATTAGTTTAGTTTAGCTAGTGCAACACGCGGGAGGAAGGACGGTCTTTACCCATCAGACCTCGATCCACGTGCCGATAGGAGGTCGCGGTATTTGTAACTATAAATACCCCTTCCATCCATGGAAGGTGGTGCTTCAATCAATCTAACCTTTCATTTGTGTAAACCTCTACCAAGAACACCTCTCTCTACTTTCTCTAAATGGCAAACATGTATTTTGATCTCCCAAGACCACCCGAATCATCAACACAATAAAATAACGATCCTACAGTTTAGACCGGTGACTAGCAAGAATGACTTGCCTAATCTTTCACGCTTTCAAGAACCGTAACAGAGACCATAACTAAGTGGTGGAAATTCAGCTCTCGTGAGCACACCACTTGTCCCACCTCCAGATTTTTCAAAATGTTCTTTGAATCTTAATAGTCATTCGGATCACCATGTTGATTTTGTTGATTCTTTGAATGAATCGATTCCTTCATAACTCTCAAATTGAATCGCTTTATTCCTTGTGTCTGTGGTGAGCTCTTGGTTCACCTCGCCGGTGTACGTGTACAAAGGTGGTAATGATATTCGAAACGGGAGTTGTTTGTTTTGTGGTTCGAGGAATTCATTTGATTATGATCCTAATCCGAACTCATTTAACCACCCTCAAACTTTTCCAATCACACACCACGTTCTCGACTTATCTTCATATAATCAACATAATCTGCTGTGAATTTTGTGGAGGTCTCACCAAGGATTGAGTGTCAACCGAAACACGCTTTTGTCTATGAAAAATTTTCCTGTGATACTGAACTTTGGTTATGACCAATATCCATATGATTCACCAATCCAGCTCAACAGCTTTATGTTTGAGAACTGTGGAGGTACCCACTTTAGCTCTGATTGTCAAACAGGGAACCCATTTCCTTGTAACAATTACGACTATCCATATCACGACCAACCTCCACAATGCCAAATGACTCAAACTCCTCAAGAAACTCAACAAGACACTTATCTAGAGCTTCGGAGTCGTGTGAAAAGAACTCGAGGAGTTGTAAAACAAAGATTTCATAATGTTCCTAGTTTTTCTTGTGTATATTGTGGGGGTCCTCATGATGATTATCAATGTCAACCTTTCGGTTTTGACAAATCTCCACTCCCAAAATGTCCCGTCATTCAAAATTCACATGAGAAATCCATGGAAAATGCAGTGAAGAGCGTGCTGCTAAAATAAATTCCCAAATTGCCTTTGAAAAATCATAGGGAATCAATTGCAAAATAAAAGCAACCTGTGATCTAGCTCTCAATTTCGTTTCATTCCCGATGACAAGTTGATGATGAGGATACACTTGAAGAATCATCAAGTTCATCAGCTTGATATCCCAGCTTGAGATTCATTCTCAAACAATCGCTATCACACCCAATATTCCCACTCACTCTCTCAAAATGGGGATGAGCATCTTGACACTGTTCCTGAAAAGGAATCGGACGAATTCATAAAGTTTAGTGTTGAGAACCTTGTTCCAACTCCGAGAGAGTCATTGTGGAACTTCCGAGCATATGTGTGATTCTTTCCCTCTTGAGTGTTCAAAGATCATTTTGAGACTTTCTCCGATTTCATTCCACTTTCATCGAAAGTGATGATAGTCTTTGATTTCGCCATCTAGGAGAAATTGAAAGTCTCCTTTATAATGATCATTCACTCACTTCTCACCCTAACAATCCAATAGAGAATGTTAATCACCTTGTTCCTGAAGCATTCAAAGCTACTTTCACCAATCCTCTATTTGAATTCAAATTCAATTCACTTGGATTTCTAACAATCCAATCTTTGATGAGGATAGTGATGAGCCCACAATGGAACAAGAGTTCACAAATTCACTTCATGTGAATGATTCTCTTTACGAGGAGTTCTCCTTTGAACTCACTCATATCATATCTCTACCAGAGTATGATAACTTCCACTTTGATCTAGACATAAATGATCTTTGTGTTCTGGAGGGAAATGTTCTCACCATGAACTTGCTTGATATCAAAATCCCATCCCTCCCACCCATAATATGTCTTGATCAAATGAGCTTAAATGATGAGATTCATGATCCAGAAATCATGAATTCCCCTTTTGATATTATGAGTTAATGATTTTTATCATGATTTTCTTCCTTTTCTTCACATATGGTGTGACTTCTCGTTCCCTTTTCTCCTTTGGGAATGAGGACACTATTTTTGATCCCGGCATTTTCATTTATCATTTTTGAGCCGGTTCTATCTATATCTCATCGGTGTGGAACCTTCACGTGCTTCAATGTTTATACAAACATTTTGAATGAAAGTCCGATGGAGATTGTCTCTTCCACTTGCTTCCCATGAACAAATTAATTGGGTCGAAGTCAAGCTAGCGACTCGGTAATCAAAAATGTAGTTAAACATGGGTTTTCACCCATATGTACCACCTTAGTGTGGAGATACCCCACATGTTGTTTATAGATCTAAAAAATGAATGAAAATTGTAAATATTAAAAAAAAAGAGAATAATTGTTGTGTTTCTACACTTAGCTAGTAATGTTATCTTTTTATGTTCAAGGATTCTAAGATAATAGCCGACTTTGAATATTGAGGACAATATTCATTTCTAAGTGTGGGGGAAATTTCGCGAATTTGATCATAAAATGTACCCTTTTAGTCCCTTTTTCCCCCAAAATGGCCAAATTTAAAAAATTTTTTTAGTGGAAGTACTATGTACTAAACACCTAGAAATGGTAATCATCCACCATGTCTAACCCACATAGGATTGGCTAATCCAGGAGCAAACGGCTCTTGGTAAAGATATCTCAAATCCGTTTATGGCTTGCAATTTGCCCAAAATTGTATGGTGTTCACCTCACCATATCTTTAATTAGTGAAGAGTTGGCTAGCCCGCAAGTTTATGGCTTGTGGTAGCGCAGTGGAAAAACCAAAATTGGTAATCAGCTCACCAAAGATAATATTGATAATTTATCTAAGAGTTGGCTAGTCCGATAAACAAGCTCGTAAAGACAAATCAAATCCGTTGAAAGCTGGTGATTTGCTCAAAATCATTTGGTTATCATTGTGCCAAGGTTCTTACTTGAACTAAAAACAATTGGCTACCCGAAGTAATGGCTTTTGGTAAAGAGATAAATCCATTAAGTTTTCTAAAGATTTGCAGGGACTAGCAATAGCTTAGTGTGGGGGATTGATGAGTGTGCAAATACTCATCATTTTTGTACTATCTAGATCAAGAAAACATCCGAAAACACTCAAAAAATACATCAAAATGATGAAAATATCACAAATCAGTGTTTTATGTGTTTTAAATGCAAAATATCAAAATCGGATGAAAAAAACGATCAAGTTTGCATAATTGGCAGTTTTAGTCCCCAAGTTTCAAAAATTGTCAAAACTAGTCCCTGGTAATTCAAAAACTAGTAAAATGTCATTTAAGGTCCATGGGATTCAAAAGTTGTCAAAATAAACCCTTTAAAGTTTAAAATTTACAAAATGACAACTTTAGTCCCTAAAAGTTTGAAAATTGTCAAAAATAGTCCTTGGTTAATTTTAAAAAATGAAAATTATCAAATATTAACCTTGTACTATTCATAAATGACAAAATTGGTCCTTATAGTGAACTTTTGGAAAATTACATGTTTGGTCCCTTAAGTTTCAAAAATGACATAAAAGGCCTTGGGTTTACAAAAATGGAAAATAATCAATAATGGTCCTTGTACTATTCAAGTATGGCAGGTTTGGTCCTTGTGAGAGCTATGGAAAATAGGCAAGATTGGTCCCTCATGTTTAGCATAATTACATAAATGGTCCTTGTATTTACTAGCTATACCAACCGGACCCAAATTAAACCCAACACACACATACCAAGCAGCCCAATCTCCCAAGCCCAAACCAAACCAGTGTTTAAAAATTAAACCGCTTCATCGTTTCATCTCTTCCTCACAAATACCCGTTACACTTTTCCTCCATCTCAACACCTCACCATCTTATCTTTCCCAGACTCATACCTACCATCACCATCACCTTTCCACCTTGCAAACCAACCCACGTGCATTATTGCTAATACCCACTCAAAGACTTTTCCCGCCAAAATTCCAAGTGGACGATTCATGAATTCAAGGGATAAAGTGAAGTGGGATATTTTCAAGTTGGGAAGGAACTAAAGAAAGTCAATAAATAAGGATGAGAAGCAGAGATGATAAGCAAGTAGTGTAATTTTAATTTAAGTATGTTGAGTTAATTACTTTTCAAGTTCTAGTGTATTTTAAAGCTTTCAAACACTTTGTAATAATATTTCAAAGGAATTTCAATCCTATTTTTCAGTTTAATCTCAGATAAGTTCTATTTCCAGTTTATGCAGTTTTTTGAGTTAAAAATCTCAAATTAAGATTAAGTTGTTTGTGGTTGTTATCTTGGACTCAAAAGCTCATAAAAGTTCTTTATTTAGCTTATGAGAGCTATTAGAACTCTTAAAATCAGTTTTAGTAATAGAATTTAAAATTTCGAAATACCAAAAAAATAGTAAAATTAAAAATCAAAGGAAAATGGTGAATGAAGTTTGCAGGGTAAGATATGGAATGCTATTTGGTTTAGAGCTTTGTGGAAAGCTATAGGAAGTGGTATTGATCATCATTTTTCTGTTTTGTGCCTAAACTCAATTTGTAAGCCATTTATTTGCAATTTGCATTTTCTAGAATATGTGTTTAATTCCTGTTAAATTTAGCTTAATCATGTTTGAATATAGTTATTACAAGTTAATAGATAGAATTCTTGGTTTAAAAGTTGTTTTAGTACAATGCTTCAAAATAGCTAAAAAAATGATGTTTGGATAAACTGTGTAATCCATGCTAGAGATGGTTCAAGCCTTTATTCTTGGTTGCTTTAGGTCATGTTAGCTTCTAGTAACTCAGTAAGTCTTAAAACCAAACCTAACTGAGTAAAGTCAAAATTAGTCTAAATCTCACCATATTATTTAACTGTTAAGAGTTATAGTGTGAAATTCACCACAAGAGCTTGAAACTTGGTACCTTAGCTTAAAATCATCTTATCATAGCTTATAATAACATTTTCAGTCCATAGAATTGATTAGAAGTTCATTAAAGTCAAACTAGTTCATAACTTAAAAAAGTCAAATTTGTCAATACCCGTTTTTGAATAAAACTTAGAATTTACTGTGCTTAATATTAAGATTCAGCTTATAAGCTTCTAGGATTATATACCGCTTAATAAAATTACAAAAAATACTATTTTTGTCTATTAGCTTATTCACTGCTAATTCATAGCTTCTTTTGAGTCCTTGTTTGAAAACATGCCCGTGTAAGTAATTGGTAGCTCATTTCTAAAGCTCTCATAGAGCTTATTAGTTAGCTTCAATTTGTGTATTTTGGCTTTTTGAGAAGCTCACTTAGCTAACTCAAGGTACCAAGTGTTTAATTGCCATAATTAGCTTATTTAGCTAGCCTGCTAGTGATTTTTAGTTCTATCCATTTTGCTTTAGTGTATCAATAAGTTAGTGTTCACCGCTTTTTCAAAAGCTCCTCAAAAGCTCATTATTGTAATCCAAAGTAAGTACTTTAGCTTTTTGGAAAGTTCAAGTGGTTAGCTTGTTGTTCTTGATTTGTTTTCACTCACTAGCTTAATTCAGTGCTTAAAATTAAGCTAGAAGTGCCTAGTAAACCATAGTGTACTGTGTAACCAGTTCTAGTTAAGTGCTTATTTTGAATGTGCAGTGCTTATTCCTTAGTCAAATTGCTTATTCAGTTTTAAAATTAGCTTATCATCAGTCTTTTAGCTTATATTCAAATTTTATCTTGTGCTCATTCATTAGTTTATTAGCAATTTAGATTACATCTTGTGCTTATTTCCAAATTTGTCTTAACTGTGATAAAAACTTGTGCTTATTCAGTGCTTATTAGTGATTTTTGTAAAAACTTGTAGTTATAAAAAGTACTTATTTTCTTGTGTTTAATACTTCTGTAAAAGAAAAATCAAAAAGAAAAAATGTTCAAAGGGTAGGCAGGCTCAACCTCGGAGACCTCCCCTTAGAGCGTGTTAGAAGTGTACCTGAAACCGTTGCCCTTGGGACTTGTCTCGTTCATTTTCTACACTATCAAATACATAACCACGTTTGGCCAGTTTAGCTTATACGAGAGTTTTAGCTTATTTCTAGCTTATTCGAACTAGCTTTTTCAGTTTTGTATTTTTATAAAATTGTATTAGTATTAGTATTTTATAAAAAAAGTTTCAGATTTTTCTCATTAGTTTTAGTATTTTTAAACATTTAATTAGTGTAAAATCTTAATTAATTCATATAAAAATACAAAAGTCTAAAAATATAAATCTTTTTTCTAAAATTTTTTGTCATATAGTACGAAAAATTGTTTTTACACTTGTAGGACTTTATTTCATAAATTTTACGCTTTTTGCTTATGCATCAGCGTAATTTTTATAAATAACGACGCTTTCATTTTAAGCTACGTTTTAGATAATTTAAGTTTACGATTTAGTTAAAATAGTTTATTTAAGGTATTTTGTTTTATAAAATCACAAAAACATCATTGTAAAAATAGTGATAGCGCTTATTTAATATATTTTAAATTTTTAATTTTCGTTAATTTGCATTTAAGTCAGAATTTATTAATCTTTTCTTTAGGTATAAATATTTCAAAATCCTTATTGATCACTATCCTTAGTGATTATTCTATCATCTGATCAAGTGTTTATACACCAATTCACTGTGGGACTTAACGATCTTGAATCCCCTATATTCCTCTCGATCTAAATTGCATTTGGTGTTTGAACTGCTTTAAGCCTTACGGCTGGTCATTCACAAGGCTACTTGCAAGGAGAAAACTTGACGGTTCAAAGACCGATCAAGATGTAAACAAAGCCTAATAAAAATAATGAAATATAATGGTATTTATGCCACATACAAGCATGTAAAATGAAGAACAAGACTTGTTCTAAAAATGACTTCAAAAGGAAAATACTAAAGAAAATAGTAAAATGATTCCTTCCATGCTTGCATAAGGTTATAGATGGAAGTTTTGGTGAGTGATGATGTTGATGCGATCAAGGATGAGGTTAAGAATGACTCGCATCTCTTCCTGAATTTCTATTGCAAGATCCCTAGTGGATTGGCAATGTTCACAATGTAAATGATGTGGGTAATGTGTGCGAAAGTTTTTCGGGTTAGTTTGATTTGTGAGATGGAACTTGTGGTGGAAAAATAGAAAATAGGGATCAAAGTCCGAATGTTTGAAGTGGTGGTGGAAAAGAACTAGATGTTCTTGTAAGGCAATGGGAGCTAAAGGTGGTGAGGTTTCAAGGTGTTTAAAAATTGTGTTTGGAGATGTGGGAGGTGTTAAAAAGACTAGTTCTTTTGGGTTGGTTTGTTGGGATCTTATTGGAGTCTTAAGGAGTTCCAATAGAGTGATTTTAGGTGGAGACTTGATGGTTGATGATGTTGGTGTGCTTGTTGGAGATGAGGGAGGTGCTACTATGGAAGCATTTTGTGGTGAGTGAGTAGTTGGTGATGAACTATTTGATAATGGTTTTGCTAAACAACAAGGCCGGATGCTAACTGCTGTTTTTCTAGATTTGGGTGGTGGTACTATGGAAGGTGGTAGGACAAAATTTTGGATTTCTTGAAAAGGATTGTTTGCACTAGGTGATTCATCTATGTTGGAAAATCTTTTGGATGACATGATGATGATTGTTTGTGGGTTGAGAGGATAGATGCAAGCATTTTGGGAATCCTATTTATAGAAAAAATAATGCATTGTAATGAATGCTTGACCCAAAATGTGGACTAAAATCTAATGATTAGATATGAATTTAAGGCATGTGATCATGAGAACACAAGCATTAAGTAACATACTCAAAAAAAAGATGAAATAATGAAAATATAGAAGTTTTCATCCAAAGTGAGAAAAATAGAAGATAATTTTAGCTTCTGTCTCACGGATCCCACGGATCCTTCCCTTGAGGTAACCGGCCCAATAAGTAGCGCTGATCCGCGGGCACTAGTGACTCGTGCAAATTTTAAAATTTTTAGAAACATTTGTGCCTAGTGTGTGCCTATATGCAAACCATTTGGAGTTGCGTTATCTCGACTACTAAAAAGAAAAGAAAAATAGGCTAGAATTGAAAAAAACATACTATTATGTGAGATACCCGAGTGCTCCTAATTCATTGTTTCTTAAATGAATGTACCTGAAAACACATATTAGTTATGTGTCCTCTTTAGCATTCAAAAGACATGAGATGCAATGAAAACGGGTTTTTACTTTGTATTAATAATGAAAAAGAAGTTTGTCCTAAACGTGAGAAATGGATTTTTATGAAAGTGATACGGGAAGAAGTATCTTTCTAGAAAGCATTTCGAAAAAGTTTCTTTGTTTGAAGACAACGTTAAAAAAAATGAGCTTACGTGTTGTAAGAGAAACTTACCTTGAAAAGTAAGGATAAATTATGAAAGTACGAGTTGTAAATAAAACCTATCTTGGGTTTTGAAAATTCCTTATTGTTTGTGAGTTGTGTGTGAAATAGAGATCCTAGACTCAAAAAAGAATAAGGCTAGTGTTTACATACCTTGTAGAGTTTTAAAACTAATTAGACGATTGTTCCATGAGACCAAGACCAAGAAGAAGTAGGTTGAATTGTTCCCGCTTCAACGGTTTGGTGAGGACGCCTATGTTGTTCGATGTAACCTTCTTAATAGAGATGTTCCATTTTTGAACATTGTCTCTTAAGAAGTGATGAAGAATCTCTATATGCTTGGTGCAGAGTGTAACAATCGGATTCTAGCTTAAGTCGATGGCACCTTTGTTGTCACATAGAATGGCTATGTCACTTAGGTGAATGTCGTAGTCAACTAACGCTTTTTTCATCCATAGTGCTTGTGTAACCACCGGAAAATTTCCGTCTATATTAAACTAGTACTTATCTATTTTCAACGCTCTATTTTTATAAAACGTAAACAGTTTATCTAATCACAAAAACTAATGTGACGTAACTCACATTTTCAATAAACGTGCTCACACGCATCAAAACCAACGACCTTATATTTTTTTTTTCATAAACATCTTTATGTGTCAAGTAACAAAAGTTTTCAACTTTTATTACCACTTTACGTTATTTCGTTAACGTACGGTTATTAAACTTTCAAACTAAACGTTAGCCATTTATTATAATTTACACGAAACCCTAATTTATTTTAACAATGATTTTACGAAACGAAATCATAAATACTAAAGTACAACATTTTATACCTAGAGTACAAGTCATTAAAGCACGGAACCTAGCTATACTTTAATTTCCGTAACAAGCCCTAATATACAACTCTATGATTTTATGTGCATGATATATTTTCAAAATACTAATGTACAAGTCTTTCAAGCACATGTACAAGTCTTTAATGCATAAAAGCTTAATACTTGTATAAATCATATTATAAACCTCAATGTACCTATCTTAAAACACATGATACAAACCTATAATGCACAAAGCCCTTAAAATTGACTTTCTTATAAATTACAAGTCTAAGGTACAAGTCCCTAATGCTTGTGGTACAAGTACTTAATGCATGGAACTAAAGTCTAATTTCATAAACCTAACTAAACTAACTTAAATCTAGTTACAAACCAACTAAACCATAACTAAACCCTCTATAGGCTCAAATTAAGCCACATAGTGTGCTACCTCATCATGTTCCCTCCATTTTAAACACCATGGTCAAATATTGTAGGCTATGTTCATGGTAATTGGTAAAACTTATGGTTAAAACTTGTTACACATTTCCAATTTACCCATAAGCCACTTGCAATCATACAAACTTCAAAGAACACCTCACATTGTCTCTTAAGTCTTCCACCTTTGTGGCATAGAATCGAACAAGTAGTGATTTCCTTCTAAACCATTCGAATCCCATGGTAATCTAAGTAGACACATCACCTTGTCTTCAAGAATGTCTATCTAATCATATGTGGTTCATTCTAAAACCATTCTACCCTTGGCCTATAAATACCAACCTCCTTCCATTCATTTCTTCTCATCCCTCATTCAACACACACCCGACTCACACATACACATTTACATTCTGGTTTGGAGTCCCTAATAGAAGTAAAGGAAGGATAGTATAAAGCCTAGGAGGAAGGAAAGAGCTTGGTTCCACTTTAGAAGCCCCTTGATCGAAATTCCTCTTAGTCGAGTTCAAGATTGTAAGTCTTTTAAACTTATTCAATTTCAAGTTATCACTTTAATATCAAGTACATACTGTTAAAAGGATTTTATAGGAAAACATAGCAATTTGAATCACCCAAAACGAAAGTACACGAGTCAAAAGATACGCCAAATGGTTGCCAAAAGGTCAGTAAAACTTTCTCGTGACAGAGAGTTTGGTATGCTAAAACGAGGCACTTCTTTGTCCGTTTCATCAAAAAGTTAAACACGAAAGTTGTTCGAACAATGTTGTCTTCAAAACTTTAGAGCACGGTTCGAAAACGCAAAAAGAATACTAATTTTAGTCATAAACTTAAAAATGTCATATGCTTTTATCAAACCAAGCCAAGCACCCCTTTTTCCCGGATTTATTTCTCCTTAACCACAACTCTATAAAATAAATTGTTTATTCCAACTTAGAGAGGGCATGATCAAGTTTTTAAAATACCAAAAACGTTCTTAAAATCTATCCATTCCTCGCTTTTATTAAACCTTGAACACTTGTCTCGAACCTTTTCAAACGTGCCTTTTGTGCATTTCAAAATAAGCTAAAACATAAGCTAATAAATTGTTATAAGTTTGTTTTCAAAAGATTATTAACTTATATTTACAATTCGTAGAAATTCTCGCCTTTTTCTAAACCTAAAATGCATTAAAAATGAAAGAAGGTCTATTTTTGCAACGATTTAAAAGCGTCAAGGGCCTAAATTGCCAAAACTCTTATACTTTTTATAACAAGGATTAAGATTGTAATCAAATTGAGACATAGGGGTATAAAGTGTCACTTTTGAAACTAAAAGGTATAAATTGTAATTTTACAAAAGTTCAAGGGTATAAACCGTCAATACTTAAAACTATAAGGGTATAAAGTGTAACATTTTATATATTATTTCGGTAGTATATTCTTAACACTTAACAAACTGTTTTTGATAAAGTAATATACGAACTATTTCTATATCGTTAACGATCGATCGAACCTTGAAGATGAAATGTCATAAAACATATATTATCATCCACTAACTTTCGAAGAGACTTCAAAACTACAAATATCATCAATAATGAAACTTGACATGCCAACCCAGGTCGCGTGTCAGAGCCGTTTATTCTCATAACTTGATTTGTTTTCCAATCAGACACTGTATCACCAAGGTAAGTTTCATAACCCCATTTTCAATTGTTTTATACTATTTTGGGGAGATACACTCAATTATCTATTTTTACTTTCACAAGTACTCAAAACTTTTACATATTACTATGAGTTTCATAGCCTTACTTTTATACGTTTTACATTACTTTTGGTGGAGATACATGCTCAAATACTTTCCTTGACTTCCACAACTACTCAAAACATTTATACTCTTATGCTAAGCTATACTTTTTATACTTTTGGACATGAAGTGTAGTTACGATATCGCGCCTTAATGTGTTACACTTATTCTTATACTAGCAACTATTTAACTCCTAGATGGAGCCGATGGAGAGGTATTAGTACTATCGGCTGACGCCTACCCTGGTCCCAAATTCATGGCCTTGGGTGAATATAATCCAGTATTCTTGTTTACTATTGTCATGAGGTTCGCTTGTTTATTCTTTACATTAAGTACTCACATATATCGTATGCACATATGTACTACTCATACTATACTTTAGCAAGGTTGTAAACACACGTGTTGCAAGATTTGTATGGGCGGGATTTGCAACTGAGTGGATTTATAGTGCCTTTGTTATGGAAACTTTCTTTAAAGACTTTTCAACTTATTTTCAACAAACTCTATGAAATCACCAACCTTTGTATTGACACTTTTTAGCATGTTTATCTCAGGTTAGTAAGGCGATAGCGGATGCATGGATCATAGAGTCATTTGCATGTTTTGGAGACTTATGCTTTTATCCTTTACCATTCGATACATTTTGAAAATATATATGTAATCATATACCTTGGGACCTCTTGTAATAACTCTGATTTAAATAATTCAAATGGTAACTTTTCAAAACGTCTCATTTAGAGGTCGTTTTCTATGCCTTGTGCTTTGTATTAAGAAGTAGCACCCCATTGTCACTATCGTTCTGCTGAGATATTTTGGGGGTGTTACAGATTGGTATCAGAGCCTTGGTTATAGAAAACTAGGTTGCATTTTGTACCTACACTATAACTACTATATACTGATAAGATCGTTTATGAGCTCTAGGGGATAATAATAACAATGATTATAATGCACATCGGAATAAGAAAACATCGTTTGTTATTATTAACAAAGTTCTTCGTCATCATCTCTATCACTAAACACTAACCTAGAGGCTTTACATGAACATCTTGTAAACTAATCGACTTACTAAAACCCTAGATGCTTCTCCCCAACGCCTGACACAACACAGACCTTTGGTGTTCACATTTTGACACACAATAAAACTAATGACCCTATGTCTCTTTAAATACTAGAGACATGTAGGGTTTACAAGAGGAATCATAATACAATTAGGAAACTAAATATTCTTTTAAGCATATCTTCTAGAATCTTCCAAATCCTCCATCTTTTGTAGTTTCCCTTCTTGTCACTTTAAGTCCTTCATGTTTCATTCTTCTTGTTTTGTATCATCAAATCTATAATAGACCCAACAATCTTCCCCTATTTGATGATGTCAAAACAAACACGATTCTTGTACGAACTTCCCTAGACGGTAGCGAAGTTGAGATAATTAAATCTCACTATGAATGAAACAATCTTGTCTTCCTTTGTCTTCCCCTTGATCCATGCTACGCCACTCTAACATCTCTCTTCCTTTTTATTATCCAAATAGGAAACGTATGCAAATAATGATCTTGACCACTACGAACCAATATCATACTTCCAATCTAAGACTTCCAATGTTTAAAATCGCCCACCATTACGCACCATAGGAAAAATGGATCCAAAATAGTAGAAAACTCCAACTAGCAGTAGTAATAATGATCAACAGTAGTAAAAAATCAAACACTTCCCCTTGAGTGATGCATGTAGATGGTTAAACATTTAACAATAAGCTTCCCTGAAAACCCATATGTTAACCATCTTCTTGATTCTTCAAATCAGTAAGCTCCTTGTAATGATCACTTGTGAAGAAAACCGAGTATGACGAATTTGATGAAGAAGTAGAATTTCCCAAACTTGTGTCTTAAATCTTGTACTATCCATGGAACTCCATACTTATACGAATCACCAAATATAAGTAGACCGCAATCCCTTGACAAAATCCTCAACTAATATGAGACAATGAGCACTACAATGTAACTCCTTTAAGTGATAGCCAATGTTTGCATAGAGCATCATAAGAAAAATCACACATTGCTAGATTCATCAAGCTATAGAGAAGAGAACAAACCTATAAAACTCAACTACAACATTAAATAAATGATATTCAACCTTCTTCGTAATCAATTAATCCATAAGAATCAAATACGAGCCTTTTGAATCTTTTTAAGAACAAATAACCAAAACCAAACTCCTTGTGTGTGTGACCAATCTCCGTGGTGTGATATCCAAAACCATAACAATATATGCTCGACTTCCCTTAATTCCAAATCACCCTATTAGCAACACTTTTTTCATCACTAAACTGTCGCTAACTGTCACTATCATGATTACTCCTTCCTCCCAAATCAGTTAATAACAAATTATGTTGTGAAATGTTGCTAAACTCGTCTCAAATTAAAAAAACAGACTTTGCGTCCAAATAGTACTTTCGGGTCGAACAGTACTTTAACCAAAACGCAGGCAGCAATTAGACTTTAACAAATATGGACAGCAGTACGTTGACATCATAAACAGTACTTTAAATTCAAGAGCAACATTAGCCAAACGATTATCCCTTATCTATCTTCCAAACGAACACAAAGACCAACTAAATATTATATTGCTCATGTCTTCATGACCTTTGACAATAATTTAACCACTTGCATCTCCAACCGACCTTATGAACCAATGATTCATAAAACCACCATCCAACATGCATGACCGGGTCCTTGTACCTTATACCACCGACCCATGATTCACAGTATGTACTCTCACTATAATTTTCCCTAACGTTTGCTTTGTTTCACATGTTGTCACCGACCCATTATGAAGGATTGACCAATAGAAGTGGATCGAATATATATTACTCATGCAGACTATCAAGAATGAATATCAGTATTGAATACAACTAACCGTCTTCTTAACCTTTTCCACATACACTATCAAAACTCCAATGGTACCAGTACTTTTGAATAGTAGCAGTATAAACCATGTAGACGAGCGGTAGAACGTAAACCCTCGAGAAGTAAGAATCATAGCATCATGTTCCATAACAAGCGATATTGCATCTTTCAGAGGCAGATTGACTCTGGAAGTACAGGTACAAATAATCACAACGCCAAGTTTAATCACCAAGAAAGTAGCGAGCAACTTTACTAGAACGTATCTCCCTTTAAACTAACTTATGTCCAGCAAATAAAACCAAACGCATTCTCTTGTACATCAGAATCCATGTAACACAGCAGATGTTGTTGCAAATCTTGACTTCCAATAAATTGCACAGAATTAAAACACGGATTTAGGGTTTGTAAGAAACCCTAGTTACAACGAATCTCGACATATTTTCTATTCATAACAATGAATAAACCATTCAGATCAAGTGATGGTATCTTGCACAAGATGACAAAAAAATATTGGGAATCAAAACCCTAAAATTCGACTTTCAAAACCCTTCGCAGGCCAACTTGATGCCTTATATCTTTTGCATAAAATCTCAAATCGAAGATCCCTTCGGTGGAAAGTTAGATAGATATATAGAGAACGTCCACCTAAAATTTCGTCCCGATCCAACGGTTAACGAAAAAGTTATCGCTGTTTCAAAACAGTCAGAATAACCTTACGAAACTTTTCGCCAAGTAGCTAGACTTCGACAGCCTTATAACTTTTGATTGGGAGTGTAATTGACAATCCTTCCGTGAAACGTTAGACGGATATACGAGATGCACCAGAAAAATTTTAGTTTGATCCAACGGTTCACAAAAAGTTAAGCCCTCTTGAAAATAGTAATGCGAAGTATACGAAAATTTGTAATGCTTCAATTTTGCATCTTTCTTCTAAAAACCTTGTAGATCCCTATATCAAGAGCTCCCCGCTCTGATACCAATTGATAAGATCGTTTATGAGCTCTAGGAGATAATAATAACAATGATTATAATGCATCTGAATAAGAAAACATCGTTTGTTATTATTAACAAAGTTCTTCATCATCATCTCTAATCACTAAACACTAACCTAGGGCGCTATATTTGAACATAAATAGGAACTAATCGACCACTAAAATCCTAGTACGCTCGCCCCTAATGCCTGTACACACACGCACCTTTGGTGTTCACATTTTGACACACAATAAAACTAATGACCCTATGTCTCTTTATATACTAGAGACATCTAGGGTTTCCAAGAGGAATCATAATACAATTAGGAAACTAAATATTCTTTTAAGCATATCTTCTAGAATCTTCCAAATCCTCCATCTTTGTGTAGTTTCCCTTCTTGTCACTTTAAGTCCTTCATGTTTCATTCTTCTTGTTTTGTATCATCAAATCAATAATAGACCCAACATATA
>OU343224.1:245803243-245996650 GCA_910596185.1 Chrysanthemum makinoi | reverse complement strand
TTTCTGGTAGTCTCAACTTGATAAGGTCCTTCATCAATTGATTCTTAAGTATGTTAACTCTCATTTTCTTTTCCTAAGCAATGTCAGCCCATTCTTGGAGCCCAAGAGTCATATAGCTTTGCCTGGCCCAAACATGGGAGGATCTAGTATTAGATCCGCAAAATAACGGCCGCCAAAGAAATGTATAGCTTTTATATTGTAGACATGATTGCATTCTACGGATTTTACTATTCTTTATTAAACTGGAAATAGATTCTCTCACCGGATTTTACTAAATCTAAAGAAAATCAGAAAATGTAACACGTAAGAAATGACCAAAGATCAAAGACAAGTCGACTCAAGAAAACCTCACACCCCAGCCAACTGCCAAGACTCCTAGACAACTCGCAGCCGGGGACAAATCCTCGTACTCCTAGAAAACACACATCCAAGACAACTCAGACCCTAGACAACTCGCGCAGCCAAGACAACTCAAGCACCCTAGACAACTCGCTTAAATCCACAACGCTTAAGACACAACTCCATAAGATGACAACCTCGCATATAAGACAAACCCACTTCCAATAAGCAAGCACGGGGATAGACAACCTGCCACACAAATCAGACAACTCGCATAGAAGAAATGCACAACGACTCAACTCAAGATCTAACAAATATTCAAAAACACCACTTATCAATATAAAAACAACTCAACCACGATGATTCAAACCTTATAAACTAAAACCTAAACACTTATAATGATTCTAAACACAAAAGTACAATTAAAATCCAAACTTTAACACAAGAAATGATCCAAATGATGTAAACTACACTAAACTCATTCAAACCCAAAAACCTTATGAAAACCACTAGAAATCCAAGAACATGAAAGATGAGTGATCAAACCATGGCTCTTGATACCATTTGTAACATATTGATTTCATAAACACATCAAATCATATTAACAAGGGGCTTATGAATTGAGTTTTAGAGAGAGAAAGTAAACAGAGTTGGGAACTTGGTGAGACAAAGAAAAATGATATTGAAAGCTCCAACCTTCTACCTTGGGAGGTAGAGGGTATTTATAGTTTATTACAAGACATGCTCCTAAGGCCTCCTCGTGGATCGCATACAAATAAAGACCCGTCCGCCCTCCACGGTGTTACATAACTAACTACTTATTACCATAACATGACTACTTAACTAAAGCTTTCTAACGAATACATATACTTGAGGTGATGAATTTTAACTATGGATTTCTAAATCCTAACATCTCTCGGAATCGAAGTCCATGTAATGCACATCCATTTTGCACCAACCGGATGGTGTCGATCGCTAGGCAGTAGTTTGAGCTTGATCGGGGAGCTCAATGGTATTCCTATAGCCTTGATGGCTCGGTCTAGTGTATTCACCAAGAGTACGGCCTCTTGGCGGGTCAATTGGTGGTGGGTTGATGGAAGTGGTTGATTTGGTGGGTTATCACCTTCCATGATGAAAAGTGATAAGGTTACTTAAAAAGACACGAAAGGGGAAAGACTACAAGGAAGCTAATGAAAATGACAGAAAATCTTACTTGATAGGAATCAAGCAAGAGAACCTAAACGAGATAGAGATCTAACTGCTATTCTATTCCCCGAGAGACAAAAATGAGGCCAAGGAAGGCGCTGCTCGGGGTCAAAGGAAACTTCCTTTCTTCTCGAAAGCAAGTTTTTCAATCTCCTAGGCAGTGAACCTAATCGTTGTAGTGTAGTATGGGGTAAGCCTCAGATTTATATCGCCTTTCAGGGGAACAGAAATGCTATTAAGAAATATATGACAAGAAGGTGGGGTTGAGGATGGTTTTTTTAATCTTTTATGGTTTTAGAAATCTAAGGTAAATATCTCGGGGCAATTGGTTTGGGGGTGGTACTTTACCAATTTCTATACTTTTATCTAATTATATAATTACTACGGGTAGCTTATGTCTAATTGAAGTGTGCTCGTATGATGATTAAAGATGTGTTCACCTAGATACTATTACTCCCTAGTTATCTTTTTATCGGGTCGGTTGAGTTGTCACGCCCTTATCTTAATGCGTTGTATTCCTAAAGGTCGTAGGGTATGCATAGTCCCTAGTTCTTTGAGGTTATCTCGTATATGACCTACTGAATCGCTAGCCTAAGCTATTTCATCCATAGATCATATCATCATAAAGCATACTCAAGCATTAAATACAACGAAGATGCCTAGTTGCACTCCTAAGCAAATTTCAATTAAGATAAGAAACAACCTAACAATAATCAATAACTAGGTTTCATAGATCAAAGCAAACACACAAGAAATTTAGCTAGACATGATAGAAAAGAAAGCATACACACAATCAATCGAATATGAGATAGACATAATGATAATTTGGATTAATAAACTTATCTCGATGTGTAAAATAGGGTATCGGACCCTAAGATACTGTCCAATTCGAACTACAAATGATTTAGGGTTTTTTCTCCAAAAGTCTACCTCTTAAAATACAGTAAAAATCAATTTATATAGATTTACAACCGCGACGGCGCTACCTTTGCATGGGACAATCACACCGCCACATTAGGGTTTCATCTAGGCCAAGTCAGCTCATGGACTAAGCATCACCATAGAGTTGTGACGCCGCCGCCTTCGGGATATCGCCTTGATTCTAGATCCGCCTTCTCGAGTGGGTGAAAATTGAAAGTGACGCCCATATTAAATGGATGACGCCGCCAGTTAAGTGACCGTAATTTCCATTGAGCCGTCAAGGTATGTTTTGACTGTCATCATAGAGGGACGGGCGCCTCTTGGATGGGACGCCGTGTACTATTGATCGCCTTGAGTGGATTTGATTTTGACTTTGCCATTTTTTTCATGTATTTGCTCCTTTTCGCTCAAATGTGCTTCATTCCAAGATTTTGCTTCCAAAAGACATAAAAAGTAAAAAGGAACGAAATTAAGCAAGAGAACGGATATAAATGTGTCAAAATAGGGCTTAAATGACCCCTAAAAGTGTAATGCTTTAAATCCTTATCAATATAATGCTATCACTTTATCGAGAATGTGTTGAAAAGAATCGATCAAGTCAAGCACATAAGTGGAGACTTACAAAGGGCGGACATACTTACTAAAGCATTAGCAAGGACCAAGTTCGCTAAATGAGAGAACCGCTGGCGTGAAGGATATAAAGGAATAGGAACGAGATTAGGGTATGTTTCCTAATCTCCCCTAAAACCAAAGTATGGGGGTTATGTGTATAATTAAGAAAGTCAACAGGGAAGAAACGTGACTTCTATATCCTCGGTAATCACGCAACGTTTCATCGAATGAACGACATGACCGCTCAAGAAATGCTCAATAAAACTATAGTATAAATAGGGCATTTATTTTCTGTGTACATGTAATCGATTGTACAAAATTACTCATTGAAACCGCTACTTTGATTCGTAAATCAAATCTTGAATCAATTATTTTACTTTCATTATTTACCTATATCGTGTTTGATTTAAACACCACTGGGCAACAATCTAAGATGTGTGGGATACATTATTACATTATGATCCAAATCAACATAATGTAATAATAGAATTGCACAATTAATTAGTTATGTTAACTATTGAGATCAATGTTAAACTCGATTAAACAGAGCGTGTAAAATGAATTGTTCCATCCGATGCAAAAGAGTGTTAGAGGATTTGTTTTATAGTTAGAATTATATTAAGATTTGTATTAGATTAGGACCTGTATAAGTCTAAGTGTTAGGCTATAAATATTAGGTCATATGTATTCTCATAATCAATTAATCAATATTATTCAATTTACATGGTATCAAAGAACTAGGTACAAGTCAACGAACTATTGTGATCTTCTCGTCGCTGATAATTGTTGTGAACCGCGGGATCCCGCTTTTTCTTTTCGCCATTATTCCACACGTGGGAAAACATGATCTAAGCTTCACGACCATCGATCTTTCAAAATCGAAATGCATGTACTCGACACATAGTTCTAGCATTTGAACATCTTTTCCATATGAAATTTGAGCAAGTCAAAGAAACCGGTTGAAGTTAATCCTATGTTATAGTTCGTCATTTTTGCACTGTAGTAGCATTGCATGGGGTTTTTGTTAACCGTTGGATGTTATTGATATCCGATTATAGCTTTTGACAAACTTCTATGACTCACAAGAGGAATTCATCATTTGTTGTTTTACATGGAGATATAGGCCGTCAAAGTACCGCTAAAGTTGCTGAATTTTCCAATTGATGTTTGGTTTTGCTTTGACGCTTTTTGTTTTTGTTTTTTTGTTTTGATTTGGTGTGACATGGAGATATAGGTCATCTAAGGCTCTATCTGTCTCCTCCTAAAGTCGACTAAAGCTTGACTATTCTTCATCTAAAGTACACCTAAAGTAGACTAAAGCTCGACCATTGGTGTTACTTCTTCAAAATGCAGCTTGGTGTTAATTTTTCAAGAGTCATTCTGAAAATTTTGATGTCCTAAAGCACATCATTGGTGAATTTAAGAGTTCTTCTCACTAAAAGAAAATGGGTTGTTTAAGACCTTTTCCTAAGATGCTCTTTTAAGGAGTGTCCTAAAACACATCTAATATGTTGAGTTAGTTTATGAGTTCTATTATCAATAAACCTAACATGACATTTCATTTATCGTCTTATTAGATGAGTTTTATAGAATACTTACTCATATGAGTCTCAAGTATACATAACATAATAAGACACTTTCTATTAAGGTCCTATTATCGTATTATATATAATCTAATATAACATGATGTATGTGTCTTATTATATTCAATTTTATAAGACACTTGTAAGGTTTGGTCGTTTAATAAAGAATTTTGGTAGGACACTTAGTATACGTTTGTATTAAATAAGTTGGGTTTTGCTAATGGTAGCCCTAAAGGTCAGTTATTAAAAAATACATTTTTATTACATTATTAAAATGAATGATTATGATTAGATGAGAATTCCAAAAAGGTGGACACAATCCCTAAAAATACAGATATACAACCAATATTTGATTTTGATTGGATTATTTAATATCCTACAACTAATTGTAATAAAAAAAATCACTTCTTAACCACAACTTATAGGGTTGTCATTAGCAAAACCCAATAAGTTTTATAGGACACTTATCTACTTAGGTGTTATTATGAAGGAAACTTGATATGACACTTTATATTTTGGTCTTATTATCATAATTTTTATCAAATACTAGTTTGTTGGTGTCTTATTGTATTTAATCTTATAGGAAACCTAATGTATATGAGTTCTAACACATCTCATATAATGCTATTATCCTATGTTAGAAAACTCAAAAGTATTACATAGATTTAACTAACATCGTGTTACTAGTTTTTTACACTATTTTAAAACCTACACCATACTTCAAAACAATTACCTAGGTTGAAAGTATCATTTGACTCACTAAACTCAACTTCAAGCATGAAAATGAAAGCTCAGTGAGTTTTGATCATCGAGTTTCATAGTCAATTGAAGTTTTGATAGTTCAACTCTATAGTCAAGTCAAGTTTGGCAAGTTCGTACAACGTTTGGGGAATACAAACATATAGCAATTGCATGAACTTTTCAAAATGAAAATATTTACGGAATTGAGTTTGTGTGGACGATCTAAACTCAATTTTTATGGAAATGGTTAACCAAAATGTGTCGCACCATAATATGTTAACATAAAAAAAACATAATATAGATCTATCATCAATTTCTACTCAAATAAAAATGTTTGAAAATGAAGTTTTTATGTGATGCTTGAATGTAGAAGTTTGGTCACGAATAAACTTAGGCAAAACCTTGTACCGAAGTTTGTTTGTGACAAAACTTCTCCCAAGAAATTGAGCATACTTGTCCCGCCATGATGCAATGGATAATTTCACCTTTATTCATCAGGCACATTCAAACTCTATCATCACTGCCTATTATACTTTCATTATTATACACCTTGCACTAACTGGAAAGTAAACACATAGTTAAACCTTTGTGTCAAAAGAGACAAGCAACCCATATCAATAACTCATCCAAGACAATTGTATACAATCACATATTAACAAGGATGGGAGAAATCAATACAAAGATTATAAATGTACCCTGCAAGGAAAATTTTGGTATCATTAGTATCAAGATACTATTCTACAATTATGAGTGTATACCTGGCTTTAAACCAAACCTATTGCAAGCATCATAAAAAACATTTACATCAACTTCCCCATCCTCATCCATATGATTTGCATGCCCTAGATACAAAATAAAGAATCTCTTTGGCAAGCAAAACCACTCTAACATCTTCCATAACACTTAACCTTTTTTTTAGTATTAGAAAAAAACGCTGAAACCACAAATTAGTTGAAACCAAGTTTTTCATTCACACTACAACTTTAAAGAACCAAAATATTCTTTTTGTATGAATTATCGTATAATGATGCAATCGTTTCAAAAAAATCAACCAAAATCAAGGCATAGTATTCTTGATCCATTGAAACAATAAAGTAGTAACCCATAAATCAAGCCTCAAGTAACAACAAACACTACTCTTCATGTAGGTAGGTAAAACAAATATTAATGTGCATAAAGGTAAGTGAATGAAAGACCTAGAATGACTAACAATAAAAGAAGCGGAAAACGAAGGGGTCAAAAATAAGTGGTATCCTGGCCCAATTATAATAGCCCATAAACCATAACGACATGGGAAAGCACAAAATGAAGTCTTCTTTCCTTTTAACACCTAAAACGGCATCGTCCACATGCCTAATGTATAATAGAGTAATTACGTTAACTTCGTGTGAAGGTATTATGTTTAAGAATACGTAGGTAACAAATAGGAGCAAAAATGAGTACTTTTAACAAACATATGAGCTTAATATATCATTTATATGTTTGCACACTTACCAATCATTTCTCAAACCAAATTAAATTATATTAGCCAGTGACGGACCTAGGACCAAATTTAACGTGATTTCTAAGTTTGGTCAAGTAAAAAAATTCAACAAGTCAAATGCAATAACAAATCAGGTCCGTCAAAGTTTGGTACAATATGAAACTAATTAGTTAGAACGAAAAGATTTCAAATGTAAATGATTAGAACAAGAACACATTTTCTATAATTAAATGTAGGTCTATATATTTCTACTAGAGCAATGCATTTAGGTATAAAGAAAACTGACACAAAGAGTAAAAAACTAAATAGGCTGCAAGTAAAAGGTTAATTAATGTCTGGAAATTAAGTGTACTAAAAGTCAAATAAATGTACTTGAAAATCTAACACACATAAAAATGCTTGTGCCACACCTACATCTCTCTGACCCATGCATCACGATATCACACTAATATGACTTCAAACACACCCAAAAATTGTTATATCCAAGAAGGCAAACCCATTTCTAAAAAGCTAAGATAACATTTAGTTGTAAAAAAATTTTGTTATATTGTTTCTAGATTCCTTAATAAGTAAAATACTTTTCTTCTTTATATAAGAGTTGATAATTTTGAAAACCCGTTTACATGGAATTATAATTTTCATTTTTAAAAAAGATTACTTTGGATTGTGACGGTGGGTGGCGATAACGAGGATGTAAGGTGGAGATGTTACCAATGGTGATTAGGGTTAGAATGAGATATTTGAATAGTATATTGGAAAATCATGTATTTTTTGTCAGGAGAGAAAAAGTGAAAAATGGTATATTGAGGTTTTCTTTTTCTAGTTAAAATTTGAAAACGAGAATTTCACTCTTTTTGAAAATTTTTAGAAAAAATGTGAATGAACGGGTTTTGAGTTTTTCATTTTCCCATAAGAAATTTCCTTAAAAGGGTTGTTTTCACCAACTAAACAATTCATTTACATTACTCTATTATACATTTATCGTGGAAAAACTTAAGCCGTTAGCATGGCTCCAAAATGATGCCCTTTTACTCTTGGTTGCCTTTGAACGGCCGTTTTATGTTTTGAATAACCTTCTATCAAACCGACATCGCTTTGATAGTAAAACCACAGTGCATTAAGCGCCTTTAAGAGGGATACAAAATAATGATAGGTACAAAATCCAATACACACAAAAAATTTCATTTACTAGACAAAACATCGCTTGATATGTCACCCGACGATGGCGATGGGTGTTTGATGATGCCGAGCTTAGGTGAGTGGTCGATTTGTTTGTTTGAAAATTATTGATTATTGATTTGTTCGGTTAAAGTTGAAACTTGTGGTTCAATGATCGAGGTTTCATTCCCATACGATTGGTATTTTTTTTGGGCTATTAGTTGATTGGTGTATTTTGCGATATTATATATGATTTGCATGCGCGTCGCATTATATGCCATTTGTATAGTCGGTGATCATAAGTTCTTTATTATATGTTTTAGAGGTTCACGTTATTATATTTGTTGATTTTATATTCTTTATATAGCTTGATAAAAGCAATATTTTCTGTGCAAAATAAGCGATGTAGTCATACAAGTTATAGTTATAAATGTTGCTTATTTGTGCATTTGGGGATATGTGTTTTTGTTTGTTTTGGCGAATTATGAGAACCAACAGTAATGTGTGAATCTTTATTGTTTCTTATGCCTTTGGTTACTTCACATGGTGGTCTGCGAGTTGTGGTTATTTTAGTTTACATGGTGTCGTATGCTAGCTAGTAGGAAGTAAAACAAAAATACCTTCAGTTTCATGCATGTGGTGTGTCTGATATTTAGCAAAGAGATTTGAGTATTGTGTGATGCGGTCATAATTTATAATTTCTTCATAAGTGCTATAAGGTCTTTTTTGTTTGTAATGTTGATGACTTGGTGTTGTATGCTAGCTAGAGCAGTATACTGCACACCAAGACTTAGACGTAATATGAAGACCATTGTTCCGAATTTGAAGCATACGCCAGGTATGGATTTATCCCATGCGTCGATATGAAACCTTGGTCAACGAAGAAGATCTCGACTTATTCTACTCCGTGATACGCATGACATCCCGTGATGCGCGATCAATCTTAAGACTTCACTAGAAAATCCAAGATATCAAGATAGCATATTTCGCGATAAAGACTGAAGATACCAGATCATATGGTGGTGCACGATATTCCGTAATATAATAATCTTGGACCCCGAGCAAAGATACCTAGAGACGGCGATCGTACACCGATACGCCATATCATTCGCTGTAATGTATAAATAGAGATTCGACTGTGTGGAAAACTAGAAGGGGTGGTTGAATAGTTTTGCCGATTTTAAGTTAGTTTCAAAAACTTTTGATTTGATGTTATGTGAAATCGTATGGATGAAGAGAAAGTATAGATCTAAGAGTAATTCAAATAAAGAAAGTAAGTAAAGTAAATGATAGAAATGACACAGCCGATTTATAGTGGTTCGGCTACAAGGACACCTTCCTTGCCCTACTCCACTCCCGAGTCACCTACTCGAGAGTTCAAGCACTATGTCAACAAACTCCTTCAGCTTGGCGGAGAAGCCTTCACAACGTCGCTTACACTTTTTTCGATACAAAGCTAAATACCGAAGTCCAGAAACACGGAGGACCAAAATAACACTACTATAACACAACAAATATGTGAAATATGAAATACAAGATCTTCGCTACGGAAATCTTGTGGAGGAACAAATCAATCAAGGACCCCTTGCTTGGATGACTTGTAGAATGCTCGAAATCTCGCCTTAGAGAAGGACCTGTATGAGAATCACAATAAAAGAAAGAAGAACAACTCTCTAGATCAAGTGATCTTTTGTTAGAAGAGTGTAAGAATATAGAGAGTTTTAAGAAGAGGGGTGAGTAAAAATGAAGAAATGACTCTTTATTTATAGGTAAATTCTTGCCATTGTTGCACGGATCCCACGGATCCCTTGCTTGAGGGATCCGCTAGTGTAACTCCGTGGGATCCGTGAGACGCCCTGCTTGCCCATGGGTTTTTGGGTTATGGGTCATGGGTCATGGGCCTTAGATTATAAACCATGGGTATCTAAATAGACAATGGGTATGGGTTAACTCCATGGGTTATGGATATGATCCATGGATATGGGTCATGGGTTGTAGTTTTAACCCATCCTAATAAACTATTACAACAAATGAATTATTACAACAATTTGTATTAAATGACTATGTGTAGATGCTTTACAAAAATAACATGTATCCTTATAATTTTACTTATGATAACATTATATTTGTTGTCAACAAAACACAAAGAGATCGCTAAATATTAATAAACATTTTTACGGTTTATTTGTATTAACAATCTCCCCCTTTTTGTTGATAACAAAACATAATGTTATGATGAGTAAAACTTAAGATTAGATGTATGTTTTGAAAGAATAAGTTTTACTTCTTCTCCCCCTTTTGTGAAACAAAAGTGACCCTAATGAAGAAATAAAGTGTGGAAAAATAGTCCACGTATATTTAACTCCCCTTGACGGTAGCTCCTTCCTAGAATAGGGCCAAGTGAGAAAATATAAAAACCTACAAAGAAAAATTTTGTAATAACATGCATAAATGATCTTGTGATTGACGAGAAACAAGATTGGGATCCAAGGTATGTGATGAGTGTGCAAATACTCATCATTTTTGTACTATCTAGATCAAAAAACATAAAAACACTCATAAATGCATCAAAATGATGAAAATATCACAAATCAGTGTTTTATGTGTTTTAAATGCAAAAATATCAAAATCATGAAAACGATCAAGTTTGCATAATTGGCAGTTTTAGTCCCCAAGTTTCAAAAATTGTCAAAACTAGTCCCTGGTAATTCAAAAACTAGTAAAATGTCATTTAAGGTCCATGGGATTCAAAAGTTGTCAAAATAAACCCTTTAAAGTTTAAAATTTACAAAATGACAACTTTAGTCCCTAAAGTTTGAAAATTGTCAAAAATAGTCCTTGGTTAATTTAAAAAATGAAAATTATCAAATATTAACCTTGTACTATTCATAAATGACAAAATTGGTCCTTATAGTGAACTTTTGGAAAATTACATGTTTGGTCCCTTAAGTTTCAAAAATGACATAAAAGGCCTTGGGTTTACAAAAATGGAAAATAATCAATAATGGTCCTTGTACTATTCAAGTATGGCGTGTTTGGTCCTTGTGAGAGCTATGGAAAATAGGCAAGATTGGTCCCTCATGTTTAGCATAATTACATAAATGGTCCTTGTATTTACTAGCTATACCAAACCTCACCCAAATTAAACCCAACACACATACCTCGGGCCCAATCTCCCAAGCCCAAACCAAACCTGTGTTTAAAAATTAAACCGCTCTCTTGTTCATCTCCTTCCTCACAACACCTGTTCCACTCCTTCTCCTCCATCTCAATAACACCTCACCATCTTATCTTTCCCAGCCTCATACCTACCCATCACCATCACCTTTCCACCTTGCAAACCAACCCACAATTGTATTAATTGCTAATACCCACTCAAAGACTTTTCCGCCACAAAATTCCAAGTGGACGATTCATGAATTCAAGGGATAAAGTGAAGTGGATATTTTGTTGGGAAGGAACTAAAGAAAGTCAATAAATAAGGATGAGAAGCAGAGATGATAAGCAAGTAGTGTAATTTTAATTTAAGTATGTCGAGTTAATTACTTTTCAAGTTCTAGTGTATTTTAAAGCTTTCAAACACTTTGTAATAATATTTCAGTGAATTTCAATCCTATTTTCAGTTTTAATCTCAAAGATAAGTTCTATTTCCAGTTTATGCATTTTTTTGAGTTAAAAATCTCAAATTAAGATTAAGTTGTTTGTGGTTGTTATCTTGGACTCAAAAGCTCATAAAAGTTCTTTATTTAGCTTATGAGAGCTATTAGAACTCTTAAAATCAGTTTTAGTAATAGAATTTAAAATTTCAGAAAAATACCAAAAAAATAGTGTAAAATCAAAAATCAAAGGAAAATGGTGAATGAAGTTATGCTAGGTAAGATATGGATTGCTTTTTGGTATAGAGCTTTGTGGAAAGCTATAGGAAGTAGTATTGATCATCATTTCTTTGTTTTGTGCCTAAACTCAATTTGTAAGCCATTTATTTGCAATTTGCATTTTCTAGAATATGTGTTTAATTCCTGTTAAATTTAGCTTAATCATGTTTGAATATAGTTATTACAAGTTAATAGATAGAATTCTTGGTTTAAAAGTTGTTTTAGTACAATAAGCTTCAAAATAGTCTAAAAAAATGATGTTTGGATAAACTGTGTAATCCATGCTAGAGATGGTTCAAGCCTTTATTCTTGGTTGCTTTAGGTCATGTTAGCTTTAGTAACTCCTACCAAGTCTTAAAAACCAAACCTTAACTGAGTAAAAGTCAAAATTAGTCTAAATCTCACCATATTGTTTAACTGTTAAGAGTTATAGTGTGAAATTCACCACGTGAGCTTGAAACTTGGTACCTTAGCTTAAAATCATCTTATCATAGCTTATAATAACATTTTCAAATCCATAGAATTGATTAGAAGTTCATTAAAGTCAAACTAGTTCATAACTTAAAAAAGTCAAATTTGTCAATACCCGTTTTTGAATAAAACTTAGAATTTTATCGTGGTGCTTAATATTAAGATTCAGCTATAGCTTCTAGGATATTAAAATATACCACTTAATAAAATTACAAAAATACTAGCTTTTGTCTAGTTAGCTTATTCACTGCTTAATTCATAGCTTCTTTTGAGTCCCTTGTTTGAAAACATGCCCTCAGTACTGAATTGGTAGCTCATTTCTCAAGCTCTCATAGAGCTTATTAGTTAGCTTCAATTTGTGTATTTTGGCTTTTTGAGAAGCTCACTTAGCTAACTCAAGGTACCAAGTGTTTAATTGCCATAATTAGCTTATTTAGCTAGCCTGCTAGTGATTTTTAGTTCTATCCATTTTGCTTTACTGTATCAATAAGTTAGTGTTCACCAGTTTTTCAAAAGCTCCTCAAAAGCTCATTATTGTAATCCAAAGTAAGTACTTTAGCTTTTTGGAAAGTTCAAGTGGTTAGCTTGTTAGTTCTTGCATTGTTTTTTCACTCACTAGCTTATTTTAGTGCTTAAAATTGCTAGAAGTGCCTAGTAAACCATAGTGTATTGGTAACCAGCCTAGTTAAGTGCTTATTTTGAATGTGCAAGTGTTTTCCTTAGTCAAATTGCTTATTCACTTTTAAATTAGCTTATCATCAGTCTTTTAGCTTATATTCAGCTTATCTTGTGCTCATTCATTAGTTTATTAGCAATTTAGATTACATCTTGTGCTTATTTCCAAATTTGTCTTAACTGTGATAAAACTTGTGCTTATTCAAGCTTATTAGTGATTTTGTAAAACTTGTAGTTATAAAAGTACTTATTTTCTTGTGTTTAATACTTCCGTAAAAAGAAAAATCTAAAAAAAAAATGTTCAAAGAAAAAGGGGTAGGCGTGCTCGAACCCTAGACCTCCCCTTAGGAGCTGTTAGAAGTGTACCGTAAACCCTTGCCCTTGGGACTTGTCTCGTTCATTTTCTACACAATCAAATACATAACCACGCTTGGCCAAATTTTAGCTTATACTAGAGTTTTAGCTTATTTCTAGCTTATTCAACTAGCTTTTTCAGTTTTTGTATTTTTATAAAATTGTATTAGTATTAAGTATTTTATAAAAAAGTTTCAGATTTTTCTCATTAGTTTTAGTATTTTTAAACATTTAATTAGTGTAAAATCTTAATTAATTCATAATAAAAAATATAAAAGTCTAAAAAATATAAATCTTTTTCTAAAATTTTCTTTTGTCATATAGTACGTAAAAAATTGTTTTTACACTTGTAGGACTTTTATTTCATAAATTTTATGTTTTGCTTACACTCGCTGCAATTTTATAAATAACGACGCTTTTCATTTTTAAGCTACGCTTTTAGATAATTTAAGTTTACGTTTTAGTTAAAATAGTTTATTTAAGGTATTTTGTTTTATAAAATCACAAAAACATCATTGTAAAAATAGTGATAGCGTTTATTTAATATATTTTTAATTTTTAATTTCTGTTAATTTGCATTTAAGTCACAGAATTTATTAATCTTTTCTTTAGGTATAAATATTTCAAAATCCTTATTGATCACTATCCTTAGTGATTATTCTATCATCTGATCAAGTGTTTATACACCAATTCATCCTCCGTGGGACTTAACGACCCAGAATCCCCTATATTCCTCCTGATCTAAATTGCATTTGGTGTTTGAACTGCTTTAAGTTCCTTACGGCCGGTCATTCACAAGTGGCTAGCTTATGCGAGAAAACTTGACGTTCAAAGACCGATCAAATTTTGGCCTGCGGGAGGTTTTAGCGCGTTTTAAGCATTTTCGCATCCATTCTTGCACATATACCACCGTTTTTGTAAAATGCTTTTTGTAAAATTATCAAAACCATAAAACCCAAAAATATTTTCATTCTTTATAACATGTTTTTCAAAAATGCCAAAAATATTCCTCTTTATCTTCTTACCCTTTTTGATTCTTTATCCCTTTATCCTCTATCCATTTGATTCTAACTTCTTCTCATGGAATCTCTCGACTACGACGAACCTGAAACGGTTGAAAAACTTCCTACTTTATCACAAATGTCAAGAATTGCATTGTTCGTGAATGATCCATTAATTCTGCAGTGAGGGAAATAGAACGAGAAACCAGGGTGACAAAGGACCAAAGTACTTTCCTCTTATAATGGAGGTGCTAAATACGTCCAACCTACGGTTATCCAAAGATCTAATCCCTCAATTGCTCCTAAGCCGTCTAAAATTGATCCTAAACTTTCACGATTTACGGTTAAAAGCAAACATGCAGAGTTTATGTTAGGAATTAGAAAATTCCTTAGTGAAGAGTCGGTCACCCCAAATGTTATCTAGCTTAAGTTAGCTCGTAGACTTGTCGTTAGTTTCGTTATTTATCAGTTTATTAGTTAGTTATTAGTTTAGTTTAGCGTAGTGCAACACCGTGGAGGAAGGACGGTCTTTACCCATGTGATCCACGATCCACAGGCCGATAAGAGGTCGTGTATTTGTAACTATAAATACCCCTTCCATCCATGGAAGGGGTGGTGCTTCAATTCAATCTAACCTTTCATTTGTGTAAACCTCTAGCAAGAACACCCTCTCTCTCTACTTTCTCTCTCTAAAATGGCAAACATGTATTTTGATCTCCCAAGACCACCCGAATCATCTAACACAATAAAATAACGATCCTACAATTGGTACCAGAGCCAAGGTTGTTTGTGTGTATTGATTTTTGTGGTCTCGTATCATGGTTATGTTGGTTTTTGGATCATGTTAAAAACTGTTTTTAATACTATCTTTTGGGTCGGATAACTGTTTCCGATTACTTTTGTGGAAAACTATTTTTATCATGTTTTCGTACTCTCTTGTTTGGTTAACATATACATGTCTTAGTCATTCATTATCATCGGGTGCTTCTCTAGTCCAAACAATCATATATGATGTTTTTTGTTACCATTTCAGGTGAAGTCATTGTGGTCATTTCGGGTTGTCAAAACGTGGTCTAATGGGTCAAATGAAACTTTAATGTTTTTTTTTTTCTGGGTTTAGATGAATATGGTCGGACCTTTGCCGGAAAACTCATCGGAATAACCACAAAATGGACCTGGCGACTTGTACTTATATCATGTAGCGAGTTGGTTGTTTCTTCATGGCGACTTGTCTTGACAAGTCCTCCAGATTCTTTGTATCTGGTTAGCGAGTTGAGTATCAAAAATTGCCTAGCGACTTGTATTTACAAGTCGTAGCGACTTGTCCTAGCGACTTAGTCTAGCGACTTGTCCTAGCGACTTAGTCTAGCGACTTGTCCTAGCGACTTAGACTAGCGACTTAGTCTAGCGACTTGGCTAGCGACTTGGCTAGCTACTTGGCTAGCTACTTGGCTAGCGACTTGGTTTAGCGAATTGGCTAGCGACTTGACCCATAAACTAGCGACTTAGGTAGAAGAAGAAATGACTTCGACCAACCGACCATATACCAATTACCAAACATCATGACCTCATCAACAACATCACTCATCTATGTCTTAACAACGATTACAATGGTCAAGACTCGGACTCATATTCGATTGATCTCAGTTTCTCTAACTTGGCGGAACTCAAGAGTTACATCAAGACCAAAGGTCTAAAGCAAGTTTAGAAATCTTCATTGATCAACTCATTACGATAAAGAAAAACAAGTCACTAGATCTCGGCTATTTGTTTCGTGGCATTCTATTACAACATCAAAACCACGAGGGTCAACACGAAACATACACCATCATTGAGATCCTATTGCATAAATCAAGAAACGAAAACAAAGGACAAAAAGTAATTGATCTCAGTTATTTTTTGTTTTTCAAAGACCATGAAAGATCTTTCACAAGAACTAACCCATCATCGATCATACTGAATAATAAAAGCATGGAAATCTTAAAGTAGATCTCAGTCGGTTCGTGCATATTCATTGAATAATCAAGACCATCAAAAGGTATATGCCACGGAACCAAATCATCACTGATCCGTTTTTTTTAAAACATATGGAACCATATTTTAAGATCTCGAGTTTTTCGTGTGTTGGTCAAGAACTATCCGACCAAGATAAGATTTTCACTCTTCATCGATCAAATGATTCACAAGTTTCATCATATATCCGAATCTAATGATAAAGAAAATAACAAGAATGTTATCTCTTTTCTCATGGCTCGTTAAATTAAGGTACAAAACAAGTCTTAATCTCAAATGGAACGTTTACAAGCGAGAGATACTTACCAAGAATTCATATCCTAATGAACTTGATGCCATCCCTGTGGCAAATTATCGAGACCTTCAAGCCATCCTCGTAGGTCTTGTTGTTCTTGTGTTGTGATTACGTGAACGGAAGAGAGTCTTGTGAAGTGCCTTTGGTATAGAATGAGTAAAGCAGATTAAGATGAGAGGGGTTGTCAAAAGGGAGGCGACTTACTAATGGGATTAGGGTTTTTATGCTTGCCGCTATGATAATTGAAGCGTTATGTTGTGAGAAAGTTTTAGGTTAAGTGGGAAATGTGTACTCTTTAATACATCCTCAATTATTAGGGCAAACCGTTTTCTTGTTGGGCCATGTATGTAACGACTATCTTGGGCCAAGTGTTTATGTTATGGACTCAAGGTATACATATTGGACTCTTGGGCCGAATGAAAGTGGCTTAACAAAGTTAATGACCTACATATGTTACTTTGTGGACTTCAAGTATGGGTCGAATGTATATGGTTCGATGCATGTGGTATATTAGCGTTGAGTTACGTGGTATTTGCTGGTCTCGTTATAATCGTTTGATCAAATATCTTTTGATTCAAAATATTGCTATGAAGCCAGATTTGTATTGGACTTGGATTGGTGAATTTAATTGATTTCATATCGGGTTTCATTGACTTAAACGAATTGAATGGGATCATGAAATGTAGATGTTGGGATTGATCTTATTATAGGACTCTGTTGTTTCATGTTGAACTGAATATGGTTGCTTTTATGTGGGGATTGTGTGTTAGTGGATTTTGCTATAGACTGGCGCCATCAATTGTATTTTTTTTACATAATCATGGATTTGGATATTCCGGTTATGAGACCGATTGGTTATGAGTTTTGTGAGAATGAGACTTGATGACATGATGTAGTGATTCATCATGTTATGAGTGTTGACAATTTGGTGTATGCATTTTCACGAAGAATATTGCATCATGGCTTGAATTAATGATTAAACAAAGTTGACTACGGGGTGTTTGTACGGTATTTCTTATTTGGATTTGAAGTGAGGTTTTTCGAGCGTTACTTAGTTTCGTCTTCTTTCTTTCTACCCTTCGCGAAGATGACTTGTTTGGGCTTCTACGAGTGTGATAAAGACTTGGCTATTTAGTTACGGTTGTGATTCTTTCTCGATTAACCCACAACGTGGCTATCACTTCGGTGTCTCACGCAGTTGAGGATATGTCAAGAGGTCTTGTACATTGGGTACACCGTTTCTTCTTCACAAGAATTAGTAAAAGGTTAAGTAACAAATCTGGGGATTTCTACTTCATGATCAAGTTTGGTATATCGGGTTTACTTCTCCATGTGGTCACTACTATAGCCGACTGATTGCGTGAATGATGTGTTTACCAAAGTGTTAATTGGATGGTTGATGATGTTGGTTAAGGATTTGTTGATGAACCACTGCATGTTCCCCTAAAACAGATATTCACCGAAACCCAAATTGTCATAACACATTCAAGACGACATTGTTTACGGTTTTGTCTTGATTTTGTAAAATCCCGCGAAAGAACCTATTTCTCGGTTTAAATCATAGACCTGTAAAATCCCGTGACAATGGAAACATCCTAGTAATAATAAGGTGCATTTCCGGATCTATCTTACGGTTTATTCTTGGTTTTGTAAAATCCTTTGAAAGAAACTATTTCTCGGTTTAAACCATAGAGTTGTAAAATCCGTATTGATGGAACCATCCGGAGAAAGGAAAGTGTATTTCGGGATCTCATTTGATCTTTGGTGCTACGGTTTCGAAGAAGGGATAAAAGGGTGTACTTCATGAATTGGATGTGTGTTTGGATATTCGTCATGGCGGTTTGGTTACTTCAATGTTTTACGGGGTATGCTCACTTTACCATGGTCGGGATGAAACCATTATCAAAGTTCATTTAAATGTCAAAGAAGGCTAGATTTGAGCAAGCAAGAAGATGTGACAACGGCGTTAATTCATTATTATTTATTTGAGGTTGAAGTGAAACATCACGGGCGAGTGTACTTAGTATCCGAAGGTATCGGGGATGGTTGGATGAAGATTCTTCAAGATCCTTGTTCGAGCTTATTATCAAAAACGAAGACTTGGAAATCTAGTTATTGTTGGGTGTCTTTTACCTTTTCTTTTACCACTTGGGGAATTGGGCTCATACCACCACAAAATAACTATCACTTTAAGGAGTTACGTTGTAGTGCTCGGTGTCACATTCAATTGTGGATTTTCAAGAGGTGACATACGTCTTATACTTGATGGTTGGTTGGTTGAAGAGTATAGAGTAATTAGAGATTCAATGGAGCATGAATTCTCGGCACCGCTCTTTGTTACATATGTGCAAGTTTAAGTCACGAGTTCGGGTTAGTTTACTTCAGGTCAAATTCATCATATTGGGTTATCTCCATCACCGTCACGATAAAAAGCCTAACTTGAATGATAATGGGGTTGATTACATGTTATGCTAAGAGAGCGAAAAGAGAGATTATGACGTCTGTTCACATCATTCAACCTGCTCCAAAGAAAAGAAATGCGTTTGATTGCATATCTTGAAAGAAGAGAAATATTCTTATGACGTATGAACACAACAGTTCATGCCTCGTTCTCTAAAGAAAGAAAAGTGTGCGTTCGGCGCTTTATCTTCAAAAGAAGTGAAATCTTCTTATGACGTATGAACACAACAGTTCATGCCTCGTACTCTAAAGAAAAGAAAAATTATGCGCTTCAAGGCGCTTTATCTTCTCAAGAAGAGAAATCTTCTTATTATGACCATTCTCATCAACATGCTTCATACTTTTTCCATGTGCTTCAATCATAAAGTGAACCGGGCTACCATTGATTGTTTTCTCATTCCACTTGCTCGATTATAATGAAGATGGCGACATCATGTGCTGATTTTGCGGAAGAGAAGTGTGAATAGAACATTCGGATGATTTTCACTTACTTAATCAAGAATGGCAACTCCGTATGCAATTCTTGAGGGGGAGAAGAAGTGTGAATTTTTGCATTGTTGATTGATATTTGAGAATATAAATGGTCATACGGCTCTAAACTCATGTAAGAACCGAGCTTCTTCTTATCGGGTCATCTTCACATGGAGTTTTTCTCTTCTAAGAGCCGTTGGTTGACATCTTCACAAGTTGATATGAGTTTATTGACAAAGTGCTTCCGGTTAATGCTTCACGTGCACATTAACATGATGATTCGAACAACCTTCGTTCTTGTTTGATGTGATTGTTTGCTTGGTGTTACCATTTTGTGTGTTCGCAGCGGGCGGCTGATTGCTAATTTCCTTGATGAACATCTTTCTCGTTCTTGTTTGATTGGGAGGATCTTAGTTAAGGATTTGCAAGATGTAAGTTAATTGGGATGCTTTTGGTGATGTTCTTGTGTTTTTGGTGAAATGAAGATGTTAACTATCTATTCCCCAACTGGACAATCTTGAAGAAGGTCGAGTCTACTGTCGGTTCTACATTTTCTGCTACATGTTAGAAGACTAAAGACGAGTTGCATTTAACGATCTAAAGACTTCTTCTTTATCCGGGCATTTATCAATCAGATTGTCGGTTTAGGGGAGAGCACTAATTGGGAGAAAGTTATAAGTCAGATTCAATTCCCAATTAGACTTGCTCATATTTTTAGCTTGATGACTCCTCGAGGCGTTGATATTGACTATTGTTGGACATTTGACACAAGGTGATTACTTAGGAGTTAATCATTTATCACTTATTTGAGATTGAAGTTGACTTTCACAAAGGCGTGTTCTTATTTGATAACTTGCTCGGGCTTAAGAATTTGAGGTGAAGACTTGGTTTATCTAGTTACCAGCAGTCGAGGTGGATGGTTGAAGACCGCTAACTATCACTATTAGGAGTTACTTTGTTTTACTCAGTGTCACACGCATATGGCGGTGTGGATAATCGCAAGAGGTGTTAATGTCTCATACTTTGTTTGGGTAGTGAGTACTTAGAGATTTGCTTGAAGCATAAATTCTCGACACCGTTCTTCCATCATTAGGTGCAAGCTTAAGATACAAATGTGGGGAAGTTGACTTCAGCTTCAAGTAGGGTATATCGGGTTTTCTTCTTCAAGTCACAAATCGTCTACATAAGGGTTGATAAAATAGTCGAGAGAGTCTTCACAAGTTGATTCCCACAAGTGTTCAAGTGTTCTTCTCAACAAATTTCTAGTATACGGGCTTATAATGATTTCTTGACTCACGAGTGTCAAAACCAGCAGGGGAAGGAGACACACATCTATACGCGAGTAATCTTGACGAGCTTAATACTTCTAAGTGATTGAAGATATCCCGGAAGACATTGTCATTACCGCAGAGAAACTCAAGATTTGACTCATGGCTCGGTGTTTTTATTCCAACTATGTAGAGGAAGAGATGGAAGAGTTAGTTTCTGATGATAAAAGAGGTACACAAGTGTGTGATGATGCTATCGCATTCATCAGAGGAGAGATATTGTGTACATTGGGGATGCTCATTTGTTTTACTTGAGGGCTTAATCGTGATTCAGAGATATAATCACTTATTCGGTGTTGACATCGCGAGATTGTCACCCGCAGAGATAATCGTGGTGACGCCCGCTTCTTCAATGTTATCGGTTATTCTCTCTTTGGGCATTCGGGTACTTGAGCTTCATACACTTTCTTCAGTGGGAGAGAAAAGTATACATCGGGGTTATTCTTTGGCTATTGGACTTAATCTCCTACTTCGATGGTATAAGTTTCTTTGTCTTCGGGTATGTGTATTCGGGTTCGTGAGCTCTAGTCTAAGAGATTGACTGCATCAATTCAACTACTTGGGGAAAGTGGTTTCTTGACACCTTTTGGAATGGATCGCTTCAGACTTCAATGGAAAAGAAATTTGAGAAGATTATTTAAGTGTGGGATGAACGTTCTTTGGTGTTCTATTGATGATATAACCTCGAACGAAGAATCACGTGATTATTCTTAAAAGGAGCACAAGTTTATGATAATGGTGTGCTTCTTTGTGCACTGCTAAGGAAGCTTGAAGAAGCTTTGAATCTGCCACCTAAAGGATTTTCGGTTTGGGGAAGCTGCCAAAGTCTCTCTTCTCAAAGGCTCATGTTCTATCTTCTATTCCGAGCCCCGAAGCTTTGGTGGTGAATGTTTAAGAGATGATGAATTCTATCTTCTACGACGTCTTCGATATCCTTATCTCGGTACTCGTATCATCATCTTCTTTAACTATATCATCTAATCTATCTTTGTAAATATTTATCAAAAACCAAATACAAAAATATAAAACCATCAAAAAGAAAATAGAAAAATATAAAACCATCAAAAATCCATAAAAATCAGAAAAATTTGAAAAATACCAAAAATATGTTTTTCAAGGCATGTCTTCTGGTATCGATAACATCTACGGTCTTAGAAATGTCATTCAATAATGGCACGGGACCATAGATGAAGTTCGAGCAGGAGGTGTAAATATTTCTTTCTAAACATGTCAAAAACTATGGCTTACAGTTATTTCAGACTGTAACCCGGGCTTCATATGATGGCTTGCTATTACTTCAGATAGCAACCCGCTCTCTAAAGGAAGGAAAGTGTTGCGCTAAACAATTTTCAAATATTTCGTGCACTTATCCTAAAACAATATAAGGAAAGTATGTCGAAGGATCTGTGTTCCTACACAAATGTTTTTCCGTCTAAAATTCTTAAGAAAAATATTTGTTGTTTTCAAAAATGGTGGTAAATGAGTTGCTTTAAAACAATGATTGAGTTTTTGTAAAATTGAAAACTCAATCAATGACTTCAGCGCTTTTAAATCTTTTATAAAATGAGTCATTGATTGAGGGGAAGAATGTTTTCAAATTTATATCATCTAACGGACTTTCTTAATTATCCTACGTGTTAATTAAAAATATAATTGCCTATGTTGAAGGACTAGGTTTCTAGGATATGATTGTTAGGTTTAGATGATTAGAGTTTGAGAAACACATTATACCCATACCTTACATGATCTGATTGATATGTTGGATTGACTTTTATTAGTCGATTGTTGTTTGGGTGATGTCGACCACCATATATCTGTATGTGTGTTCACTAACGTATGCAGGTATATTGGTATATATTAATGTTCCCGATCCGGATCCCACAATTGAAGATGATTGGATGCCGAAAGGAAAGGGTAACTATATCTTGGGTTGACAAATGAAGAAACGGAGCTTATCTGGACTTCTATGGAGAGTTGGCATAAATGCAACGTAAGAGGTCTCACTGCATCAGCAGATGGTTTTCTTCTAAGTGATTGAAGAAACGGAGCTTAATTTGACCTCAGTTGGCATTCAAAATGCAACGTAAGAAGAAGTCTCACTGCATCAGCAGACGGTTTTTCTTCCAAGCCCTACAGCAACAATAGAAGCTTCTCAACCACCTAACATATCTTTGTGCAGGATAATAGTGATGATACCATTTTTCTAAAAAAACTTTGAAAAATATTGTTTTGAAAATGGAAAAATATTGTTTTGAAAATATATTGGACTAAAATTTGAAAATCACCGGACTTCATTTTATCAAAATTTAAGTCACTCAATTATCGACCTCGGTCATCGATTGAGGGGGAGAGTGATTTAATTTAAAATATTTTCAAACAATATATCTTCAAAAGAGTCCGTTTGTACGAAATTAAAGTGGTGATCTAAAGATTTAATGTTATGTCATGGTATGATTTTCTTTTAGAATCAAGATCTTTCAAAATGGAATTTTTCTGTTCTTGTTTGATTGTGAAATTGTTTTATTTTACCTAAAAGATCTCTTAAAACAATCATACCTGACACTAACAATCTTTAATGTCTTAAAATGGTCCTTATCTGTCATTTTTCAAAATTAAATCAAGTCACGTCTTTCCCCAAAATCTTTTAAATGATTTAAATCAATTGGGATCACAAATCTCAAAAGGTTTGAAATTTTGATCGGGGTAGAGATCGTTAGTTAAATCTCTTATCTGTTTAAATGGAATAGGTTTTAGTCCTTTAAAGGCACTCCTGCCTCCATGTGCCAAACGATTTCATACACAATGCACATGTTGAGGAGGAGGATTTATCCAAAAACATGATGAGTATTTAAACCAGGCCACATATTCTCCCATGTTTTCTAAACCGTATTAAATAACTTGGGATCCAAAATCTCAAAGGGTTTGATATTTTTGATCGGGGAGAATTTGTGTTTTAATAATGAAATTTGATATAAGGTGATCGTTTTGATTTAATTGTGCAGGCTGCTCTCTCATATGTGCTAAACGCTTTCGAATCTCGAAGCACATATTGAGGGGGAGCAAACAAACTATCGAGGTACGAAAGCTTTTTAAAGTGATTAAAGTACCTTGATTGAGTTTTAAATGGTTTCTTAATGGCTTGTGTGATCGTAAATGTGCTTCAAAAGAACTCTTGCCTCTATGTGATAAAATGATTTCAAATATTCTATGCACATATTGAGGGGGAGAATTTTACCAAAGAAATTCAAATGGCTTTTTCTAAGGAAATTATGATCAAGAAATTATTTCAAAGAACTCTTGCCTCCATGTGCCAAACAATTTTAAATCATATGCACATGTTGAGGGGGAGCATTTCTAAAATGATCAAAACTATTAAGGTACAAAATGCTTTGATCTCGTATCACAAGTACCTTGATTGATTTTCCAAATGATTTTTGAATTGGTTTTAAGGAAGAATGAATTGTACCAAAAGACCGACCATCTTACTTTATGTATGGAGTTATAAGGATGGTGAGGTTAGGTATTAGTTCCCACGATCCAGCCAGAGCCGGAGGGATCTACCCAGGGACAATCCACTAGATAGTGTAGAGTCCTTAGGTATATTTAAAAAAAGGAGAAAAGTGAGATATGGGAAGAGTGCGGACTGAGATAGAGCTAGTACTGGAATAAACCCAATAAGGTTCTAGTAATGAAGTCTTGGTAAGCACTGAAGGGGTTGAAGAATGAAAAAGAAATGAATGTGAAAAAGGGTGAAAAGAAATAGCCCTCCATCAATTCAACCTTAGGGCAGAAACCGGGTTCAATACATATGCTACTGGTGTGTTACTAAGGTAACACCGGTATTGAAGACAAGACGTCATGGACCCAAAGGACGACTGCACTAACTTCCAAAGCCACTCAAGTTCCTCTTAAAAGGGCTTGTTTCATTCTCACGGGGAACCGACATTATCTATCGACTTTCTCTTAGAGATTGTTGATATTGAAGAAGGAGACCCTCTCCCTAGTCTCTGGCATAGGAACCAAATGTGCACGATTGAGTCTAGAGCCAAGAGATCATCCACAATATCTCATTAGGACACAAAATTAATAAAGACTTGCTGTTTCACACAATGTGGAAAGTAAGTATATATTTAGAGTCCTACGCATTATCCTTGTGGTACTGCCAGAACATCTGAGTGGTATGTAAAAGTATTCACGATGAAGATGGAAATCCTTCTAGAGCCAACATCAAACAAGCTCTTGGTGGGTGACATGTGAGATCTTCTCGTAGGATCAAGCTTGTGACAACTGGATAGAAACGATGGGGAGATTCATTCTTGAATCAACCTTGGTCCAGGAATGGAATTGACGAATACTTTTGGAAAAACCGTTCGATGTGCAAACCTTCTTTTCTCTAGCACGTCGAATGTGTACTTATGTTTTCAAAATTCAAAAAGTATCTCTGATTGAAAAATACTTTTAGAAAAACCGTTCGATGTGCGAATCTCTTCTTTTCGCTAGCACGTCGAATGTGTATTCATTCTCTAATACAAAAAGTATTTTGTTTGAAAATTGATCTTTCTCATAAACCTTCGTCGTATTGCAAAACTCTTTCTTCAAGCAATACGCGATTGTTTTTCAAATCATTTTTCATCAATCGGTGAATCTCAATTCGCTGGTTCACTCACTCCGTGTTGTCTTCTTTGAGACGTTCGGTTTGAGAACAAAGCTAGAACACGAAACCCCTGTCAAGGAGATTCTTAGGAATCCTACCCGATCACAGCATACTTGTACTTGATCAACGAGGAACCGTGGGCCGTGTACCTCAATTCATCGAAAGTGATCAAAGACACTTTCGGGTGCTTTATTGCTAACTGTCGTATGCGTACACCCGACGATTGCGGTGATCGAGAATTGAGGAGTCAATCTAAAGCCACATGTTCACAGCAACCACACTTAATTGAAGAAATCATGACTGGTGCATATCTACATAACACGGTTCGATATTTTTATACTATGCTTCGCTACTGCAAATATCATGAACCAGTAAGGCTTCCGCTACTCTGATGGAAAGATGTCATGATTCAAAAGTGTGAGCATGTCGGTCCAAAGTCACAACTTCACATGTTGGCAACACAATAAAGGGTGATCCAGAGATTTATCTGAGGTGATGATCTCAATGAAAGCTCAAAGATCATCAAAGATGTGGATCAGTTCAATGACCTCCACTGAAAGTACAAAGCACACGGACTTTGAAGTTGCACTACAAAAGCACAAAGATTGCGGATTTGAAGAATTGAAGTCTACGAGCTCAAGAACAAAGTCAAGAATAGAATTCTAGGATTCGAAATGTAAAACATGGGGTGACCTCCCTTAGGGGGAGATTGTTAGGAATTAGAAAATTCCTTAGTGAAGAGTCGGTCACCCCAAATGTTATCTAGCTTAAGTTAGCTCGTAGACTTGTCGTTAGTTTCGTTATTTATCAGTTTATTAGTTAGTTATTAGTTTAGTTTAGCGTAGTGCAACACCGTGGAGGAAGGACGGGTCTTTACCCACTGTATCCCGGATCCACAGGCCGATAGGAGGTCGTGTATTTGTAACTATAAATACCCCTTCCATCCATGGAAGGGGTGGTGCTTCAATTCAATCTAACCTTTCATTTGTGTAAACCTCTACCAAGAACACCCTCTCTCTCTACTTTCTCTCTCTAAAATGGCAAACATGTATTTTGATCTCCCAAGACCACCCGAATCATCTAACACAATAAAATAACGATCCTACAGTTTAGACCGGTGACTAGCAAGAATGACTTGCCTAATCTTCACGTTTCTCAAGAACCAGAACCAGAGACCATAACGGAAGTGGTGGAAATTGCTAGCTCTCAGAGCACACCACTTGTCCCACCTCCGGATTTTTCAAAATGTTCTTTGAATCTTAATAGTCATTCGGATCACCATGTTGATTTTGTTGATTCTTTGAATGAACTGATTCCTTCTCATAACTCTCAAATTGAATCGTTTATTCCTTGTGTCGGTTGTGGTGAGCCTCTTTTGGTTCACCCTGCCGTGTGTACGGTACAGTGTGGTAATGATATTCGGAACGGAGTTGTTTGTTTTGTGGTTCGAGGAATTCATTTGATTATGATCCTAATCGGAACTCATTTAACGACCCCTCAAACTTTTCCAATCACACACCACGGCCGACTTATCTTCATATAATCAACATAACTGCTGTGAATTTTGTGGAGGTCTTCACCAAGGATTTGAATGTCAATCCGGAAACACGCTTTCTATGAAAAATTTTCCGTGATACCGGACTTTGTTATGACCAATATCCATATGATTCACCAATCCGGCTCAACAGCTTTTCTTTGTTGAGAACTGTGAGGTTCCCACTTTAGCTCGATTGTCAAACAGGGAATCCATTTCCTTGTAACAATTACGACTATCCTTATCACGACCAACCTCCACAGTGCCAAATGACTCAAACTCCTCAAAACTCAACAAGACACTTATCTAGAGCTTCGGAGTCATGAAAAGAACGAGGAGTTGAGTAAAACAACATTTCATAATGTTCCCAGTTTTTCTTGTGTATATTGTGGGGGTCCTCATGATGATTATCAATGTCAACCTTCTGGTTTTGACAAATCTCCACTCCCAAAATGTCCCGTCATTCAAAATTCACATGAGAAATCCATGGAAAAATTGCTAGCTGAAGAGCAGGCTGCTAAAATAAATTCCCAAATTGCCTTTGAAAAATCTGTTAGGGAATCAATTGCAAAATAAAAAGCAGCCAGATCTAGCTCTCAATTTCGTTTCATTCCTGATGACAGTGATGATGAGGATACACTTGAAGAATCATCAAGTTCATCAGTTGATATCCCAGCAGTTGAGATTCATTCTCAAACAACTGCTATCACACCCAATATTCCCACTCACTCTCTGAAAATGGGGGATGAGCATCTTGACACTGTTCCTGAAAAGGAATCGGACGAATTCATAAAGTTTAGTGTTGAGAACCTTGTTCCAATCCCGAGAGAGTCACAGGGAACTTCTGAGCATATGTGTGATTCTTCTTCCCCTCTTGAGTGTTCAAAAGATCATTTTGAGACTTTCTCCGATTTCATTCCACTTTCATCGGAAAGTGATGATAGTCTCTTTGATTTCGAAGCCGATCTAGGAGAAATTGAAAGTCTCCTTTATAATGATCATTCACTCACTTCTCACCCTAACAATCCAATAGAGAATGTTAATCACCTTGTTCCTGAAGCATTCAAAGCTACTTTCACCAATCCTCTATTTGAATTCAAATCTGAATTCACTTGGATTTCTAACAATCCAATCTTTAATGAGGATAGTGATGAGCCCACAATGGAACAAGAGTTCACAAATTCACTTCATGTGAATGATTCTCTTTACGAGGAGTTCTCCTTTGAACTCACTCATATCATATCTCTACCAGAGTATGATAACTTCCACTTTGATCTAGACATAAATGATCTTTGTGTTCGGAGGAAATGTTCTCACCATGAGAACTTGCTTGATATCAAAATCCCATCCCTCCCACCCATAATATGTCTTGATCAAATGAGCTTAAATGATGAGATTCATGATCCAGAAATCATGAATTCCCCTTTTGATAATTATGAGTTAATCATGATTTTTATCATGATTTTCTTCCTTTTCTTCACATATGGTGTGACTTCTCGTTCCCTTTTCTCCTTTGGGAATGAGGACACTATTTTTGATCCCGGCATTTTCATTTATCATTTTTGAGCCGGTTCTATCTATATCTCATCGGTGTGGAACTTTCGCGTGCTTCAAATGTTTATACAAACATTTTGAATGAAAGTCCGATGGAGATTGTCTCTTCCACTTACTTCCCCATGAACAAATTAATTCGGGGTCGAGTCAAGCTAGCGACTCGGTAATCAAAAACAGTAGTTAAACATGGGTTTTCACCCATATGTACCACCCTAGTGTGGGGGAGATACCCCACATGTTGTTTATAAATCTAAAAAATGAATGAAAATTGTAAATATTAAAAAAGAGAATAATTGTTGTGTTTCTACACTTAGGTAGTAATGTTATCTTTTTATGTTCAAGGATTCGGCATAATAGCCGGGACTTTGAATATTGAGGACAATATTCATTTCTAAGTGTGGGGAAATTCGGCGAATTTGATCATAAAATGTACCCTTTTAGTCCCTTTTCCCCCCAAAATGGCCAAATTTTAAAAATTTTTATTTAGTGGAAGTACTATGTACTAAACACAGAAATGGTAATCACCCACCATGTCTAACAAACAAAAGGATTGGCTAATCCAGGAGCAAACGGCTCTTGGTAAAGATATCTCAAATCCGTTTTTGGCTTGCAATTTGCCCAAAATTGTATGGTGTTCAACTCACCATATCTTTAATTAGTGAAGAGTTGGCTAGCCCGCAAGTTTATGGCTTGTGGTAAAGGCGGTGGAAAAACCATAATTGGTAATCGGCTCACCAAAGATAATATTGATAATTTATCTAAGAGTTGGCTAGTCCGAAGCAAACGGCTTCTGGTAAAGACAAATCAAAACCGTTGAAAGCTAATGATTTGCTCAAAATCATTTGGTTATCATTGTGCCAAGGTTCTTACTTGAACTAAAACAATTGGCTACTCCAGAAGTAATGGCTTTTGGTAAAGAGATAAAATCCATTAAGTTTTCTCTAAAGATTGCGAGGGACTAGCAATAGCTTAGTGTGGGGGATTGATGAGTGTGCAAATACTCATCATTTTGTACTATCTAGATCAAGAAAAACATCGAAAACACTCATAAACACATCAAAATGATGAAAATATCACAAATCAGTGTTTTATGTGTTTTAAATGCAAAATATCAAAATCGATGAAAACGATCAAGTTTGCATAATTGGCAGTTTTAGTCCCCAAGTTTCAAAAATTGTCAAAACTAGTCCCTGGTAATTCAAAAACTTGTAAAATGTCATTTAAGGTCCATGGGATTCAAAAGTTGTCAAAATAAACCTTTTAAAGTTTAAAATTTACAAAATGACAACTTTAGTCCCTAAAGTTTGAAAATTGTCAAAAATAGTCCTTGGTTAATTTAAAAAGTGAAAATTATCAAATATTAACCTTGTACTATTCATAAATGACAAAATTGGTCCTTATAGTGAACTTTTGGAAAATTACATGTTTGGTCCCTTAAGTTTCAAAAATGACATAAAAGGCCTTGGGTTTACAAAAATGGAAAATAATCAATAATGGTCCTTGTACTATTCAAGTATGGCAGGTTTGGTCCTTGTGAGAGCTATGGAAAATAGGCAAGATTGGTCCCTCATGTTTAGCATAATTACATAAATGGTCCTTGTATTTACTAGCTACACCAAACCGGACCCAAATTAAACCCAACACACATACCTGTGGCCCAATCTCCCCAAGCCCAAACCAAACCCAGTGTTTAAAAATTAAACCGCTCTACTGTTCATCTCCTTCCTCACAACACCTGTTACCACTCCTTCTCCTCCATCTGTGCTAACACCTCACCATCTTATCTTTCCCCAGCTCATACCTACCCATCACCATCACCTTTCCACCTTGCAAACCAACCCACAGTGCATTAATTGCTAATACCCACTCAAAGACTTTTCCCGCCAAAAATTCCAAGTGGACGATTCTGATGAATTCAAGGGATAAAGTGAAGTGGGATATTTTCAGAAGTTGGGAAGGAACTAAAGAAAGTCAATAAATAAGGATGAGAAGCAGAGATGATAAGCAAGTAGTGTAATTTTAATTTAAGTATGTCAAGTTAATTACTTTTCAAGTTCTAGTGTATTTTAAAGCTTTCAAACACTTTGTAATAATATTTCAGTGAATTTCAATCCTATTTTCAGTTTTAATCTCAGTATTAAGTTCTATTTCCAGTTTATGCATTTTTTGAGTTAAAAATCTCAAATTAAGATTAAGTTGTTTGTGGTTGTTATCTTGGACTCAAAAGCTCATAAAAGTTCTTTATTTAGCTTATGAGAGCTATTAGAACTCTTAAAATCAGTTTTAGTAATAGAATTTAAAATTTCAGAAAAATACCAAAAAAATAGTGTAAAATTAAAAATCAAAGGAAAATGGTGAATGAAGTCGAGCGGGTAAGATATGGATTGCTTTTTGGTATAGAGCTTTGTGGAAAGCTATAGGAAGTAGTATTGATCATCATTTCTCTGTTTTGTGCCTAAACTCAATTTGTAAGCCATTTATTTGCAATTTGCATTTTCTAGAATATGTGTTTAATTCCTGTTAAATTTAGCTTAATCATGTTTGAATATAGTTATTACAAGTTAATAGATAGAATTCTTGGTTTAAAAGTTGTTTTAGTACAATAAGCTTCAAAATAGTCTAAAAAAATGATGTTTGGATAAACTGTGTAATCCATGCTAGAGATGGTTCAAGCCTTTATTCTTGGTTGCTTTAGGTCATGTTAGCTTCTAGTAACTCAGTCAAGTCTTAAAAACCAAACCTTAACTGAGTAAAAGTCAAAATTAGTCTAAATCTCACCATATTGTTTAACTGTTAAGAGTTATAGTGTGAAATTCACCACAGTAGCTTGAAACTTGGTACCTTAGCTTAAAATCATCTTATCATAGCTTATAATAACATTTTCAGTCCATAGAATTGATTAGAAGTTCATTAAAGTCAAACTAGTTCATAACTTAAAAAAGTCAAATTTGTCAATACCCGTTTTTGAATAAAACTTAGAATTTTACTGTGTGCTTAATATTAAGATTCAGCTTATAAGCTTCTAGGATATTAAAATATACCTGCTTAATAAAATTAGAAAAATACTAGCTTTTGTCTAGTTAGCTTATTCACTGCTTAATTCATAGCTTCTTTTGAGTCCCTTGTTTGAAAACATGCCCATTACTGCAAAATTGGTAGCTCATTTCTCAAGCTCTCATAGAGCTTATTAGTTAGCTTCAATTTGTGTATTTTGGCTTTTTGAGAAGCTCACTTAGCTAACTCAAGGTACCAAGTGTTTAATTGCCATAATTAGCTTATTTAGCTAGCCTGCTAGTGATTTTTAGTTCTATCCATTTTGCTTTAGTGTATCAATAAGTTAGTGTTCACCAGTTTTTCAAAAGCTCCTCAAAAGCTCATTATTGTAATCCAAAGTAAGTACTTTAGCTTTTTGGAAAGTTCAAGTGGTTAGCTTGTTAGTTCTTGCATTTGTTTTCACTCACTAGCTTATTTTAGTGCTTAAAATTAAGCTAGAAGTGCCTAGTAAACCATAGTGTACTGTGTAACCAGTTCTAGTTAAGTGCTTATTTTGAATGTGCAGTGCTTATTCCTTAGTCAAATTGCTTATTCAGTTTTAAAATTAGCTTATCATCAGTCTTTTAGCTTATATTCAGCTTATCTTGTGCTCATTCATTAGTTTATTAGCAATTTAGATTACATCTTGTGCTTATTTCCAAATTTGTCTTAAGCTGTGATAAAACTTGTGCTTATTCAGTGCTTATTAGTGATTTTTGTAAAAACTTGTAGTTATAAAAAGTACTTATTTTCTTGTGTTTAATACTTCTGTAAAAGAAAAATCAAAAAGAAAAAAAAATGTTCAGCAAAAAGGGGGTAGGCAGGCTCGAACCTGAGACCTCCCCCTTAGGAGCGTGTTAGAAGTGTACCTGTAAACCAGTTGCCCTTGGGACTTGTCTCGTTCATTTTCTACACTATCAAATACATAACCACGTTTGGCCAGTTTAGCTTATACGAGAGTTTTAGCTTATTTCTAGCTTATTCGAACTAGCTTTTTCAGTTTTTGTATTTTTTATAAAATTGTATTAGTATTAAGTATTTTATAAAAAAGTTTCAGATTTTTCTCATTAGTTTTAGTATTTTTAAACATTTAATTAGTGTAAAATCTTAATTAATTCATAATAAAAAATACAAAAGTCTAAAAAATATAAATCTTTTTTCTAAAATTTTCTTTTGTCATATAGTACGTAAAAAAATTGTTTTTACACTTGTAGGACTTTTATTTCATAAATTTTACGTTTTTGCTTGCGCACTCGCGTAATTTTTATAAATAACGTACGTTTTCATTTTAAGCTACGTTTTTAGATAATTTAAGTTTACGTTTTAGTTAAAATAGTTTATTTAAGGTATTTTGTTTTATAAAATCACAAAAACATCATTGTAAAAATAGTGATAGCGTTTATTTAATATATTTTAAATTTTTAATTTCTGTTAATTTGCATTTAAGTCGCTGTAATTTATTAATCTTTTCTTTAGGTATAAATATTTCAAAATCCTTATTGATCACTATCCTTAGTGATTATTCTATCATCTGATCAAGTGTTTATACACCAATTCATCCTCCGTGGGACTTAACGACCCAGGAATCCCCTATATTCCTCTGATCTAAATTGCATTTGGTGTTTGAACTGTTTTAAGTTCCTTACGGCTGGTCATTCACAAGTGGCTAGCTTGCGTGAGAAAACTTGACGGTTCAGCACCGATCAGTATGTAAACAAAGCCTTGTAATAAAATAATGAAATATAATGGTATTTATGCCACATACAAGCATGTAAAATGAAGAACAAGACTTGTTCTAAAAATGACTTCAAAAGGAAAATACTAAAGAAAATAGTAAAATGATTCCTTCCATGCTTGCATAAGGTTATGGATGGAAGTTTTGGTGAGTGATGATGTTGATGCGATCAAGGATGAGGTTAAGAATGACTCGCATCTCTTCCCTAATTTCTATTGCAAGATCCCTAGTGGATTGGCAATGTTCACAATGTAAATGATGTGGGTAATGTGTGCGGAAGTTTTCCGGGTTAGTTTGATTTGTGAGATGCGGAATTTGTGGTGGAAAAAATAGAAAATAGGGATCAAAGTCCGGAATGTTTGGAAGTGGTGGTGGAAAAGAACTAGATGTTCTTGTAAGGCAATGGGAGCTAAAGGTGGTGAGGTTTCAAGGTCTTTAAAAATTGTGTTTGGAGATGTGGGAGGTGTTAAAAAGACTAGTTCTTTTGGGTTGGTTTGTTGGGATCTTATTGGAGTCTTAAGGAGTTCCAATAGAGTGATTTTAGGTGGAGACTTGATGGTTGATGATGTTGGTGTGCTTGTTGGAGATGAGGGAGGTGCTACTATGGAAGCATTTTGTGGTGAGTGAGTAGTTGGTGATGAACTATTTGATAATGGTTTTGCTAAACAACAAGGCCGGATGCTAATCCGTGCTGTTTTTCTAGATTTGGGTGGTGGTACTATGGAAGGTGGTAGGACAAAATTTTGGATTTCTTGAAAAGGATTGTTTGCACAAGGTGATTCATCTATGTTTGAAAATATTTTGGATGACATGATGATGATTGTTTGTGAGGTTGAGAGTAATGTAGATGCAAGCATTTTGGGAATCCTATTTATAGAAAAAATAATGCATTGTAATGAATGCTTGACCCAAAATGTGGACTAAAATCTAATGATTAGATATGAATTTAAGGCATGTGATCATGAGAACACAAGCATTAAGTAACATACTCATTAGAAAAAAAAAATAATGAAAATATAGAAGTTTTCATCCAAAGTGAGAAAAATAGAAGATAATTTTAGCTTCTGTCTCACGGATCCCACGGATCCTTCCCTTGAGGGAACCGTCCAGCGTTAGCGCTGGGATCCGTGGCACTAGTGACTCAGGCAGCTTAAAAATTTCCTTTTAGAAACATTTGTGCCTAGTGTGTGCCTATATGCAAACCATTTGGAGTTGCGGTTATCTCGACTACTAAAAAGAAAAGAAAAATAGGCTAGAATTGAAAAAACATACTATTATGTGAGATAACCCGAGTGCTCCTAATTTATTGTTGCTTAAATGAATGTACCTGAAAACACATATTAGTTATGTGTCCTCTTTAGCATTCAAAAGACATGAGATGCAATGAAAACGGGTTTTTACTTTGTATTAATAATGAAAAAGAAGTTTGTCCTAAACGTGAGAAATGGATTTTTATGAAAGTGATACAGGAAGAAGTATCTTTCTAGAAAGCATTTCGAAAAAGTTTCTTTGTTTGAAGACAACGTTAAAAAAAATGAGCTTACGTGTTGTAAGAGAAACTTACCTTGAAAAGTAAGGATAAATTATGAAAGTACGAGTTGTAAATAAAACCTATCTTGGGTTTTGAAAATTCCTGTATTGTTTGTGAGTTGTGTGTGAAATAGAGATCCTAGACTCAGAAAGAAGAAGGCTAGTGTTTACATACCTTGTAGAGTTTTAAAAACTAATTAGGACGATTTTTCCATGAGACCAAGACCAAGACGAAGTAGGTTGAATTGTTCCCGCTTCAACGGTTTGGTGAGGACGTCGGCTATGTTGTCTTCGGATGTAACCTTCTTAATAGAGATGTTCCATTTTTGAACATTGTCTCTTAAGAAGTGATGAAGAATCTCTATATGCTTGGTGCGAGAGTGTAACACCGGATTCTAGCTTAAGTCGATGGCACCTTTGTTGTCACATAGAATGGCTATGTCACTTAGGTGAATGTCGTAGTCAACTAACGCTTGTTTCATCCATAGTGCTTGTGTAACCACCGGAAAATTTCCGTCTATATTAAACTAATACTTATCTATTTTCTACGTCTATTTTTTTTATAAAACGTAAACAGTTTATCTAATCACAAAAACTAATGTGACGTAACTCACATTTTCAATAAACGTGCTCACACGCAGACCGAAACCAACGACCTTATATTTTTTTTCATAAACATCTTTATATGTCAAGTAACAAAAGTTTTCAACTTTTATTACCACTTTACGTTATTTCGTTAACGTACGGTTATTAAACTTTCAAACTAAACGTTAGCCATTTATTATAATTTACACGAAACCCTAATTTATTTTAACAATGATTTTACGAAACGAAATCATAAATACTAAAGTACAACATTTTATACCTAAAGTACAAGTCATTAAAGCACGGAACCTAGCTATACTTTAATTTCCGTTACAAGCCCTAATATACAACTCTATGATTTTATGTGCATGATATATTTTCAAAATACTAATGTACAAGTCTTTCAAGAACATGTACAAGTCTTTAATGCATAAAAGCTTAATACTTGTATAAATCATATTATAAACCTCAATGTACCTATCTTAAAGCACATGATACAAACCTATAATGCACAAAGCCCTTAAAATTGACTTTCTTATAAATTACAAGTCTAGGGTACAAGTCCTTAATGCTTGTGGTACAAGTACTTAATGCATGGAACTAAAGTCTATACTTTTCATAAACCTAACTAAACTAACTTAAATCTAGTTACAAACCAACTAAACCATAACTAAACCCTCTATAGGCTCAAATTAAGCCACATAGTGTGCTACCTCATCATGTTCCCTCCATTTTCAACACCATGGTCAAATATTGTAGGCTATGTTCATGGTAATTGGTAAAACTTATGGTTAAAACTTGTTACACATTTCCAATTTACCCATAAGCCACTTGCAATCATACAAACTTCAAAGAACACCTCACATTGTCTCTTAAGTCTTCCACCTTTGTGGCATAGAATCGAACAAGTAGTGATTTCCTTCTAAACTATTCGAATCCCATGGTAATCTAAGTAGACACATCACCTTGTCTTCAAGAATGTCTATCTAATCATATGTGGTTCATTCTAAAACCATTCTACCCTTGGCCTATAAATACCAACCTCCTTCCATTCATTTCTTCTCATCCCTCATTCGACACACACCCGACTCATACATACACATTTACATTCTGGTTTGGAGTCCCTAATAGAAGTAAAGGAAGGATAGTATAAAGCCTAGGAGGAAGGAAAGAGCTTGGTTCCACTTTAGAAGCCCCTTGATCGAAATTCCCTCTTAGTCGAGTTCCAAGATTGTAAGTCTTTTAAAATTATTCAATTTCGTTATCACTTTTAATATCAAGTACATACTGTTAAAAGGGATTTTATAAGGAAAACATAGCAATTTGAATCACCCAAAACGAGTACACGAGTCAAAAGATACGGCCAAATGAAGTTGCCAAAAGGCTGTTAAAACTTTCTGTGACAGAGAGTTTGGGTATGCAAAACGAGGCACTTCTTGTCCGTTTCATCAAAAAGATAAAACACGAAAGTTGTTCGGAACGACGTTGTCTTCAAAAATTTTAGAGCACGGTTCCAGAAAACGCAAAAAGAATACTAATTTTAGTCATAAACTTAACAGCTGTCATATGCTTTTATCAAACCAAGCCAAGCACCCTTTTTCCCGGATTTATTTCTCCTTAACCACAAGTCTATAAAATAAATTGTTTATTCCAACTTAGAGAGGGCATGATCAAGTTTTTAAAATACCAAAAACGTTCTTAAAATCTTTCCATGCCTCGCTTTTATTAAACCTTGAACACGGTGTCTCGCGAACCTTTTCAAACGTACCCCTTTTGTGCATAATTCAAAAATAAGCTAAAACATAAGCTAATAAATTGTTATAAGTTTGTTTTCAAAATATTATTAACTTATATTTACAATTCGTAGAAATACTCGCCTTTTTCTAAACCTAAAATGCATTAAAAATGAAAGAAGGTCTATTTTTGCAAACGATTTAAAGCGTCAAGGGCCTAAATTGCCAAAACTCTTATACTTTTTATAACAAGGATTAAGATTGTAATCAAATTGAGACATAGGGGTATAAAGTGTCACTTTTGAAACTAAAAGGGTATAAATTGTAATTTTACAAAAGTTCAAGGGTATAAACCGTCAATACTTAAAACTATAAGGGTATAAAGTGTAACATTTTATATATTATTTCGGTAGTATATTCTTAACACTTAACAAACTGTTTTTGATAAAGTAATATACGAACTATTTCTATATCGTTAACGATCGATCGAACCTTGAAGATGAAATGTCATAAAACATATATTATCATCCACTAACTTTCGAAGAGACTTCAAAACTACAAATATCATCAATAATGAAACTTGACATGCCAACCCAGGTCGCGTGTCAGAGCCGTTTATTCTCATAACTTGATTTGTTTTCCAATCAGACACTGTATCACCAAGGTAAGTTTCATAACCCCATTTTCAATTGTTTTATACTATTTTTGGGGGAGATACACGCTCAATTATCTATTTTTACTTTCACAAGTACTCAAAACTTTTACATATTACTATGAGTTTCATAGCCTTACTTTTATACGTTTTACATTACTTTTGGTGGAGATACATGCTCAAATACTTTCCTTGACTTCCACAACTACTCAAAACATTTATACTCTTATGCTAAGCTATACTTTTTATACTTTTGGACATGAAGTGTAGTTACGATACGTGCCTTAATGTGTTACACTTATTCTTATACTAGCAACTATTTAACTCCTAGATGGAGCCGATGGAGAGGTATTGTTAGTACTATCGAGCTGACGCCCCCACCCTTGGTCCCAAATTCATGGCCTTGGGTGAATATAATCCAGTATTCTTGTTTACTATTGTCATGAGGTTCAGTTGGCTGTTATTCTTTACATTAAGTACTCACATATATCGTATGCACATATGTACTACTCATACTATACTTTAGCAGTGGGTTGTAAACACACAGGTTGCAAGATTTGTATGGGCGGGATTTGCAACTGAGTGGATTTATAGTGCCTTTGTTATGGAAACTTTCTTTAAAGACTTTTCAACTTATTTTCAACAAACTCTATGAAATCACCAACCTTTGTATTGACACTTTTTAGCATGTTTATCTCAGGTTAGTAAGGCGATAGCGGATGCATGGATCATAGAGTCATTTGCATGTTTTGGAGACTTATGCTTTTATCCTTTACCATTCGATACATTTTGAAAATATATATGTAATCATATACCTTGGGACCTCTTGTAATAACTCTGATTTAAATAATTCGAATGGTAACTTTTCAAAACGTCTCATTTAGAGGTCGTTTTCTATGCCTTGTGCTTTGTATTAAGAAGTAGCACCCCATTGTCACTATCGTTCTGCTGAGATATTTTGGGGGTGTTACAGATTGGTATCAGAGCCTTGGTTATAGAAAACTAGGTTGCATTTTGTACCTACACTATAACTACTATATACTGATAAGATCGTTTATGAGCTCTAGGGGATAATAATAACAATGATTATAATGCACATCGGAATAAGAAAACATCGTTTGTTATTATTAACAAAGTTCTTCGTCATCATCTCTATCACTAAACACTAACCTAGGCGTTTACATGAACATACGCCTAGGAACTAATCGACTTACTAAAACCCTAGGCGTTCTCCCCTAACGCCTGTACACACACACAGACCTTTGGTGTTCACATTTTGACACACAATAAAACTAATGACCCTATGTCTCTTTAAATACTAGAGACATGTAGGGTTTACAAGAGGAATCATAATACAATTAGGAAACTAAATATTCTTTTAAGCATATCTTCTAGAATCTTCCAAATCCTCCATCTTTTGTAGTTTCCCTTCTTGTCACTTTAAGTCCTTCATGTTTCATTCTTCTTGTTTTGTATCATCAAATCTATAATAGACCCAACAATCTTCCCCTATTTGATGATGTCAAAACAAACACGATTCTTGTACGAACTTCCCTAGACGAAGTAGCAGAAGTTGAGATAATTAAATCTCACTATGAATGAAACAATCTTGTCTTCCTTTGTCTTCCCCTTGATCCATGCTACGCCACTCTAACATCTCTTCCCCTTTTTTTTATTATCCAAATAGGGAACGTATGCAAATAATGATCTTGACCACTACGAACCAATATCATACTTCCAATATAAGACTTCCAATGTTTAAAATCGCCCACCATTACGCACCATAGGAAAAATGGATCCAAAACAGTAGAAAACTCCAACTAGCAGTAGTAATAATGATCAACAGTAGTAAAAATCAAACACTTCCCCTTGAGTGATGCATGTAGATGGTTAAACATTTAACAATAAGCTTCCCCTGAAACCCATATGCTAACCATCTTCTTGATTCTTCAAATCTGTAAGCTCCTTGTAATGATCACTTGTGAAGAAAACCGAGTATAACGAATTTGATGAAGAAGTAGAATTTCCCAAACTTGTGTCTTAAATCTTGTACTATCCATGGAACTCCATACTTATACGAATCACCAAATATAAGTAGACCGCAATCCCTTGACAAAATCCTCAACTAATATGAGACACTGAGCACTACAATGTAACTCCTTTAAGTGATAGCCAATGTTTGCATAGAGCATCATAAGAAAAATCACACATTGCTAGATTCATCAAGCTATATGAGAAGAGAACAAACCTATAAAACTCAACTACAACATTAAATAAATGATATTCAACCTTCTTCGTAATCAATTAATCCATAAGAATCAAATACGAGCCTTTTTGAATTCTTTTAAGAACAAATAACCAAAAACCAAACTCCTTGTGTGTGTGACCAATCTCCTGTGTGTGTGATATCCAAAAACCATAACAATATGCTCGACTTCCCCTTAATTCCAAATCAGTCCTATTAGCAACACTTTTTTCTGTCACTAAACTGTCGCTAATCTGTCACTATCATGATTACTCCTTCCTCCCAAATCAGTTAGCGACACAAATTATGTTGCTGAAATGTTGCTAAACTGTCTCAAATTAAAAAAACAGTACTTTGCGTCCAAATAGTACTTTCGGGGTCGAACAGTACTTTAACCAAAACGTGCAGCAGCAGTACTTTAACAAATATGGACAGCAGTACGTTGACATCATAAACAGTACTTTAAATTCAAGAGCAACATTAGCCAAACGATTATCCCTTATCTATCTTCCACAAACGAATCACAAAGACCAACTAAATATTATATTGCTCATGTCTTCATGACCTTTGACAATAATTTAACCACTTGCATCTCCAACCGACCTTATGAACCAATCAGATTCATAAAAAACCACCGTCCAACATGCATGACCAGTGTCCTTGTACCTTATACCACCGACCCATGATTCACAGTATGTACTCTCACTATAATTTTCCCTAACGTTTGCTTTGTTTCACATGTTGTCACCGACCCATTATGAAGGATTGACCAATAGAAGTGGATCGAATATATATTACTCATGCAGACTATCAAGAATGAATATCACTATTGAATACAACGCACCTGTCTTCTTAACCTTTTCCACATACACTATCAAAACTCCAATGGTACCAGTACTTTTGAATAGTAGCAGTATAAACCATGTAGACGAGCGGTAGAAACGTAAACCCTCGTAGAAGTAAGAATCATAGCATCATGTTCCATAACAAGCAGCATATTGCATCTTTCAGTAGCAGATTGACTCTTGGAAGTACAGGTACAAATAATCACAACGCTGTAAGTTTAATCACCAAGAACAGAAAGTAGCAGCAACTTTTACTAGAACGTATCTCCCTTTAAACTAACTTATGTCCAGCAAATAAAACCAAACGCATTCTCTTGTACATCAGAATCCATGTAACACAGCAGATGTTGTTGCAAATCTTGACTTCCAATAAATTGTACAGAATTAAAAACACCGGATTTAGGGTTTGTAAGAAACCCTAGTTACAACGAATCTCGACATATTTTCTATTCATAACAATGAATAAACCATTCAGATCAGTATTGATGGTATCTTGCACAAGATGACAAAAAAATATTGGGAATCAAAACCCTAAAATTCGACTTTCAAAAACCCTTCAGCAGCCAACTTCGATGCCTTATATCTTTTGCATAAAATCTCAAATCGAAGATCCCTTCGGTGGAAAGTTAGATAGATATATAGAGAACGTCCACCTAAAATTTCGTCCCGATCCAACGGTTAACGAAAAAGTTATCGCTGTTTCAAAACAGTGCTGTAATAACCTTACGAAACTTTTTCAGTTTCTGCAGCAGACTTCGACAGCTTATAACTTTTGATTGGGAACTGTAATTGACAATCCCTTCTGTGAAACGTTAGACGGATATCTGAGAGATGCACCAGAAAAAATTTTAGTTTGATCCAACGGTTCACAAAAAAGTTACGCCCTCTTGAAAATAGTACTGCAGAAGTATTACGAAAATTTGTAACAACTTCGAATTTTGCATCTTTTCTTCGAAAAACCTTGTAGATCCCTATATCAAGAGCTCCCCGCTCTGATACCAATTGATAAGATCGTTTATGAGCTCTAGGGGATAATAATAACAATGATTATAATGCACAGCGGAATAAGAAAACATCGTTTGTTATTATTAACAAAGTTCTTCGTCATCATCTCTATCACTAAACACTAACCTAGGCGTTTACATGAACATACGCCTAGGAACTAATCGACTAACTAAAACCCTAGGCGTTCGCCCCTAATGCCTGTACACACACACAGACCTTTGGTGTTCACATTTTGACACACAATAAAACTAATGACCCTATGTCTCTTTATATACTAGAGACATCTAGGGTTTACAAGAGGAATCATAATACAATTAGGAAACTAAATATTCTTTTAAGCATATCTTCTAGAATCTTCCAAATCCTCCATCTTTTGTAGTTTCCCTTCTTGTCACTTTAAGTCCTTCATGTTTCATTCTTCTTGTTTTGTATCATCAAATCTATAATAGACCCAACATATACGTTAAGACTCTCCTCCCTATCGCCTTGCACTCTTAAAACTTTTGCACTTATATCCACGCTGCTGGAGGTTATGGTTTTTGTACCGATAGGGAATCCCAGAATTTAGTCAAGCCATCAAAAATGTGGAGCTTAGTTATAACTGGTTATTTAACTCGATCTTGTGACAGTTCTTGTTTGATGAGACATGAGGTTGAGTTAAATAAAGGTTATTATTTAGCTGTAAATATTTTGTTAGGAATTAGATAATTCAGTCGTTAAAGAGTCGGTCACCTCAAGTATATGTATTCATTAGAAAGCTCGTAGTCGTAGTCAAGTTATGTTAGTAAGTAGTTTGGTATGTAACACCGTGGAGGAAGGACGGGTCTTTACCCACTGTATGCCTGATCCACAGCCCGTAGGCGGCGTATATTTGTAAGACACTATAAATACCCTCTACCTCCCAAGGTAGAGGGTTGGAGCTTCAATACCATTTTTCTTTGTTTCACATAGTTCCCAACTCTCTTCCATTTCTCTCACTAGAACTTTCTCTCTCTAAACTAACTTGAACGCCCCATTGTGTTTGTGAAATCCTATATCTTATAATTGGTATCAAGAGCCAAGGTTTGATCACTCATCTTTCATGCTCTTTGTTTTGGTGGATTTCATAAGGTTTTTGGGGTATTAAGTGTTTAGGAGAGTTTGAATCATTTGGACAAATTCTAGTGTTAAAGTTTGAATTTTGCTTGTACTTTTGTGTTTAGGATCATCATATGTGTTTATGTTTTGAATTGGAAGGCTTAAATCATTGTGGTTTTGTTGTTTTTGATTGATAAAGTGGTTATTTTTTAACTTTGTACAAAGCGAGTTGAGTCTCGGATATTTGTTTCTTGGCGAGTTGCTTCGTTACTGGATGCGAGTTGGTATATGCGACTTGGCTATTTAGCGAGTTGACCTTTTAAGCGACTTGGGTTCTAAGCGAGTTGTTTCTTTAAGCGACTTGAGTTCTAAAGCGACTTGGCTATTAAGCGAGTTGTATAGCTAGCGAGTTAGTTTAAGCGACTTGGTGGTTAAGCGAGTTGTGTCTGTTTGTGACTTGCTATTAAGCGAGTTGTCTCTATATGTGACTTGGCTATTAAGCGAGTTGACTCCTTAAGCGACTTGTTTCTTTAAGCGAGTTGATTGTTTAGCGAGTTGATAATTAAGCGAGTTGAGTGTTTAGCCACTTGTCTATTGAGACTTGTTACTTCTTCGTGCTACATTCTTACGGTTGTTCTTTTGGTTTAGTAAAATCCCGTAGAACTTGTAATCATGGCAAACATCGTTCCAACTATTGTTTCTTCTGTAGCTGAGGACGTTCAAGCAGCGGGATCAAATACTCGTCCACCTATGCTTGACAGAACTGATTATGACTCACGGGCTCAACGAATCTGATTGTACTATTTGGGAAAAGAAAACGGAGTCAACATACTCAAGTCAATCGATGAAGGACCTTATCAGATTGAGACTACAAGAGACATAATTGATACTGCCGCTGATGGAACAATGATCTTTGGATTAGACAGACCAAAGATGTATGATGAGCTTAATGATAAGGAGAAAAATAGATTCGATGATGATATCAGGGCTTCCAACATTATACTTCAGGGTCTTCCAAAGGATATCTACAAGCTCATCAATCACAAAACTGAAGCTAAGGCAGTCTGGGATAATGTCAAGATGCTTCTCTCTGGTTCTGAGTTAACTAAGGAAGACCGAGAATCACAATTGTATGATGAATTTGAGCACTTCAAAATGAAACTGGATGAGAGTGTCTATGAGTACTACGTGAGATTCCATAAGCTTGTGAATGACATGAGGAACATCAAAATGACTATGCCTAACATTCAGCTCAACTCAAAGTTTGTGAACAACATGAATCTCGAATGGCACAAATTTGTCACTGCTGTGAAGCTAACCAAAGGATTGAAGAATACAAACTATGAACAATTGTATGCCTTCCTACTTCAGAATGAGAGGCATGCTATGTTTGAAAAAAGGATTCTGGAACAGTTCAAAACCAATCAGGGAGAATCAAGCTCACCAAATGATTCTACAGCTTTTTACACCAATGTTGGTATTACCACCAAAGCATCTCAAGTCATACCCATGGGTAATGGTAATCACAAACTCATTCCCGATCCAAGGTTCAAACAAGCTAATGCTGATGCAGCCGTGGGACACTTCATTAATCAACTGGCCCTTATGGTTAAACAAAACTTGACTCTCGGTCCACATACCAACAGTCTTCACACTAACAATGAGATCGAACGCATCCAACCTTCACAATCATGCGGTTGTCAGAGATGGAAAAGTTATGGTGCAACCAGTTCAAGAAAGGCCGTATGAACAGGGAAGAGGTGGAATTGGTAGAGGATATGTAGCAAATCAGAATCATGGAAGGAATCCAAATCAAGAACAAGCAAAGCCAGTCCAATGCTACAACTGTGGTGGTGAGGGACACATTGCTAGGAACTGCACATCTCCAAAACGTCCACAGAATGCAGAATACTTGAGAGACAAGATGTTGCTCGTACAAGCTCGGGATAATGGTGCAGCTTTGGATGAAGAGGAGTTGTTGTTTCTTACTGAAGGCAATGCCAAGACATATAATGCAGATGTGGATGAGCAGCCGATTCAGGAGATAGGTCACAATCATCAGAATGCCTTTCAAGTCGCTGACTGTGATGCATACGACTCTGACGTCGATGATGAACCTACTGCACAAACAATTTTCATGGCTAGCATTTCTCCAATGGTCTCTCCTAAGGTCTCATCACCGCAATAAGCTGGTCCATCCAAAGAATCAATCATCTCAGAGGTATTAAAACTATATGATGATGTTGATCAGCAAAAGATACATAATGAAGTACAATCACTTGAAACTTATGACTCAGATAGTGATAATGTGGGTAATAGTAATATTGTCCCATATGATCAATATGTGACACAAAGTGAAAGTGAGATTGTACCACGTGATGTATCTTCTGCATCAATAAAGACTGTGTTTTTTATGAATACACTGCATGTGCCCCTGATGATTCTATTATCTCTGAACTGAATGCCTATAAGGAACAAGTTGCTATTTATGAACAGCGTGCTAAGTTTGAGCTAACCACACGTGAGCAGGAAATGGATGACTAAATGCGTACAATTATTCGAAAAAGTAATTTTAGAGAAGAAGTATTAAAACAAGAGTTAAACTCCTTACAAGAAAAGCTTTCTAAAACTGCTAAGCAAAAACAAGAACTTCAAGAAAGTGTTAAATTGCTTAAGCAAGAATTCAATGCTAAGGAATCAAAACTTTTGAATGAATTTTCCAATCTAAAAACTTTGAAAAACAAGCTTGAAAATAAGTTGTACGTACAAGGAAATACCATTCAGACTGCTCACTTGATCATTAAGCATAGAGTCTTAAGCGATAAGCATAGCATTCCCCTTGTTGAAGAACCAAATCCAGGAGTATTTAAAAAGGCTAGAACTGCTCATAAGGTTATTTATGATGGTAATGAAATCCTTAAGCCTAGACAGAAACCTAGTTGCGCTGAGTGCACTGAGGAAGATATGAAATCAGATGAAGTCACTAGGGAGAAAATGAATAAAAAACTCAACAACCCTAAATGTAAAGAGAAAAACATAACTATCAAACCTCATGATTACACTAAGGAAAATTGGATCTCCCTTAACATGTTTAAGCCTCAAACTCAATTAACCCCAGAACAGATTTTTTAGAAGAAAGATATGGAAAAGCAAAAAGCAGAGAATCTTGTTGTAACAAACCCTCCCCTTAGAAAAATGCCTTCAGCGACTGTGTATCCTCCAAATACATCAATGCATTTACTTCCTAGAACTATTACCACTAAAAGCAAGACCTTAATCAGTCAATATGTTATCTTTCAATAATTTTTTGCTTTTGAGAAAACTTGTAAGAAGAGGATCACACCCACTGGGATAACTGAAGGGGAAAGGGGTTTTGAGCAAACTAAAGAATGTTATTTAACTGAGGTCATGCCTTTCTTTAAACAACTAAAAGATCAATTTGAGAGTCTTAAAAAGGGGATGGATTCAGATATTAAAGAAATGGAAAAGGAATTTGATTCGATGATTGCTGAGGTTAGTGTCTATGAACGAGAACTAAAATATAATGAGATTGAAAGGAAGAACTTGCATACCTTGAATGAGAATCTTATTTCTGAATGTATTGCTCAAGATGTGTTTTACACTACTACAAATTGTTCCATTAATGCTTCTCAATTTCATGAATTATCTGTTGCTCTGAAAGTCTCCCATGATCGTGTCATTGAGCTTGAAATCAAAAACTCTAAACTAAGTGAGAAAATTGAACAGGATGATCACGATAATTTGGTAAAACATTTTTCTAAGCTAGAAGTTGAACTTTTTGATTTACAACTAAAATATCAACATCTCAAAGAAAATGTTAAAACCTCAAACATCAAGATATCCTCGGATGTTCCAGAGTTTGATGCAGTTTTTGAATTAAACAAACGAGATGAACAGATTCAAGCTCATCGTAACACAATCAGAAAGTTGAAAGCCCAAATTTCTCAATTAAAGGGTGAAAAGAACAATGTGATTGGCTCCCAAATGCCTCCTCCTTTAGATTCTCAGAATTCTCATAATTTTCATCTTCAAAACTTGGTTAATGCTTTACAAAAGGAAAATGAGAGTATTCTAGAAGAAAATGAAAAAGTCAAACAACATTTCAATGAGTTATTTGAATCAATAAAGGTCACTCGTAACAATAAAAATGATAAAATAACTTCGTTGCAAAAAGAAATTGAGAATCTAAAGAGTCAGGTTAAAGGGAAAATGCCAATAACCAATGAGGAGAATGGTGTATCAAAGGTGCGTGTTTGTAATAAATATGCTTTGTCTGTGAAATATGTTCCTCCTCATCTTAGGAACAACAAACTTGCTATTCAAACATATTTCTCATGCCTTAAGGATAGCCTAGAATGTCTCCGTGAGATCGTTGAAGAGGATAAGTTAGAGAAACCACTTGATAATGCAATTGGTCATGCATGCTTATACGCCAAACAATCTCAAGAACTTCTAGAATGCTTAATTACAATATGCCCTAAATCCTTAGGTGAGCAAGTTAATCACTTGATACCTTGTTCTATGCCTTGTGCCAAGTATGAAATTCATTCAATGCCCAATGTTATGAATGAGAACTTTTGTGTGCCTTCAAATAGTTAAGATCCCAGCACCTCTAGAACCAAGAAAGTGAACTTCAGTGTGCCTTTAAGCAGTTCAGATCAAAGCACTTCTAAACCTAAAATGAAAAAAGTAGCAAAACCAACTAATGTTCCCATTCCCTCTACAGGAGTAATCAATGACATTAAAGCAAGTAGGTCAAAGTCTCACGGCAATACAAGGAATGATAGGACCTCGCAAGCTAAGAATGTGCATTGGAAGAAAGTAGAAGATCACCCTAGGAATATTAAGTTTGAGTTGAATAAAACGAATCGTGTTGATTCTAGTATTAGCTATAAGCGTACTGTAATTAATTCGAATTCTGCTACTATTCGCAAACCATGTAATGATGACTGCTTGATTTCTGTTACTAATCATGAATGTGGTGAGAATGTTTTGTCTAATGCTGTCAAATGCCCTGATAAAACTGTTAATGTTAAAATTCAAGCTAAGAAGTCTAAAAGGAAAAGGCGAAAGAAAGCTAGAAAATAGTGGAAACCCACAGGAAGGAAATTTAGTAATATAGGTTATCAATGGATACCTACTGGCAGTAAGATTAATGAGCTTTACCCTAACATTGTTAAATCAATGCCCACTAGAAAATGGATGCCCACTGGTAGAACTATTCCCTTAAGAAGCAAACATACTTTGAATAGGTCAAATACGGACACTAGCACTGCATCTATTTCTAATGAGTCCATTGTTTCTACCTCTGATATGGGTGTTCCAATCACTGTTACTAACCTAGTGGAACCCATTCTTGCATGGGGATCCCAATTATCCAGTTATCCATTCTTGTCTGTGTTCAACTGCAGATCGTTCAAATCGTTCTGTGGTACCTGGACTCAGGCTGTTCCAAGCATATGACTAGAGACCGGTCGCGGCTCATGAACTTCGTGAGTAAATTCATCGGAACTGTTAGATTCGGGAATGATCATTTTGGTGCTATTATGGGTTATGAAGATTATGTTGTCGGTGATAGTGTTATCTCCGGGGTATATTACGTAGAAGGTCTTGGTCATAACTTATTTTCTGTCGGTCAATTCTGTGATTCTGATCTAGAAGTGGCCTTCAGAAAACATACTTGTTTTGTTAGAGAACTTGATGGTAAATAACTGTTAAGAGGAACTCGTGGTTCAAATCTATACATCATCTCTATCGAAGATATGATGAAGTCTTCTCCAATTTGCTTGTTTTCAAAGGCTTCGAAAACAAAGTCATGGTTATGGCATCGTCGTCTCAATCACTTGAACTTCGGCACCATCAATGATCTCTCCAGAAAGGACTTAGTTGTAGGTTTACCTAGACTAAAGTATGAAAAAGATCATCTTTGTTCAGCATGCCAATTGGAAAAAAGCAAGAAGTATGCCCACAAACCCAAACCTACAAACTCCGTTACAGAAGTTCTTCATACAATTCACATGGATTTATGTGGACCCATGAGAGTGCAGAATATCTTTGGGAAGAAATATGTATTAGTTGTGGTTGATGATTACTCTCGATTCACCTGGGTTAAGTTCCTAAGGACAAAAGATGAAACTCCAGATATCATCATCAAACTTATCAAATAGCAAAGAGAAAAAAAAAGAAAACAAAATACAAAATTATAAAACCAACAAAAAGCAAAGAGAAAAATATAAAACTTTCAAAAAATCCATAAAAATTAGAAAATCTTGAAAAATTCCAAAAATATTGTTATTTTTGTCATGTTTTTCCTTATTCGATATCATCTACGGACTTTGTATTGACATTCAAAGAATGTCACGGGTCTTTAGATGTTCTTCAAATGTACATAGTTTTTGTAAAAAAAAAATGAGGCAGAGAAAAATGGTGGTTTATTGTCATTTCAGGTAGTAACCAGGTTTTTAAAAGTAAAGAACAGAGCCATGCTTTATCTTATTTTACAAATCTCATGCTCTGATTCTTAAAAATGTTTGTCATCAAAAAGAAAAATATTTCTCTTTCCAAATATTTTTCCGTCTAATGATTCTTTTGAAAATATTTGCCATCTAATGAAAACTAAATTGCTTTGAAAATTCCTTGTACTCTATTATTCGTGTAAATCAATTGTGCTTATCATCTGTCAAAATCTCTATTTCTCAATCAACAACTTGTGTCATTGATTGAGGGGGAGAATGATTTTATTCGAATTAAAAAGGTTATTTTGAAAGGTCATTTTTCAAACAATTGGCACGTAAATGAGCAAGGTTTATTGTTGAACAATAAAAAAGAATAATGTTTTATTCAGTTGATTCAAAACCTTAGCTAATGTTATGTTTTCAAAAGACAATTATGCATGTTAAATCACTGGAGTTTAAAGTCTGAAAATCTTATCCTTATCAGTTAAAAAGTTGTTTCAAAAGAAAGTCACTATTCTCCTCAAAAGCTCTCAAAATTTAATTTAAATCAATAAGAGATCACATCTCTCAAAGGATTTGGAAAGTGTGATCGGGGGAGAATTTATGATTTAAATTGGATTTAAACTGATAACTTGATGATTGGTTTTATAAGTGTTTAGCAAGCTTTCCTCCCCACATGTGCCAAACGATATCAAATTTTCCATGCACATGTTGAGGGGGAGCATCTATCTTAAACCACAAAGATTTGAAACGTGATCAATTTATTTCAATGTGTAGTCTTTCCCTAATATGTGCAAAACATTTTCAAATTTCTATGCACATATGGAGGGGGAGCAACTATTTTGAAAACCACAGTCTTTATATAACTACTCTTAGATACAAGCCAACCCCTCAAAGATGAAAATTATTTCAATTATAAAATGATGCTTGATGCACATGTTGAGGGGGAGCTCTTATTCTAAAATATCAAAAACAATTCAGGTACAAAATGCTTTGATAATATATCACAAGTATCTGGATTGATTTTAAAATGGTTTTCAATTGGTTCCAATGGCAGATGAATAATACCAAATAGACCGACCAACTTTACTTTATGTATGATGATATAAGGATGATAAGGTTAGGTATTTGTTCCTATGATCCGCCAGAACCGGAGGGATCTACCCAGGGACAATCCACTAGATAGTGTAGAGTCCTTAGGAATAATGAAAAAAGGAGAAAAATGAGAAATGGGAAGAGTGCGGTGAGAGCTAGTACTGGAAAAAAACCAACAAGGTTCTAGTTATGAAGTCTCGGTAAGCACTGAAGGGGTTGAAGAATAAAAAAGAATTGAATGTGAAAAGGGTGAAAATAAATAGCCCTCCAATAATTCAACCTTAGGGCAGATACTAGGTTCAATTCATATGCTAATGGTGGTTACTAAGGTAACACTGGTATTGAAGACAAGACGTCATGGACCCAGTGACGCACTGCACTACAACTTCCCAAACCACTCAAGTTCCTCTTAAAAGGGCTTGTTTCATTCTCACGGGGAACCGACATTATCTATCGACTTTCTCTTAGAGTTTGTTGATATTGAAGAAGGAGACCCTCTCCTTAGTCTCCAGCATAGGAACCAAAATATGCACAATTGAGTCTAGAGCCACGAGATCATCAATAAATCTCTTTAGGACACTGTCAATGAAGACTCTCTGTTTCAAACAATGTGGAAAGAGAGATTATATCTTATGAGTCCTACGCATTACCCTTGTGGTATTGCCAGAACATCTAAGTGATATGCAATCATATTCACAATGAAGATGGAAAGCCTTCTAGAGCCAACATCTAACAAGCTCCTGGTGGGTGGCATGTGAGATCTATCCAATAGATCAACCATGTGACAACTGAACAGAAACAATGGGGTGATTCAATCTTTTGAATCAATCCTGGTTCAGGTTATGGATTGACGGATACTTTTGAAAAACCAGTCGTTGTGCTTAAAAACTCTTTTCTTTAGCACATCGACCGTGTACTCATGTTTCAAAACAAAAGGTGTTTATGATTGATAATTGATTTTCATTAAAACCTTCGTTGTATTGCAAAAACAATTTCTATTGAGCAGTGCACGATTGTTTTCCAAATCTCTTTTCATCAATCAGTGAATCTCAACTCGCTGGTTCACTCACTCTGTGTTGTCTTCTTTGGTTTGAGAACAACTAGAGCAGCTGCGAAACCCTGTCAAGGAAATTTTTTGGAATTATACCTAATCACAGGCAGTACTTATATTGATCAACAGGGAACCATGGGCCGTGTACCTCAATTCAACAAAAGTGATCAAAGTCACTTTTGTGCGCTTTATTGCTAACTGTTTTATGCAGGAACACCCGATGGTTGCAGCTGATCAGAATGAAGCAGTCAATCCATAGCCGCATGCTCACACAACACATTCACTTCCAAAGAAATCATGATAAGTGCATCAATGACTCTGATATTATCACTCCATGCTTCCGCTACGCTGCTGCCAATATCATGAATCAACGAAAGCTTCCGCTACTCTGATAAGAATATATCGTGAACGGAATGTGAGCATGTCGGTCCAAATGTCTCAACGTCACATAATACCAACACCTCAAAGGATGAGTAAGAGATTAATGTGGCTGATGATCTCAAAGTTGACTCAAAAACTCAGTTTCACGTGGATCAGTTAAAGACCTCCACTCAGATTATCCAAACATGCAAATATGAAGAATCAAAGACTACGAGCTACAGAACAAAGAACATGAACAAGAATCCAAGAACAATCTCAATGTAATATCTGTTTGTATTCTATGTAATTTTAATGTGTGTTTGAGGTGACCTCCCTTAGGGGGAGATTGTTAGGAATTAGATAATTCAGTCGTTAAAGAGTCGGTCACCTCAAGTATATGTATTCGTTAGAAAGCTCGTACTCGTAGTCAAGTTATGTTAGTAAGTAGTTTGGTATGTAACACCGTGGAGGAAGGACGGGTCTTTACCCACTGTATGCCTGATCCACAGCCCGTAGGTGGCGTTTATTTGTAAGACACTATAAATACCCTCTACCTCCCAAGGTAGTGGGTTGGAGCTTCAATACCACTTTTCTTTGTTTCACATAGTTCCCAACTCTCTTCCATTTCTCTCACTAGAACTTTCTCTGTCTAAACTAACTTGAACGCCCCATTGTGATTATGGTTTAGTGTGTTTGTGAAATCCTATATCTTACATATTTGATGATTTGCTCGAGGATGGGAGTTCTCTTGAGGATACTTTTAAGAAATTATTAGAAACTAAATTTCTATGACTTTAGAACCTAGGAGAGATTTCTACGTACCAAATGCGACACTCCCTAGATGCCCACACTACACTACTCCTCCACCATTTAAGATCGAATGATAGTAACATCAATCGCTAAGATATGTGTGCTTGGTTATATGTACACGTGAGAAAGGAGGCAATTATAATTATGGTGGCCAACATAATTATAAATGCATCAAGACCCACGTGGACATATGTGACCATGTTTACATTGATCATTACTGGCACCCTTTAGGAAACAACTCGTGATGTGATATTACGTATGGGAACTTTAAGTATATATTGGATGGTAAATGGTTTTCCCTCATCTCTGATGTTCACTAAATGGCTTTCCTGGTAGAAAACATGGCATCAAGGTGGACAACTCGCAGCACTAGCCGAGGAGGTGCGACACTAAGAGGTGGAAGGACTAGTGAACGTGGAGGTAGAGGAGGTGGTCGCGACATTGGTAACAATAATAACAACGATGGTGGAAATCCTGATTTTGCCGCCATCATCTCTCAACAGCTTCAAAACTTGCTTCCTACTATTGTCACTCAGGTTGGCAATCATATCAATAACTCGGGAAACCACGGAAGCATAAATTTTGACACCAATGATGGAGGAGGGAATGGTAATAACAACAACAGAACTGGGTGCACATATAAGGAATTTACGGCATGCAAGCCAATAGAGTTTGATGGTAAGGGAGGTGCATTGGAGTATACTCGATGGATTGAAAAGATGGAGTTAGTGATCGACATTAGTAGCTGTGCAACACATCAGAAGGTGAAGTATGCTGCTTGCTCGCTGTTAGGAAAGGCATTGACATGGTGGAACACGCAGATTCAAGCTAGGGGAGGGAAGCAGCTGTAGGTATGACATGGGACGACTTTAAGGCACTACTGAAAGAGGAATACTGCCCGGACAATGAGATGCAAAAGCTGGAAGGTGAACTTTGGCATCACACTATGGTAGGGGCTGATCATGCAGCCTACACAGATCGATTTCATGAGTTAGCCAAACTAGTTCCTCATCTGGTTCCCCTAAATCAAAGAGGATCAAGAGGTACATCTATGGTCTTGTCCCTAAAATTCGTGGAACTGTGAAAGCAACTGAGCCTTCTACAATTCAAAGTGCAATATTGAAAGCAAGGACTCTCATAGATGAGATGGTTAGGAATGGAATTTTGAAGAACAGTGATAAAAGGAAGAGAGCGAACGAGTCGGACAAACAAACAGGCACAATGGTTGACAACAAGAAGTCAAGAACCTTTGCGGCAACTAGTTCTGGTCAGAAAGGATATGTGGGTCCATATCCTAAGTGTGCTAAATATGCTTATCATCATCAGGGGTCTGTGCCCTGTCGTGTGTGTACAAACTACAATCAGTTGGGTCATTTTGCAAATCGGTGTAGAGCACCAGTGAATGCAACCAACATAAAGAATAACCAAAGGACATGCTATGAGTGTAACAGCCCGGATCACCTCCGGAATGCGTGTCCTAGGTTGAAGAGGGCACCGAGACAAATACAGGGTAATCTAGCTATAGCAATTGAAGGAACTAACCCAAAACCTGGAACCCATAACAGTCCGCCTCGTGCTCGAGCATTCTATTTAGGTCATGTGGATGCAGCCCACAACGTATAACGGGTACTGATGCGCTCCAGAACAGTCAAGCTTTATCACACAAGCCTGCCACTTGTGAATGGCAGACCGTAACAAGCTTAAAACGGCTCAGGAGCGAATGCAATGAAGATCAGAGGATTATAGGGTCTCCCCGGGTCGTTATGTCCCAGCGAGCTATGCAATGGATCACCCAACGTATAGTGATCGAGAGATTTGAACGGAAAAGGGAGATTTGAGATTATTATAACTACAGAAAAAGCCAACAAATAACAACGGCTTAAATGAAAATTAAAGAAAATTTAAAAGATAAAAACTATTAAATAAACGCTATCACTATTTGCAAAATGATGAACGTTTAAAACTTAAAACTAAAAACTTACGTTTAAATAAAATTACGTAAACGTACAAAATAAAAAGTGAAACTTACACAATATAAATCCTAAAAATATGAAAAACACATTTTTACAACCCTAATGATAAAAGAAAATATTTAGAAAAAGAAAATTATTTTTATAACTAATTATTTAATTATTATTAATTAAAAACTATTTTTAACTAATTAATAATTACCTAAAATACAAGAAAATAGGAAATAAAGCTAGAAAAATAAAATTAAGACTTGGAAAAGTCTAAAATAACAAACTAGAATTTTCAAAACTATTTTTGTATTTTTCTGATTATTTTTCTATTTTTTATGAATTAAAAACTATTTAAAACTACTTAAATTATTAAAAATTACAAAATAAACTAAGAAAAATCTGAAAAATTACTTTTTTTTACTTTTTATATTTATCTTAACTTAATAAAATTGAAAATTTTCTTTTTTGAAGCTTTTCTTAATTTTTTATATTAAAAGCTAATTAAAAATGCTTAAAAACTAATTTAAATTAAGAAAAATAGCAAATCAACTTAGAAAAATCTGAAAATTTCAGGAAAACTCTAAAATAATATTAGGAAGCTAGGAAAAATAGAAAAACAAAGGCTTAAATGGAAGAAATAGAAACTGATGGCACAAGTGCTTAAAAATAAGCACTTGGGATAAGCTAATGAACACCAATAAGCACCAACTGTATGCAGAAGCAAGAATAAGCTAAAACAACCAAAATGCAACAAGTTTTAACAGGCCTAACCCACAGAATTGCAAGACACAAAGATTTGGCTTATTTGAGTTTTTGCTTAAAAGCAATTAAGGGGGCTACTTTGAGCAAGGAAATAAGCACAAGAATAAGCTGGAAACTGGAATGCAACAACTAGAACCTAGACTAGACCTGGGTGAGAGTGTCTAAACCAGGAATCAGACCTAGTTAAGCCAAGGTGAGCCCTACACAAGCTCTGCACAATGTCTGCTAAACCCTGTGAGGTTTGATGCCCTGCACAGGGCATTTAAGCCCATGATAACAAGCAATTTTGATGGTTATAAAAAATTAACAAAATGTACAAAATGATGACAAGTAAATAGACCTATTGAAGTTTTAAAATCCACAAGTTTCACTTAAAATAGCCCAAGAATGACCCCATGAAAAATCATCTTAGATTGGCCAAAACTGAGATTTTGCAATTTTGACTTTTTCACAAACATGGACAGTTGACCAATTTGAGTTTTGATCTAGAATTATGAACTGAAAATGGTATATTATGATGAAATAAGACTGAATCAAGCTAGTTCTATGAATTTCAAACACAAAATAGAACTTGTATCTAGCAAAATTCCCACAGATAAGTTATTAGGACAGGTAGCATGGGATTTTGACTTTTGAGCTTAAGCAGGCTCAATATTTGGACAGATATGACTATATTAGAGCTTAACCAACCTAAAATAACTAGCTTCTACTACTACATAAACCTCTAGCACAGTATAAGTCCCAAATCCAAACACCCTTAATTACAACTGTTTAGCAACTAAAATGATAGAAACACTACACTAGCTTGTACCAATGATCACACTGAGCTTAATCATGTTTAATATAACTAAATAGACACATTTAAACTAATAAAGACCAAAGATAAGCAGATAAGCAAAAGCGAAAATTGACTTGAAATGAAAAGTGATATATAAACTCACTTAGGTTTCCATTTGTTTTCGAGGCTAAGATAAACAAACCTATTCTATCCTAATCTAATCCAACCATTTATCATCTTTGCAACACCCCATATCGACTTCCATTTCACATAGAGTCCAAGATTGACTTTCATCGACCATGGGATAAAACTGCTAAAAACTTGATTGCAAGCTGATACAAAGCTAACATAAGCTTATACAATATTGTTTGAGATAAAATATAAGCTACTGCAAGCTTAAACATGAGAATATGAAACTGAACATTTCAGCGAAAAGGCTGAAATTTTGAGACTTAAGTGAAAACTTAAATTGGTAATCCAAAGTACAATACACGATATTTTAAACTTATATGTGATACATTGGCCCGAAAATACAACTTTTTATCTAAAACAAAGACATTAACTTAAGAAACGACATTTTAGAAAAATGGAAAAACTAGCTAACTACTCCCTTCTTCTTTCTCTTTGCACCCTTTTATACCCAGCTTGTTTCTCTCTCATGTCTGAACAAATCCCACTTGATTCCAGAGCATTTGGGTGACTTTTGTGACTTTTGGCCAAAATGTCAATTTTGGCGGGAATTGCTTATTTGGCAGTTGTTGGGATTGAGTGTTAGGAGAGGGTGAAGAGTTAATGATTCTTGGATTGTAGGAGATGTGGGGGGACAGGGAAGAGATAAGAGGATGGGAGGTTGAGTGAGCAGGTTGATTGCAGGGTAGTGGGGGAGGAGATGGAAATGGCGCGTGTTTTGTGTTTGGTTTGACTTGGGTTGACTGACCAGTGTTTAATAATCAAAGGGTCAAAAGGGGTAAGTGACAAGGGTCCAATGATATGGCAGGGGTCCAAGGTTTAGGTAAGGGTCCAAAATGGAATTAAGAGCTTTAATTATCAAGGGCCTTTTATGCAACTTCTGAAAATGTAAGGACCAAAACTGCCAATATCTTATAGTTATTCCAAGGGACTAAAAGCGAAAAGCTTCAAAAGTACAGGGACCAAACTTGACAATTTCAATTTCCAGGGGCCATTTCGCCAATTTTCAAACTTGGAGGACCATTCTTGTAATTTTCTCAAACTTTTGACATTTTCACCAAAGGACTAAATTTGACAACTTATGATTTTAAAAGGACCTTTGGTGATTTTTCTTTTGAAATTATGTGCTTTCGAGGGACTTTTTTGACAACTTTTAAAACTTGGGGAATGAAGCGCAATTTTGAAAATTTGATACGTTTTTCATCTGATTTTGATATTTTGCATTTAAAACACATAAAACACTGATTTGTGATATTTTGATCATTTTGATGTGTTTAGAGTGTTTTCGATGATTTTGCAGTTTAGATTGTACAAAAATGATGAGTATTTAGACACTCATCAATCCCCACACTGAGATATTGCTAGTCCCTAGCAATGATTTGAGAAAACATAATGGATTTTAATCTCTTTACCAAAAGCCATTACTTCGGAGGTAGCCAAATGTTTCAATTCAAGTAAGAACCATGGTACACCGATAACCATGTGATTTTGAGCAAACCACCGACTTTCAACGGTTTGATTTTTGTCTTTACGGAAGCCGTACCCATACGGACTAGCCAACTCTTAGATAAATTATCAATATTATCTTTGGTGAGACGATTACCAATTATGGTTTTCCAACCGCCTTTACCACAAGCCATAAACTTGCGGGCTAGCCAACTCTTCACTTTTTAGGATATGGTGAGTTGAGAACCATACAATTTTGGGCAAATTGCAAGCCATATAAAGCGGATTTGAGATATCTTTACCAAGAGCGTTTGCTCTGGATTAGCCAATCCTTTTGTTTATTAGACAAGGCGGATTGATAACCAATTGAGTAAGTGTAGAACACTTACTCCAAAAAAAAATTTTGGCCAAAAAGCGGGGGTGCGGATAATATATGATAAAATTCTTGAGAATTCCCCCCCACACTTAGAAATGAATATTGCCCTCAATATTCAAAGTACCGGCGGTTATGCCGAAACAAAGAACGTAAAAGGGAAATACTACGGCCATTATTTAAAAGATTTTTTTTTTTTTTTTTTTTTTTGAACTTTATATACACAACATGTGGGCAACCCCCCCACACTAGGGTGGTAGAAAGTAGAAAGAAGTCAGAAATATGGGTGAAAACCCATATGGTGAGTGCTCTTGTTTTTGATTCCCGAGTAGCTAGCTTGACTCGACCCCGAATTAATTTGTTCATGGGGAAGCAAAGTGGAAGAAACAATCTCCATCGGACTTTCATTCAAGATGTTTGGATAAACATTGAAGTACGTGAAAGTTCCACACCGATGAGATATATTACCGGCTCAAGATAATGGTACATGGAAATGCCGGGGTCAAAGATGGTATCTTCACTCCCGAACGAGTGAAGAAGAGAGGAAGTCACCAGGTAGGTGAAGAAAAGAAGGAAAATCATGATGACGATCATGATAAGATCTTCTTCCTCAGGGTCAAGTGCAGTTGCACTCGTTTGGATTATATCGGTTGAGCTCTTAGGCTTGGAAAGCATCTCGGGAGGGAGGGTTGGAAAATTTGTCATAGAAATACAAACTCTCATGATTGAGAACTTTTCCCCCGATCATGATTTTTTCCATCCAAGCAATCATACTCTGGCGGAGTCATGATATGAGTGAGTTCACCGGCGAACTCCTCATGAAGAGAATCATTCACATGATGTGAATTTGTGAACTCTTGTTCCATTGTGGACTCATCACTATCCTCAATCGGAGTATCAAAGAGTGGATTCTCAGAAATTAAAGTGAATTGATGAATTCAAATAGAGGATTAGTGAAAGTAGCTTTGAATGTTTTGGGAACAAAGTGATCAACATTCTCTATTGGATTGTTGGGATAAGAAGTGAGTGAACGATCATTATCGGTGAGACTTTCGGTCTCTCCCGATCGGCCGAAATCAAAGAGTGGATTGATGTGAGTGAGTTCATCGGAGAACTCCTCAAGAAGGGGATCGACATCAGTTGTGGAAGTGATGCCTCAACGTACTCGATGTTTCCAAAGGAAGCACAATCGTCGCTAAAATCGGAGCAAGTTTCCAAATGATCATTGGAACACTCAAGAGGGGAAAGAGAATCACACATATGATCATAAGTTCCCTGTGACTCTCTCGAGATTGGGACAAGGTTCTCAACACTAGACTTTATGAATTCGTCCGATTCCTTTTGAGAGCAGTGTCAAGATGCTCGTCCCCCATGTTGAGAGTGAGTGGGAATATCGAGTGTGATAACAATGAGGCTGAGGAGTTGAGAATTAATATTCTTAAAGGAATACTCTCCTCGTCATCATCATACATAATTTGCCTTAAGAAATTGGGAGCGCCTTAGAGCGGCATGCTCTAGGACTAATAATTCTTCCTTTGATTGGCGGGCCTCTGGTTCTTGACTGCAATTCTCCCATGGTATTTTCACCACTCACTTGATTCTTAAAGTTACTCATCATATCCTCAAGTGTTTTCATTGCGGTTTCAAAATCTTGGGAGGTTTCTTTAGGCAACGGCTCAGGTGGAGTTTGAACCGTATGGTCTTTGTGGAGGTTGGAAATTGTCAAAACCGGAAGTATAGTAATTTTGATTCCACGGTTGACATTGAAGATTATCGTGAGGACCTCCACAATTTGTGCAAGAAAAATTCGGTACATTTTGAAACGATGTGTCATTAAAACTTTGATAGCACGGTTCTTGCTCAAATGAATATTGAGGAGGGTGGCTAAAATCGTTTTGAGGATAATTGGAAAAGTTCGGATAAGTGCATGAGTTTTCAGCTTCCGAAGCACAAAGCGAACAAAATCCATCCGTAAGATCATTTCCACACCTCTCGCAAGAACATCGTTGACATCGAAAATCAACTAACGGATCCCCACAACCATAGCAATACACTGGCGATTGAGCGAAAATTTTGGGGTTGGGGTGGGTAGTCGGAGAAAATTTTTGGCTCATTGAAAGAATTTTGATCATAAGAACATGAATTCCTCGAACCGCAAAACAAACAACTTCCGTTATGAATGTCATTACCGCATCGTTCGCGCGTACACCAACGACGGTAAACCGAAAGCGGTTCTCCACAACCGACACAAGGAATCGATGATTCCATCAGAATAGAAGAAGCTAGAATCAAATGGATAGAGGGTAAAGGGATAAAGAATCAAAAAGGGTAAGAGGGTAAAGAGGATTATTTTTGGTATTTTTGAAAAACATTTTGAAAAAACAAAGAATGAAAATCTTTTTGGGTTTTTGATTTTTAAAAGAAAATATAAATGCATACAGATGGTATAAACAAAGAGTGAATATCCAAATCACTAATCGCTAGGCGGAAGATAATCAGCCGCGACTCCCGTGGCGTAAGAATTTGATGCGCTCGAGCAGTCAAGCTTTATCACACAAGCCCGCCACTTGTGAATGGCGAACCGTAACAAGCTTAAAACGGCTCAGGAGCGAATGCAATGAAGATCTGAGGATTATAGGGTCTCCCCGGGTCGTTATGTCCCAGCGAGCTATGCAATGGATCACCCAACGTATAGTGATCGAGAGATTTGAACGGAAAAGGGAGATTTGAGATTATTATAACTACAGAAAAAGCCAACAAATAACAACGGCTTAAATGAAAATTAAAGAAAATTTAAAAGATAAAAACTATTAAATAAACGCTATCACTATTTGCAAAATGATGAACGTTTAAAACTTAAAACTAAAAACTTACGTTTAAATAAAATTACGTAAACGTACAAAATAAAAAGTGAAACTTACACAATATAAATCCTAAAAATATGAAAAACACATTTTTACAACCCTAATGATAAAAGAAAATATTTAGAAAAAGAAAATTATTTTTATAACTAATTATTTAATTATTATTAATTAAAAACTATTTTTAACTAATTAATAATTACCTAAAATACAAGAAAATAGGAAATAAAGCTAGAAAAATAAAATTAAGACTTGGAAAAGTCTAAAATAACAAACTAGAATTTTCAAAACTATTTTTGTATTTTTCGATTATTTTCTATTTTTATGAATTAAAAACTATTTAAAACTACTTAAATTATTAAAAATTACAAAATAAACTAAGAAAAATCTGAAAAATTACTTTTTTACTTTTTATATTTATCTTAACTTAATAAAATTGAAAATTTTCTTTTTTGAAGCTTTTCTTAATTTTTTATATTAAAAGCTAATTAAAAATGCTTAAAAACTAATTTAAATTAAGAAAAATAGCAAATCAACTTAGAAAAATCTGAAAATTTCAGGAAAACTCTAAAATAATATTAGGAAGCTAGGAAAAATAGAAAAACAAGGGCTTAAATGGAAGAAATAGAAACTGATGGCACAAGTGCTTAAAAATAAGCACTTGGGATAAGCTAATGAACACCAATAAGCACCAACTGTATGCAGAAGCAAGAATAAGCTAAAACAACCAAAATGAAACAAGTTTTAACAGGCCTAACCCACAGAATTGCAAGACACAAAGATTTGGCTTATTTGAGTTTTTGCTTAAAAACAGATTAAGGGGGCTACTTTGAGCAAGGAAATAAGCACAAGAATAAGCTGGAAACTGGAATGCAACAACTAGAACCTAGACTAGACCTGGGTGAGAGTGTCTAAACCAGGAATCAGACCTAGTTAAGCCAAGGTGAGCCCTACACAAGCTCTGCACAATCTGCTAAACCCCATGCGGGTTTGATGCCACTGCGGGCATTTAAGCCCATGATCACAAGCAATTTTGATGGTTATAAAAAATTAACAAAAATGTACAAAAATGATGACAAGTAAATAGACCTATTGAAGTTTTAAAATCCACAAGTTTCACTTAAAATAGCCCAAGAATGACCCCATGAAAAATCATCTTAGATTGGCCAAAACTGAGATTTTGCAATTTTGACTTTTCACAAACATGGACAGTTGACCAATTTGAGTTTTGATCTAGAATTATGAACTGAAAATGGTATATTATGATGAAATAAGACTGAATCAAGCTAGTTCTATGAATTTCAAACACAAAATAGAACTTGTATCTAGCAAAATTCCCACAGATAAGTTATTAGGGGCCAGTAGCATGGGATTTTGACTTTTGAGCTTAAGCAGGCTCAATATTTGGACAGATATGACTATATTAGAGCTTAACCAACCTAAAATAACTAGCTTCTACTACTACATAAACCTCTAGCACAGTATAAGTCCCAAATCCAAACACCCTTAATTACAACTGTTTAGCAACTAAAATGATAGAAACACTACACTAGCTTGTACCAATGATCACACTGAGCTTAATCATGTTTAATATAACTAAATAGACACATTTAAACTAATAAGACCAAAGATAAGCAGATAAGCAAAAGAAAATTGACTTGAAATGAAAAGTGATATATAAACTCACTTAGGTTTCGGTACAATTTTCAGGGCTAAGACCAAACCCAAACCTATTCTATCCTAATCTAATCCAACCATTTATCATCACTGCAACACCCCATATCAGCTTCCATTTCACATAGAGTCCAAGATTCACTTTCATTGACCATGGGATAAAACTGCTAAAAACTTGATTGCAAGCTGATACAAAGCTAACATAAGCTTATACAATATTGTTTGAGATAAAATATAAGCTACTGCAAGCTTAAACATGAGAATATGAAACTGAACATTTCAACAGTGAACTGAAATTTTTGAGACTTAAGTGAAAACTTAAATTGGTAATCCAAAGTACAATACACGATATTTTAAACATATGTGATACATTGAAACTGAAAATACAACTTTTTATCTAAAACAAAGACATTAACTTAAGAAACGACATTTTAGAAAAATGGAAAAACTAGCTAACTACTCCCTTCTTCTTTCTCTTTGCACCCTTTTATACCCAGCTTGTTTCTCTCTCATGTCTGAACAAATCCCACTTGATTCTAGAGCATTTGGGTGACTTTTGTGACTTTTGGCCAAAATGTCAATTTTGGCGGGAATTGCTTATTTGACAGTTGTTGGGGATTGAGTGTTAGGAGAGGGTGAAGAGTTAATGATTTTTGGATTGTAGGAGATGTGGGGGACAGGGGAAGAGATAGAGGATGGGAGGTTGAGTGGCGGAGTTGATTGCAGGAGCTAGTGGGGAGGAGATGGAAATGGCGCGTGTTTTGTGTTTGGTTTGACTTGGGTTGACTGACCAGTGTTTAATAATCAAAGGGTCAAAAGGGGTAAGTGACAAGGGTCCAATGATATGGCAGGGGTCCAAGGTTTAGGTAAGGGTCCAAAATGGAATTAAGAGCTTTAATTATCAAGGGCCTTTTATGCAACTTCTGAAAATGTAAGGACCAAAACTGCCAATATCTTATAGTTATTCCAAGGGACTAAAAGTGACAAGCTTCAAAGTACAGGGACCAAACTTGACAATTTCCAATTTCCAGGGGGCCATTTCGCCAATTTTCAAACTTGGAGGACCATTTTTGTAATTTTCTCAAACTTTTGACATTTTTCACCAAAGGACTAAATTTGACAACTTATGATTTTAAAAGGACCTTTGGTGATTTTTCTTTTGAAATTATGTGCTTTCGGGGACTGCTTTTTTGACAACTTTTAAAACTTGGGGAATTTGGCGCAATTTTTGCAAATTTGATACGTTTTCATCGATTTTGATATTTTTAATTTAAAACACATAAAACACTGATTTGTGATATTTTGATCATTTTGATGTGTTTCTGAGTATTTTCAGATGATTTTGCAGTTTATATTGTACAAAAATGATGAGTATTTAGACACTCATCAGGTACGCTTTCCCTAGACAATTAGTATTATACCATATTACTCATTTTCAGTGAAACTTAGCTTTTCCTAACAGAATTTGTGCCTCTATTTGATAAGAAACCTAGATACGTAAGCTTTGGTATAATTACTTTGCCTATACACACCGATTATTCGTTAGAATCGTTTCAACACCTAACACGAACTGAATCTCGGGACGAGATTCCATTTAAGGGGGTGAGACTGTAACCACCGGAAAATTTCCGTCTATATTAAACTAATACTTATCTATTTTCTACGTCTAATTTTTTTTTAAACGTAAACAGTTTATCTAATCACAAAAACTAATGTGACGTAACTCACATTTTCAATAAACGTGCTCACACGCAGACCGACACCAACGAGCTTATGTTTATTAATCATAAACATCTTTATATGTCAAGTAACAAAAGTTTTCAACTTTTATTTACCACTTTACGTTATTTCGTTAACGTACGGTTATTAAACTTTCAAACTAAACGTTAGTCATTTATTATAATTTACACGAAACCCTAATTTATTTTAACAATGATTTTATGAAACTAAATCATAAATACTAAAGTACAACATTTTATACCTAGAGTACAAGTCATTAAAGCACGGAACCTAGCTATACTTTAATTTCCATTACAAGCCCTAATATACAACTCTATGATTTTACGTGCATGATATATTTTCAAAATAATAATGTCCAACTCTTTCAAGCACATGTACAAGTCTTTAATGCATAAAAGCTTAATACTTGTATAAATAATATTATAAACCTCAATGTACCTATCTTAAAGCACATGATACAAACCTATAATGCACAAAGCTCTTAAAATTGACTTTCTTATAAATTACAAGTCTAAGGTACAAGTCCCTAATGCTTGTGATACAAGTACTTAATGCATGGAACTAAAGTCTATACTTTCCATAAACCTAACTAAACTAGCTTAAATCTAGTTACAAACCAACTAAACTATAACTAAACCCTCTCTAGGCTCAAATTAAGCCACATAGTGTGCTACCTCGTCATGTTCCCTCCATTTTCAACACCATGGTCAAATATTGTAGGCTATGTTCATGGTAATTGGTAAAACTTATGGTTAAAACTTGTTACACATTTCCAATTTACCCATAAGCCACTTGCAACCATACAAACTTCAAAGAACACCTCACATTGTCTCTTAAGTCTTCCACCTTTGTGGCATAGAATCGAACAAGTAGTGATTTCCTTCTAAACCATTCGAATCCCATGGTAATCTAAGTAGACACATCACCTTGTCTTCAAGAATGCCTAGCTAATCATATGTGGTTCATTCTAAAACCATTCGACCCACATGGTTAGTGAATGAACACATCATCATGTTTTTCTACCCTTGGCCTATAAATACCAACCTCATTCCATTCATTTCTTCTCATCCCTCATTCGACACACACCCAACTCACACATACACATTTACATTCTGGTTTGGAGTCCCTAATAGAAGTAAAGGAAGGATAGTATAAAGCCTAGGAGGAAGGAAAGAGCTTGGTTCCACTTTAGAAGCCCCTTGATCAAAATTCCCTCTTAGTCGAGTTCCAAGATTGTAAGTCTTTTAAACTTATTCAATTTCGTTATCACTTTTAATATCAATTACATACTGTTAAAAAGAATTTTATAAGAAAAACATAGCAATTTGAATCACCCAAAACGAGTACACGAGTCAAAAGATACGGCCAAATGAAGTTGCCAAAAGGCTGTTAAAACTTTCTGTGACAAAAAGTTTGGGCACGCAAAACGAGGCACTTCTTGTCCGTTTCATCAAAAATTTAAAGCACGAAAGTTGTTCGGAATGACGTTGTCTTCAAAAACACAGGTGCACGGTTCCAGAAAACGCAAAACGAATACTAATTTTAGTCATAAACTTAACATTTGTCATATGCTTTTATAAAACCAAGCCAAGCACCCCTTTTCCCGGATTTATTTCTCCTTAACCACAAGTCTATAAAATAAATTGTTTATGCCAACTTAGAGAGGGCATGATCAAGTTTTTAAAATACCAAAAACGTTCTTACAATCTATCCATGCCTCGCTTTTATTAAACCTTGAACATGGTGTCTCGGGAACCTTTTCAAACGTACCCCTTTTGTGCACATTTGAAAAATAAGCTAAAACATAAGCTAATAAATTGTTATAAGTTTGTTTTCAAAAGATTATTAACTTATATTTACAATTTGTAGAAATTCTCGCCTTTTTCTAAACCTAAAACGCATTAAAAATGAAAAAAGGTCTATTTTTGCAAACGACTTAAAGCGTCAAGGGCCTAAATTGCCAAAACTATTATACTTTTTATAACAAGGATTAAGATTGTCATCAAATTGAGACATAGGGGTATAAAGTGTCACTTTTGAAACTAAAAGGGTATAAATTGTAATTTTACAAAAGTTCAAGGGTATAAACCGTCAATACTTAAAACTATAAGGGTATAAAGTGTAACATTTTATATATTATTTCGGAAGTATATTCTTAATACTTAACAAACTGTTTTTGATAAAGTAATATACGAACTATTTCTGTATCGTTAACGATCGATCGAACCTTGAAGATGAAATATCATAAAACATATATTATCATCCACTAACTTTCGAAGAGACTTCAAAACTACAAATATCATCAATAATGAAACTTGACATACCAACCCAGGTCGCGTGTCGGAGCCGTTTATTCTCATAACTTGATTTGTTTTTCAACCGGACACTGTATCACCAAGGTGAGTTTCATAACCCCATTTTCAATTGTTTTATACTATTTTTGGGGGAGATACATGCTCAATTACCTATTTTTACTTTCACAAGTACTCAAAACTTTTACATATTACTATGAGTTTCATAGCCTTACTTTTATACGTTTTACATTACTTTTGGGGCAGATACATGCTCAAATACTTTCTTTGACTTCTACAACTACTCAAAACATTTATACTCTTATGCTAAGCTATACTTTTTATACTTTTGGACATGAAGTGTAGTTACAATACGTGCCTTAATGTGTTACACTTATTCTTATACGCTTTATTCATTAGCAACTATTTAACTCCTAGATAGAGCCGATGGAGAGGTATTGATAGTAGTATCGGGCTGACGCCCCCACCCTTGGTCCTAGATTCATGGCCTTGGGTGAATATAATCCAGTATTCTTGTTTATTCTTGTCATGAGGTTCATTTGGTACGTTATGCTTTACATTAAGTACTCACATATATCGTATACACATATGTCCTACTCATACTATACTTTAGCGATGGGTTGTAAACACACAGGTTGCAAGAGATATGTATGGGCGGGATTTTGCGAGTGGATTTATAGTACCTTTGCTATGGAAACTTTCTTTAAATACTTTTCAACTTATTTTCAACAAACTCTATGAAATCACCAACCTTTGTGTTGACACTTTTTAGCATGTTTATCTCGGTTAGTAAAGGCGATAGCGGATGCATGGATCATAGAGTCATTTGCATGCTTTGGAGACTTATGCTTTTATCCTTTACCATTCGATACATTTTGAAAATATATATGTAATCATATACCTTGGGACCTCTTGTAATAACTCTGATTTAAATAATTCGAATGGTAACTTTTCAAAACGTCTCATTTAGAGGTCGTTTTCTATGCCTTATGCTTTGTATTAAGAAGTAGCACCTCATTGTCACTATCGTTCCGCTACGATATTTTGGGGGTGTTACAACTTGTTGGCATGCCTTGCCAGCGGAGACATATTCGGCTTCGGTTGTTGATATGGCCAATGCCGTTTGCTTCTTTGAGAACCAAGATGTTAAACAACATCCCATGAAAGTACATACACCACTTGTACTCTTTCGGTCAACATAATCACCTGCATGGTCAAAATCTGCATATACAATTGTTTCTACCCCCGTACCTTTAGGAAACCACAATCCTAATTGAGTCGTACCCTTAATATATCTAAACATTCTTTTGACCGCTTCTAGATGTGATGTTTTAGGATCTTCTTGAAACCTAGCACATAGACCAACACTAAACATGATATTCGACCGACTAGCCATAAGGTAAAGAAGACTACCAATCATGCCACGGTATTTTGTGTTATCAACGGATTCAGCGTCTTCATCTTTTGTGAGTTTAGTGTCGGATGACATTGGTGTTCTTATGGGTTTTGACTCTTCTAAACCAAATTTTTTTAACATCTCCTTTATGTATTTAGATTGATTAAAGAAGATACCATCTTCTACTTGTTTGATTTGTAGACCAAGAAAGAAACTTAGTTCTCCCATCATACTCACCTCGAACTCGTCATGCATGATTTTAGAGAAATCATCACACATGTCTTGACAAGTAGATCCGAATATAATATCATCCACGTATATTTGAACAATGATTATATGTGATTCTTTTTTCTTAGTAAAAAGTGTATTATCAACTAACCCCATGGTGTAGTCATTTTTAATTAAAAATAACTTGAGTCTATCATACCAAGCTTTTGGGGCTTGTTTAAGACCATAAAGAGCTTTCTTTAACTTATACACATGTTTAGGTTTTTCGAAATCAGTAAAGCCCGGAGGTTGAGCTACATATACTTCTTCATTAATAAAACCATTTAGAAAAGCACTTTTGACATCCGTTTGATAAAGCTTAAGATCATTAGCACAAGCATAAGCAAGAAGTATTCTTATAGACTCTAATCTAGCCACAGGGGCATAGGTCTCATCAAAGTCTATTCCTTCTTGTTGATTATACCCTTGGGCAACGAGTCTAGCTTTGTTTCTAGATACTAAACCGTTTGCATCTAGCTTATTTTTATATACCCATTTGGTTCCTATTATGGTTTTATTACTAGGTGGAGGGACGAGTATCTAAACATCGTTAGAAACAAATTGATTTAACTCTTCTTGCATAGCCATTACCCAACTTTCATCTTTTATGGCTTCTTGCGTATTTTTAGGTCCTATGGTTGAGACAAAACAAAATAAGCGACTTTGGTGTTGGACTTGAGACCTTAAGGTTCTTTCGTTTAATTTTCCTATGACCTTATCTACGGGGTGATCTTTAGACTCTTTAATATTGATGATTTCATTATTTAAAGGTTCATCTTCTTCGTTTGTCTTTTTCTTTATTTCAATAGCTTCACTCTCGACAATTGTTAGAAATTAGAAAATTGAGTCGTTAAAGAGTCGGTCACCTCAAGTATATGTATTCAATAGAAAGCTCGTAGTCGTACTCAAGATATGTTAGTAAGTAGTTTGTTAAGTAACACCGTGGAGGACGGACGGGTCTTTACCCACTGTATGCCTGATCCACAGCCCGTAGGTGGCGTTTATTTGTAAGACACTATAAATACCCTCTACCTCCCAAGGTAGAAGGTTAGAGCTTCAATAACATTTTTCTTTGTTTCACATAGTTCCCAACTCTCTTCCCTTTCTCTCTCTAAACATATTGAACGCCACATTTGATTATGGTTTAGTGTGTTTGTGAAATCTTATATCATACAATTGGTATCAAGAGCCATGGTTTGATCACTCATCTTTCATGCTCTTTCTTTTGGTGGATTTCATAAGGTTTTTGGGGTTTTAAGTGTTTAGGAGAGTTTGAATCATTTGGACAAATTCTAGTGTTAAAGTTTGAATTTTGTGTGTACTTTTGTGTTTAGGATCATCATATGTGTTTAGGTTTTGAATTGGAAGGTTTAAATCATTGTGGTTTGGTTGTTTTTTTATTGATAAAGTGGTTGTTTGTGAAAGTTGTACGAAGCGAGTTGAGTCTCGGAGTTTTGTTTTTTCAAAGCGAGTTGCTTTGTTATTGGAAGCGGGTTGGTATATGCGACTTGGCTATTTAGCGAGTTGACTTTTTATGCGACTTAGGTTCTAAGCGAGTTGTTTCTTTAAGCGACTTGAGTTCTAAAGCGACTTGATTATTAAGCGAGTTGTACAACTAGTGAGTTAGTTTAAGCGACTTGGTGGTTAAGCGAGTTATCTTTGTTTGCGACTTGGCTATTAAGTGAGTTGCCATTATATGCGACTTGGCTATTAAGCGAGTTGGTTCTTCAAGCGACTTGTTTCTTTAAGCGAGTTGTATGTTTAGCGAGTTGATAACAAAGCGAGTTGGCTATTTATTGAAGAAAGATATGGATATGCAAAAAGATGAAAATCTTGTTGAAAAGAATTCCCCTTGTAGGAAATTGCCTCAAGCAACTGTGTATCCTCCTAATACACCAATGCATTTAGTTACTAGATCTATTGCCACTAATAGCAAAACCTTAATAAGCCTCTATGTTGTTTATCAGCTGTTTGTTGATTTTGAGAAAACGTGTAAGAAGAGAATCACACCTACATGGATAACTGAGGGGGAAAGGGGTTTTGAGCAAACTAAAGAATGTTATTTAGCTGAGGTTATGCCTTTCTTTAAACAATTAAAAGGTCAACTTGAGAGTCTTCAAAAGGGAATAAATTCTAATATTAAAGAAATGGAAAAGGAATTTGATGCTATGATAATTGAGGTCAATGATTATGAACAGGAACTCAAATATAATGAAGTTGAAAGGAAAAACTTGCATATCTTAAAGGAGAATTTGATTTCAAGTTGTGTTGCTCAAGATGTGTTCTACACTGTTACTAAGGACTCTATTACTGCTTCTCGATTTCATGAATTATCTATTGCATTGAAAGTTTCCCATGATCGTGTCATTGAGCTTGAAAACAAAAACTCATAACTAAATGAGAAAATTGATCAGGATGATCACGATAAATTGGTAAAACATCTTTCTAAACTATAAGTTGAACATTTTGATTTGCAACTAAAATATCAACATCTTAAAGAAAAAGTCAAAACCTCAAATATCAAGACATCCTCGGATGTTCGAGTTTGATCGATTTTTCATATAAACAAAGCGTGACGAACGATTCAAGCTCATTGTAACACAATCGAGAAAGTTGAAAGCCCAAATTTCTCAATTAAAGGGTGAAAAGAACAATGTGACAGGCTCCCAAATGCCTCCTCCTTTAGATTCTCAGTATTCTCAAACTTTTCATCTTTAAAACTTGGTTAACGTTTTACAAAAAGAAAACGAGAGTTTCCTAGAAGAAAATGAAAAGGTTAAACGACAATTTAAAGAGTTATATGATTCAATGAAAGTCACTCGTGATGACAAGAACAACGAAAAAATAGCGTCTTTACAAAAAGAAATTGAGAATCTAAGGAGTAGGAAAAAGGAAACGCCACTTTTTCAATGAGAATGTTGAATCAAAGTCATCTGATTTGCAAATATCTTTGTGACTGTTAAATACATTCCTCCTCATCTTAGGAATAATGAACTTGTGTTTAAGTAACTACTTAAGCTCACCTTAAGGATAACCTAGAATGTCTCCGTGAGATTGTGGAAGAGGATTTCATTAATAAACCTCTTGATAGAGAAATTAGGTTTGCATGCATTAGAATGGCCAAAGCGATCTCGAGGAGCTGCTAGAATTTTTAATTGCAACATGTCCTAAATCCTTAGGTGCGAAAGGTAAAGTTGTGATGCCTTGTTCTATGCCTAGTGTCAAGCATACAAACCATTTTATGCCCAGTGTTAAGAAAGTGAACACTAATGTGCCTTCAAGTAGTTCAGATCCCTGCACGTCTAGTTTAGGAATGCAAAAAGTAGATCAACCAACTAATGTTCCCATAATTCACTTTACAGGAGTAATCAGTGACATAAGAGCAAGCGGGTCAAAGCCCCCAGGCAATACCAAGCAAGATAGGACCTCGCAAGCTAAGAATGTGCATTAGAAGAGAGTAGAAGACCACCCTAGGAACTTAATGTTTGATTTGAATAAAACGAACCGTGTTGATTCCAGTATTAGCCATAGGCGTACTGTAATTAATTCGAATTCTGCTACTATTTGCAAACCATTTAATGATAACTGCTTGATTTCTGTTACTAATCATGAATGTGGTGTGAATGGTTTGTCTAATCTTTGTCAAATGCCCTGCAATTAAAACTGTTAATGTTAAAAATCAAGCTAAGAAGGCTAAAAGGCAAAGGAGAAAGAAAGTTAGAAAACAGTGGAAACCCACAGGAAGAATATTTAGTAAAATAGTTTATCAATGGATACCTTCTGGCCATAAGGTTAATGAGTTCGCCTCAATTTGCTAAGGTAATGCCCACTAGAAAATGGATGCCTATTGGTAGAACTATTCCCTTAAGAAGTGAACATACTTTGAATAGGTCAAATACGGACATTAGCATTGCATCCATCTCTGATGATTCCATTGTTTCTACTTCTGATGTGGTGTTCCAATTCATTTACTAACCAAGTGGAACCCATTATTGCATGGGGTTCCCAATTATCCGATTATCCATTCTTGTGCATGTTCAACTGCGGATCGTTCAAATCGTTACGTGGTAATTTTGGACTCAGGTACATTCAAGCATATATTTGGAGACGGTCGCTGCTCATGAACTTCGTGAGTAAATTCATCGGGATTGTTAGATTCGGGAACGATCATTTCGGTGCAATTATGGGTTATGGAGATTATGTTGTCGGTGATAGTGTTATCTCGAGGGTATATTACGTAGAAGGTCTTTGTCATAACTTATTCGCGTCGGTTAATTACGTGATTACGATCTAGAAGTGGCCTTGAGCATACTTGTTTAGTTAGAGAACTTGATGGTAGAGAACTTTTAAGAGGAATACGTGGTTCAAATCTATACACCATCTCTATCGAAGATATGATGAAGTCTCCTCCAATTTGCTTGTTGTCAAAAGCTTCGAAAACAAAGTCATGGTTATGGCATCGTCGTCTCAATCACTTGAACTTCGACACCATCAATGATCTCTCCGGAAAGGACTTAGTTGTAGGTTTACCTAGACTAAAGTATGAAAAGGATCATCTTTGTTCACATGTCAATTGGGAAAAAGCAAGAAGTATGCCCATGAAACCCAAACCTACAAACTTCGATTCTGAAGTTCTTCATACCATTCACATGGATTTATGTGGACCCATGAGAGTGCAGAATATCTTTGGGAAGAAATATGTGTTAGTTGTGGTTGATGATTACTCTCGATTCACCTAGGTTAAGTTCTTAAGGACAAAGGATGAAACTCGAATATCATCATCAAACTTATCAAACATCTATGCAGGTTCGACTTAACAAAGCTGTCAGAATCATCGACGGAACAATGGGCTGAGTTTGTTAATAAACAACTTAGTGAGTTTTATGAAAGTGTTGGAATCATCATCAAAAAGTGTTCCACGAACTCCTCAACGAGCGGTGTAGTTGAAAGACGAAATCGAACTCTTGTGGAAGCATAAGAACAATCTTGATTTACTCAAAGGTTCCAATGTTTCTCACGGGTTGAAGCCATTGCCACAGCATGCTACACTCAAAATCGATCCCTAATTCACACTGCTCATGGAAAAACTTCATATGAACTTGTCCACAATAGAAAGCCTAATCTCTCATTCCTTCGTGTATTTGGTGCATTGTGTTATCCAACTAATGAGGGCCAAGACTTAGGCAAACTTAAAGCTAAAGCGGAAATTGGAGTATTTGTAGGATATGCTCCAAACAAAAAGGGATACCAAATCTACAACAAAAGAACCCGAAATATTATGGAAACAATTCACGTTACGTTCGATGACCTGACCGGTCCAATGGCTCCAGGACAACCCAGTTCTGGACCCACATCATCACGTAGTCCCATCAGTTCTACTCTTGTTTATGACTCCTCGCCAGCAACTCCTTATGTGCCTCCTTCTGAAGATGACTTGAAGAAACTGTTTGATCCAATGTTTGATAAACACTATGAGCCAACTGCTAATGATCTGTCAATTCCATCATCAGAGGCTGCTACTATCCCTGTCAATGAAGTTAACCCTTCAGTTTCTATGACACTAAGTCAAGAAGCGCCTGCTGCTGATCACTCTGTCTCATCAACAAATCATCAATCATTGAGTGTACATCATGGAAATGTTTTTGGCACCCTTGATGGAGAGAATCCCTTTGTTACTCCTGAAGATGCACCATTTGAAAACATATTTGGTCCTGAATCATCATCAGAACCATCTTCATCAGGAAAAATCGACTCTGCTACTTCAGTTCCTCAACAACAACCACACGAACATCTTAGAAAATGGACACATGATCATCCATTAGACAACATCATTGGAAATCCCTCTCGTCCTGTATCCACTCGCAAACAACTTGCAACTGATGCCTTATGGTGCTTCTTCAACTCTGTACTATCCAAGGTCGAACCAAAAGACGTTAAAACTGCAATGAATGAAGACAGCTGGTTCAATGCCATGCAAGAAGAAATTCATGAGTTTGATCGACTAGATGTATGGGAATTAGTACCTGCTCCTGATTATGCCATGATCATTTCTCTAAAGTGGATCTTCAAAGTAAAGCTTGATGAGCATGGCGATGTATTAAAGAACAAGGCAAGATTGGTTGTAAAAGGATACCGTCAAGAGGAATGTATTGACTTTGAAGAATCATTTGCTCAAGTGGCACGTATTGAGGCAATCAGAATCTTCCTGGCTAATGCTGCAAGTAAGAATATGATTGTCTATCAGATGGATGTAAAGACGGCTTTTCTTAACGGAGATCTTAAAAAGTAGTCGTATCGTCGATAACCGGAAGGTTTTGTGAATCCAGAGCATCCTACTCATGTCTATCGCTTGAAGAAGGCTCTTTACGGCTTGAAGCAAGCTCCAAGGGCATGGTATGATACGCTATCAAACCTTCTTCTATCTCTTGGATTCAACAAAGGAGCGATTGATCCGACATTGTTCAGCAGAAAGTCGGGCAAACATTTAATTCACGTTCAAATCTATGTTGATGATATTATATTTGCCTCGTGACCCCATGAATGTGACCGTTTTTATAAGGAGATGGGCTCCAAATTTCAAATGTCAATGATGGGACAAATGTCATTTTTGTTGGGATTACAAATTTCATAAAGTCCCGAAGGAATTTTCATTAATCAATCTAAATATGCAAATGAAATTTTAAAGAAATTTGAATTTGACACTTGTGACACCGTTGACACTCCCATGGTGGAGCGTACTAAACTGGATGAGGACCACTCAGGGATCATGGTAGATCAAACGAAATATCAAAGTATGATTGGATCCACTGATGTACCTCACGGCCATTAGACCTGATATTACGTTCGTTGTATGCATATGTGCTAGATACCAGGCTAAGCCTACCAAAAAGCACCTTGAAGCGGTTAAGCGGGTCTTTCGGTATCTCCAAGGAACCATCAACATGGGACTTTGGTACCGAAGAGACACCGGTATGTCTCTAACGGCATATGCAGGTCTGAGATCATGCGGTGTCAAGATACTCGTCAAAGTATGCGTCGGAGGTGCTCATTTTTTGGGTGATAAGCTTGTGAGCTGGTCTTCAAAGAAACAAATGAGTTCTTCTATTTCTTCTATAGAGGCTGAATACATAGCCATGTCATCTTGTTGTGCTCAAATCCTTTGGATGAGATCCCAATTATCTGACTATGGCTTTGAATTCAACAAAATCCCTCTGTACTGTGATAATAAAAGTGCCATTGCTCTCTCTTGAAACAACGTTCAACATTCAAGAGCCAAGCACATCGACATTCGACATCATTTCATTCGGGAACAAGTGGAAAAAGGTGTGGTGGAACTCTATTTTGTGAGGACTGAATACCAGTTAGCAGACATCTTCACCAAAGCTCTTCCTAGAGAACGTTTTGAGTTAATCCTTCCACGTCTTGGTCAAAAGAGTCTACAACCAGAAACACTCAAGCGTCTTCAAGAGGAAGACGAGGAGTAAAGGTCTTTATTCATCTATCTCTTGTATATATTTATTCAAAAACCAAAATACAAAATTTCAAAACCCACAAAAGAAAATATAAAAATATAAAATTCTCTAAAATCCATAAAAATTAGAAAATCTTGAAAAATTCTAAAAATATTGTTTTTTTGTCATGTTTTTCCTTATTCGATATCATCTACGGACTTTGTGTTGACATTCAAAGAATGTCACGGGTCTTTAGATGTTCTTCGAATGTACATAAGGTTGTTTTAAAAAAAATGAGGCGGAGAAAAATGGTGGTTTATTGTCATTTCAGGCAATAACCCGTTTTAAATAGTGAAGAACAGAGCCATGCTTTATCTTATTTTCAAATCTCATGCTCTGATTCTTAAAACAAATGTTTGTCACCAAAATGACAAATGTTTTCTTTCCAAATATTTTTCCGTCTATGATTCTTGAAAAATATTTGTCATCTAATGAAAACAAAAATTCTTTGTGAAAATACCTTGTACTCTATCCTTTTTGAAAATCATTTGAGCTTATCATCTGTCAAAATCTCTCAATCAACAACACATGTGTCATTGATTGAGGGGAGAATGATTTCAATCAATTAAAAAAAGTTATTTTGAAAGGAATGAGCAAGGTTTATTGTTGGAAAATCAAAAAGAACAATGTTTTATACAAGTTGATTCAAAACCTTTGCTAATGTTATGTTTTCAAATGATACTCTTGCATGTTTAAACAATGGAATTTAAAGTCTGAAAATCTGATCCTTATCAGTTAAAATGCTCTTTTCAAAAGCAAGTCACTATTCTCCTCAAAAAGCTCTCAAAATTTAATTTAAATCAATAGAGATCACAACTCTCAAAGGATTTGGAAAGTGTGATCGGGGGAGAATTTGTGATTTAAATTGAATTTAAACTAATAACTTGATTATTGGTTTTATAAGTGTTTAGTAAGCTTTCCTCCCCACATGTGCCAAACGATTTCAAATTTTCCATGCACATCTTGAGGGGGAGCATCTTTTTAAACCACAAAGAATTGAAACGTGATTGATTTGTCTCTAAGTGCAGGTTCCCTCTAGTGTGTGCAAAACTCTTTCAAACCTCGAGGCACACATTAAGGGGGAGCAAACTTTTGAAAACCTCATCCTTCCCCAATATGCTTTATCTACTTGATTTAATCAGGGAAGTGATGTTGATATCTTTTAGAAAATGGTAATCAAAGAAGTTAATTCTTCCTCTTGCCTCCGTGTGCTAAAACGATTTCAAATACATAAGGCACATGTTAAGGGGGAGCTCTTTTTCTAAAAATATCAAAAACAATTCAGGTACAAAATGCTTTGATAATATATCACAAGTATCTGGATTGATTTTCAAATGGTTCTCAATTGGTTCCAATTGCAGATGAACAATACCAAATAGACCGACCAAATTTACTTTATGTACGGTGGTTTAAGGATGATAAGGTTAGATATTTGCTCCCATGATCTGCCAGAACCGGAAGGATCTACCTAGGGACAATCCACCAGTTAGTGTAGAAGTCCTTAGGTATGATGAAAAAAGGAGAAAAGTGAGATATGGGAAGAGTGCGGATTGAGACTGAGCTAGTACTGGAATAAACCCAACAAGGTTCTAGTTATGAAGTCTCGGTAAGCAACTGAAGGGGTTGAAGAATGAAAAAGAATTAAATGTGAAAAAGGGTGAAAAGAAATAGCCTCCATTTATTCAACCTTAGGCTGAAAGGGTTCAATTCATATAATATTGGTGGTTACCAAGGTAACATCGGTATTGAAGACAAGACGTCATGGACCCAGTGACGCACTGCACTTTAACTTCCCAAACCACTCAAGTTCCTCTTAAAAAGGCTTGTTTCATTCTCACGGGGAACCGACACTATATATCGACTTTCTCTTAGAGATTGTTGATATTGAAGAAGGAGACCCTCTCCCTAGTCTCCGGCATAGGAACCAAAAAATGCACAATTGAGTCTAGAGCCATGAGATCGTCAAATAAATCTCTTTAGGACACTGTCAATGAAGATTATCTGTTTCACATAATGTGGAAAGAGAGATTATATCTTATGAGTCCTACGCATTATCCTTGTGGTATTTCCAGAACATCTGAGTGATATGCAAACATATTCACAATGAAGATGGAAAGCCTTCTGGAGCCAACATCAAACAAGCTCCTGGTGGGTGGCATGTGAGATCTATCCAATAGATCAACCATGTGACAACTGAACAGAAACAATGGGGCGATTCAATCTTTTGAATCAATCCTGGTTCAGGTTATGGATTGATGGATACCTTTGAAAAACCGGTCGTTGTGCTTAAAAACACTTTTCTTCAGCACATCGAATGTGTACTAATATTTCAAAATAAAAGGTGTTTATGATTGATAATTGATTTTCATTAAAACCTTCGTTGTATTCCAAAAACAATTTCTATTGAGCGGTACACAATTCTTTTTCAAATCTCTTTTCATCAATCAGTGAATCTCAATTCGCTGGTTCACTCACTCCGTGTTGTCTTCTTTGAGACGTTTCGGTTTGATAACAACGGCTAGAGCGGTACAAGAAACCCTATCAAGGAAATTCTTGAATTATACCGATCACGGCGATACTTGTCTTGATCAGCGGGAACCATGGGCGTGTACCTTCATTCAACGAAAGTGATCAAAGACACTTTCGTGCACTTTATTGCTAAACTGTTAAGTTGTATGCAGATGCGCCCGGCGTTTGCGGTGATCGGAATGAAGCGGTCAATCCATAGCCGCATGCTCACACTACACATTCATCTCTAAAGAAATCATGATAAGTGCTTCAACGACTCAGATACTTTCACTCCATGCTTACTGCTATCTTTGCTTTTGCAAATATCATGAATCAGCAAAAGCTTCCGCTACTCTGATGAGGAGAAATCATGATCCAGAATGTGAGCATGTCGGTCCAAATGTCACAACATCACATAATACCAACACCACAATGGAAGAGTCAGATATTTATGTTAGCTAATGATCTCAATGCTGGCTCAAAACTCATCATCACGTGGATCAGTTAAAGACCTCCACTTGAAATTATCCAAACATGCGGAACATGAAGAATCAAAGACTACGAGCTACTGAGCAAAAACAATCTAATGTAATATCTGTTTGTATTCATTGTAAATTGAGGTGACCTCCCTTAGGGGGAGATTTTTAGGAATTAGAAAATTGAGTCGTTAAAGAGTCGGTCACCTCAAGTATATGTATTCGATAGAAAGCTGTGGTCATTACTCAAGATATGTTAGTAAGTAGTTTGTTAAGTAACACCGTGGAGGACGGACGGGTCTTTACCCACTGAATGCCTGATCCACAGCTCGTAGGTGGCGTTTATTTGTAAGACACTATAAATACCCTCTACCTCCCAAGGTAGAGGGTTGGAGCTTCAATACCATTTTTCTTTGTTTCACATAGTTCCCAACTCTCTTCCCTTTCTCTTTCTAAACATATTGAATGCCACATTTGATTATGGTTTAGTGTGTTTGTGAAATCCTATATCATACAACAATCTCGTCATCGACAAGAGGTAGAGTAGGTTTGGGCGGACTCTCATCAAATTTTACGCTTAATGACTTTTCAACCTTCATTTTTTTTTTTTTAATATGACGTAAGCTTTGCTATTAGGAGAGTAACCTAAAAAGATACCTTCGGTTGATTTAGGATCAAATTTTGTAAGGTAATCTTTAGTGTTAAGTAGAAAGAATTTGCTACCAAAGACTATAAAATGATCTAACGTAAGCTTTTTGCCTCGAAGCAACTCGTATGGAGTTTTACCTAAAAATGGTGTAATTAAGACTCGGTTAAGTATGTATGTTGATGTATCAATGACATTGCACCAAAACTTTTGAGGTATGGATTGCTCATTTAACATGGTGCGACTCATTTCTTGTCGGGTTCTATTCTTTCTTTCAACTACCCCATTCGATTATGGAGTGCGAGGAAGTAGAAGTTGTGAGTAATACCATTAGCGTCACAAAAGGCTCTAAATTGCACTTCATTATCAAATTCCCTACCATGATCCGTTCTAATAGACACTATAGGACTTCCTAATTGTCTTTGGATTTTCTTACTTAATATTTTCAAAGTAATCGAGCGTTTAGCTTTGTTCTTTAAAAAATTTAGTCCATGTGTACCTAGAGTAATCATCCACTATAACCAAAGTGAGGTAGTTGCCTCCATAACTTTGGATAGCGGATGGACCTAATAAATCCATGTATAGTAATTCTAGACACTTAGTTGTAGAGACCATGTTTTTAGCTTTGTGACTAGCATGGACTTGTTTTCCTACGTTACAAGCATCACAAAAGTGATGTTCATATTTTAATTTAGGTAGATCTCATACTAGATCTTTGGATGATAGCGATTGAAGAAGTCGCATATTGGCATGACCCAATCTTGATGCCATAAGGTGAAGTATCATCCATAGAAGTAAGACAAAGTGTGTCTTTAGGTTCATTACCGATTTTAATGACATATACCCATGTTTCTAATACCTCTACCTATAGTGATACCATTTTTCAATATCTTACTCTGGGTTTCATTAAAAGTACGTTGCACTTCTTATCACCTATTTGTCCTATACTTAAGAGGTTAAAGTTTAGGTTTTCTCACGTGACACACATATAGTTAATGGTTAGAGATTTGTTTGAAATGCACATTTCTTAGATGATTTTGCTTTGCTATTTCCAAATACCACATTTCCTCCATTAAAGGATTCATATGTGGAAAATAAATCTTTATTTCCGGTCATGTGCCAAATTACTTTTAGCTATCCTTGATCCACTCATCCGGATCTAGGTGGACCTAGCACCCTAAGAAAACAATTAACTAAAAATTGTGGTCCCCATTTGTTCATGGGTCCATTAGTGTTAAACATTCCATTCATGTTAGGCATATATGAAAAAGGTGAGTATGCGTTCCATGGTGCAAAGTTTTGAAATGGAAAACCGTTTTGCATATTTGGATTCCATCCCATTTGATGGTTTTGAAAATGATGGACCTTTGTTTCTTGTAAAGCTTTGATTTTCTCTTGGTAGTGGTTGTCTAATAGCAACATGGGTTGGTTTCTTCTTATTAACAATAACAAAATCGGTTCTAGATGAGGAAGCTATATTATTGCTACTATTTGCTTCAGCAGACCCACGGATCCACTGGCATTTCACTAGCGGTTCCCTTTGTGGGATCCGTGACTCAGTGGTTTGTTTTTCTATTGCTTTTCTTGATTTACTTACTTTGTTTCACTAGTTGACGCATCAAGTTCTTTGAAAGCCTAAACCTTTTAGGTTGTTTCCTATTTTAACACTATCTAATATCATATCTAGAGTATTAGTATTCATTCTAGCAATCTTAGAGTGTAGATGATTGATAACGCTACACGCGTCGTTCGGGGTCAAAGGAACTTCCTTTTCTTCGAGCAAGTTTTATAACACCCTAGGCAGTGAACCTAATCGTTGTAGTGTAGTATTAGGGTAAGCCACGGGTATTGATATCGTTCTCTAGGGGAATAGGAATGCTAGCGAGAAGTTACTACGCTAAGGTTGGGGTTGAGGAAGATTATTTTTTATCTTTTTATATTTTTTAAGGAAAGGAAAGGTACGAATCTCGGGGTTTGGATTTGGGGGTTGGTATTTCTACCGATTACTCTCCTTATCTAATTATCTAATCTAAGGTGTATGTAGTCTATGCCTAATTATTGTGTGCTCGTGTGATGGTTTAAAGATGTGTTTACTTAGGTTTTACTACTCCTTAATTATCTCCTATTGATGGTTGAATTGTCACGTCCTTATTCTTAATCGCGTTGTGTGTCTAAAATTAAGTAGGGTATGCGTTTGTCTAACTCTTTGAAACTACCAAAGGTCGTCTACAAAATCTCTAGGAATTATAAACTCTAACTCTAAGGTACTCTTTGGATGGTTTAGCCTACAACTACTCTAGGTGTTATAGTCTAAGGTTCACAAAGATTAATCAAGCATTAACTACAGCTAATGACCTATCGCATTACTAGATCATTAATAATTAAGATAAGAGACAACCAATCAATATTCAATAATTAAGTTTCATATTCCTAAGCAAACACACAAGTAAATTAGCCGGACATGGAGAACATGCAAGCATACACACAAATAATTGAAGACATAATTGAATTAATGAAGTAAAACACTTATCTTGATGTAAGATAGGGTTTGGAACCTAAAATACTGTACAAGACAGCCTTGGTTGGTTTGGTTTTACTCCAAAGACTACACACTAAAACTGAAAAATTCAGTTCTATATATAAGATTACAATCATGACTGGCGTCACCTTATGATTTGTAAGCATGTGAATGGCCGTCATGGGGTTTCGTCTTGGCTCACGTTAATGATCTGCGGCGGTGTCATATGCTTGTGAGCCGTCCCCTTGATCTCGGCGCCGATGCGGATCAAATCTAGACCGTCACGAGTTGCGACGACCTACTCTTTAAAGTGACACCGTCACTTGATAATAAGCAATTTGGCTACTGAGCCGTCACAAAAGTGATCTTTGGCGTCACAGGTAACACTTGATGCTGTCCCCTTGTATTTCAGCAGCTTGAGTGTCTCGATTCTTGACTTTGGCCATTTTCTTCGTGTAAAACCTGAATTTCTAAAATTCATAAAAAGACCAAAATACCCCTAGGATCAAAAAGTATGAATAATTAATTTAAAGAATACCAAACAAGCTATGTAAATTCGAGAAAATTATTAGAAATATCACACTTGCATTTGTTTGTCCTCAAGCAAATGTGCTTTTAGCTAATTAATTTATAAGTTAGGGGTCATGAAGCATTAGGTTACCCATGAGTCCCAATCGTCCCAAAACTGTGTACAAAGGATATGACTCGACTTAGCAACTTATGCAAGTAACTAGATAATTGAACTAAGGGTTTTAGGGTGATAACAATAATGCACTAAAAGTGAGTGCATACAAGGTAGGCTAAGGCGATTTGGGTGTACATTTGGGGGTGGGGTGTAAACAATGCTCTTCATTGATATTCCGGAAAACCGAAGCATCACGAGAACCGCGAAAAGGATAGGCTCTGAGGGGTTAACTAGGGGTATCGTGTACTAAAGATGAGTACAACGCAAGGGTGTGGGGGAATTACTCAACCGATGTGGAAGAAGTAATTATATTACGGGTATCAAACAAGGGTTATCCTAACGCCTCTTATCATTTAGTTATTCCTAACTACACAAGTGTAGTCTTACTAGCGATCTCGGGATGCATCACAAAACAACTTCTAGAATCTATTATACTACCGGTTCACACTCTAAGCATTAAAGATGAATGCTTTAATTCCTACTAATCTAAGGGCGATCCTCACATTTTGGGTGGAATTTAAGTGGTAAAGTGTTTTTGTGCTAGTCATATAATTTCCTATCCATGAGACGCTTTTGTTAAGACTAATGGCCCACTCCTATATGTCATGAAAAATTAAAAATTTTGTGCCAAAATTACGATAACCGACATTTTCTCATGGTTTATTACACAAATGCAATTTGACAAAGCAAATAATCAAGGATAAGCATAGTTTCAAAGTTCCCGTTTTATTTTCCCTCCCTACACTTAAACTGAACATTGTCCCCAATGTTCCCCGAAAGTATCAAAGTTATGATAATGGAAGGTAATTAAAACGAAAGAAACTAGTACTCTCCTGATTAGCTCGGTAGGATCCGTGTGAAGTGGTGGTTACATCTTTCTTCAAGAATGTTTCGTGAAGAGCTCCTTCCGATCTTATGTATCTTCTTCTTGATAAATTAAACCTTCACACTTGAAGAAAACAAACAACCCAACGCATCAAACCGAACAAAGAAAAATCACAACAAGATGTAATTCGAGACTTAAATAAGATATAATGCTTGTGGAATGGATGTTTGCAGATTTTCTAGAAAATTAAGACTGGAAAATTCCAAAATTTATAAGTAGCACGAAAACGAAAAAGTATGCGGTTTTCTACTCCTCGGCGTCGAGTTGCGACCAGCCGTCAGTTATCATGATTGGCCAGTGATTTTTTCGAAAAAATTCTGGAAAATTGTTACCTTTAAAATCGAAAAAATTTCTGCAAAACAACCATTATGACTCGATACAAGCATTTGACTCGAACAAACACACATGTATATCTTTTAAATAATTGTAATTCTCATGTTCACGTCTCTTTTTGAAAGTGTAATCCTCCCTACTTATCCCTATGTAAAATACCTTTATATGTAATTAAGGCAAAAGACAAAATAAAGCATTTTTACAAACTCAAACATGGGAATAAACAATTAATAAAAGATATACGACACACAAATGAAAATGAAAAACAAAAACACGTGGGTTGCCTCCCAAGAAGCTTGTTTTTGTTGAGTCCTGACCGACTCTACCCTATTTAATGGATAATGGGGAGGTTTTCCACACTTAAGTTTAAGTGCAGGTGATAGTAGCGATACACACCCTTAGGGTGGCGATTTTCCACGTGAGGTGAAGGGGTGTGTGAATGGCTTCCTTCATCCTAAAACTACCCGGACTAAATTGGTTGATGGGTGGGTCGGTTCCTCTTTTGTCTCCTAGATGTAAAGATTGAGGTTCCGGTTCATCAACACTAGAAATCCCCGAACTATTAGTAAAACTAAAACTACAAGTATTCAAACCTATATTCTCTAGTTGCGTTTGGTTCAAATGTTCTACCTCCATCGGGATTCCTAAAGTCTCTTCTACTACTTCCGGGTAAGTCACGTGCGGTGTGTATGCCTTAAATGATGGTGGGACTTGTGGGATACATTGTGGGTCTAGACTTTTCACCTTATCCTCAATCACATCTACATCATCTATATGCTCGTCATGTATTATTTCCTTAGGTCGTGATGAAACCAATTCTAGTAATTGATACAACTTATGGTTTAATGCTTGGTTGCGTACCATAATGTTTTCACAAATTTGGTAAGTTCTCCTAAGGGCCTCACTAAAAATAGTTTCTAAACACGGAGGTTGTTCACGAAAGTCTATCCTAGGTGAAGGCTCAAACGAAGCATAGGTTTCACTACATGAGGTATTTTGTGTGCTTGATGGAATGGTGAAACCCTCAAAAGGTTTATGGGACTTGGTTACTTTCTTCCCACCATCTTGAATAATCCGCTTTAGGAATATTATATTTTTTTATGAAAAAACCTAATCGCGGATATAGTGGATTCGCGTTCTCCATAATGGTGAACGGAAGAGTCAATGGACAAGTTTTACGAACAAAGGCACAAAGAAGGGGGATAAACTACAAGGAAGCTAATAAAAAGAAAAAATCTCACTTGATAGGAATCTTGTGAGTAGACCTAAACGAGATATAAATCAAGCCTAAACAATAACTATTCCCCGGCAGCGGCGCCAAAAAATTGATAACGCTACATGCGTCGTTCGGGGTCAAAGGAACTTCTTTTTCTTCGAGCAAGTTTTATAACACCCTAGGCAGTGAACCTAATCGTTGTAGTGTAGTATTATTTTTTATCTTTTTATATTTTTTAATGAAAGGAAAGGTACGAATCTCGGGGTTTCGATTTGGGGGTTGGTATTTCTACCGATTACTCTACTTATCTAATTATCTAATCTAAGGTGTATGCAGTCTATGTCTAATTATTGTGTGCTCGTATGATGGTTTAAAGATGTGTTTACTTAGGTTTTACTACTCCTTAATTATCTCCTATTGATGGTTGAATTGTCACTTCCTTATTCTTAATCGCGTTGTGTGTCTAAAGTCGTAAGGTATGCGTTTGTCCCTAACTCTTTGAAACTACCAAAGGGTCTCGTCTACAAAATCTCTAGGAATTATAAACTCTAACTCTAAGGTACTCTTTGGATGGTTTAGCCTACAACTACTCTAGGTGCTATAGTCTAAGGTTCACAAAGATTAATCAAGCATTAACTACACAACGAATGACCTATCGCATTACTAGATCATTAACAATTAAGATAAGAGACAACCAATCAATATTCAATAATTAAGTTTCATATTCCTAAGCAAACACACAAGTAAATTAGCCGGACATGGAGAACATGCAAGCATACACACAAATAATTGAAGACATAATTAAATTAATGAAGTAAAACACTTATCTTGATGTAAGATAGGGTTTGGAACCCTAAAATCTTGTACAAGACGACCTTGGTTCGGTTTAGGTTTTTACTCCAAAAGACTACACACTAAAGCTGAAAAATTCGGATTCTATATATAAGATTACAATCGCGACGGCGTCACCTTATGATTTGTGGCGCGTCGGTAGCGTCATGGGTTTCGTCTTGGCCACGTTAGTCTTGCGGCGGCGTCACCTTCTTGTGGCCGTCCCCTTCGGTCTCGGCCCGTCTCGATCAAATCCGGGCCGTGCGAGTTGCGACGACCTACTCTTTTAAATCGACAGTCAGCTTGATAATAAGCAATTTGGCTATTGAGTCGTCACAAAAGTGATGCGACGGCGTCACAGGTAACACTGGACGCCGTCCCCTTGTATTTCAGCAGCTTGAGTGTCTCGATTCTTGACTTTGTCCATTTTCTTCGTATATCCGCGCCTTTTCGTCCAAATAAGTGTCATTCCAGCAATTTGCCTTCAAGAGACCTAAAAAGTGAAAATGAACGATATTAAGTAATAACGGATACAAAAGTAATCAAATAAGGGCTTAAACGACCCCTCAAAAAGGTACATTTTAAAACCTTATCAATGATCAACTAGTGTTCGAAGTTGAATGCAAAGTTCACATTCCCCACTTGCTATCTTCCCCTTTTCTAGACGTTTTAATTTTGCTTTTAACTCAATGACTTCCTTTTCTAAACGTTGATTTTGATTTTTCAAAAACTTGTTTTTGTTGATTACTTTTAAACTAATTTTGCAAAGTTTATCATACTCATTATGCAATGAGTCATCATCTAATGATGAGCTACTATATTATTCGTGACATACCTCGTCATTTTCCATGAGAAAAATTTCCTCATCCTCCTCCTCGCTCATTCCCCACGAACCGCTTACGAACGCTTTTTGTTCATCATGTTTGGGACACTTACTAATAAAGTGGTTGGGATCCCATTTTCAAGCAAGGCATACATCCCTTGCCTTCTCGTCATCTTTGCTTTTCCGGAACCCTTTCTTGTCGTCATAAGGTTGCTTGACGTATCTTCCCTTTCTCCTAAAGAACTTTTTGAAGTCCCTTATAGCCATGGCATACTCCTCATCATCACTATCCGAAGAGGATTTCTCTTCATCGGTTGAGTCCTTTTTGGCTTTAAGGACAAGAGATTTGTGCTTCTCTTTCACTTTTGAGGCTTCGGAATCTTTAGCGAGGACAAACTCATAGACTTTTAAATTGCCTATGAGTTCATCAAGGGTGAGGATTGACAAGTCTTTTGATTCTTCGATTGTCGTCACCTTAGGAGATGGAAATGCCCTTAGATATCTCCTAACATGATTACGACTAGAGAAAGACTCGTCAAGTGCTTGTAAAGATGTAATTATAGTATTAAAGTTAGCAAAAGAATCATCTATATTATCCTCATCCGATATTGAAAATTGTTCATATTGTTGAACAAATAAATCTATTTTATTATTTTTAACTTGTTGATTACCTTGATGAGTTACAACTAAAGAATTCCAAATTTCTTTAGAGGTTTTGAGCATGGAAATTCTTTCGAATTCCTTTTTGGTTAAAGCATTATATAAAACCATTTTAGCTTCACTATTTTTGGAAAGCTTTTTCTTAATATCATCGGTGAGTTTATCATGAGGTGTGTTAACTAAATTTCCATTTCATCTTTTGTAGTGGCTTCAAAATCGCCTTCAACAATGATGTACCAAAGATTAATATCTTTTGACTTCATGTACGTTTCGAATCTATTTTTCCAATATATAAAACCGTTAGTTTCAAGTAGTGGGGGTCGTTGCATGGATTGCCCTTCCTTGTAATTTTCAGAACCCATAGTGATCGAAAAGTTTTTAAAATACGGTTTACTTTAAAACTTTTATAAACTTAGCTCTTGATGCCCATTATGGAAAACTCGAAGGGGGGTTGAATAGTTTTGCCGATTTTAAGTTAGTTTCAAAAACTTTAGATTCGATGTTATGTGAAATCGTATGGATGAAGAGAAAGTATAGATCTAAGAGTAATGCAAATAAAGAAAGTAAGTAAAACAAATGATAGAAATGACACAACCGATTTATAGTGGTTCGGCTACAAGGACACCTTCCTTGCCCTACTCCACTCCCCGAGTCACCTACTCGAGAGTTCAAGCACTATGTCAACAAACTCCTTCAACTTGGTGGAGAATCCTTCACAACGTCGCTTACACATTTTCCGGTACAAAGCTAAATACCTAGTCCGTAACACGGAGGACCAAACCAACACTACTATAACACAACAAATATGTGAAATATGAAATACAAGATCTTCGCTACATAAATCTTGTGGAGGAACAAATCAATCAAGGACCCATTGCTTGGATCACTTGTAGAATGCTCGTGATCTCGCCCTATAGAAGGACCTATATGAGAATCACAATAAAAGAAAGAAGAACAACTCTCTAGATCAAGTGATCTTTTGTTAGAAGATTGTAAGAATATATGAGAGAGTTTGTAAGAAGAGGGGTGAGTAAAAATGAAGAAATGGCTCTCTATTTATAGGAAAATTCTTGCCACTGTTGCGCGGATCCCACGGATCTCTTGCTTGAGGGATCCGTCTAGTGTAACTCCAAGGATCCGTGAGATGCTCTTGTTTGCCCATGGATTTTTGGGTTATGGGTCATGGGTCATGGGTCATGGGTCCTAGATTATAAACCATGGGTATCTAAATAGATACAATGTATCTAATAGATGCAATGCATCTAGACAATGGGTATGGGTTAACTCCATGGGTATGGGTCATGGGTTGCGGTTTTTACCCATCCTAATAAACTATTACAACCAATTAATTATTACAACAATTTGTATTAAATGAGTATGTGTAGATGTTTTACAAAAATAACATGTATCCTTATAATTTTACTTATGATAACATTATATTTGTTATCAATAAAACACAAAGATATCGCTAAATATTAATAAACGTTTTTACGGTTTATTTGTATTAACAGACTGCCAATTTCAAAGACACACCATACCACACACAGAAGGGATGCCTGACCACACAAGACACAACCAGAAGAATGAATTCAGAGCAATAAGAAGGTCATGCTAGTGCATCAATTCATAGGGAGATTCATTTAATTTGTTTACTACTCTTTTAATCGTTAGGTTAGCGTAGCTTTCACTATTTGATCATCTTTGAAATATTTCAAACCATTTTTAGAGTATATGATGTTTTATTGGATGCTCATGCGTATATTTTGATTACTTTATTAGTTTATCGTGCATTGTCTGCTATTTGGTTCGCATAATTACTTCATTAACATCCTTTTCATGATTAATGTAAGCCATAACGGGTTAATTATTAAATAAACTAGTAATCATTAAGGTAGACTTTATGCGGATTTCTGATTAGTCGTGATAGGAATTTTCCGTTGAGAAGACTTAAAAACCTAAATCTAGACGTTTAGCTTAGTCTAAACATTGGAATGATATACGCATACACCTGAGCAACCTGCGAGAAAGACCAGAATTAGTACTCATCATATTTAATTAAACTGTTAGCGAATACATCTTCATACTATTGGCTTGACCTCTTATCTGCTATATGTATTGTTATCTGTGTACGTGTGTGTCATTCGTCTCATTGCTTTTACTTATTGTTTTATTTAATATAAATATCGTGCTAGTCTCCCAAGCTGAAAACCTCCCCTTGCGTTAGATTAGGTTAACTAGACTAACTTTAGGATTAAAATAATGATAGATATTTAAGTGTGAACGTTCCACTCTTAGTGATCGACACTTTACTTACCAATTAGGCTACATTGATCGGGTACACTGCCCGTTAGTTTTTGTTATAGTTTAAGTCGGCTAAATATAAATTTAAAACTTTGATACAATAATCTATACCTACAACGGTAGACACAACAAGTTTTTGGCGACGCTGCCGGAGAGTGAATTGTTTAATATTTTTATATTTGTTAGTAATTTGATTTAGGTTATTAACTAGTTTAATCTTTTTATTTTTATTTTACTAACTTTGTTATATGTTTGTATTGCTTGTATATTTGTATTTTTCTGCATTTTTCTCGTTTTTATTTTTGTTTTATTTCTGCATTTTTTGTTTGTTTTCGTTTTTTTTTGTTTCCTACATTGTATCGGTCTGCCGTATTTTCTTTGAACTACGGCGCATCTAATCTCATAGATACAGCGTATTGCGTTTTTATTATTCATACAACGTATCTTATTTAATAATTCGGGTACAACGCATCTAATTCATTATATACGGCGTATTCAATTTTTTAATTATAATTAAACAAACAAATAAATAAACTTAAATGTCATACGGCGCATAAGCTTTTGCTTATACGACGTATTTTATTTATTTTTCAAAAACAAATCTGAATTTTTAAATCCTAAAATACGGCGTATTGATTAACCTCGATACTGCGTATTTATTTTCTAAATTAAAAAGCTTAGATTTTAACCATAACGAGAGTACGATGTATTAGCTTTCATGTATATGTATATCTTTTATACGCAAATTAGAAAATCTACCATACGGCATATTGATTACTGTCAATACGACGTGTATTTTTATCTGACTAAAAGGCTGATTTGAATTTTTTTTCGAGCATATGGCGTACCCAGATAAATGGATACGACGTATCGTCTGCAGATATCAGCAACTTTTATTTTTCGTATTTCATTTTTGTTCTTAGTTTTCTATAGTTATACTTTTTCAAACCTATCCTACTGATGTTCTTGTCTTGTTTTCAGGTAGTGCATTGCCAGAAGTTTGAAGCAAGAGCTCGTTGAACCTTATAAAGAACTCGAAAAAGCCTTTCATTCATTAATGTTGCTCGAATTCATTTGAATTTGATTATTTTTCTGATCAAGAAGCTAAGTTTGAAGAAGAACTCACAGAAACAATGACGAACCCAACTATGGAGGAGTACATGACTAAGACACGAGATGACTATGGTTCGGGTGTTGCTAGGCCTAATTTTGATAAAGAGACCAAGATTAAATTGAAATGTCAATTTCTCAAGGAATTACGTGAAAACACTTTCAGTAGATCAGATCATGAAGATGCTAATGAGCATGTGGAAAGGATTCTTGAGATAGCCGATTTATTCACAACTAATGATGTGACTATTAACCAACTAATGCTTCGTGTTTTCCCTATTTCACTTATAGGAGTTGCTAATAGATGGCTAAAGAATGAACCTGATGGTTCAATTACTGCGTGGGAAGACCTTAAGAAAAGGTTTTTGAAGAAATATATCCCACATGCTCGTACTGCTAAGAAGATGGAGGCTATCAATAAGTTTAAGCAACAACCAGATGACACTCTTTTTAAGGATTGGAAACGATACAAGGATCTTTTATTGAAATGTCCTCAACATTATTTAACTACTATGCAGGAGGTGATTTTGTTTTATCAGGGTTTGGATGTGCCTACTCGACAGATTTTGAATTCTAAAGGGGATGTACCTCATATGAGTGCAATCAATGCTAGGAAGGCTATCCAAGAAATTACTGATCATTCTCAAAAGTGGCATGATGGGAACTCTACTAGAACTCGAAGCAGCGATACTTCTGATGGATATGCTACTATTCAAGCTCAGCTGAACAAACTTAGTAGAGATCTCAAGAAGGTAGATGAGAACGTATGTGCTGCTCAGGTTGGTTGTGAATTGTGCAAAGGACCTCATTACACTAAAGATTGTCCAACTAAAAAGGAAGGAGGGATACTTGAAGAAGAATACTACACCCAATTTGGCCAGCCATTTCAGCCATTAGGAAGGTATAGAGCAGCTACTCCAAGACTTTACCAAAGAGACAACAAAAATTCATCAATCTAGAAAGAAGAAAAACTTTGGAAGAATCTATGAAGAAACTCATGGCTGATGATGCAAAAAGACATGAACAAAACTCTTCTTTGATCAAAGAAATTCGTTTATCACCCGATGCTTCCATCAGAAATCAAGAAGCTTCGATCAAGGCATTGTAACTATAAATCGGTCAAATAAGCAAGGTACTTCAAGAAAGGGGATCTGGGGGTCTACCTGGCTCAACTGAAACCAATACAAGAGATCATGTCAAGGCAATCACCACTACTGAAGAAGTTACACCTAATGTAACTTTTCCTAGAAGTTCGTTGGATGTTGTTGATCTTTGAAAATCCAAAATTCTTCTTTAACACTTCTATAAGCTTAAGACGGTTGCTCAAGGAGAAGTCAGGAATTGAAGAGGAGATCAAAGCTACCATGAAATAAGAATGCACTTCAATTGCTCAGATTGCTTTGCCTCACAAGGAGAAAGACCCAGGGAGTTTTACTTTACAAATCTACCATGAAATAAGAATGCACTTCAATTGCTCAGAATGCTTTGCCTCACAAAGAGAAAGACCCAGGGAGTTTTACTTTACCTTGTAGTATTAATGATATGTCTTTCAATAAAGCCTTAGCTGACTTAGGACAAAGTGTTAGTGTAATGCCTTATTCGATCTTTACATCACTAGGTTTAGGTAAATTGGCTCCTACTAAATTAATCATTGAATTGGCTGATAAGACTGTGAAACGTCCCGAAGGTATTGCTGAAAATGTTTTAGTGAGGATTGAAAAGTTTGTCTTTCCCGTAGACTTTGTTGTTTTAGATATTCCTGAGGATATCAAAATCCCATTGATCCTTGGAAGACCGTTTTTTGTCTACCGCTCATGCTAAAATTGATGTTTTTAAAAGGAAATTTTCTTTATGAGTAGGGGATGACAAATTAGTTTTTAAGAGTGATGATCCTATAAGTTGGGTCTTTCACTCTTAATAGGATTAAGAGAACGTATGGAACTTGATTTAGAAGATAGGCTAATGGGTGAAACATTGATTCTAAATAGATCACAAGACCCAACTTATGGAGATTACATTGAATTAAATGACGATAAGTGCCACATTCGAATAAAGCGTATAAATATTGAAGTACCTATTAGCGGGAAGAATATTTGGTTATTCAAAGAGGGGATTATGAAGGTAACGGAAATGTAGGATCTCTTCAACATAACAACGTAGGAGCTGAAAATGAGTCTAACTTAAAGACTATGAAATAAAGAAAAGTGCTTACCTGGAGACAACCCGAAATTTTTACAGTTTCTGTTTTTGAGTCTGTCAGACCTACACATTGATACGGGGCATCCCATAAAAAGGATGCGTCATATCAACTGTACTGGTCATATCTATCCTTTTATTTTTCTGCATTTTAGTTTTATTTCCGCACTCAAAACTTTCTGTTAGATGATTTTTGATACGGCGTATCCTGGTTTTGCGATATGATGTATCACATCTGACTCGTATTTTATTTTAATTTTTTATTCCAGGCTCGATATGGTGCACCCCATTCCATGGATGCGGCATATCGACTGACCTGATGAAATTTTCAGTTTTAGTTTTTTAATTTTTATTTTGTTTTAAACTAACCACCGATTAACGTAGACGCACTAGCTGTGACTTTCATGTATATTTAAACACGTTGACAAGAATACAAAGGAGGTGGTGCTTTACATACAATCTGTATTTTCTATGTGCTCTAGTCATGGCGACACAGACGCCTTTTCGCACACGAAAATAAAAGGTTGCTCACAAACGCATCATGGAGGATCATACCGAGCAAATCTCAAGGGAGTTTTCTGATCTAATTCTTTCTATTTTCTGTTTTTAATTTTATTTTACACAACGAAGACGTTGTTTATCTTAAGTGGGGGGATGGAGAATTAGAACGTTACTTGTCCTTATTTTTCAAAAATATACGTAATATGCTTAATATATGCCAAATTTAAATTTTTCTAGCTTGTTTTTGTGAAATCGAAGTTGCATAACCGCACACATAACCCTTATTTCCATATTGTAGAAATTAAGCCTTATCCGTTTTCATTATTTTATCCAAATTACACAAAAATATGAATGTGTCGGTGATTTGTAGTAGACTTTACAACTTGGCTTGTATATTATTCGAAACCACCATAATAAGTATTATTGATATAATTAGAATGACTTGTCTAAGTTGGTAAATTTCTAGGATTACACCCAAAAAGCCTTTATACGTTATGTTATATTAACTAACTATACTGGTTAGTTAACCCCTGTATAAACCCTTTTGTTGCTCTCATTTTTAGAGTAGGATACTCCTAGAAAAACCCTCAGATCCATTCTTTTCGTTTCTTACACCATTGTTAAATTGTTTCGTTACACCTATACACATTAGCCTACCCTGTAGATTAAGTCCGTGGTTGGTTACTTTTTGTAAAGTGTGTATTTCCTGTGTTTTGTGCATGTTTCTTATCTATGGTTAGGTCAGGAATTGCACATTGCAATGGGTGTATTTCTTGTCTACATATTGGTGAAGAATTGCACATGGCATTAGGAATTATAGTAGTAGTTATTTTGATTTTCGTGTGGTCACTACTATCACTATTATTTTTATATCTGAAGTATGAAGTTATGATGGAAAAATCATTCAGATGTATTATGATGGTTAAGTGGTGAAATTTCACACCATTAGTTAGAGTAAAAAAAATAGAAGAAAATGTGAGATTGTGAGATAATCGGTTTGTAAAAGCTTAAGCGAATTTATATTATGAACTAATCAATTATTCGTTGGTACGTGTTATAAACCAATGATGTAAGTTATGATGGAAAAATCATTCAGATGTATTATGATGGTTAAGTGGTGAAATTTTAAACCATTAGTTAGAGTAAAAAAAATAGAAGAAAATGTGAGATTGTGAGATAATCGGTTTGTAAAAGCTTAAGCTAATTTATATTATGAACTAATCGATTATTCGTTGGTACATGTTATAAACCAATGATGTAAGTTATGTATTATATTTATGGATTGTAAGGGAGTTGGCCGTTATGGGAATGCCAACTAAGGTTTACTCTTTGATTGAGAGGTCATTTAGTCTAATTCGTGTCTGCCTGTTAAAGCTTGAGTCTACATATTAAAGCGTGAATTAGTCTATCATTTGTTTCTTTTTCATGGGAAGGTCGGGAAGTAATTAACCACATTGTTTCATTTTTGTATACCTTAGTGAGAATGTCAAATGCATAAATAAGGTAGTGACCATCCGAGTTGTTAAGGAATCAAATGACGCGCCAACGATCTGGTGTATATTTTGGTGACCATCCATTATGTAAATAACGCGCCAACGAACCGAGATACACAGTAGTGACCATTTTTAGTTTGAGAAATCAAGGATTCGCGCCAGCGATCTATTGAGTTTGTGTAGGAGATGTTTGAACAAAAGCTAGGAACAACCTTATCATGTTTAACCCAATTTGCCGCTTTAGACTTGTTAGTCCTTAGCTTTAGTGGTGGAGATGTGTATCCTTGAAAAGCTTATGATAGAATACTCATCACGACCGAGATATTCAGCGAATTACTTAAATGATACCACATAGATTAGTTGAGTAATTTGAGTGTTTCCTGAGGTGTTTGGTTGTGCAATTGAGATTAAAACGAATAAATGCTTAACTATAAAAGATCCTTGATAATGTTTAGGATAAATTTTCATAAGTTTAATCTAAGTTTTACTTGAGGACAAGTAAAGTTCAAGTGGGGGGATATTTGATGACATCAAATAATAACATATTATTAGCATCATTTATCCTATGTATATTGTTTGTTTTGTATTACTTTATATGAGAATTGATACTTAATCGCTTACTTTTGTAAATCTCAGTTATAAACAAGCATTTGGTGAAAGTTAGCTATTTTGGACACAAATTGGAGCTAAATGGATCAAGTTGGAAAATTCTACCGAACTAACGAAAAATACGCCGTGTCATTATAGACAAATACGCCATGCACAAAGACTTAGACGAATATGAAGACCATTGCCTGACTCTAAAGCATACGCCGTATGGATTTATCCCATGTGCTATATGAAACCATGGTAAACAAAGAAGATCTGACATATTCTACTCTAGATAAACCGCATGACATCCCAGAGATGCGGCGTATCAATCTCAAGACTTCACCAGAAAATTCAAGATACTAAAGATAGCATACGCCGCATAAACACTGAAGATGCGTTGTATCATATGGCGGTGCACGGATATTCCAAAATATAATAATCTTGGACCACAAGCGAAGATACCTAAATACGGAGTATCAAGTACACTAGATACGCCGTATCGTTTCTGTTTCTAGAATGTATAAATAGAGATTCAACTACCAATTTCAAAGACACACCATACCACACATAGAAGGGATGGCTGACCACACAAGACACAACCAGAAGGATGAATTCAGAGCAATAAGAAGGTCCTGCTAGTGCATCAATTCATAGGGAGATTTGTTTAATTTGTTTAGTACTCTTTTAATCGTTAGGTTAGAGTACCTTTCACTATTTGATTGTACTGAAATATTTAGAACCATTTTTAGAGTAATATGATGTTTTATTGGATGCTAATGCGTATGTTTTGATTACTTTATTAGTTTATCATTCCTTGTCTACTATTTGGCTCGCACAATTACTTCATTAACATCTTTTGCATGATTAATGTAAGTCCTAACGGGTTAATTAATAAATAAACTAGTCATCATTAAGGTAGACTTTATGCGTATTTCTAATTAGTCATGACAGGACTTTTCCATTGAGAAGACTTAAAAACCGAAATCTAGACGTTTAGCTTAGTCGAAACATTGGCATGATATACGCATACACGTAAGCAACCAGCGAGAAATACCAGAATTAGTACTCATCATATTTAATTAAACTCTCAGCGAATACATCTCCTTACTGTTGGCTTGACCTCTTATCTGCTATCTATATTCTTATATGTGTACGTGTGTGTCATTCACCTCATTACTTTTACTTATAGTTTTACTTAATATAAATATCGTGCTAGTCTCCCAAGATGAAAACCCCCCCTTGCGTTAGATTACGTTTAATTAGACTAACTTTAGAATTAAAATACTGATAGATATTTAAGTCTTAACGTTCCACTCTTAGTGATTGACACTCTACTTACCAACTAGGCTACATTGATCGAGTACACTGCCCGTTAGTGTTTGTTATAGGTTAAATCGGCTAAATATAAATTTAAAACTTGAATCCAATAATCTATACCTACAACGATAGAAACATCAAATGTCACAAATGACATTGTTATTTATCTATTTTACTTAGCGTTTCTCAGAGTTTATGCAGTTTTGTTAGCATCAAGAAACACCTTCGGGAGGTCGTGGAAGCTCAAAATAAGAGTAAGACATGATATAATCTACAAAGATAATAGAGAGAGAAACATGAAAAGATGTGTATTAGTTTAGAGGAAGAACCTAATACACAATGAGAGAAAATGAGCTCTCACCTTCCTATGGAAGTCCAGGAAGGCTTATATAGTCTATCATACGCCTCACTATACATAAATGGCATTTCAAGTACCTGCGTATAAGTAAACTATAATACAGTATAAATCCCGTAAATATCATCACATTTTAAGGATAATAAGTTTCTTTATACGATTTTTTGTAAATGCTTAAGCGTGTTTTAATCGTCACACAGGTTATGGTTATAACTGCGAAAAATGAAACTCGGTTTTCGATCTAGATGCCGCACATTTTGGCAATCGGGGATATGTGTATATGTTTGTACTATCGATTTATGTGTTTTAAACGTTTCATGGATTTGTGCTTGTTTTTAGTTTCTATGATGTTAGTGAATTTGTGGATATGTGTTTTTTCTTGATTAAACTTAAATTTTGCCTTTGTAAGTGTTTGGTGGTATCAAAAATACTATAGGTAAAACTATTGACAGGGTTTTTTTTCCCTTAATTAGAGTCTTGAAGAGATGTCAACTGGAGGAGGATGGACTAAATTGACTTGGAGGTTGTGTATAGTAGTTTTTCGTTATGAAATATGGCTTGATTACAAAATCCAAATGCGCCATTGTGCATATTTTACTCTGAGTTATCGCTAAGGTTGCTATTCAAACAGCCTTATTGTTGGAACACGAAAAGTGTAATCATTAGAGCAGGGACTTCTATTTATCTTTTGTTATACAATAGGGTATTTTGTGTAACTATGTGTAACCTTGCAACAACAATTCACCCTCGCAACACTTGTATAGTTGCGAGGAGATGCGAGACCTATGTATAGGTATAAATACCCTCTACCTCATGGGTAATAAGGTGTGTGTTATCCAAATGTCTTACGAGACTCTCTTCTTTTCTCTCGTTTCTCTCTCTAGAATAAAGTGTCCACACCCACTTTATATCTTTTAGATTAATAGTAGACATGATATTTGGGAACAAAAATTGGTATCAAGAGCCAAATATGACTAGTTGTTTCATCTAGTAGTGTTTTAGCTTCGTTTAGATCTTCATTAGTAGTAAAGTTTTCAGTTTTATAGATTGTTAAAGACTTTCTCTCTCTAAAACATTTTTTTCTTGTACGACTTTATTAAGATCATTCATTAACGTGTTTAATCTTATAAACTTGTGTTAGAAAAACATTTTAGAGATTAAGGAAACGTTTTTCATCATTCTATACAAACACTTTATGATTTTGGTGAAGATTTGTGCTAAAAAACGTATATAAAATGGTTTGAAAAAAGCGTAATTTTGCTCGTAAAAATAGGGTTTACTTTTGCTCGCAAAATTTTGGTTCGCAAATTTTGTTGGCAAAATTAGGATTTTTGTGTGATAGCAGGCTGAGAATAGGTTGCGATACTTGTTTCTTGTTGCGATCGCTTTTTGCGATAGCAATTACTTGTAAGTTTTGGGTTGCGATAGTCTTTGTCATTGTTGTGCGAGACTTATTCTTGTGATACTAGCTTTGCGAAGCTTTCTGTTACCCACTATTTACGAAAGAAAACTCTGCCCAACTCACAAGAAATTATTGCGATAGCTTCTATTATAAGTTGTGATATACGAAGCTTGCAACACTTCCTTTGCGAGACTTACTGTTACCCACTGTTTGCGAAAGAAAGCTCTGCCCATTTTACAAGAGATTGTTGCAACAACTACTGTTTGCAAGACTTTATGTTGCGAGACCTTGATTACTAGACTTTGTCCATTCCACTAAAATTGAACTTCAAATTAATCAAACTCAATTAATCTGAAAACCTTTAAGAGACTTTAATCAACTCTTCATCACAAACATCCATCAATCAACACTGAACAATTTCTTTTTCTACAAGCTAAAACACAACTTTCAAACAAAACAACATCTCATATCAAAGTTCCAATATCATAATGTCTACTCCTCATGATACGAGCTATGATGCAATGATGTTAGGAGCAAATGCTAGACCACCGATTCTACTCCTAGGATCCTATACAAATTTGTCATTAAGGTTTAAGTTATGACTCACAAACTTAGATGATGTTGCTCACATACTCAACTCAATTAGAAATTGTTCATATGAAATGAAACTCATTCTTTGATCCAAGAAATCTAGAATTTACAAAACTTCAAACACAAGATGACTTGAATGAAGATGAACTTGATCAATATCGAGCTGACTTTCGAGCAAAGCACTTCATCATGTTAGCAATTCCAAACAACCTTTATCTACATGTGGATCATCATAACAATGCTCATGATATGTGGCAAGCTCTAGCATCGTTGCATCATAATGAAGAACCTCAACTAATCAGAAGAGATCTTAATAATGGAACTTATTTCCACATGGATCACCCGTGAAACATTCTCTCTGAATCATCATCACCAGATCTACCAATTCCTCCTCACTCTGAATGTCATGGCACCATAACAATTAACAAGGATGGAATCTTCTTCACTCTTGATTATGAACCAGAGATTAATCCAAGTCACCACCCTGCAACAATAAATGATGATAATGAACAATTACTCATTCATAGCATGGTTAAGCTTGTTAATGACCTTCAAAAATACACTTGTAATAGCAAAGGCATGAACAAAATGGTTGCTACTTATGAAGGGTCAGTTGGTAATTCATCTTCTCAAGGAATAAGACTCAACACGAAAACCAAGAGCAAGATGTGTGACTCAGAATACTACAAGAAGAAGATGTTGCATGCTTTGAAGATGAAATATGGATGTGAGATGGATAAAGAGATGCTCAATTTCATGGAAGATACGGATGATGAAGCCTAACAATTAGGACCAAGCATGTATTCCAATGCACACATTGAAGACATGGATGGCTTTGAAGCAGTATTGGATGACACATCTGAGGCATATCCAAATTATGACTTCAACAACACAGGAGGCCTATTTAATAAGCTTATCCAAGTGTGCCTCTGGTACCTCGATTCTGGGTGCACCAGACATATGATAGGGAACAAGGCACTGCTCAAGAACTCCATGACTAAATTCTTGGGTATAGTGTGTTTTGAGAATGATCACATCGCCAAAATCACCAGCTATGGAGATCTCATTCATGATAAAGTCACAATTCAAAAAGTATATTTTTTCAAAGGGTTAGGTTACAATTTATTTAGAATTGGCCAATTTTTACGATAGCGGTTTAGAGGTGGCATTCAGAAAATATTCGTGTATTGTTCGTACTCTTGACGGGGTTGATACTCTCAAAGGCTCCAGGGATTCGAATCTATACGAAATTGCTCTTAACGAAATTACATCACCAAAACCGATATCTTTGCTTGCAAAAGCATCATCACAAGCCTGGTTATGGCATCGTCGTTTTTCACATCTTAATTTTCGGACATTAAATGACCTTGTTTACAACGACCTAGTCAAAGGATTTCCTAAAGTTTCTTTCAAGAAAGATCATCTTTGTTCTGCGTGTAAATTAGGGAAAATGACTCGTGAAACACTTAAATCCAAACCCGAACATAGTTCCGTTGCACCTTTGCATATACTACATATGGATTTATGTGGTCCTATGCCCGTAGTCAGTCAAAATGGTAAGAAATATATATTTTCTATTGTGGATGACTACTCACGTTACACTTGGGTTCACTTTCTTGCCTCAAAAGTTGAAAAACCTGATGTAATCATTAAGTTCATCAAACGTGTACAAGTTGGTCTACTTACAACAGTCCAAAATTTGCTTACTGACAACGGAACGGAGTTTACAAATCAGACTCTTCAGAGCTTCTTTGATTCAGTTGGCATCACACATCTAAGATCAGCAGCTTACACTCCTTAACAAAATGGTGTAGTTGAAAGACAAAAACGTACTTTAGTAGAAGTTGCTAGAACAATGCTAACCTCCGCAAATCTTCCATTAAATCTATCGACTGAATCAGTATCAACCGCGTATTTCACATAAAACAGATCAATAATCAACAAAAGATTAAGGAAAACCCCATATCACATCCTTCACAAATGCAAACCCGATGTAAAATACTTACGCACATTTGGTTTTCGTTGCTACCTTCTTAATGTCGTGAGGATCTTGGAAAATTAAAAGAAAAAGGGGATGTTGGAATATTCCTTGGTTATTCAACACAATCAAGTGTGTATTATATTTACAATCGAAGAACAAAGTTGATACAAGAGACAATTCATGTTTACTTCGATGAACTAGAAGAAATGGCTTCTGACCAAGTCAGATAAGAACCCACACTTAATCATGTTTCTGATCAACAAAGTTCAGAACCCGTGCCAAAGACAATGACTTCTGAACAAAGCAGTTCAGGACTCAGAGCAAAACCAAAATCATCAACACCAAAAACTAAACATATTCAAAAGGATGAGTTAGATGGTTTGCTTGAAAACTTCTATGATGAATCATGCGAAGGAAATAGGATGAAGATGTCCACAATAGCTGCTGCAACTCCAATACCCAAATTTAATCAACAAGAATACATACCTTCTCCCATATCAGGTTCATCAACAACTACTTATGAAGATGTTGGTCCCGTACCAGATACCTCTCCAATAACAACGATTCAACAAGAACTTTCACCAAACAATACCACTGCAACCTCCAATCAGAATGTTGATGATCAAGCTATTACAAAAGCATCGTATGAAGAGGAAACATTCACTAATCCTTTCGCGACTCCCAAAACTGAGGTCTGAACCTTCTGTGACGAGAAATGTTGATCCTTCAAACATGCATATGTTTTACCAACCGCATCCGCACAGAAGAAGATGGACTCAAGATCACCCGTTAGAACAAATCATTGGAATCCTTCTCAACCTGTTCAAACAAGGAATGCTACACCAGATTACTGTTTCTACAATTCTTTCTTGAGTACAATAAAACCTGCCAACGTCAAAGCAGCACTTGCACACCCTAACTAGATTATCGCAATGCAATAATAAATAAATCAATTCAAACATCATGGTGTATGGTGAAGAGTTCCCAAACCTCTTGAAAAATTCATAATTGCATTGAATGGATTCTGAAGAACAAATTGGATGAAGACGGTGAAGTAATCCGCAACAAAGCTCGCATTGTTGCAAAAGGTTCTGAGACAAGAAGAAGGAATCGACTTAGATAAATCATTTGCACCAGTTGCTAGGATCGAAGCAATATGCTTATTCTTTGCTTATGCAGCTCATAAATCTTTCACTGTATACCAAATGGACGTAAAAACAACATTTTTATATGGAGAGTTAGAGGAAGAGGTGTATGTAAGTCAACCAGAAGGCTTCGTTGATCCATACCATCCATAAGACGTCTATGTCCTTGACAAAGCAGTCTACGGTCTCAAGCAAGCACCACGTTCCTGGTACAAAGTCTTGTTAAATATCTGCTCAAACAAAATTTCTTTAAAGGTTCAATCGATCCAACTTCGTTCATAAGAAGAAAAGGTGACGACATCATGCTAGTCCAAATTTATGTCGGTGACATTATTTTCGGATCTACGAATCCTAAATATTGCAAAAACTTTGAAAATATTAGGCGACAAAAATTTGAGATGAGCATGATGGGGGGAGTTAAAATTCCTTTTTTGGTCTATAAATCAATCAACTCCTTGTGTTATCTTAATTCATCAAAACAAATACACGATGGAAATTTTCAAAAAATTTAGAATTGATAAATCTTACCCTGTAAGTATACCTATGCAACACAAGCCTAAACTAGATGAGGACATGCATGGGAAACCAGTTGATGCTACAAAATACCATGGTATAATTGGTTCACTCATTTACCTTACAGCTAGTCGGCCTGATATTCATTTTGTTGTCTGTATGTGTGCCCGTTACTGCTATGAAACGGATCTTTCGGTACCTAAAAGGAACATTCTTCATGGTCCTTGTGTATCTGAAAGACTCCGGTTTTGAACTAATTGCCTATTCAGATGCAGACTATGCAGGTTGTCAAATTGATTGAAAAAGTACTCTAGGAACTGCTCAATTCTTGGGAGAAAAACTAATCAGTTGGTCTTCAAAGAAGTAGAATCACTGCTTGCCTTATCCCTACTTAGAATATATATATATATATATATATATATATCTCTGGATGTTGTGCTCAATTATTTTGGATGAAAACTCAATTAACGGACTATGGTTCTTTTTTGACAAAATCCCAATTTATTATGATTCGCAAAGTGCCATTGCCATCTCTTGTGGCACAGTACAGTACTCACGTACAAAGCATATAGCAATCAGATACTATTTCATCGAGAAACACGTTGAAAGACGGAATGTGGAAGTATAATTCGTGAAAATTGATTACCAAATTGTTGACTTCTTCACCAAAGCCTTGCCACTAGAAAGATTTGAGTATCTACGACAACGTCTAGGAATGGGAAGCTTGCGTGATGACAATGACAATGATGCTAAAAAGCTTAAAGAAGTCACAAGCGTAACACTAAAAACAAGTACATCTAATAAAACAATAGGGTAACCTTTTACTCATTAAGGTTGTTGGTTAAATCACATATCAACACCCGTTTTTAAAAGAAATGACCCTGAACGTACGTTTCAGTGCGTCAATCCTTAAATATAAGAAGATAAGTCTTCTTAATTATCGTGGGCAAAATTTATACAAGATTTTTCAAAAAGTTTTTTTCCAAAACATTTTCTAAATTTTTTTGCTCATGATAAAGTTTTGAGCATGCTTTTCTGATTATTAAGATAATCTTTTTAGCTCAAGACTTAAGAAAATTTCAAAAACAATGCTACTCGCTTCAAGAATAGATAAAAAAAATAGTTTAAAATATTAAGCTATTTTTTAGGGAGAGAAAAATAGAAGTTTGTTTTCTAAATCAAATATAAGTTGTTGAAAGTTGTTGAAAAATAAAAAAGTTAAAAATGTTGTTGAAAAAGTTGAGAAAATACCATCACTTTGAGGGGGAGTGAAGGCCTTTTTATTAAAACATTTTGATATAACACAAAATATCTTTAAAAAGATTTACAATGTTTTCAAAATTATGTTAAAAATAAAAATATGATAAAAGGAATTTGTGTGAAATAGAGTATAAACCAAGGGGAATTTTTATTATAATTGATAAAATATCTTTGAACCTTCCCCTAGTTCAAAACTCTCGTAGAACTGGGTCAAAAAGTTAAAAGATCAAAAATTTCAAAAGATTTTATAACTCACCGAGTCCCTTGCGAGAAAAACACACAAACCTTTTTGCTATCACAACTTTCTCTCTCACAAAACTATCTATCGCAAAACCCTCGCAAAATCATTTTTTTCATGAATCTAGTGTTTCCCATTCAAAATTAAGTTTACAAAAACCTTTAACTTGCTATTTTATATCTTTATTATGAATTTCATTCTTATGCATTACATTGATAGAAAATTAATAGTTAGGGTTGCGTTTTGGTTAAGTGCTAAGATAATCAAAGGGTTTACGATTTAGAGTGTTTTGATTAATTTTTTGTGGTTAGACGACTGAGATAAGTTGTCTAGATCATGTTTATGAAAGAAAACTGGGAATTAAACGGTTTCATTTTGGGTAAAATGGTTCAACTTTGGGACGATGTTGTACAGTTAGGGTTGCGACACCAATAATGGTGTTCTGCGAGACTTTAGGATTGAGCCAAACCTGATTTTAATAGTATTTTAAAATCTGCGAGACTTTTGTTGCGGCAGCTGTCTTGCGATAGCCCTTTCAAAACTAATTTGCGATAGCTATTAGTATCACAACTTTAGCTAGCGATACCTTACTTAACCTTGTTGCGACATTTGACCATGTTTGTGATACCAAATCTCCGCCATAGCAGATCTTGCTAAACTTTGTCACCCACTTATTTCTACACGTTACTCTGCCAAACTTTCTATAAATATTTACGAGACTTCTTACAAGTATTACACTTATAAAAACTCTTATAAGTATTTTTCTTAATTATGATAAAGTAATAAAATTGTTGGGATATGAAAGTACTGAAGAATATGAAAGTACTGAAGATGGTCAAAGTACTGCTTATGTGAAGGTCAAAGTACTGCTCAACATCAAAGTCTTGCTTTCGACTTAAAGACTATTATAATAGAATGTTTTATGGAAAGTAATGTTTATCTAGAATGTTCTTAGTTTACTATTACTTGTCGTACAAGGATTAGAGTTGTAAACCGACTAGGGTTATCCTTATGCCTATAAAAGGACCCCTAGATTGGTATTAGAGATACGTGATTTAGAATTTACAAAGTACGACTTTAGAGAAGATATTAGAGTTGTTAGGGTTGTTAGTAAATCTGTGTATCAAGCAGGTTTATAGTATTAATAAAATCGTTGAAGTTAAAGTTATTCTTCTTAGCTTTATTGAAGTAGTTTTCGCATACTTAGTAAAGTTATATCAGTGTTTCATTGTTAGTTACTTAGGATTTATCCGAGGTTGCTAAGCCCTTACAAGATACATAGTTAGTTTGGTCAGAGTATATCAATCCAACAAGTGGTATCAGATCTTGTGTGAAAAATCTGATTAAGAAGAAACCATTTAAACCTAGTTAACAACAAACCCTAAAGATGTCGTGGTGCACCACCCCATCCATCACCTCACTCAGAATTCCTATCATCAAGAAGGGAGAATATGATCTCTGGAGCATGAAGATGAGGCCGTACATTGCTATTACTGACCATGCACTGTGGAATGTAATTGTCAATGGTAATGAAGTTATTGAAGATCTTGTAGAAATTCTGGGCCCTAAACCACCTAAGGTTGTCTTGCAGCTTCTGATAGAAATAAAGAAAATGCTCTCAACATACTATTGTGCTATTCGATGGTCACCTACTCAAGTTTCATGATGCTAAGGATGCAAAACAACTATGGGCTGCTCTCAAGACAAGATTTGGAGGTAATGATGCTTCCAAAAAGATGCATAGAAATCTGTTGAAGCAACAGTTTGAAACATTCACTGTTGGTGAAAGAAAGTCTTGATCTGCCTATGACAGATTCAAAATCTCCTTAGTATCTTTGGAGTTATACAAAGCGAGGTATTTGTTAAAAATCAAACACGAAGTTCTTAAGAAGTTTTCCATCGGTATGGCATGTGATTGCTACTATGATCAGAGGACAACCTGGTTTGGACACTATGGAATTTGATGATCTTTACAACCACTTAAAGGTGTATGAGCATGAGATGAATGGTCAAACAAGTTCAAAATCTCACAGCATTGCTTTTGTGTCTTCGAAAGAAAAGCGTACTTCCACTAAAACTACTGCTTATCCTACTCAAAGTACTGTTGCTCAAAAAACTGTTGCTTATCCTACCCACACCTCATCACCAACAAACACCATCCATTCTGATGAAGTTATATGCTCATTCTTTGCTCAGCAAGCCACTTTACCCGTCACTTATTAAGAAGATTCGTCACAAATTGAAGAAGATGCTCTTGAGGAAATTGATATAAGGTGGCAAGTTGTTATGATCACTGCTAGGATCAAGAAGTTCATGAAGAAAACAGGAAGAGGCATTGACTTCAAACCCAAACAGGGTATAACGTTTGACAAATCCAAGATTGAATGCTTTAATTGTCAAAGAACTGGACACTTTGTAAGAGAATGCAAGTTTGCTAAATATCAGGCAAATAGAATGATTGAGAAACCCAAGCTTGAACTCAAGGAAATTCCTATCACTGAAACAAAAGCTTTGGTTGCTCAAGAAAATCTATCAGAGGTTAGCTAATTGATGATGAACCAGTAACCTACTCAATGGTCGTAGTGGAAGAGTTTGATTGGAGCCGCGACTTTTGATGAGGAACCGGTTCTTTGCTTTGGGATCAAGAGATGGTCTTGGAAGCTTTGATTGGATCATGGAAAGTGAAGAAGAACCTGTTCTACTCGCTATCTCTGAGGTATGTTCTAAGTGTCATGATTTTTATCAAAAAGTGCTTAAAGATTATGTAACTAAAAGAGATAACGTAGAAGGGCTAGATGCAGGTAGCTGGTTATCAAGTAACTTTAGAGTCTATGGAAGCCAAAATTATAACACATGAAAATAATGAAATGGCTTGGGCAGAAAAGTATGAAAAACAGGATTATCAATTAAAATTGAGTGAATGGAAGTTAGGATGTAAGGTTTCTGAACTTGAAAAGATAACTAAAGAAAGGGATGAATTGCTAGAAAAGTTTGCTGCTTGGGGAAAATCTGGTCTTTCACATGTTAGTTTTGTTGAAAAACTGAAAAGAGCACACATTAAAACTGGCCTAGGATTTGGTATGGATTTTAGTAGCACGGAAGAAAACCCACCTAGTGATCAGGAACAACTTGATTATGAGGATATAACAACTAGTGATGATGAACTCATTAATTATGTAGAAAACACATCTCGTAATGAGGATTCTATTAGTCAAACACCCCCTGAATTTAAGAAAGACAAGGGTTATCATGCAGTTCCTCATCCCACTGGTAGTTTTCAACCACTTAGGACAGATGTTTCTCGTTTTGGAGTAGACAATTTAGAGTTTAGGAAAAACCTTACTGGTTAATTTAATTCAGGTCCATCTAGTTCTGAAACCCCAAAAGAAAAAGTTGAGAAACCTAAGGATGATAATGTTAAGAGTCAAGCAGTACCTTCAACCTAAAGTACTGCTAAACATTCAGCAGTACATTTAAGAAACACTTTTCAAAATCTTTGCTAAACCTTTTTGGGATAATTTTGGTCAAAATAATTTTCATAATTCACCAAAAGGTCAGGTTAGGTTTGGACATAGAACTAAAGGAAGAACTTTTGGGAGTATGGGTCAAAAATTGTGTTTTGTTTGTTATAGTCCTGATCATTTGATTAAGGACTGTGACTTTCACTCAGATTATCTAAGCAAATTCCCAAAGACGGATCTACCAACCATAATCCAAGGGAGAATAAACCAGTTTGGAATCACTCACATAGGGTTAACCACAGCAACTTCTCAAAAGACTATAGGTACCCTCACTAGAGAAGACCTTTTTCAAAACCACCGGTACCTTCAAGCACTTTTCAAGATGCTGATAAGACAAAAGTTTCTCAAGCGTACCTTCTCAAAGAATCTTTGCTAAGTTTTCACCCAATTAAGGTACTGCTAGCACTTTTTGGAATGGAAGCCCTAGGAGATCTAATTACTATCAATCTAGAAGGCGTTACACCTCAAAAAGTATCTAGATCAAAGACATCTCCACAAAAAGTTAAAACCATGGGTTAAGAAAGAAAGTCTGATGGGAACAAGCGGTACTTTCGGCAAGTAAAAGTGAACCAGAGATTTTTGTTGAAAATAACAAAGAGAATTTTGATGAAAAAGAGATTTTTGAAAAACCAACACAAGTTTTGGAACAACCAAAGATAATTGATCATGTGCTTAAAGACATTGGAAATTACATACTTAAAGAATTTAAGTATGTAACTCCTAAGGGAACACAAGTCAGTAATGGCTTGGGTTCCTAAAATTAACTAACTCTTTTATCTTTGTGCGGGGCAACCTAGAAGAGGAGCTTAAAGATCATTTAATTTTGGATAGTGGTTGCTCTGGAAGCATGACAGGAGACAAAGAGATTCTGTCAGACTTTAGATCTTATTTTGGAGGAAGAGTTGCATTTGGGAATGATCCTAGTGGAGGTAGAATTACTGGCAAAGGAACTATCAAGGCAGGAAGCATAGACTTTGAGAATGTTCGTTATGTAAAGGTGCTCAAGTTCAACCTTTTTTCAGTCTCTCAGATCTGTGACAAGAAGCACCATGTGTTATTCACTGACACAGAATGTCTCATTCTTTCCCCTAAATTCAAGCTTGTTGATGATAACTTGGTGATACTGAGAGTACCAAGAACCAATGATGTGTACAGTCTGGATATGAAGAGTCTTCACTCTTCTGAAAGAGCAACATGTTTAGTAGCAAAGGCAACACTTGAAGAAGAACATCTGTGGCATAGAAGATTAGGCCATGTGAATTTCAAGAATATGAACAAGTTGGTTAAAGGAAATTTAGTTAGAGGTTTACCTTCCAAAACGTACAAGAATGATCACTCATGTTTAGCATGCAAGAAGGGTAAACAACATAAAGCTTCATGCACGAAGATTGAGGAAAGAACTATTAGAGATCCTTTAGAGTTGCTACACATGGATCTGTTTGGACCTGTTTCTGTTGCAAGTCTAAACAAAAAGAAGTACTACTTAGTTGTAACAGATGATTGCAGTAGATTTAGTTGGGTCTTTTTCTTGGGATTTAAAGATGAAACCTTTGATGCTATTCATGACCTTATAATAGCCCTTGAAAACCAATTGAGACTCAAAGTAAGAGGTATTAGATGTGATAATGGGACTGAATTCAAGAACAAGTTTATGGATGAGTTTTGTGCCAAGAAAGGAATCAAGAGGTAGTTTAGTATTGCTAGAACTCCACAGAGAATGGTGTTGCGAGAGAAAAACAGAACTTTGATAGAAGCAGCGAACAATGCTTCGATTCACAATTACCTATTCAATTTTGGAATGTAGAAATCTGCTATGTCTGAATAGAGTATCGACCACTAAACCTCAGATGAAGACACCTTATGAGTTACTTATGGGAAACAAACCTAACATATGTTTTATGAAGCCTTTTGGATGTCCTCTGACTATTCTCAATACTATTGATACTTTGGGAAAATTTGATGGCAAGTCCAATGAAGGATACTTATTGGGATATTGTACCAATAGCAAAGGATTTAGAGTGTAAAACAAGGTCACCAAAAAGGTTCAAGATTGTCTTCATGTTGAATTTTTAGAAGATCAAGAAAATCAAAAGGTAAAGGTCCTGATTGGATGTTTGATCTTGATGTTTTGACTCCTTTTATGAATTATGTTCTGTTAGAGAGAAAAATCAAGTTGATCACAAAGAAGAAGACTTACAGTACATTGTTCATGGAGTCAATATTAGACGATGATGTTCACGATGAAGAACCTATAACTGTTGAGAAGGAGAAAAGTACAGATGAACCAAAATCCACTTTGTCTGCTGAGGATCAAGCTATTCAAGATGAACTCAATAGGATGCTTTTTCAAGAGACTATAGCACAATCTTATGAGGATGAACAAAGAAGACCTTATGAAGAAACAAAGAAAAAGGGTAAGTCTACAGATTACCCTCACAGTACTTTGGATTACAGTACTTTGGATCACATTACTTTGGATCAAAGTACTACTGCACCTATTGACAGTACTTCTGATGATTTGTATGATCCTAACATGCACGGTTTGGAAGATCCTGATGATGAATTAGATGATGAAGGTATTTTCTCAAATTCCAATGAAGGAACTGATTTCACAAATTTGGATGATGATCTTGAAGTTCCACAGACTCCTACATTAAGAGTTCATAAAGATCATCCTGCTGGTCAAATCATTGGACCTTCTACTTCTGGAGAGCTCACAAGTACCAAGGCTAAAGGCTTCTCTAAGCCACATAATTCTTTACTTAGCTTTGTGTATAAACAAAACCGGATGAATCATAAGGATCAACAGACGTGTTTATTCACTTGTTTTATATCTCAAGAAGAACCCAAGAATGTAGCTCAAGCATTAACTAAAGAGATTTGGGTTGAAGCCATGCAAGAAGAACTTCTTCAATTCAAACTTCAAGAAGTTTGGGTACTATGTGATCTACCAGATGGAAAGAATGTCATTGGTACAAGATGGGTTTTCAGAGTTAAGAGAGATGAAAGAGGGAATGTCATCAAGAACAAAGCAAGATTAGTTTCACAAGGATATAGACAAGAAGAAGGACTGGACTATGATGAAGTGTTTGCTCCTGTAGCAAGGATTGAAGCCATTAGAATTTTCCTTGCTTTTGCATCATATATGGGCTTTCTTGTTTATCAAATGGATGTCAAAAGTGCCTTTCTTTATGGCAAGATTATAGAGGAGGTCTATGTCAAACAACCTCCTGGTTTTGAGGATCCTTCCCATCCGAACAAAGTCTACAAAGTTGTTAAGGCTCTGTATGGCCTTCATCAAGCACCTAGAGCTTGGTATGAAAGACTCTCCACTTTTTTATTGCAACATGGTTACAGGAGAGGAGCAATTGATAAGACTTTATTTATCAAGAGAGACAAGAAGGATATCATGCTTGTTCAAATCTATGTAAATGATATTATTTTTGGAGCTACAAAACAGTCTATGGTGAAAGAATTTGAGTAGCTGATGCAACAAGAATTTCAAATGAGTTCCATGGGTGAATTAACTTTCTTTTGGGGCTTCAAGTTAAACAATGGTAGTACGGAATTTTCATTAGTCAAAACAAGTATGTCACTGACATTCTTAAGAAGTTTAACTTTGATGCTATGAAGCCGGTCACCACACCCATAAAATCTATCAAATCATTGGGCAAGGATGAAGATGGTCAACCTATAGAAGTTAAGCTTTACAGATCAATGATTGGTTGTCTTATGTACTTAACTGCATCTAGACCTGATATCATGTTTGCTGTCTGTTTATGTGCAAGATATCAAGTCTCACCTAAGGTCTCTCATATGAACAGTCAAGAGGATTTTTAGTTATTTGAAACAACAACCTAAGTTAGGGTTGTGGCATCCAAAGGATTCACCTTTTCACTTGGAAGCTTTTTTAGATAGTGATTATGTAGGTGATAATTATGATAGAAGATCAACCACTAGAGGATGCCAGTATCTTGGAAGAAGATTAGTTTCATGGTAGTGTAAGAAACAAACCATTGTAGCAACATCATCCACTGAAGCAGAATATGTTGCTGCTGCAAGCTGTTGTGGACAAGTATTATGGATGCAGAATCAACTCTTGGATTATGGGTTCAACTTCAAGAATACTCCTATCAACATTGATAATGAGAGTACAATTTGCATTGTGAAGAATCCAGTTTATCACTCCAAGACCAAGCACATTCAGATTAGGCATCACTTTATTAGAGATTGTTAAGAGCATAGACTCATTAATGTTGTTAAGGTCCACACAGATGACAATGTAGCTGATCTACTCACAAAAGGATTTGATGTTTCAAGATTTAATCATCTGGTGGTGAGTATTGGGATGATTAACTATTAAGCTACACTTAAGGGGAGGACTTATTAGTTAGTCAGATAGTCCTATGCAGATAGCATCTCTAGTTCGCATTGGTTCGGATACAGAATATCCCCATCGATTTTCGTGTGGTAAGTTCTTATCTGATGATTGAAAATGGTAGGTCTTCTTCCTCATTTGAAGTGTCAGGTTAGGTAATAGGTCGAGATGGGCTAGATCTTCTTCCTCATCTGAAAGTGGTAGTTCTTCTTTTCCCGCAGTATAATCTAAGCATATGAAATTAATGTTGTCGAGTTCCCTAACAGATTTCTGAAACAAGAAAACTTGAAATTTTGTAGGATGTTATATTTCCAAAATAACATTATCGATAATTAACTTATTTACCTTAACTAATCGATATAACAAATCAAGTAAGGTTAAGGTTTCATTATTATATTATATTTATTTTAAAGCTTTATTGTATGATTGAAGAGGAATTAGTGTTTTCGAAATCGGCGTTATAACAAGCGCTTGAGTTTGTATCTTTTGGTTCACAAGTTCAAGTTCATGATGATATTTTGTGTTTTCTTATTTTAAATTCAGGGTTGTTGAATGTGATGTGATTTGTTTATTATTTTTCAGAATGCTGCACCAGTATAAGTCAGCAGGAGGTAAGAAATTCAAAGTGCCTGTGACAAATGCGGTCACCGATTGCTCGGGAAAACATTTACCAGTCATTGGTTCTGTGGATGCAGTTTTGTCAACCATGCCTGTCTTCTGCCACAGATTGCGTTAATAGCAAAGGGAAGCAAAAAACAGGAAGCACTGAACATTAGTATTACCCTTCTGATGATATACGATTTTAACATGGAATTCCGTCTGTTTCCTTATCCCAACGTGATCGTTATACTCATTTTTTTTCGTAACAGTTTGGCATGCTGATGATCATCTCAAAACTTACGTTGGCTTTTTATAATGTGTACAGACACAACAAGTGGGCTGGAGGCATTGGCTTTTCTCTCCAAGATCGTTCAGCAGGGAACTGTACTGTGGAAATAGTAAAATACTCTTTTCTATGAGAAATTTAGAACACCCCTTATTTCTGTTATAGTTGTTGTCAACCGGTTTTTGTTCTTTTAAATCGAACCTATATTTTGCAGGGTCCTTGATGGTTCTTACGAAAGGAAGAGAAGGGCACAGACGTGGCCGAAGATTTTGACACAATGATGAGGAACAAGAGTTTGAAAGTTTGCATGGTATCTTTGCTAAAACTTTTAAGCTGCAACTCTGAATTTTTTCCATAAACGCACCAAGTACGTTTACCAATGCTGATATAGACAATTAAACCAACCATCATGTTGAACACTGTCGACAATGAAATGGGTTGGGGGCTGACATGGGTCGGCGTAGTGCCAACTCTTTAAAAAGCCGCGGATTTTCATTATAAACATGAAAATATTACAGTACATTTTACATTCACTTCCAACGGTGATCTATCTTGCAAGCAAAACAACATCGTTGCCTTTTTAAATTTCCCGTTGCGACACTACTAAGCATCTGCTCAAGTACGTCTACATTTGTTTCTCCTTATATTGGAAATAATTAGTCAACCAATTGGATATTATTACAATATAATTGTTTACCGTATGACTGCATCGCTGTTTTTCTACGTAGAGTTTCAACAGAACTGGAGGCACACCGATTCTCCATAAACAATGGACGTGGATCGATAATATTAATCAAAGTCTAAAAAGTAATAATATCCAAAAGCTTTTAGTTTTGCTATCATTGGTGATCTATCTTGCAGGCAAAACAACATCGTTGCCTTTTTAAATTTCCCGTTGCGACACTACAAATCATCTGCTCAAGTATGTCTACATTTGTTTCTCCTTATATTGGAAATAATTAGTCAACCAATTGGATATTATTACAATATAATTGTTTACCGTTATATATTTGCATCATTTGTTTTTCTACGTAGAGTTTCAACAGAACTGGAGGCCCACCGATTCTCCATAAACAATGGACGTGGATCGATAATATTAATCAAAGTCTAAAAAGTAATAATATCCAAAAGCATTTAGTTTTGCTATCATTGTAATGTTGTAATGCTATTAGGTTGTTGTTTAGAGACTAAGGCCCTGTTAGCAATTCCAAAAGCTTTTAGCAGTGGCGCTAGAGTTTAGGTATTATTGACAAGTCTGTTGTTATGCTTGAAGATAAGCAGCCATCGATAAGCTGTGCCAAGGAATTTGATAGCAATCATGAAGCGAGGGGCAAGTAGTCACACAGAGCCTTTGTCCATGGAAATTATTGATAAGGGAACCATTTCAGTCCAGCCACATAAACATCCTACTCCGTGTGAGGTAAGGTTTTCTGTACCTCTCATCAGATACTCTGCCCAATATAAGCAATCCCAAACACCCTGTTTGGTGGCACATTTTTGCATAATATAAAGTTATATCTAACTTACTAATACTATCCATCATTACATTTGATTTAGCACTTTGGTGGTTGCACTGGCTATGGCCATGAAGAAGCTTGAGGTCGAGAAGCCCTTGATCAAGCTTTGGCAGAAATTTTTGGTGTTGAGTCAGCAATTGTCCGGTCACAGGTTGACCATCTTTAAATCAGTCACTTATTTTGTACCAACATTTTTTACTACTTCTTGCTCAATCTACTTAAACCGCGCCTTCAAAATAGTTCTTCTCAGGTACTCATGCTATTACGTGTGCACTTTTTGCTTTCTTGAGGCCAGGTGATGAGGTAATTGTTCATTTTTTCCTTCCGTTTAGTGATATGTGTGTGTGCGTATTTATTATGAGTTGTTACTTATTGATTTTCATATGAGCTTTCGGCAGTTGCTGGTGCTCCATATGATACACTTGAGGAAGTTATAGGAATCAGGGATGGTAATGGATTAGGTTCCTTGAAAGATTTTGGAATCAAGTATCAGGAAGTTGCAGTAAGTTACTTCTAACATTAACTTCAACATGTATGGTTAAGTTGGAAATATGGGTGGGTCGGACGGGTTGGATAAAGTTCACTGTTTAGTTTGACTTTCACTCAAACTCAGCACGTGTTTGTTATGAGTACAAAAAACAACTTTTCATATACATTTCGTACAATTTCTTTAGGTAACTTATTAACGTATTTGTTATGAGTACAAAAAGTATCATGTGATATAGCAATTTTGAATTAGGAGGCTATATGCATTTGATTATATTTCAAATGAATTTACATTCACGTTTTTGACTCATTTCCTAATTAGAGATAGCAACTCTACCTTAGTTATATGGGTCGAAATTGGCAACTATATTAATGTATTGGTTAATAATTCTTTTGCATACCTTTTTTAGCTTGCAGATGATGGAGGACTTGATTGGGATGCCCTTGAGTTTGCTTTAAAACCTGAAACGAAATGTGCCCTTATACAGAGGTCGTGTGGGTATTCTTCGCATAAAAGCTTAAGTGTGACTGAAATTTCTAGGGCAATAGACATCATTAAGGTGTGTAATCTTAATTTTTATATCGGTTTTCATAATTTTATGATTTTTTTGCTATCTAATATTCTAATTGCATAAAAGGTAACCAATTGTTTTTAGTTTTTAAACGAAGGTAAGCAATTGTCAAAAATCATAATCTGATATAATCTGACCTGGTTGCTAGCTAAAATGAGGACATGGCACTGATTTGTTGTGTGGTGAAGGACACCATTTAGCAGCAAAGCTGATTTTCCTCTACTCCCCTTTGGTTAAGAACTTGATGTCGGATCTTAATGTTCCTCTTTGTTTTCTAATATTTCCAGTAAGGTATGATCACGCAAAATACATATTTTAGTATTATATTTCTTAGAGGTGGCAATTAGGTATGATCAACCACGACTTGAAAAACATCTCAGCCATCCTGGCTTTTGACATCTTCATATATCATTTCCAATATCAGATAATCATTGAAAATTTTAAAATTAAGAGAAGGAAAGGTCTTACCTTTTAATCATCTCTAAAAAAGATTATTGTTTTCACCTGCTATGTTGGACATTTAAACCACCTCTAAATGACTAACCATACGTACTTTGTTGGTTGATGGTTCAGCGTGGGGTTTAAAGTAACTGCTGAGAACGTGCCTCCAAATTCATGGCTGGTATATGATGTAGAAATGACTAGATCCGTAAGTCTTTGGCGATTCGAAAATCTTTGAACAAGTATCAATGGGTATAACTTCATTAATATGATGATATAAGTATATTGTAGAAAAACAAAAGCCCGCCCAATGGGATGCGTCTGATAGCACTTTTATGACAACTAAAGCACAAAGTATCACCATCAGACAATGGTAGACGGTACATGCGATCATCCATATGTTTTGATTATTTTTTACTTTTTTGCAACGGATCTTCATCAAGAACCATAATATAACATCACTGATTTGAAAATACATGTATATGGTTAAACAATTTTATTTTTATTTTTACTTTTTATTTTGATGTTTATTGTATAATCAACGTTTCATTTAATATGAAATACCTATTTACAACCCAAAAAGTAAATAACCATGTGATCATGTGTAATTTATTTTAAATTGCAGGTTGTTGTTGGATTTGGGCATGATGTTTTGTGAATTTTGTGTAGTGACTAATCTATGTTTCTGATTTTGTTCACATGACATGGTGGGAGTGACGGGCTTCATGCGTATGTACACTCTCTTGATGATGATAATACTGATGCGTATGTACACTCTCCTGTGAGTGATATACACCATGACTTCAAAGGAAAAAATTGTATTTCTTTGTTTGAGAACAATACCAATACAGTGGCATCAAATCTTGGTTACCGGGGGAGTATCACCAAGAAGTTCTTGGTGCAAGTTGTAACTTCTTGATGCAATGCAATTAACATATTTGTATTAACAATTTTTACTACTTTCTTTTATATTTTTAATGATTCTTAAAGCTACATTTCACTCAGTTTCATCTCTCAGTCTGAATATGTTACGCCTGTTCACAAAAGTTATTCATTTTTTGTGTTATGAACAATTATTATGCACCACAATTTGGCCAGTGAGTTAGTTTAAAGGGTACTTGGGAAATATTCTTAATACATGGGTGTTTGGATGTGCTATACCATATGGATCATTTTTTTAAGATCAAACGTGTCTTGTCTCTTTCGTTTTTCCATCTAATCTTGCTGATGGATGTAGAGAATGGGTTGATATTTGTGTTTATCTTAAACGGGTAAAACTTGAAAGTAGCCCAATGTCTTATTCAAGGCATACAACCCTCTTAAGAATGGACAAAAAGTGTTTGTGGGTAAAAGCAACCTATCCGGTCTTTTGACCGGTTATAAAAATGACCCTTTTTCACTCCTGGGCCTGTCACACAACCCTGCTCAACCCCCCCCCCCCCATATTTCCACCTTTTGAATAGATGTCACTAAAGTATTCTCTTTTGTTTAATGATGCAGATGGAAGGGTCAGTTGATGAGGAGTCGACTAAATCAGATGAGGAGTATGATGATCTTGCAATGCAGGATATTCTAGAAAATGGCTACTTCACTTAAAAGCCTTGAGAATTAGAATATAAACAACAAGATATGAGTACAAACACTCGTGCATACAAGTACAAACAAAATCTAGAGCACTTCTTAAGAACCAAAAGAGAGCCAATCGTTGATTCATTGGTGGTTAACTCTAGTATTCCAAAGGAGAAAAGATTGCCATCTTTAGGAAGCCTTAGAGTCAGAGGACGGTCCTATAGCATTTCAACCTCTGCGAAAAAGGAGCAATCAAGCCCACCTGCCTCAAGAACCTCAAGCCTTGTGATGGGTGGAATCTTGAGACGGCCTATTTCTTCAAGTGGTTCACGCAGTTAGTGCTATGCAGTTCGCAGTCTTTATTAACCTTAGTTTATGTATATTTAATGTGACATGCACTTATCGACAGTAAATTTTGTTGATTTCATTTATTTTAGTCAACACAAATATCTGTTCGTATTCTTTGAAAGTAGTTTGCTAATGGTTTTTTAATATGGCAGGTGGTGTTATGGTATTTGCGAAACATCGGCTTTTTTTGTGTCCGTAAATTCACCATGGATGCAGTTTTGACATTGCATCATGTTACGCCAATCGTTCTGCTACTTACCACCCCAACGGGGTGTAACTTCTGTGGTTGTAGATAAAGCGTTTGTGACCTACAAAGATGGCAACGTCATCGTTACATGTTTTCAAAAGCATTGAATTTTGTAATTTCACTATCTGCTCATTATCTAAGTTATTACAAAAATGGCGGTTTTGTTATTTGAGTGCATAGATGTACTGATAGTTAAGACCTTAGTAACTACTCTTTTTTTGTTATTTTTAGCTCTCATGTGAGTCTTGATCATTTTAATTGCTGCAACCATGAAATTATCTCCTGATGAGAATGACGGTCCTGTTAAGACATTGAAAGATGGAATATTATATGTCCCACCTGTTACACCTCTAGAAAATAGCATAGACGTTGCTAATTTTGACTTCAAAAAAGACAAGTCAACGGTTAGTATAAGCGTGGTTGGAGCGTCCGATGACCTTGCTAAGAAGAAGATATTTCCAGCACTCTTTGCACTTTATTACGAAGGTTTCCTCCACGAGGTGTGTCTCTTTTCATCGTATCATGAAAGTTGAGTTCAACAACTAAAACATCATATGAGCGCCAACTAAAGCGTCAATTTTGTCCTTTTGATGTTGTGACATTTCACTATTTTTGGATATGCCAGAAGAAAGATGAGTGATGCTAAACTTAGAACTATGGTTAGCAAGACATTTACATGCAGAATCGATCAAAGGTTTAGATATTTCCAATTTTTTTATCATGTTTATTTGATTTTCATTTATTTAAAAAAAAGGTATTAAGCTTTAGTTATGGTGTTCATTGGCATTTTTTAGGGAGAACTGTGGTGCAAAGATGGAACAGTTTCTTGAAAAATGTTTTTACCACCCGAGTCAATATGACTCGCAAGAGAACTTTTTCGAGTTGGACAAAAAAAACTAAAGAAACACGAGGTAATAAATAATATGCAGCTCAACTATTTTATGTTTCATATCTATAGATTCTCCTTTGAGTCCGTTTGTATTATTTATTACTTTCATACATTGAGACTCTGAAAAAAAATTTAAAAAACATTACAAGTGAATAAGTGATTAAACTATAAACAAAGAATCATATTCAAACACCATCTCATGCGCTACTTTTACTATATACTAGATTTTAGTCTGACAATGACTAATTATGATGTAGTATGGAAGAGTGGCAAACCGTCTTTTCTATATATCAATTCCGCCAAATATTTTTATCAATGCGGTTAAATGCGCAAGCTCATCTGCATCCTCTGCAAATGGATGGACAAGGGTAATTGTGGAGAAGCCATTTGGTCGGGATTCTGAATCATCTGCTCCATTAATACGCTCCCATAAGCAATACTTGGGCCGGATCAAATTTTCGGTAGGTTTGATATACCATCTTTTGTTTCCTACTAATGGGTTTTGTTATTCTTAAGACCTTAGTAGTAACTATTGATTTTTGGACTTAAGCGGGCTTTTCAAAGTGAAAAGACTAAAGATCGATTCTGAGTAATTAGGCAAATTCTTTAAGATCCTATAAGCGGGTGCTAATTGGGTGATTTCTATGTTTTGGTAATGTTGATGTTTGGATGTCCGTTTGGAAGCGATTTAGTGATATTGGATAGTTAAGGGGCATTTGTTTAGGCTTATGTGTTCAGCTTATGCACTTATTGAACTTTATAAAAGCTAATAAGCTCAATTTTTGGTGCTTATTTGCTTATCAATCTGAGGTTATGAACTTTAATAAGTTCAAAAGCTCAAATTAATTAGCTCTAAAGATTAGGCTTATTAGCTTTTCTAAAGTTCAAAAAGCTGAGAAACCAAAAAAATAAGAAATGCCCCACCAATCATCTTATAATATTATTTGACAAATTTTAAAAACGTATTTACACTAACAAAAAACAACAAACAAATAATTATAAGTCATGCCCGCCCATTGGGCGGGCTTCGACCACTAGTATATATATATATATATATATATATATATATATATATATATATATATATATATATATATATATATATATATATATATATATATATACACTTGGTATATATATTTGTGACAACTTCGCAATTTGGTCATTTCTCAAATTTACTATTCATCTCAGGAATTTACTATTCATCGGTTACTATTCAAAATTTTACTATTCACGTTTTGAGTCGAAGTAATATTAGATAGCGTATTTCAAAAATTTACTATTCACAAAAACACTATTCATTTCCGGACAAAATCACTATTCAAGTTTCACTATTTCATCATTTATCGTAAACTAGGTTTCACAGTATCAAATCAGCGTAACCTAAATAGTTTAGCTGCGAATTCATGAACAATCATTCAAGGACATTTCATATAGACTAGGTTTAGTCTACACATCATTAGCATCATTATCATCATATTAATTCATGCATGGTTTTGCATTTTTCATAAAACGTTTATTTTCCTATTAAATAAGCGCTATCGCGTAATCATTTATTTTGAATATTTGATCCGACACTTCCAACAATTATCTCGATATATTTTTATACTCATATTAAGATTTTAAAAATATTATTATTAGTTTACCCGGTGTTTTAAATTTCTTCTGTATATAAATTGTTAAATTTATATAATTAGGACGGTTTTCGTAAATACTACACGATAATTATTATTTCACTCAATTTTTGTAAGGAATGTATTTTTATAATTTTTATGACTTCAATATATTTTATTTTGCTCCGTTAAAATTTATTTCTAGCTAACGCTACCCTAAATACCTATTTTAACTCACAAATGACCTAGATTACTTAAACATTATCACATTTACTTGTACCAAATGCATTACTTTATTTTTTTTTATATCCTTGCCGACACCCCCATGTCACAAGAGAAATCACATTTGATTTTTGCTTCTTAAATTACCATATTGTCCTTTTTGGCTAGATATTTCATAAACTTGCATTTAATTTCTAAAAGAAAACACATACTACACTTAGTAAAAAGGTGAACTTGCAAGCAAACTCTTCCACTTCTTTGAGGATTTCGGCCAAGAAGAAAAACCAAGAGAAAACACAATATTTTCAAGGATCAAGTAATTTTACAAACACTAGATTACTTCTATTTAGGTTTTGAAATAAAAACCTAGGAGTATTTAGGAAACCTTGTTCATTTAAACCTCATCAAGTAACTAGTAAGCATTTCATATTCATCATCATCTTTCATATTCATGTTGTGTTCATTTTATCATATTTAAGAGAAACATACAAGTTATATGATGTCTATACCACTTAAATTGTTTATAAGCACTATTAATTTATATTTGTTATCCTATAATTACTCCTTGAAATATATCACTTTTGGTGATGTCTAGGAACCCATGACACCCTAAGAAGGTGTATAGTAGGATTAGAATAGCTTCGGAGTTGTTTTGAATTGGTTAGAATAGGTTTTCTTGCGAGAAAAACTCATTTCGACAACTTTTGTAAAGGGTCTGATCTTATTTTCGAATTATGGAATTATCGACAGTAGGTAAAAATTTTTGGTCTAGATATTTAGAAAATATACTTTAAAACGAAAACGTGGTCGCTTGAACGGGTTAAAACGGAGTTATAACGAAGAAGTTATGCTATTTACAAGTTAGACGACGAAAACTATAAAATTCTGAAAATTCAGCATGTTACGTCCACTTTTTACGAGTCAAAAATGAGGCTTCGGCGTTATGAAATGTGTCGACTTATCAAAAATATATTAGTATATTTTAATACGAAGCTAAGGACATATAAAACGTAGAAAACGGGTCAAGAATGTTTGTAAAGTAGTCAAAATATTTGGAGAACTAAATTTAGAGAACTAAAGTGGAGAACAAAAGTTGGAGAACAAAATTTGGAGAACTAATTTGGAGAACAAAATTGGAGAACTTTTTCTTATAAAAATGATGTCTTCTAGTAAAAGTAAGTTCGCCTAGCATATTTTCCAAAATGTTCAACCGTTCGTCAAGCGGAGTTGTAACAAATAAAATACGGTCACTTAAACTTTGCCGAAAACCACCCTTAAACAATATTTTGGACACAAGTACCATACTTTACCTATATTTTTCTCCATGATCGAGACATCTAGGATGAAAACTTAAGTGCTAAAACTTTGAGATAATGATACAAGCTTCCCAAAACCGTTGAGTTTGTTTCCTAACACTCGATGTGCATCATTTTACGACTAGCTTTTCGAGGCTATTTAGTCACATTCATGAAATTTTCAATGACATTATTTTACGATGAAAAGTTATAAATTCATAATAAATCACTAAATGATTATGGTAGGATATCATTTCAAGGTAGATACATGTAAAGTAATTTGAAAATGGTCAAGACGTTCTAAGATTATTTTTCGACGATAAGTGTTATTTTCAAAAATTCACAAGTGGTATAGATATCATACGAATTGCATGCGTAACATTACATCATAACTTATTACATATCATGTCATTCATAATAGGTCAAGTTTAGAGATTCACGCTACATTTCGGTGTACTCACTTTTGCCATCGCACCATTGTCCAAGTGAGTTCCATAGCCCCATTTTTAATTGTTTTAATGCTTTTATTAAACTCTTTGGGGGAGATACATGCTCAACTATTTTTATGACATTCATGATTATTTGCAAACTATGTGTTTATCCAGGCTGAATGTTTAGTCATGAAGTATGATGCCATACTTAGAATTTCTATATTATATTCATTGAGCTGATGGTCTTGGTATATTCATTGAGCTGATGGTCTTGGTACAATCATGAACTAATGGTCGTGGAACTATTTGAAACAACACTCATATGTGTTATATCGATTGAATATTGATAGATTAAGTAATGTACTGTTATGTGAATTCATTTGACATCATGCGTTTGAACATAAACTATGCACATTTTGGCAGTGGGTTGTGAACACACAGGTTGCAAGTTTTGTATGGGCGGAACTTGGAACTAAGCGGATTTGCAATGCCTTTGCTTCATGAACATTCTTTAAAGGCTTTACATTTCAACACAAACTCTATGAACTCACTCAACCTTTGTGTTGACACTTTTTAGAATGTTTTATCTCAGGTATCTAAGGCATACACTTCATGGCATGCATGTGGACTTATCATAGAGTCGTGGTGACGACGCATCTCTCATGGGATTTATGCATTTCAAAACATCGTTTGAATTGTAACAAACTTATTTTCCGCACATGTCTAATTTCATTTGGGACCTATCTTTGTAACTCTGATTATTTTATTAAATCAAGCGATGTATTTTCCAAACAACACTTTAGGTCGTTCAATATAACTGTGATTGTGATGCTATGACAGTCAATCCCCAGGAATTCCATTCCGCTGCAAAACAGGTAAATTGGGGGTGTGACAATATTGCAATGGGTAATGTAATGGATAAAAATCTAAGTCCTTAACCAATTGACTAGATACATTGAATATTGTTGGGTAAAACCCAAAGTCCATGACCCATACCCATAGAGCTTGATCCATAACCCATGACCCGTTGCATGACATCATGCATGAAGTCATGTTGGGTATTATCCATGATCCATGACCCAAGACCCATTACCCAATGTCTAGATAGATTGCATCTTGTTGGGTATCTTTAACCCATGGTTCATAACCCATAACCCATAACCCGGTTTGCAACCCAAAATCCGGACTTAAGCTGACCCAACTGCCGGATCCCTTGGTTTGCACTAGCCGGATCCCTCTGGGGAGGGATCCGTGGGAACCGAGGACGATGAAGAAATTTTCCTATAAATAGTGAGCCATTTCTCTCTTGCAACTCACCCCTTTTTACACATACTCTCTCTTAGTATTGTAATATCTCTAACCTCAGATCCAAAGGATCTTTCTATGCAGTTTTGTGTTTGTGTGATTCTCTAGGTTCCTCTTAAAGGCGAGATCACAACCTCTTGAAGTCGAGCAAGCTCAAGTCAATGAGTTGCCAAGCTTCGTCATCATCAAGACTACTGAAGTTATCTTGTTGATAGTTCTTTCCTCCCTCCTTAGAAGTGTTGTGTTGAAGGCATTAATGAAAGATTCCAAAGAGTCAAGTCGAAGGCATTAGTGAAAGGTGCCAAAGGGTTGTGTCGAAGGCATTAGTGAAAGGTTCCAAGGGAGTACATTCGATATGGTGCATCGATGTACAAGATAGATAATTTGGGTTAAAGGATATTGATATCCTTATGATGTTGTAATAAGGAGTGCGTCTCCTTTGGGGTAGTCGTGTATTGGTGTAGTGTTGGGTAGTAGTTCATCCTTTGTAATGGAACTCGGTATCTAGCCTTGTACCGGATAAAGTGTAGGCGACGTTGTGATAGGTTTGGTTCTACCTCGTGGAAGAACCCGGTGTCTAGCCTTGCACCGGATAAATAGTAGGCGGCGTTGTAAAGGCTTATGCGCCACATTAAGGAGCTTGTGTTGTGTAGTGCTTACGAACTCTCGAGTGGGTAACTCGGGGAGTGGAGGAGGGCAAGGAATGTGTCCTTGTAGCCGAACCACTATAAATACTCGTGTTGTGGTTTTGTGTTCCTTTATCTTTATCTTTACATTACTTGTTTATATGTTTATCTATCATAATCCAACACACACTTTAAATAGATTGACATAAGTCGATCTAAATAGTTTAAAACAAAGTTTTAATCGGTAAAACTATGCAACCCCCTTCTAGTTTTCCACAATTGGTACCAGAGCTTCGTTACCAAGTTTCTTAGAGTATATTGTACTTTAAAAACTTGATACTATCCGTGTATGATTGAAAACTACAAAGAAGACTTTTCTAAAAACAAATACCATGTTTTAAGAACACTTTTGTTGGATGTTGATTGGATGACAACATCAATTTTTCTACATCTTATTTTGTCTTACAAAATGCACTAACCTTTCTTGTCATTTTGTTTAGTTAACCTCATATTAAGCAAGCCATCAGAATTCCTTGGTAATAAGATAACCTTTTTCAAAAAGGGTGTCTTAACATACTACCAACTAGATCTCGAAGAAACCGGAGTTATCCATTGATACTTTTTGTCAAAAGTAAGGGACACTCAAAATTGCATTAGAGGTATGATTTTCTTTAAAAATTATCTCTAAATAACATTAGCTAAGAATAGGTATGCTTGCATAGAAATTTATATGGTTATATTAATTTTTTATTTTATTTATAATATATGCTTTTGTGATATACGTGGCTTCATTAGAAAACCTTCGTGAATACGTTTTTTCTTCCGTCTAAACCTAGGTATATCAATATGTGTTGTCTTAACCTAAAACCTAAAAATCAAATCTTTCTAAATAATAATAAAACAAAACACAAATCTCAAAAATTCCTCCTTCCCCATAAAAACACTCCCCGATCGTTCAAATACCACCAAACCCCATTTTTCAAATCTTCCACTTTCAAAAATACCTCACATTCAAACTTCATCTTCTTCTTAATCTCACTTTTAAAAATCAAAACCAACGAATATTTCCATCATCATGGTTTACATCGCCTTTGTGATCATCATCATGTCACTCATCGCTCTCGTGTATCCCATGATCAAGTTTTCTCATGGAGACATGTACTTTGTCTTGTTGATCTACATTTGTATCATATACCCAATCCTTTGTATTGCTCTTAGTGTTGAAATGAAATATTATGAATGTCTTAGTTTATCTCATTTATTTCTCATAGCGTGTTTGTCATATTATTTTTTTTCCTTTTTCGCACCTTTAAATCTTGACATGTTTTCGAATTCAACAATGCATGCTTAAGTAGTAAACATTGGCTAAAACACATTCCTTCTTATAAAAATAAAAGTTGCAAAAATCAATTTTACGTCAAGATCATCTTTCTGTCAAACTGCAGATCCACGGATCCCTAACTTTTAACTAGCCGGATCCCTTTTAAAAGGGATCTGGCAGAACTGTGAACCTGGTAACAGAAACTCATGCAACATAAAAACCACCTCATAAAATTCATAATAAAAACCCTACTAGAACATTAGAACAAAGTAAGTTAATTATCATTGTTAATAAAAATAGAATAGTCAATAGAAAATAAAGAGATTATACCGTTTCAAAAGTAAAAAGGATTGAACTAAGATGTCATCAATCAAAAACATTCTCACATTTGAAGCGTTACTCTATCCTAACTTTATTTTTCAAATTATTCATTTCATGTCTATAGGTCTCATCATGACTCATGAGTATGAATTGGATCATCAACTCACTTGTGTCAACATTCCTAATATTTCTCTTGAGCCTAACACATGTGGCAATCATGTTCGTGGGTTCAATAATCTCGAAACTCGTTGCTTTCATGAAAGACGTGTTTTTGACTCTCCTCTACTATATCAAGAAGGTATCAATACCTCATTCTGCACTATAGGACTAGAAGGTCTTCTCGGAATTAAAGAGAAAATTTGTCCGCGGTTTGTTTTCAAATTCTTCCGTCAGGTTGAACTCGTTCGTAACGAGGATCGCTCTCTATCACTATGGTTTTGGATCAAAAACTAAAAGTTTGTCTTAACTCTTGAGCAATTTTCTCACATTCTCCGAATTCCAAATCATGGACAATGTGCCTTCACCGAAGATTGGTCTCTTGATTCTCTCTTTAACTACCGTGAAGAAAACAGTCCATATTGTTCACACATACCTTCTCCTCAAGAATTAACTCGCATTTTATGCACTCCTCAATCCAATTACACAAATCCAAACATAATCCATACACGTGATATCCGAGATGATCTCAAACCTCTCGCAGTCATTCTACGTGAGAACGTTTGGAGTCTTAGAGGAAACTGTGAGATACTTCCTGCATGTTGTGCTTACATAATGTACTATCTCTTAACTCAACAACCATACAATCTTGCCTACTTCTTCGCAAGACGAATTTTAAATGTCCAAGGTAGCAAGAAAAAACTTATTCCATATGGAATGTTCCTAACACGCCTTTATCATCATATCATGTACTTTCATCCTCAATTTCAAAGTCCTTTATACATACTTGTGAACAAAATGATGGAACCTTTGAACACATCTCACATCACGTCATTCTTCATTCCTGATTCCTCTAATACTCACCACCCATTCGATGATCCATCAAACGAAAACGCAAGAGAAACCTAGTCTTTTCTCCAAATAGAATCAATCCATAGGACTCATCTTTTATCTTGTAACGTGATCATTCCTATGAAATAAAACGTTTATTGGTCATTTGATATCTTGCTTATATATGTTTTTTTGGAAATCATTAGTTTTCGTAATGGGACACCTAGAATAAAATAGTGCACCTTCACTGTTGAGTATTATGTCTCAGATAAACGGATCCCTGACTTTCAACTAGCTGGATCCTTTAAGTAAGGGAACCGTGGGATCCGGGCAACAGAAGTATATTTTTTTTATCCTCACTTCAATCCAATCTTTCAGACCATACTATACTAGTTAAACATGATACCTTATGATCACTTAAGTCTTCATTAAGCTCAGTTGGTTTCACATCCATTCATTGATAACTTAGGATCACTTTCAAGGTGCTTTTTGATTTATCACTTCATCAAAAACTCACCATATTTCCGCTCCAATGCTCACACATTGATTGTCTCAACTCAAAACACCTAGCTTGATATTTCTCTCAATTTTAGCAAATTGATTTTAGTCATCCTTACCTCAAAATAGGCTAAAAACAAGTTTTTCATTTCTTATGATTTTTAAGGAATTTTTCAAATTTCTTTCAAGTTACCATCTGATCTCTAAGATCATTGACTCCACATGACACTCTCAAATTTCTTAGTGTCATCCTTGATCACCCATTGGTGCTCATGAAACCCCATTTCTTTTCATAAAAGACAATCATTAGCTAACCTCACTCATTTCACTTGATTATTTAAGTCTCATATTATTTAAGACACCTGAGAAGACTGAAAACACTCAAGATGTGTAGGTACTAGACCTTACAAAACATCATCTTCTTTTTCTTTGATTGCTGAGAGCCGGATCCCTAGGTTTAGCTTAGACGGATCCCTCATTTGAGGGAATCGTGGGAACTGGCTGCACCGATTAAGCTAAAACAATCATTTCAAGCTCTTCTTGTTAACTTAAACACTTCACCTTGTCTTAATTGACCTCCTAGATCAGTGCAACTCTGTATTTGCCTCTTGTCTATGTAAATCATTGTAATTTAAAGGATCTTAGTGGCTTAAGCTTTAAATTCACTTTCTAACTCCTTCCCTTTATTAAGCTCTTTGATAGTACTTCCAAATCACCATTCACAATCTCATTCTCAGCAACTAAAAGCCCTTATTTCACTTCATCATGGAAAAGCTCCTAGTGCTAACTCATCTACCAAAGGACCTCCCAAGAAACTTGCTCGGGTTGTTCACGAAATCTCTTCAACCGAATCATCACCTGTTAAAGCCACAAACACTAGAATTCCATCACAACCAACTCTACCAATCAAACCAATTCCCAAAAGAATTGTTCCCACAAAACTAGCCTTGCCAAACACTACTATACCTCCTAAACCAAACATTCCTACTTCCACTAAACCATCACCTCTAGTACCTAGAGTTATCTCTTTAACCACTCCACTCTCATCTCCACACCTCTACAACTTAGAGGACTTGCCTTCTAGGCCATCTCACCCACCACCATTGCCAACATTCTCTTCAATTGAGAAAATAGCTCAACAACAAAACCTTGGTGTTGGAACAACACTAGCACCCGTATCTTTTTCTCCATCACCCTCAAGTAGTCCATTTTGGATTATGAGGAATCAACAACAACCGGATCACATAAAAGTAGATACCTTTCTACCACCATCGTCTACACATATTCCACCACCTTCATACTTAGTTGAACCACCTCCAACTTCATCAAACATGCCTCCACAAATCCCTCCTTCTTTTGTGGAACCTCTATCCAACCTTCCATCTCAAACCACTCCATTCCTACCACCACCATTCCCTAGCCATGACAAAGATTGTTGTCATTATCAACATGTTGAAGGTTGATAAGGATTTAAAACGTACACTTTTAAGGGGTCATTTAAGCCCTTAATCGCCCACTTTTATATCCGTTACTGCTTAATTTCGTTCCTTTTCACTTTTTAGGTCTCTTGAAAGCAAAATGCTGGAATGATGCTTATTTGGACGCAAAGGCGTAAATATGTGAAGAAAATGACTAACGTCAAGATCAAGATACTCAAGCTGCTGGAAGTGTACCCGACGGTGTCAGAAACAAAGGGTGACGTCGTCCCTATATTTGTGACAGCTCAGAAGTGAAATTGTTATTTTACACGGCGTCAGGCTTTGAAGAGTAGGGCGTCACGAAGATTTTTCCCTCAGACGGCCTAGATCCAGATTCAGACAACGTCAGAAGCTGAAGGCGTCATAACCACAACGTGACGTCGTCCCAAAGTTGACTTGGCCAAGACGAAACCCTAATGGTGGCGATCTGACGACGTCACAATTAAAAGGTGACGCCGTCGAAGTTGTAACTCCATATATAGAATTCGAATTTTCAGACTTTTAGGGGGTAGACGTGTGGAGTAAAAACCTAAAACGATTGTTGTCCATCTAGGACAGTATTTTAGGGTTCTAATACCCTATTTTACATCAAGATAAGTTATTTATTTCCTTGATTTCATTGTGTCTTCAATTGAATGTGTGTATGCTTGCAGTTTAACATGTCTGGCTAATTTACTTGTGTGTTTGCTTAGATCTATGAAACCTAGTTATTGAATATTGATTGGTTGTCTCTTATCTTAATTGTAATTGGCTTAGGAGTGCTTAAAGTCATCGTTGTGTTTTTAATGCTTGATTAATCTTTGTTAAACCTTAGCTTATAATTACTAGTGGAATTATAGGCTAAATATCCAAAGATAACCTTAGTGTTAAGTTTATGAATCCTAGAGATTTTGTAGTCATTAACCTTAGGTAGCTTCAAAGAGTTAGGGATAAAAGCACACCCTACGACCTTAGAAAACACAACGCGTTAAGAATTAGGACGTGACAATTCAACCATCAATAAAAGATAACTAGGGAGTAATAGTATCTAGGTAGACACATCTTTGATCATCATACGAGCATACTTCAATAGACATAGACTACCCCTAGATTAGATAATTAGATAGTAGAGTAATCGGTAGAAGTATCACCTCCCAAATCCAAACCCGGAGATCGTACCTTTTATTTTCTAAAAAGACAAAAAAAAGATAAAAAAAATTAATCTTCCTCAACCCCAACCTTAGCGTAGTACTTTCTCACTAGCATTCCTATTCCCCTAGAGAACGATATCAATCCCGAGACTTACCCTAATACTACACTACAACAATTAGGTTCACTGCCTAGGTGGTTGAAAAACTTGCTCGAAGAAAAGGAAGTTTTCTTTGACCCCGAACCCGCGTTGTACGCGTATCAAGTTTTGGGCGCCGCTGCCGGGGAATAGAATAGCTAGTTAGATCTCTATCTCATTTAGGCTTCCTTGCTTGATTCCTATCAAGTAAGATTTTTTCTCAATTTTAGCTTCCTCGTAGTCTACCCCCCTTATTCGTGAATTTGTTAGTAATCCCATCACTTTTCATCATAGAAGGTGATAACCCACTAAACAACAACCTACCATCAAACAAATACCCACCACTTGATCCAACCTTTGCCAACCAACTTCGAGCTGGTATTGTTAGTGAAATTGGAGAGCTTAAGAAATTGAATAGAATAATTGAACGTGCACTTGAGGAAGCCCTTTAGGAATCCACTAGTACTTTAGATAGTGATTCGACTTTAAGTGATTCGAAGGATGAATTAGAAGAAGGATATTATAAGTTGTTAGAAATTATGGAGGGTAGTAAGGAGGAGGAGGAACTTAGAGAGTATTTTGATTCATACCCTAACGGGAAGGAAACCGCCTATCACTATAACGTAGTTAACTTCCCGCGACCACCTTTCGAGCCTCGCATAAAAAGTGGTGACCCTAAAAACATTAAGATACCGTGCATGATTGGGTACTCATATAGGGATCACACTTACATAGACTATACCGCATCCGTGAACATAATTTCTAGTCTCTATTATAATTGGATCATGAGCGAAAAGTTAGGACCTATGAGGGACCCCTTTTACCCTAGGAAAGTGAGTAACTATGTTGGGAGGGTTAAAGGATTGCATGTCTTCGTAGGTAACTTCACATATAGATGTGATTTCATGATCTTGGAAAATGTTAAGGGCATCATTGATGGGTTTTTAGGAGATGTGATACTTGGGAGACCATTTATTGAGGAATCTAAGATGGTTTATGATCAAGAGGAAGGAATAGCCAAGTTCTCAAACGGGACCGAGTGTGTTAAATATATAGTGCCCTACAAAAATAAGAAATTTGAGGGTATTGATGATCTAGATGTAGACAATGTTCCGGCCTTTGAAGTAGATTGGGAGAACAAGGTTTACTATACCGCTTGTCTAGAGTTAGGCCCAGAATATATTCGTGATGAGAGAAGAGTTAAAGAAATCGAATGGGCTTCTAAAATAAGTGGATAGTAGGGGGCACGACTTCGATTCTAGCTACAAGACTCATAAATAAAGAAAAGCGCCTCGTGGGAGGCAACTCATGCTTAATTGTTTGCTTGATTGTGTGTCATATATATTTTCATTGATTGTTTATTCTCATGTTTGAATTTGTTAAAATGCTTTATTTTGTCTTTAACCTCTTCTTAATTACATATAAAGGTATTTTACAAAAAGGATAAATGTAGGAAAGATTACACACGTTTTTAAAAGAACATGAATATGAGAATTACAATTCTTGAAAAAGATATATATGTGTGTTTGTTATAGTCAAATGCTTGTATCGAGTCATAATGGATGTTTTGCAGGAATTTTTTCAGATTTTAAAGGTGTAATTTTTCCAGAAAATCGCAGCAGACCAGTTTCTGTCAGGATAACCTGACAGCGTCAGACTCGCTACCCGACGGCATCAGGAGGAGCAGAAACAACTTATCTAACTTTCTCTCGTTTTCTGTGCTACTTATAAATTTTTGGAATTTCCCAGGTCTTAATTTTCCAGAAAATCTGCAAACATCCATTCCACAAGCATTATATCCTAGTTTAGTAGAGTCATATATAGTTTTACCGTCGATTTTACGCGAAGGTTTCGCCTGTTTTCTTAAGTGTGCAGGTTTTATTTATCAAGAAGAAGAAACATAGCATTGGATGAAGCTTATCACGCATATATTCTTCTTGGAAAGAATTTAACCACTACTTCACACGGATCCTACCAAGCTAATCAGGGGAGTATTAGTTTCTTTCTCTTTTAATTACCTTTCGTTATCATAACTTTGATACTTTCGGGGAACATTGGGGACAATGTTCAGTTTAAGTGTAGAGAGGGAGAATAAAACGGGAACTTTAAAACTATGCTTATCCTTGATTATTTGTCTTCTCTAATTTCATTTGTGTAATAAACCATGAAAAATATCGGTTAGGGTAATTTTAGCACCAAATTTAAAAAATTTCATGACATGTAGGAGTGGGTCTTTAGTCTTAATAAAGCGTCTCATGGATAGGAAGTTATATGGCTAGCACAAAAACCCTTTACCACTCAAATTTCACCCCAAAAATGTGAGGTTCGCCCCTAGATTTGTAGGAATTAAAGCATTCACCTTTAATGCTTCGAGAGTGTACCGGTAGTATAATAGATTCTATAACTTGTTTTGTGATGCATCCCGAGATCGCTAGTGAGACTACACTCGTGTAGCTAGGAATAACTAAATGATAAGAGGCATTAGGATAACCCTTGTTTGATACCCGTATTATAATTACTTCTTCCACATCGGTTGAGTAATTCCCCCACACCCTTGCGTTGTACTCATCTTTAGTGCACGATACCCCTAGTTAACCCCTCAGAGCCTATCCTTTTCGCGGTTCTCGTGATGTTTCGGTTTTCGAAAATATCAATGAAGAGCATTGTTTACAATCCCCCCAAATGTACACCCAAATCGCCTTAGCCTACCTTGTATGCACTCACTTTTAGTGCATTATTGTTATCATACTAAACCCTTAGTTCAATTATCTAGTTACTTGCATAAGTTGCTAAGTCGAGTCATATCCTTTGTACACAGTTTTCGGACGATTGGGACTCATGGGTAAAGTTAAATTTTATGGAGTGACGGGAAAGAACGTTAAATTCAAATTCCCTTTATCTACGTAATAATGTACTCCAAGTTTTTTTATCTTTTCAATTCGGGTCAAATTAGTGTTAGAGTAATAAAAACTCAAGTGTTGGGATGTGCCTATAAATCCCTTATATTTTGATGTTATCGTAGAGGATGGTAGAGTAATAGTGTATGAAGAAGAAAAAAACGAAAAAGAAGAGTGTTAAAATTAAAAAAATAAAAAAATAAATAAAAATGAAAAAAAAACATACGGGCTACCATCCTACATCTATCTTTATATTTATGATTGTTTTTTTCAAGTTATCTAGAGTTTAGAGTGTCTAGTCTTGGCTTAACAACGCCATTCTTCTCATGCTTGTAACATAAAGATTTTTGACTTGCCACCACTAAATCGCCTATCCAACCAAACCCTTTGTTTCCCTACCGTAAGCCTAACATTACAACCCTTTAAAATACCTCTTAGATAGTTTTTCCTAGGTACTTACGCCAAAGCGGTGGAGGTTTGATCTAGTCTCAAGCCTATGGTAATCTATGTACTAGGACCGGTTAATGAGTGTTTATCTTCCATTTCCATTTGATATATTTCATATACACCCGAGAGATGAGAGTATCCAAACACCACTTGTGAGGTGCTAGTATATAATTTCCATTCTTGTTATGACTTTTGCGGGGCTTATACTTGTTAATGAATTTTGTTAAACTATTGCTTTATGCCCCCTAACTTATAAATTGATTGGCCAAAAGCACATTTGCTTGAGGACAAGCAAATACCAAGTGTATGGATATTTGATAAGGATTTAAAACGTACACTTTTAAGGGGTCATTTAGGCCCTTAATCACCCACTTTTATATCCGTTACTGCTTAATTTTGTTCTTTTTCACTTTTTAGGTCTCTTGAAGGCAAAATGCTGGAATGATGCTTATTTGGACGAAAAGGCGTGAATATGTGAAGAAAATGGCTAAAGTCAAGATCAAGACACTCAAGCTGCTGGAAGTGTACCCGACGGCGTCAGAAACAAAGGGCGACGCCGTCCCTATATTTGTGACGGCTCAGGAGTGAAATTGCTATTTTACACCTGACGGCGTCAGGCTTTGAAGAGTAGGGCGTCACGAAGATTTTTCCCTCAGACGGCCTAGATCCAGATTCAGACGACGTCAGAAGCTGAAGCTGACGGCAACACAACCACAACGTGACGCCGTCCCAAAGTTGACTTGGCCAAGACGAAACCCTAATGGTGGTGATCTGACGGCGTCACAATTAAAAGGTGACGTCGTCGCAGTTGTAACTCTATATATAGAATTCGAATTTTCAGACTTTTAGGGGGGGTAGACGTGTGGAGTAAAAACCTAAAACGATTGTAGTCCGTCTAGGACAGTATTTTAGGGTTCTAATACCCTATTTTACATCAAGATAAGTTATTTATTCCATTGATTTCATTATGTCTTCAATTGAATGTGTGTATGCTTGCATGTTTAACATGTCCGGCTAATTTACTTGTGTGTTTGCTTAGATCTATGAAACCTTGTTATTGACTATTGATTGGTTGTCTCTTATCTTAATTGTAATTGGCTTAGGAGTGCTTAAAGTCATCGTTGTGTTTTTAATGCTTGATTAATCTTTGTTGAACCTTAGCTTATAGTTATTAGTGGAATTGTAGGCTAAATATCCAAAGATAACCTTAGTGTTAAGTTTATGAATCCTAGAGATTTCGTAGTCATTAACCTTAGGTAGCTTCAAAGAGTTAGGGATAAAAGCACACCCTACGACCTTAGAAAACACAACGCGTTAAGAATAAGGACATGACAATTCAACCATCAATAAAAGATAACTAGGGAGTAATAGTATCTAGGTAGACACATCTTTAATCATCATACGAGCACACTTCAATAGACATAGACTACCCCTAGATTAGATAATTAGATAGTAGAGTAATCGATAGAAGTACCACCTCCCAAATCCAAACCCCGAGATCGTACCTTTTATTTTCTAAAAAACATAAAAAAAAGATAAAAAATTAATCTTCCTCAACCCCAACCTTAGCGTAGTAATTTCTCACTAGCATTCATATTCCCCTAGAGAACGATATCAATCACGAGGCTTACCCTAATACTACACTACAACGATTAGATTCACTGCCTAGGTGGTTGAAAAACTTGCTCGAAGAAAAGGAAGTTTCCTTTGACCCCGAACGCACGTTGTACGCGTATCAAAGGTTTAGTACATGAAGTACGTGACGAACTACGTTTCATGTTCTATCACCTCCTTGAATGTTTCGATGAGGTCAACAAACCTAAACATCCTTAAGCTTAGGAATTCAAGTGGTGTTCTAGTCTTAAGCTTAACTTAGATTTTTTAGGAATCATACTTCGTGTTCGGATCATTTTCTTATTTTTAGAGACATGTATATCATTTCTCATGTTTTATAGAATGAAATTACATGATGTATGCCATATGTTCTTGAGAATATGTTTGGTGCCTTAATACATATCTTATTTTGATGTTAACATCATACTTTACATCCACATTGTTGTTATGAGATTGCAAGTACACGGATCCCTCTGTTTTGCTAGACGGATCCCTCCAAAGGAGGAACCGTGGGATCCGTGCAACAGAAACACTTTTTATTACTAATATGAGTCTCATTTGCAGGAAATTATGCATCATATACTTGCTTTCTAACCTTTGTTTTGTAGATTTTCAAAATACACATGAAGACTTTGACACCCTCAACAAGGGGGAGCTTTTAGTCAAATCAAAACTATTGCAAAAATGCTTGCAATACTTTCACTTAGGATTTCGTTATTACTTACGCCCTCACAAAGGGGATCACTCGCCAAGGGGGACCATTTTCGTCAAAAAGACGAAACCATTTACAAACATAATTGCAAACCACTCGCTTAGTCTTCCTAATTACTTGGCGCCCTCAACAAAGGGAAGCACCCATCAAGGGGGAGCTAAAACGAGAATTCTTCTATTCTCTTACTCTCTATTTTTCATATTATTTTTTTTCACACGTTTTTCTCAAAACAATGTGTTAGTTTCTTTTCGACGCTCTTTTTGTTTCAATAAAAAGGGGGAGAAGAGAGTAAAAACTTCAATTCAAACTTTTAAGAATTTTAGTTTTTCCTTCAAATAATCTTATGTTTTGTCATCAAAAAAATGGGGAGATTGTTAATACAAATAAGCCGTAAAAACATTTATTTGTATTTTACGATCTTCTAATGTTTTGTCGATAAAAAACGTAAAATCATTTTGACGAAACAAATAAAATACGTAAATGGTTTGAGCCAATACTTTACTAACAAACTTACGTTTTCATATAAAATACTAAACAAGTAATATTGTTTACATCTTATAGAAATACATATGTATAACAAGTTTACATAATATGGAAATGTACATATATATATATATATATATATATATATATATATATATATATATATATATATATATATATATATATATATATATATATATATATATATATTGTAATGGGTAAAAATCTAAGTCCTTAACCCATTGACTAGATACATTGAATATTGTTGGGTAAAACCCAAAGTCCATGACCCATACCTATGGAGCTTGATCCATAACCCATGACCCATTGGATGACACCATGCATGAAGTCATGTTAGGTATTATCCATGATCCATGACCCAAGACCCATGACCCAACGTCTAGATACATTGCATCTTGTTGGGTATCTTTAACCCATGGTTCATAACCCATAACCCATAACCCAGTTTGCAACCCAATATCCGGACTTAAGCTGACCCAGCTCCCGGATCCCTTGGTTTTCACTAGCCGGATCCCTTTGGAGAGGGATCTGTGGGAACCGGGGAACAGTAGAGAAATTTGCCTATAAAGAGTGAGCCATTTCTCTCTTGCAACTCACCCCTTTTTACACATACTCTCTCTTAGTATTGTAATATCTCTAACCTTAGATCCAAAGGATCTTTCTATGTAGTTTTGTGTTTTTCTGATTCTCTAGGTTCCTCTTAAAGGCGAAATCACCACCTTTTGAAGTCGAGCAAGTTCAAGTCCATGAGTTGCCAAGCTTCGTCATCATCAAGACTACTAAAGTTATCTTGTTGATAGTTCTTTCCTCCCTCCTTACAAGTGTTGTGTTGAAGGCATTAGTGAATGTTAGATATAACTTTTCACTTACACATCATAACATTAACACAATGAGCACATAGATGGTTTTAGAGAGAGAAAGAGTGGGACATTCTAGTGAGAGAAACTTGTAGAATACTAGATTACCAAAGAACATCCAACCCTCTACCTATGCAGGGTAGAGGGTATTTATAGGTAACAAACTAAACGACCTCCTGACGGCCTGTGGATCAGGGATACAGTGGGTAAAGACCCGTCCTTCCTCCACGGTGTTGCTCTAAACTTAACTACGCTACAAACTAACAAATAAACTACTTAATAACGTAACAAACGACACGTCTACAAGCTAACATATGCTAGACTTATAATTGGGGTGACCGACACTTTAACATAGAATTTTCTAATTCCTAACAATCTCCCCCTAAGGGAGGTCACCCCATGATTTACATGACAGACCATAACATTTCTTGACTTGGTTCTTGAGCTCGTAGACTTTCATACATCAACATCGTAAACTTGGTGCATAGGTGGTGCAACGTCAAAGTCAGCAAAGATTTGTACTTTAAATTGGAGGTCCATTTCTGATTCACGTGATAGTAATTATGAGCCAGCTTTTGAGATCATCAGCTTATCCAGAATCTCTGAGACATCCTTTGTGGTGTTGGTATTATGTGATGTTGTGACTATAGGACCGACATGCTCACATTCTGGATCATGATATCTTCTCATCAGAGTAGCGGAAGCATTTGTTGAATCATGATATTGGCAGCAGCGTAGCAGAAGCATGGAGTGAAAATATCGGAGTCATTGATGCACTAATCATGATTTCTTTTGAGATGAATGTGTTAAGTGAGCATGCGGCTATGGATTGACCGCTTCATTCGATCAGCTGCAAACATCGGGTGTACCGCATAAGACAGTTAGCAATAAATCGCACGAAAGTGTCTTTGATCACTTTCGTTGAATTGAGGTACACGGCCCACGGTTCCCGTTGTTCAGTACAAAGTACCGCCTGTGATCGGTATAATTCGAAGAATTTCCTTGACAGGGTTTCGCAGCTGCTCTAGCTGTTCTCAAACCGGAACATCTCAAAGAAGACAACACGGAGTGAGTGAACCAGCGAATTTGAGTCCACTGATTGATGAAAAGATATTTGAAAAACAATCGAGTATTGCTCAAATAGAAATTGTTTTTGCAATACAGCGAAGGTTTTAATGAAAATCAATTATCAATCATAAAAACACCTTTTGATTTGAAAAATTAGTACACGGTCGACATGCTAATGAAAAGAATTTTAAAGCACATAGACCGGTTTTTCAAAGGTATTCGTCAATCCATAACCTGAACCAGGATTGATTCAAAAGATTGAATCGCCCCATTGTTTCTGTTCAGTTGTCACATGGTTGATCTTGTATAATAGATCTCACATGCCACCTACCAGGAGCTTGTTAGATGTTGGCTCCAGAAGGCTTTCCATCTTCACAGTGAATATGTAAACACATCACTCAGATGTTCTGGCAATACCACAAGGATAATGCGTAGGACTCAAGATATAATCTCTCTTTCCACATTGTGTGAAACAGAGAGTCTTCATTGAAAGTGTCCTAATGAGATTTATTAATGATCTCGTGGCTCTAGACTCAATTTGTGCATATTTGGATCCTGTGTCGGAGACTAGGGAGAGGGTCTCCTTCTTCAATATCAACAATCTCTAAGAGAAAGTCGATAGATAATGTTGGTTCCCCGTGAGAATGAAACAAGTCCTTTTAAGAGGAACTTGAGTGGTTTGGGAAGTTGAAGTGCAGTGCGTCACTGGGTCCATGACGTCTTGTCTTCAATACCGATGTTACCATCAGTAGCATATGAATTGAACCCGGTTTCTGCCCTAAGGTTGAATAAATGGAGGGCTATTTGTTTTCACCCTTTTCTCATTCAATTCTTTTTAATTCTTCAACCCCTTCAGTGCTTACCGAGACTTCATAGCTAGAACTTTGTTGGGTTTATTCCAGTACTAGCTCAGTCTTAGTCCGCACTCTTCCCATATCTCATTTTTCTCCTTTTATCATCATACCTAAGAACTCTACACTAACTAGTGGATAGTCCCTGGGTAGATCCCTCCGGTTCTAGCGGATCATGGGAACACATACCTAACCTTATCGTCCTTATATCACCATACATAATGTAAAGTTGGTCGGTCTTTTTGGTATTGTTCATCTGCCATAGGAACCAATTGAAAACCGTTTGAAAAATCAATCCAGATACTTGTGATATATTATCAAAACATTTTGTACCTGAATTGTTTTTGATATTTTTAGAATAAGTGCTCCCCTCAACATGTGCATCAAATGTTTGAAATTGTTTTGCACACGGAGGCAAGAGGAAGAAATTAACTTCTTTGTTTACCATTTTCTAAAAAATATCACCATCACTTCCTTGATCAAATCAAGTAGATAAAGCATTTCCAGGAAGGATGAGGTTTCCATGAATTTGCTCCCCCTCAATATGTGCCTCGAGGTTTGAAAAGAGTTTTACACATACTAGAGGGAACCCTTTATTATCCAAGGATTAAAAGCCATGTGATCAAGGTACTTTTAAAAATATTTAAAGTGTAGTGTACCCTGATGACATGAATTTGCAAAGAGAGTTCTCCCCCTTAATATATGCTTCGAGATTCGAAAGATTGTTTAGCACATATAAGAGAGAAGTTTGCACAAAAATTGGTCATCTTATCTTTTACCATCTTTCATATTTATATCACATTTTCTCCCCCGATCAAAAATCTTAAATCCTTTGAGATTTTGGATCTCAAGTGATTTAAATACGTATGAGGTAAAATATTTGTAGGAGAAAAAATGTGTCCGATTTTATATGATAAAGAAAATGGACAACACAAATGTTTCCCCTTTTCAAAAGGGGAAACCATAGTACAAATCCTAGCACTATTACATGTATTACAGTTGTTCATACTTATTACACCACATATTACACAGAGTGAAGAAAAACAAACATAAACGGTATCCTGAAGAAGTCTTCATTCAGTTCTCTGAAGAAGTTTGTAGTGACCATCACGGAGCCTTCCACCAACAAAACTTTCAAGGCTTGCGGAAGATCCTTCGGTCATTGAGTCTTCGTCGATTGCAGCAATGAAATATTCACATCTCTTCACATCATCCTCAGTCCAAAAAATGGTTTTAATCCAAGATTTCATATCAAGTTTGGCTTCTTTCACTCTGGAGTCAAGCTCTTCTTCGATCATTTTGAGCGTACCATCACTAAACTTGTAGAGTTCACATAGACGCATAAGCATACGCGATCCATATCTGTCGGTGAAGATGACGGCTCTAGGGGTGTCAAGAACTTTGTATTCACGATGATATTCATGCCCGGCTGCATTCCATTGAGGACTTGTGAGGTTGACCCTGGTTTGGTTCAATGCCAAGCTGAAAGTCCTCAACTCGTTTCCGAATGACTAGGCCCCTGATCCAAAGAGTGACAGTGCAGAGAGGGCCTTTTTCTCACGTGCGGGTAAGTGCTCCGGTGTCCTTGAAGATTCAAGAGATAGAGATCTTCGAAATCATTTGGCAGAAGATGTTTGAAGTCGTTCTCTTCAATGGTATACACTTTGAGGTCAACTCTTTTAAGGACAATCTTCTTCAAGTACTCATATCCATAGATCGGGAAGATCTCTACACTAACAACGCTTAAGATTTGCAGCTTTGATCTGACATTATTGCGTCTTTTATCAGCACCATGTCTTTCTATGTAGAACTTCTTCTTTTTGAACCACCAGTGGGAAATACCATAAGAAGCTTCAATATTATACTTTTGTTCTTCATTCGCGAGAATTGATCAGGAACCATCTGCTCAAGCCCTGATCGGAATAGGTTGCAGCCTTCATCTTTGATATTGATAGAGCGGTCTTCTTTCCTCGAGCGAGCACAAGAAAGTCCAAGTCGTGATTGAAGAAAAATTACCTGAATAGTCTTCTGACCGGGTTCACCACCAAGAGGAAGAGATTTGTTGACATTGAGGCGATGATTTGATCACGACTTGGTCATTTAGCATCTTATGGCATTCTTCCATCTGATATTGAAGATGATTTGCATCAGAGTGGAAGACTTTGACAATTTCGTAAGCTTGACCTTCAAGATCTCTTGGTGTTATGGATGAGATGCTCTTTCGTTCACAAAACCATCTAATGAAACTTCCCATATCACCAGTATAGTGTAGAAGAGATTCTTCAGCTGGAATTACGTAATTATTAGTGATAACTGATGCCCAATTGTTGTCGGGAATTATAGAGTCGACTCGGGATGGTCCATATGGGTTACGGAGAAGGAGGTCTATCTATCACAATGCAGCTTTGAATTGTGTCTTTTGAAGGAGTGACTCTGGAAGTGGTAGTGCGATTCCCAGCCATGTAAGAATCAAACCAGTCTTCTGAGGGCTTAGGAATATGCTTTGTTGATGCATCATCTTCATCTGGTTCTGAGTCAGCCATGACTTGAGACTCTTCGTGAACCACTTGATCATCAGGAATAGAAGTGGATGTGGAGGTGAACCTTGAATCAATCGTCGTCCAGGCAGCAGATTTCTTCTGAGTACTCTGTTTGTTTGTAGAGTCGGATTGATTGGACGGTTTTGGAGGAGATGATGGTGGCTGTGATGGAGGTGAATTGGTTGTTGAAGAAGGATTACCAACTCCAGATGTTCCAGCGCCTCCCGTTGGTGGAGGATCTTCGCGATCTTTGCAATCCTTCATCAATGCTTCCATCACAACTGTCCTCCTTTTCTTTTTAGCTTCTTTTTCCCCGATGTCAACCTTAAACTGCTCATAATTATCGAACTTAATAGATTCTTCAAGAGCTTCAAAGAGTTTATTGTGAACCCCATGTTTGTCCTCTTCAGCCTCATACATCCTTTCACACAGAACTGCTCTCATATCGGAGATGGGGAGGTCCTTGAAACGTCTAAGAAGTGGAGCCTCCATAGCCCATTCCACAGCATCCTTGACTTCTCCTTCAATAGCGGCAGTAACAGCTTCATTGAAGTTGAGGTGCTCTAATCTATAGACTCGATCCACCAGAGATTCAACAGATTTAGGAAGTTGCCTTTCCAGAGCTTCTATCCTTTTAATGGCTTTATCCGGTAGTTGATCGAGTTGAGAATCTGTGGATTTGAAGCGGTGGAGCATCCACATCAGAACCATAATGACAGGATCGAGGAATTGGCAACGATGTTGGTGGTGTCTGCATGATGATTGAGTTGGTACGGGAGGTGGAAGTGTAGTTGCTAGTGAAGATCTTGTCATTGGAGGAATGGTCGAAGTGTCTTCTTTGGATCTTTGACAGTGTACATGGATTGAGCAGAATCTAAGGTTTTATCATTAATGAATTGATCGCCAAAAGAGAAATCTTCATCAAGATTCTTAAGTGAAGATAGAGAGTTAGTTGACAGATTTGGTTCATCCATCTTCAAGGTCTCATCAGATCTTGTCTCAAGGTTATTCTGCGAGTCCTTTTGTAACAGAGAGTCCACCTTTAGTCCAGATTGAGTCTCTCCAAGTGTAAGAGATTCCTTAAACGTTTCAGGAACCTTGACCACTCCAGATAGTTCCTTAGCATGTGATGATTCTGTTCTTCTCTTCAGCTCATAATGATTTGTGGTGCTTGATGGAGATGATGAGATAGTTAAGAGCATGTGAGCAGCTTGTTCAGTTTCAACACTTGCCACCCCTTTACCCTTGTCATGTGTTATTGGGGTTGGTTGTCGAGGTAGTTGAGCGGGTTCTCTTAACACAACTCCACCTACTGGAGCTTTAGTATTCTGACTTTCTAGACTTTGTCTTTGAATTCCAAGTTGCAGATTAGCATCGTCTTCATCAGTTAGCCTGATAACACTCCTTGGAATCTTAGTTTTCTCACCAATCTCTTTTTCCACATTCTTTCTCTTTACTTTCTGCTTTTTGGATACGGGGTCAGACTGTGGAGACCTTTCAAGTCTCTTTTTAGGAAGAGAGGCATAGGATGCTTGTGAGGTGACTTGGTCACGGGAACATTTGGTTGTAAAGGAGAGGGTGTGACATCAGCAGAGAGTTTGGTTGCTCTTTTCATGTATTGCTTGAAGTAGTCCTTCTTCTTGATATCTTATGTGAGAAGACGATCATGAATTGGCAATCCAAATACTTCTTTATCCGAACCTCTAGGAACATATTTCAGGTTTCCTAAAACAAATTCATCTTCTGCTTTGTGTAAAGTTGATTCAGACCTAGGAGTGAATTTATGAGTTTGTTGTAAGTCTTGGATAACAAGCTTAGAGAATCGATCTGGGAATTACAAGCTTGTTCTGTTTCTTTCGGCCTTGAGCATTGTTCAGAAAAAAGTTCTATCAGATATGAATGTGTTCATTGATAATGAGAATTCTTCCCAAATACGATCAGAGACATTCACATCAACCCTATTAACGATTCCCCATAGGATTTGCAAGATAGGTATTCTCACTTTATCGAACCCAAGTTTTCCCGATAAGCATAAGTTCAGAATGGTTGTAATAGCTCTCCAAGGTTGATACATGTGACCGTGACGATGTCGGATGCTCTTGAAATACTCTTCGATAACCCAACCCAATCAGAAATACAATCGGATCGTCGGCACCGGTGGAGATTCAGAAAGAACATCGGGGTTACATGGTGTGATTCCAAGAGCCTTGCTCGAGAATATCGAGAATCAATTGTGAACTCTCTATTATCCAGTTTGCAAGAGTATTGTGCTGTGATTTTGTTCCATTGAACGTTGTTCCAGAATTGTTGTATGTAGATGGTAGGAATTGAGCATTGCTTGGTGATAGCTCCGAAGAAGTTAGTGTTTTTGAGGATGTCAATTGAAACTTTGAGTATCGGATTTTGTTGGAGCCTTTGTAGGTCCACATAACAGTTGCTTTTACCAATAGCAGCCCATTGACTTCTGGGAAGGATTTCTTCGTCTGAGAGAACTCGGATGATCCCGGGGTAGCACTTTTTGGGATTGAACTTGCCATTTGATGTTCTGAGTAATCATACAATCAACAGTAATGAATGGGAACAGGTTAGATGATAAATGGTAAGTGAGACAACATTGAGAGCACCCTTATGACATAGAGGTAGTGACTCAGAAGGAGTCCCCAAAACACATCTGAGAGAAAGATAGAGTGGCATAGATTACAAATATATGACAACTTTCAAATATATGATAACATTCATAATTGAGATATATCAATGAAGTACAGTCATATAGATAAATAATTACATGACGAGCATATAAGTGATTCAAAGGGCAAAAGAGTGCATTTCAAAGTGATCATGACATGAGCCAAGATACCCATGTAAAAATGATATAAAACATATGTATGAGGCAAGAAGTAACATTTGGCAGTCGTGAGAGAGACCAAGTACCTTTTGCCTAAACAGAGATGTCATAACAGATTACATAGAGTATGTTGATTCAACAAGTCGAATTAGGAGATTCTGAGTGATGTGAAAGTGAGTTCATCATTAGCACAAAAACCTTTGAACATTTAAATAATCCTTGACCCTAAGACTAATTCACAACATGAAAGTGAACACTGTTGCAGACTTGTAAAGACAAGTCGTCATCTAGAGCCACAGACAAGTCGCTAAAGGTTTAGCACTCTAAGTCGCTAAGCTAATTCGCTAGCAGGTAAAGCCAAGTCGCCATGAACAGTACCTAAACCAAGTCGCTACAAAGCAGTCAACTAAGTCGCTAGGTTACTAATTCGCTAACTTGTAAATACAAGTCGCTAACTACTAACTCGCTAACCAAGTCGCTAGAATATAGTGAACTAATTCGCTATGGAAACGTAGTCGCTAAGTTGAACTGTAACTCGCTATGAAGAACATTCAGACTAAGTCGCTACCAAGAACCATTTAAATCGCCACCAAGAACACTTCTAACATCAACCCATCAGTCCAATCCACTTAATCATACATCAATGTATTCCAAACACTATATACCAAACAATATATTCCAAACATTTTGAACCCGTTCAATCATTATACAAGCAACAAACATACTTTTTCATGAAAAGTCGAACCTAAACGAGAGACAAACAATCACAACTCACGAGCTCGAAAGGATCTGGATATAAAATACATGTTAAAAACTGGACACAAAGAGCTTCAGATAACAAAGATAAGGGGGGATCGAGGCAAACCTTTTGCTATGTCGCTAAAGTGAGCACAATGACGAGGAAGATAAAACGAGAGAGAAAGGAAAGAAAAAAACTTTTTGAAGAAAAAAGGGTAACTCGCTATAGGGAAATTCGCTAGGGATATCCCAACTAACTATGACGGTATGACACAATTGGTCCTTGTGGTTTTAACATGAGGTGAGGTAAGTCGCTAGTGCAACATAACTTTCACTATATGGCAACTTTGGTCCCTATGGTAGGTTATTATAGACTAAGCCTCTAGCAAAGATTATCACACTGATCACCATGAATCAATTAATCATTAAAATCTAAGCAAGGCACTGATAATCACATGAGCAAGATATGACCACAACCTACAGACACCATAACCAGATAGTTACATAGGCAAAACACGACCTCAACATACAAATGAGCAAGCATTATAACCAACACAGAAGCCAATGTCATAGATAGTCAAGAAAAACATATACACAGTCTCCCCCTCAATCAAGTTCATCAAAGAACATTGATTGACATAAGTATACCCAGATAAGATGGAAACAAGAATATTTCAATTGTTCGAACTTCATCTATGATCCCGTGCCATTATTGAATGACATTTCTAGGACCGTAGATGTTATCGATAAAAAGTGAAAATATTCTTTATTAGATAGGAAAAACGTGATAAAATTGTACATTTAAAGAATTTAAACATGATAAATTTTTTTTTTTTTTTTTTTTTTAAGTATCTTGATTTATACAAAGATATGGATGAACGAGTCCTGATTCAATGATGAATAGGAGTCAAAGTAAGTAGTGCATCAATTGTTGCACGCTATAGCTCCTGAATGAGCTATGTTCATTTCTGATGGGAACCAAGTCATGAAGTTCTTGATTGAGTTGAGCATTGTACACGAGAAAGACGAGAGCACATTGTACTTGAAGCACATGTAGACTTGTACATAGAAGAGTTAGTGACATGATTAGTCTCACATTTGGATGCATCACAGTATAATACAGACTTATTATTAATGGGGATCCTATTAGCGTCTACATTCTTGAAAAGTTTACCTGTGGGAATCCACTTGAGGCATGATCTAGGAATGTAAGTTCGTTTAAGACCTGTAAACTTAAATAGTCTACCAGTGGGAATCCATTTGAAGCCACAGTGAGTTGAACTAAATGAGTGCACAGCCTTGAATTGACTAATTGTCCTTTTGTGATCAGAGAGTTTCTTAGGGGGTTGATTTGTCGATGATTTTTGCATGAGACCTAGTTAAACTTATTGCATTTCTGATCAGTGAGTGATGACCATTAGTCATATGCTTAGGATTCATCATATCTGAACTAGGCAATGAAGTGACTGGTTTTGACAAAACAAACTGATTATCAACTTGGGATGTAGGCTTAGATTTTAATTTAGCTCTTTCAGACCTATAGGCATTAGGTTGTTTGATAACAGTTCGTTTCAAGTTGTTCTGAACATTTGACTTTCCCAAAGTTGAATGTTTTTCAAACTTAGTGTTCATCCTATTTCCAACATGCTTCCTGAGCTCATTTTTTAGTGCAACAATATTGAAGCTCTTATCCTGAATTTGTGCTTTGAGGTTATCAATATCTTTCATCAAGAGATTAGATTGATTGACTAACTTAGAGTTTGTTTCCTCAAGGTTCTTTCTTAAATGCTCATTTTCTCTTAGAAGGTTGGACACACATAGAGCTAGTTCAGAATTCCTAGATTCTAGTGTATCACTCATCTCATGACAAATCATGTTTCGGCTTCGAAAGAAGCAATTTCAGATTTCTTATGGTCGAATCTTTGTCTGAATCTGGGATTTTAATGATTAATTTCAAAAATTCTCTAAATTCGGAAGTTCCCGACATTACTACATGCTTTTTTGCATAAAACATTTCATTCTTATGTTGTATTTCAAGTTGCAAAGAGATACGTTGTTTTTCAAGAATTGAGAATTTGTTTGAAAGCTCATCATATACCCTTTTTTCAATCATGTTACTTGCATTAGATTCAGACAAAACAAAGATTGATTCCACATTGTTAGGTTCAGGGTAAGAGTCATGAACCTTTTTGTGAGAATTAGTGTGATCAGATAAGTGTACCTTGTTGATTGATACCTTTTCGACTCGAGAATTTGAGATCGTCTGTTTTCTTCATCCTTTTCCATCACAACCTGAGATTCTGCAATCGGTGTCTTCACCGTTCAACTGGAGTGAAGCTTGACACGTCATCATTGTTCCATGGACACTCTTGACACTCATTCAATTCCTTCAGCTTGTTATTCTTTTTTGCAGCTTCCTCGATGTATGTTTCCATATTACTCATAAGTTGAATAAATGAGTTTCTGAACTCATGAATTTCCATTCCCGTGTGCTTCTTGAAAGACATTCCAGTCATGATATTATCAAAATCTGAGGAGTATTCTTCCCGGGTAAGTGGCTGAAATTGGTTGAAGATGGTTTGTAAAGCAGCATGAGAATCATCAGTTGAGAGCTTTTCTTTGGTAATTTGAAACCTCAGTCGTTCTAGGTTAAGCAAAACAGTTCTTGTTAGAGTGGGAAAATCCTGACGAAGGATGGCACAACTTGTTCGATCCATGGTTGTGGATAAAAGTAATTTGAGAAGCTGACTGAGTTGTTGAAACGGCTCACTGGTGCATTCCACATTCTTAGTATCATCTGAAGATATTAAGAGTGACTTATTTGAGTTGTTCTGATTGATCGATAGTGAATCATTAAGTGTGTGGCCTTCAGATAGGTATTCAGTTTCACTATTCTGTGCTGTGTCATAGAGAGCAAGTACTTTGGTGATTAAAGAATCCGTGATGACTGACATTGTGTTATTATGAATTACTCCCCAAGTCTCTAGAGAGTTTAGAATCAACTCACTACCAACAAAATAGCACTAATCCCAAGTCGCTAGAAGATACTTCACCAAGTCGCCAACACTTAATTCGCTACCACGCCAAGTCGCTAGAGTTCCAAGTCGCTAGCCAGATGTAAGTCGCTAAGTAGTAACTCGCTAACATTCAAGTCGCTAGCAAAATTTCGGTAGCAATTCGCTACTCAAGTCGCTAACGTTGCAAGTCGCTAAAGAGCAACTCGCTACAGACCAAGTCGCTACCACTAAGTCGCTACCCGTAGTGGAGAGTCCACTACTTGTACTGTTAATCGCTAGGTCTAAGTCGCTAGCTCCAACACTGTAAGTCGCTACAAAAATGTGAAGCAAGTCGCTACCAAGAAACTATTCCGTGAGCTAAGTCGCTAGCTTGAAAAAACATATAAACCTCACTTTTCAATCCAAAAACAACCCAACCAAGATGATTCAAGCTTACCAAATGAAAACCTAAACACTTTTGATGATTCTAAACATAAAAGTACAACCAAAATCGAAACTTTAACACTAGAAATCAATCAAATGATGCTAAAACCACTAAACTTTTTCAAACTTAAAAACCACCTAAAAACCACTAGAAATCCAAAGATGTGTAAGAAATGATCTAACCATGGCTCTTGATACCAATTGTTAGATATAACTTTTCACTTACACATCATAACATTAACACAATGAGCACATAGATGGTTTTAGAGAGAGAAAGAGTGGGACATTCTAGTGAGAGAAACTTGTAGAATATTAGATTACCAAAGAACATCCAACCCTCTACCTATGCAGGGTAGAGGGTATTTATAGGTAACAAACTAAACGACCTCCTGACGGCCTGTGGATCAGGGATACAGTGGGTAAAGACCCGTCCTTCCTCCACGGTGTTGCTCTAAACTTAACTACGCTACAAACTAACAAATAAACTACTTAATAACGTAACAAACGACACGTCTACAAGCTAACATATGCTAGACTTATAATTGGGGTGACCGACACTTTAACATAGAATTTTCTAATTCCTAACAGTGAAAGGTGCCAAAGGGTCAAGTCGAAGGCATTAGTGAAAGGTGTCAAAGGGTTGTGTCGAAGGCATTAGTGAAAGGTGCCAAGGGGGTACATTCGATATGGTGCATCGATGTACAAGATAGATAGTTTGGGTTAAAGGATATTGATATCCTTATGATATTGTAATAAGGAGTGTGTCTCCTTTGAGGTAGTCGTGTATTGGTGTAGTGTTGGGTAGTAGTTCCTCCTTTATAATGGAACTCGGTATCTAGCCTTGTACCGGATAAAGTGTAGGCGACGTTGTGATAGGTTTGGTTCTACCTCGTGGAAGAACCCGGTGTCTAGCCTTATACTAGATAAAGAGTAGGCGACGTTGTGAAGGCTTCTCCACCACATTAAGGAGCTTGTGTTGTGTAGTGCTTACAAACTCTCGAGTGAGGAACTCGTGGAGTGGAGTAGGGCAAGGAAGGTGTCCTTGTAGCCGAACCACTATAAATACTCGTGTTGTGGTTTTGTGTTCCTTTCTCTTTATCTTTGCATTACTTGTTTGTATGTTTATCTATCATCATCCAACACACACTTTAAATAGATTGACATAAGTCGATCTAAATAGTATAAACAAAGTTTTAATCGGTAAAACTATTCAACCCCCCCCCCCCTTCTAGTTTCCACAAGGGTGTTAGTTATGTGGTGAATTAGCTCAGTTACTCATTCTATTAATTGTAGAGTGATATCGTCTTATGTGTGTTTTACAAAGCAAAAATGGAACGAAAGATGTGTGAGTCAATGTAAAATCGAAAAGGCGAGGATACAGAGAAAATACTAAACAGATTTGTTAAAGTATGGTATTTAAATAACTGGCCATTAGTTTTAGGTGACATAGTGTTCCATATAATTTGTAGATCATTTTTGTATATTTAATTTGGATAATAACTGCTTGGCTATGATGATGTCATCCAATGTGTATTGATTTTTTTCAGGCAAAAACCGGGGGGCATAAAATACAACCGTGTTTTGTAGCCAATACAATATCTGAGCCAACTCATACGGATCCTATTTTTAATTACAAGGGCATTTTTCATTGTTGTATCTAGTCTACTCAAGATACGTTAAGCGGGTGTACTAATGTTGGGGTTAGGATGGTGGGAGAAATCAATATAAATGTTCTCTGTGGTGCTTTGCGAGGAGAAATTATGTGATGCCAAACTATAGTATGGGATTATGCGTGACAAACATTCCTGTACACGGATAATAGAAAACTTCTCTATCGATTTCTCCCATCCTCCTTATCCAAATATTAGTTCGTCCATTTTACATATTGTGCATATTCTAAATATAAAATGGACAATGTCTTAGGTACACTTCTATACGAATGCATTAGATAAATGACACATGTTCCACACTCGAGTCGAATTTGATCAATACGGCGTCATGTGTTATATAGAGATTCAGAAAACAATTTGAACAAAAACAGTGAAAGAATCAGGAATGTATGACTTAAGAATTGATGTTGCCGGAGTCATGTAAGATGTTATAAAACTTATCATCAATTTATGCGGTCTTCAACCTGTTTCTTTTAAAGCTTCGTCTTTGTTAATTGTTGACAAGGTTATAACACCTTACACGACATGCTTGCTAAAAAAACTGTATTATTTAGTATTCTTGGTGGGTTTCATACGACAAAAATGTAGGAGATACTAAATATGGATTACTGAGGTTTAGCTATTGTTTCCTGGTATGTAACTTGCTTGACGCTCTGAGTAAACGTCTTTTGCCTTGATTAAACAGGATTGTTCAAGTATGCGATCTATTTCTCTACAAAATAAATGATGCAAGACATCGTAATAATTGCTAACTTTTTCGTAAGTGCAATATTGTTTGTTTCATTTGTTAGACATCATAGTGTGATGTCCAGTGTTTAGCTTTAGAAGAAATATATTTTAAACTAGTATATGCAACGACAAACCTATTTGTTAGTATAGTGGTAGGTCACTGATTCATTAGTCACATAAACTTGAAATTATTGTGTGGCACCATGTTTATTGTGTATTTTTTTGGGATGAACACTCAATGTCACAGATGGTCATGTTATTTATCTATATTATTATTTGTGATTTCTGTATATGTATTTTTTTAAATCATCAGGAATGTTATAACCATTACTATAATTATTGTCTTGACTAGGGGTGGAAACGAGCCGAGCCGAGCTCGAGCTCGTTAAAGCTCGAGCTCGGGCTCGAGCTCGTTTCGAGCCTTATACTTTGAGCTCGAGCTCGGCTCGGGCTCGACTAATTTTATGATGTTTTGAGCTCGGCTCGTTAATTACATAAGGCTCGAGCTCGTTTACTACTTTTAAGCTCGTTTATACGTATAGACGATATATATACGGGTATATAATTCTAGGGCTCGTTTAGACTCGCGAGCCTACGAGTTTACATGCGAGCTTCGGCTCGAGCTCGATTATTAAATGAGCCGAAAATTAGGCTCGAGCTCGGGCTCGAGCTCGTTTAAGCTCGGCTCGTTCGAGCTTTTTACCGATCCGATCTCGAGCTTTTCACGAGCGGCTCGGCTCGTTTCCATCCCTAGTCTTGACAGTAGAAAAGGAAACTCAAATTTGATTTTATTTGTTGCTTATGTGTGCATTTAGGGATATGTCGACTTTCATGTTTTAAACTTTGGCGTGGCTTTTGAAGGGTGGCAGACAAAATCTCATATATGAATGTCTGTCGTTTAATTTGTAGTTTTAGTATGTTTTGTTATTGATTTTATTAATTTCCTATTATTATACCTTTCGCCTACAATTTGAAAGTCAGCTGGTAAATGTATAGAACAATATGTTTATGAGGAGAGTTATTTTGCATACCAAATTTTTTTTACATAACTCATCTCCACCATCTATCTAAAAAGAAATCAATTGATGAGATTAAAAGCATTTTATTATTTCACCTATTTTTTATAATTTAAATTTCTCTTAAACCGTTAATCGTTAAGTGAAAATATTTACACCGTCGTGAACAGCATTTAATTATCTTTCTATAGATCTAAGACTTTGATATACTTTTGAAAAAGAAAAAATTAGTTTTTTCACGTTTTTTTGTTTTTTTACGTTATTTGAAATTTGCATGAGAAAAATCATATATGATATGTGATATCACATGTGATATTACACTAATATCACATATGATATTACACTAATATCACATGTGATATTACATATCATATATGATATAACACTAATATCACATGTGATGTTCAAATTAGTGTTTTATTATATATGATTTTTTAATGCAAATTTCAGTAACGTAAAAAAACGAAAAAACCTAAAAAAAACGTGAAAAATAAGAAGAAAAAAAATTTGTCGAAAGTATATAAAAGTGCCTATCTATAAAAAAATAATTAAATGTTCGTCGCAATGATATTTTTTTTTTTTTCGCTTAACGATTAACGGTTTGAAAGTTATTAATATTTAAAAAAAGATGATGAAAGTGGGTTTTTTTAAATGTTGGGATTAATCTCATCCATTAGATCAAATAAAAATTGATGGTGGAGATTGATCCCTTGGTATGTAAATAATCTTTTGCCCTCAAATGATCTTAAATCTATGTCTATTGTTCAAATGTTGAAATAAAAATTCAGATTCGATTTTACATAATAATTATTATTTTATTTTTTTTGTAAAAGGGCCTTAAAACCCTGGTAAATATATCCAAAAATTCAATGAAGTACAATTGACATGTACGTACATCCTTAATAAATTTATGGTAAATATGAATACAATAAATGTTTTTGAAAGTAGATAATAGACAATAAAACTTTCAAGGTTAACTCATGACTCTTCAGTTGTCTCAAGTTTTATATTATTGATTCTACAAAATGTGTTCAGGCATACAAACCAAATACTCAAACCTACAAATTTATCTTTCACAATCTGAAACTCCTTTTTTTATTAATATCATAATATGTCTGCTTCAAACAAAAGAACTACAACTGATGCAGAGCATGAAAATAGTCACGCAGTTCTATTCAAGTATATTGCACAATTTTATTTCCATTTGAATCTTTATATTTTTTATCAACTATGAATCTAATAACTCTTTCTCTATGCCAGGAAGCAATTTAATGAAGATGAGGAAACATATATTCAAGAACAAAAACCACAAGCAATGGCAATTAAAGCTATGTTGTTACGTTAGCTCTGATTTCATTTTATGTATATTTTAGTTTCGATAATTTTGCTCAATGTATGGTGAGGCTTTTAGAGACACATATGTGATAATAGGTGTAGGTCTTATACAGTTTTATAAGCATGATATTTGGCTGTAAATTCTGTGTTCACTCTATGATGTTCCTTTAAGTCATTGCTTACTTTACATGGTGTGCTACGAGCCAAACTTATTTTAGTTTCTAGGGTCTTAAATCTAAAGGCTAATATGTGCTCATAAGTTTTGATTTTATGCATTTTTTGTAAATGTTCATTGGTACTAATTCTATACAGTTTGTTTTCATAGGCAATGTAAGAGTAGTAGATGCTTTGTAATAAAGCCTAAAATGTGATCCTAAGTACTGATTCTATAACCTGTCAAATTGCATGAAGATCGTTGCGCCATGTTCTTGGTTTAACTAGGCTTTTAGATTAATGTTCTTTAACATGTACTAGCTAATAACTTCCTTCAATGTAGCTTTCCGATTGTTGTGTCGGTTTATGGATACGTGTTATTGTTTGTTTAAATTTTTTGACCTGTCTTTTAGAAGCTAATATGTGATTCTTTTCGTTATAAGATTTCCGTGACATCCTTACGTTTTGTGCTCATAAGGTAATGTAAGAGGCTGTAGTAGTAGTCTTTAGATTTCTTTTTAGTGTGTTGCATCGGTTGTTTCTTACTATGTTAATGCATATTTATAATAATTACAATTTATTAATATGTAACATCTAATTTTTAAATTGTGTGATTAGATACAAAACGTATACAACTTCAAGGAAACGGGCATGCAAAACATCTCATAAGGTCTGCATGATGAGTTGTAGCATTATGAATGGGATGCTCTGGATAAAAAAATAAAATAAAAAAAATCATTGGTTGCCAAGGAGCATTGGATGATGAAGTTGAATACCCAACTAAAAAGGACGATATTGAATCCTTTACGTATGGTAGTTTGTACTTGCATACTCTCCTGATTCATCCCCTAAAATTCCTTTTAAGACTGCTATTTTGTGTTTAAAATTGTATCAACAGTCTACAGTTTTGCAAAAACATATTTATTTTCATATGTTATATAATTATTTATTATTGATTCAACTTAGTTTATTATTTAATATGATATGTAGATTTCATATAAACCTATACATCCTAGGAAAACACAATTTAAACCATCAACAGATCTTGAATCTAAATCCAAGATCAACTTCTTTTATTCAACCAAAACTATCCAGATCAATAAGCAACTGATCTTAATCAGAACAACCCAGAAACATCACATGAATCACAAACAACTGAACATCAACACAATCCTTTCCACTGCTATTCAGGTGAAAGGCTATTGACTACTTATCAATAGTTTTTTACAATATATGAAACCTCACAATCACTCTAAAGCAATATTTGAAACAATGAGATAATAGTTTTGGGTTGAGAGAAGATTGTCTACAATCTTCACACAGATATGATGAATGATCTGAAACCCTAAACGGGTTGAGACAATATATAGCATTGACTCCAAAATTTGACTCCATCTTTCGTATATAGCACAAAGCCCCTTCAACTATCAATAACTTTCACCTTTTCACAAACCTCAATCATAGCTACAATCTGAGAATACAAAATGCACAACATTAGTCCCTATAGTATAAAGTTTCAGATATTGAGTTATATTTTAACATCCCCCTTAACTCAAACCTGAAACATATCATAAAGACCCAGTTTAGAAACCAGTTTCTCATGTTGTAGCTTATCAAGACCTTTAGTAAAAATATCAGCTATCGATTTAAAGGCCGAACTTTTACTGCTTTGATAACTCACCAAAATTTTTTCTCTTACAAAATGTAAGTCAATTTCCAAGTGTTTTGTTCTTTCATGAAAACAGGATTAGCCGCAATTTTAATTGCACCGACTATCACAAAAAAGTTTTACAGGGCAAAAAATGTTCCCATTTAGATCTTTTAAAATTTTCAAGACCCAAACAATTTACGAAGTAGCAGAGGCCATTGCTCTATACTCACCTCTGCGACTAGACTTAGAAAGGGTGTTTTGTTTTTTACTTTTCCAAGAAACTAGTGAACCATTAAGAAATAAACAAAATCCCAGAATGGCGATTTTCTAGTAACTACACATTTGGCCCAATCTGAATCCACATAAGTCTCAAGATTTACAAAAGAGTTTTTAACAATATGAATTCCTCTTCCAGGAGACCCCTTTAAATATCTTAAAACCTTAAGTGCAATTTTAAGATGAGACTTAAGTGGTTTATGCATGAACTGACTCAAACAATGTACGATATGATATATCAGGGCCTAGTATGTGTTAAGTAAATCAATTTTCCAATAAGTTTTTTATACTCAGTTATATTATCCAAAACAGGATCAGTAGTAGTAGGTTCATTAGTAATAGAAACACTTTGTTCTAAAGGAAAAGGACTTACAAGCCAAGATAAACCAAACTCAGAAAGAAGATCTAAGCAATATTTTCTTTGAGTTAAACATAAACCCTTATCAGTTTCAATTACTTCAATACCCAAAAAATACTTAAGTTTTCCTAAATCCTTAATTTGGAATTTAGACTTAAGAAATTCTTTAAAACTTTCAATCTCAGCCAAGTTATTACCAGTAACATTCCTTTTATTCTTTCCAAAATCAGCAGGGTACCCAATGAGTTTAAAGCATCTATCAGCAGTATGTCCATTAAAACCACAATGTTCACAAACAAACATAGGACCACCAGCAGTCCTCCTATTATCACTAGTCCTAGTGGTATTATTTGGCCTAGAATAACCACCGAGGATGGGGGCTCTCGAGAGTTAACTCTATTGAGCACACTAGAGTTAAACACGCTTGACCGAGACTTGTTAGAAGTCCCACCAACGAACCAAGAACCACGATCTATGAGACTCCTCACTAGAGATAATGGCAAAAGCCCCTTTCACATCAGGTAGAGGATCTCTAGATAACACATTACTTCTTATTTGCATATAAGAATCATCCAAGCCCATTAAGAATTGCATAAGTTTCATTAATCGATTATGTTTTTAAAATCATCAAAGAAGCATGACAAGTGCACCTAGGCAACCTGAACTAAAGCATCAAATTGTTTCCACAAAGTGCTCGGTTTATTAAAGTATTCAAAGAATAGAGCAACCATTTTGAGACAAAGAATTGATTTTATGATGCAGATTAAAATAACGAACCATCAACTCTATCAAAGTTTCTTTTAATTCATTCCATACATCGAAGCTCTTTTGAAAAAATTTGACCCAAGAACAACTCTTCTTATATGGAATTCAAAATCCATCCCAATACAACAGCATTAACCCTGTCCCATTGTCTCCCTAACACTTCATCAACATGTGACCTAGTGCAAGTACCATCTATAAAACCAGTTTTATTTCTCCCTTCAAGAGCTAATAACATAGCACATGACCACACATTATAATTTTCATCCCTTTAGTTTAATAGAAACAATGTCAAGGTAGCGAGAATCATTAGGATGCAAGTGAAGAGGATGACTAAGATCCAACTTACTAATTAAAGTAACTGGTTCATTATCAACCTCAAATTCATCATCGATTATAACCATGAAGAGACATAATTGAACAAATATAAACAACACACAAGAAGAGTCAAGAAGAAGTTCCTGGCTTCCTTGCCACTCAAGGTGGTAGGTCAAGGGCAGAACACTCTAAGTCAAGATCTACAACTAAAAACAGATAAACCACACTCCAACAACAATCACAAACCTCCAACAATACTCAACTCCTACTCCCCGTCAATCTAAACAGGAAATAAAAAAAATAAAAAAGGTGCGAGAGGTGTTACAGTGCACGCAAATCCAGAAAGCAGCGGAACAAGAACCCTAATTATAATTCTTGAGACAAGAATCACAACCCACATGATCTCAACCAACCCAGAACCACCAATCGAAGCTAGAGATCAAATCCCCAAAAAATACCGAAACCCTAACTTTCTAAAAAATTAGGCGTTTTGTAAAATCTTTTAGAATCAATCAATTAAAGCCAGAAAACACTTATTAATCGCAATCAATTAGTTTTAATCAAACTAATTTGAAAAACCCCCAAATTTTGAAACCCTAATTTTCCCGAAATCAATTTAATCAGAGCAAGGCGCGTAACCTGGCTCTGATACCATGTAGGAAAACACAATTTAAACCAACAAATGGATCTTGAATCTAAATCCAATATCAACTTCTTTTATTCAACCAAAACTATCCAGATCAATAAGCAACTGATCTTAATCGAACAACCCTTAAAACATCACATGAATCACAAACAACTGAACATCAACACAATCCTTTCCACTGCTATTCAGGTGAAAGGCTATTGACTACTTATCAATAGTTTTTTACAATATATGAAACCTCACAATCACTCTAAAGCAATATTTGAAACAATGAGATAATAGTTTTGGTTGAGAGAAGATTGTCTACAATCTTCACACAGATATGATGAATGATCTAAAACCCTAAACGGGTTGAGACAATATATAGCATTGACTCCAGCCTTGACTCCATCTTTCCAGATATAGCACAAAGCCCCCTTCAACTATCAATAACTTTCACCTTTTCACCAAACCTCAATCATAGCTTACAACTGAGAATACAAAATGCACAACATTAGTCCCTATAGTATAAAGTTTCAGATATTGAGTTATATTTTAACAATATCCACTACTTTATCTTCTATCTTGATGTAAAAGTTATGTATGTTAATCAAACTTCAAATATAGCATTTATATAAGTTTCTTATCTTCATCCGAGATGAAAAGGAAGAGAATAGAAGCAACATAGTTAGCCATCGAATTTTGTTTTTTGCATGAACTTCTACAAGCATGAAACCTTATACTTGCATATTACTATTTGCCATTTAAAATACAAAAACTAGCATTATCACCACAAGAATAGCATAGCCACAAACAGCCATCTATTGAAAATAGTTCAAAAAAAAAAAAAAAAAACCATGTTTCTCCTGGAACCATGTAATTTGGAATGACTCCAAAACTATTCCCCAAAAGCACATTGTTTTCAGACAAAGTTATTTCCAAACATTAAACAGTGTCGTATGCTAGTAACTAAAAAAGAAAAAGAAAAAAAAAAGGTCACTTCTTTTCTTTTTCTTTATGTTCCGGAATTCGACAAGCAGAAAATAAGTCAAGACAAATATTATACTTAAATTGGTTCTGTTGCAATGCGCGGCTATCTAATTTCTCGTTAAAACTAATTCAGATTATAACTATAATTTATTTGACAAATCACAAATCATTCAGATTACATTACAATTCTCTTTACATATTACAATTCACTCAAAAACATTCAGCGAACCAAAGGCCCCCTAAGCCTTTATTCATCTTCTTGTTTAATTCCGGCATCAATGTTCGGTTAAATTTCATAAATCCTTTTCTTTTTGTCGTTTCATTGTTTACAGTTTACGTCGAAGGTAGTTTCTGATATATTTCTAAGGCAGGTTCCTAGAAAAGTTGCTTATCGCTTCTAAACAAATTCGTCATCTAAAGCAGTTTCCGGGCACCACCTAGCTGAGCCTTAGGTCCGCCTCCTCTGATATTAGTGGAAGTTTATTAGTGTTTTATTATCTTTCAAACTTTCTGAGTAAAGAAGTAATAAAAACCACGTATGAACCCAATATTTTGTCTTCTACTTTCTAGTTTTGGCTTTTGCGTGAAAATAAGAATCTAGTCTTTGTTTTATTATTTTGGCTGCAAATATGCCCGTCGTTACCTACTTGCTAGCCAGCTCTAAAATATTCAGACAACTTGAACTTATTTAATGTAGTTGACAGCTTTGACTCCCCACGGGTTACTTTGCTCTTCGAGATTATATCAAATAAACTTATTATATATACACAAACACAATGTACAGGTTTATTCGAAAGATTTTTTATGATGCATTTACCCTTCCTTCTTCTCTTACTTTTAGTTACCTTCTATCATTCTGCAAACATTGCAACTGCTTTATCTTCAAGTGTTCTAACCCAAGGGTCGTCACTTCATGTCGAAAATGAAGATCATTTAGTTTCACCAAATCGTCGTTTTACAGCTGGATTTCACCGTATTGGCCTAAACGCGTATTGCTTTGCAATATGGTTTTCCGAACCCACGTCGGATGGCAATCACACATTCGTTTGGATGGCGAACCGGGATGAGCCAGTCAATGGAAGACGCTCCAAATTTTCATTGTGGAGAAGTGGAAATCTTGTTTTAAAGGACGTGAACCGCAGAATTTGGACCACCAACACTCAATCTAGTTCCCCTTGTGAGTTACAACTCCTTAACTCTGGTAATCTTGTTCTTAAGGAACTAGACAAACAATCATATCTTTGGCAAAGCTTTAGTTTTCCAACTAACACCATCCTTCCTAATCAGCTTTTCACCAAAGATACCTTCCTTATATCTTCAAAAAGTTCGACAAATTTTTCTTCTGGCTACTACAAACTTTATTTTGACAATGACAACGTGATCCGCCTTCTTTTCAATAACGATGAAATAACAAGCGTTTACTGGCCGCCCCCTTGGTTGGTAACATGGGCAGCAGGAAGGTCTAGTTACAATAATAGTAGAATTGCTATGCTTGATTCCAAAGGCCATTTTAATTCTACAGACCAGCTTGCCTTTAATACAAGAGATTATGGATATACTCTTCAAAGAAGATTGACGCTTGATGTTGATGGCAATATTAGAGTTTACTCGCTTAACAAAAGGAAATGGACAGTTTCATGGCAAGCAATTTCAACAACATGTGCTATTCATGGGATATGTGGTCAAAATAGCCTATGTACTTATAATTCTGAATTCGGACGAAGTTGCACTTGCATGCATGGGTACAAGGCCAAGAACCAGTCAGATTCGTCGCATGGGTGCAAGCCTACATTTGATCTTACTCGACATCGTGAAAACTACGATTTCATAAGACTCCCTAATGTGGAATTTTATGGCTTCGATTTGGTGTATAAACCAGGAGCTAGTCTCAATGAATGCAAGATGGCATGTTTAGATGAAGTGAAGTGTAAAGCCTTCCAATACAGCTTCGATGGTGGGAGGGGCAACTTTGTATGCTATACCAAGACTTTGCTGTTTAATGGGTTTTACAAGGGGACTCCTTTCACCACTTATCTTAAGCTACCTAAGATTAATGTATTGTCATATCATCAAAATGTGGCTAACGAGGCCCACTTGGATTGCTCGAATTCTATAGTGGAGGTAAAAAGAACATATGAAAAAGAGAGTGCAAATGGTTCCCTCAATTTTATGTTGTGGTTCAGCATCATCCTCGGCGTAATTGAAGTTGCATGTTTTCTGCTCTTCTACTATATTACCAAGAAACCCTCACACACAACCACCCAAAAGTACCTTACAATTGCTACTGGATTCAGAAGGTTCACATATGATGAAATAATGAAGGCGTCTCATAAGTTTAGAGATGAAATAGGGAGAGGTGGAGGTGGTGTTGTATACAAAGGCATACTTCCTGACAATCGAGTGGTAGCAATTAAGCGACTCCATGAGGAATTCCATGGAGAAGCTGAATTTCTAGCAGAGATGAGTACAATTGGGAGGATAAATCATAAGAACTTAATAGAAACATATGGTTATTGTGCAGAAGGAAAGCATAGGATCTTAGCCTATGAGTACATGGAGAATGGCTCATTAGCCAAGAATTTAGGCGCTAACCAGCTTGATTGGCATAAACGGATTGAAATCGCAAGTGGTGTTGCGAAAGGGCTGGCTTATTTACATGAAGAATGCTTGGAGTGGGTTCTACACTGTGATGTTAAACCGCATAACATATTACTGGATGCTGATTATAACCCAAAGGTAGCCGATTTTGGGTTGTCCAAGCTATTTAACCAAGCAGGAATAGAAAATTCAATCTTCTCTAAGATACGAGGGACTAGAGGGTATATGGCCCCTGAATGGGTGTTTAATCTTCCAATAACCTCAAAAGTGGATGTTTACAGCTATGGGATGGTGGTACTAGAGATGATAACAGGACGAGGTCCTACAAGTGATCAAACAAGTGACGATAACCAAAGCGGGGAGCAAAAAACGCTGGTAAGCTGGGTGAGAGATAAGGTCCAAGAGGAAGGACTTAGTTGGACAGAAAAGCAAATCATGGAAGTACTGGATCCTATGATTAGGGATGGATATGAAAAAGGTCTGATGAGAAATCTTCTAAAAGTAGCTCTACAATGTGTCGAGGAAGATAAAGATGCTAGACCAACCATGAGTGAGGTCGTGAAGATGCTTCTTTCTCCTGATATCTACGATTAAAGCCTATAGCATTTAAGCCGACTAGTACCAGTACTAGTCATTCAGTGAATAATCTTGAGTGTGAGGCATGTTATTAATAAATTGTGTGTATTGTTGCAACTCCTGAATCACCTCCCTAGTGGCTCATTTAAAGCGTACTTTATTTTCTCAATTTGAGATTTTTTGTAACGTATTAAAAACCTTTTGTAAATTGTAATTCCTGTTACAACTCAAATGAAATAGCTGCTTTGATGAAGTATTCCAAAGCATATGTTAATTGCCACACACCTACACTTGTTTTAAATAATGAACTAATATGTTGTATTCAACAAGTAGCAAAGATCCTGGGGATTACATGTTACTAAATAATGATGTCTAACATTTATGTACTTGAATGTTTTAAGAAGATTGTCTCGTTTGCAAACAAACCTCGGATCCTAAAATCAGGTATATCCATACAGTCTTGTAGTAGATATATCTTTGAGCATGCGTGTATTTAGATATTTACCAATTGGCAAGAAAGACACCAAACATGATTATATATTAGCTGCAAGTGTTATTATTTTATTTGTACCAATGTATGATTGAGTTTGCACCCAACAAACTTTATCCAAGGTGGTCGAAAGGATAAGTCACGCGGTATCGAGATCTCATCATCAAGGATATCGTTGAATCAGTTCAATAACTTATTAATGGCAAGGCTTTTAAGGTGTGCACATTCTGCTTTCTTGCCATCATCGTAGAAATAGGTGATCCCTCGTCTTTTTTCGTTTTATTATACGTATATTAATCATATTAGTTCTATAAAAGATTGTTGTTAAGCTACAGTAGAGGCTCGAGAAAATGATCTCGAACAACTATTAATAATGTGAAGTTTACCTAATTGGTGAGAAGTAACACGCTAGAAAGTCATCTATAATTAAAAAGTATAAAAAACCTGCCAACTTTGAGACATGTGGCAATTTGTGAGCTCATCAAAATTAGCATGAATAGTTTTCATAATTTCTCTTGTACGACGTTTTCAGATTCGATATCCTTTTGAGTTTTCACAATATCCGACAAATACTTTAATGTCAGCTTTAGCTTGAGCTTTCCAAGATAATCACGATCATTATTTGGATAACAAAGAGCACCAAATACATGAAAGTGTTTTATGTTAGGTTTCCGGCTATGGACAAGCTCATATGGTGTTTTGTTGCGGCGTTTGGTGATCATTGAACGGTTTTGAGTGTAACATGCAGTCGAAACAACTTTGGCCCATAAGTAATCCGGTAATTGAGCGTTAATCAACATCGTTCTTGCAGCTTCCACTAACGTCCGGGTTCGTCTTTCAACAACTCCATTATGTTCGGGAGTTCTTGAAATTAATGTTTGATGTTCAATTCCTACTTTCTCATAATAATCACGAAGAGTCTGATTCAAGAATTCGGTTCCTCTGTATGTTCTAACTTTTCTGACCGTGTTACGAAGTTGAACTTGAATTTTCGTGAGAAATGTGATGATCATTGAAGGAGCTTGATATTTACTTCTTAGAAAATAAACCCAAGTCCATCTGTAGTAGTCATCAACGATTACAAGAATGTAGCGTTTGCCATTAATCGCTCATGGACTTTGGATCATGGATACCCAACAAGATACATTGTACCTAGTCAATGGGTTATGGATCTTGGGTCATGGGTCATGAACTTTGAGACATGGATCATGGATAATATCCAACATGACTTCATGCATGATGATGCAATGGGTCATGGGTTATGGATCATGCTCCATGGGTATGGGTTATGGACTTTGGTTTTTACCCAACAAGAATCATTGTACCTAGTCACTGGATCATGGGTCTTGGGTCTTGGGTCATGGGTTATGGACTTTGGTTTTTACCTATTATAAGTTATACTAAGCACATATATATTTTTATAAAATATAAGTAAACAACATTACTTGTAAGTGTTTTATAAATATGGTTTTGGTTTTATATAACTTATTTAACTAAACATGTTTTGATGGTTTTATATGTTTAGTAAAAGTGTGTTTGTAAACTATTGGCTCAAAGCTTTTACGTATTTTATTTATTTCGTTAAAATGATTTTACGTTTGTTATCGACAAAACATTAGAAGATCGTAAAATATAAATAATAGTTTTTATGGTTTATTTTTATTAACAGTCTCCCCCTTTTTGTTGATGACAAAACATAAGATTATTTTAAGTAAAAAATAAAATTCGTAAAATTTTGAATTGGAGTTTTTACTCTCTTCTCCCACTTTTGGTCGAAACAAAAAGGGCGTCAAAAAGAAACTAACACATAGTAGAAGAAAAAGATTTAAAAAGAGTTTTGAGAAAAACTTATAGAAAGTAAAAAGTTTAGAGGAGAAAGATTTAGAAAAAGAAGTGTAGAGAGAAGAAGTAGTAAGGTAAGAAAAAATGTCTCGTTTTAGCTACCCCTTTTCGGATGCTTCCCTTTGGTGAGGGCGTCAAGTAATTAGGAATACTAAACGAGTGTATTGCAAGTAATTGCAACATTTTTGCTTTGACGAAAAGCTCCCCCTTGACGAATGCTCCCTTTTGATGAGGGCGTCAAGTAGTTAGAAAGACTAAGTGAATGTATTGCAAGTATTTTGCAATGTGTTGCTTTGATGAAAAGCTCCCCCTTGTTGAGGGCGTCCAAGTCTTTATGTATATTTTGAAAATATACAAAACAAAGGCTAGAAAATAAGTATATGGTGCATTGTTTCCTGCAAATGAGCTTTAAATTTAGCTCAAAAAGTGTTTTATGTCCACCCGGTTCTGCCGGATCCTTCACTTGAGGGATCCGTCAAGACCAATTTGAGGGATCCGAGTACCTGCAACTTAGTAGCAGCAATATAGACACAAATAATGGTGTAAACGTCCAAGTAAGTCATGTATTGTTGCACCAAATATGTTCACATAACTATATAACATACAAACATGTAGTTTCATTTAATAAAATGAGAGAAATGACACATAGCTCAATTCTATAAAACTAAAAAAATGATACAAACATGTGATAAAATAAAAATCCTAACAACCTAAGTTGTGCCTAAGACTAGAAAGAACACCACTTATGCTTGCATTGCAAGGTTTAGGGACGGTTAGGTTTTTGACTTCATCAAAACGTTCAAGAAGGTGATAGAACATGAAACGTACTTCATCACGTAATTCATGGACTAACCCTTTGACATGTTGACAATGATAGTAATCCTTTTCATGGCTAGGAAATGGTGGAGGTAAGAATAGAGAAGTTTATGGAGGCAAGTTTGATGAAGAAGGTGGAGGTTCCACAAAGGATGGAGGATTTTGTGAAGGTAAGTTTGATGAAGTAGGTGGTGGTTCCAACAACAATGAAGGTGGTGGCATATGTGTTGGTGGTGGAGGTAAATAAGTATCCACATCCATATGATCCGGTTGTTGAGGTTGGAGATTCCTCATAATCCAAAATGGACCATTTGAGGCTGAAGGAGAGAAAGACACGGGTGCTAGTGAAGTTCCAACACTGAGGTTTTGGTGAGAAGGATGTTGTGGTACCATTTTCTCAATTAATGAGAATGTGGGCAATGGCGGTGGATGAGAAGGCCTAGGTGGCAAATCTTATAGAGATTATAGGTTTGGAGATGAGTGAGGTGTGGTGAAGGAGAGAACTATAGGTTCTAGAGGTGAAGTTTTGGTTGTTTTAGTGGAGATGTGAGTGTTTGGTTTTGAAGGTATGGTAGTGTTTGGCAAAGGTTGTTTGGTGGGAACAATTCTTTGAGGAGTTGGTTTGATTAGTAGAGTTGTTTGGGGATGAACTCTAGTGTTTGGAGCTTTGTTGGGTGATGACTTGGTTGTTGAAATTTCATGAACAACACGATCAATTTTTTTTGGAGGACCTTTGGTCGATGAGTTTGCACTAGGTGCTTTTCTAACGGTGAAATGGTAAAAAGTGAGTATTGAAAGAGGAAGTTTAGCTACTGAGAATGAGTGTTTGAATGGAGGTTTGGAAGCACAAACACAAGTGGTTTATAAAGGGAGAAACTAGGCAAGTGAATTAAAGCCTAAACCACTAAAGTTCTTCAAATTGCAATGATTTGCATGCACAAGAGTCAACTACAGTGTTGCTCATACATTGATCAATTGCCCGACATTCCATACAAATCACCTTCAAATATCCATCTCGTCTTCACTTCTTCTTCTTACCCATGAGGAAGTGAGCAATGCACTTGAACATTACTTTGCTTTGTTGAAATTCTTGTGAAGGACTTGGAATGTCGGGCAATTGATCAATGTATGAGATGGGGTCAAGATGATAGTTTTGTATGGAATTGCTAGCTTCACGTTCGGTTTCCTCGGATGAGTCGGTAGGAGGATGAGGCATTTTTCCATCAACCATGAACCTCGTTGTTTATCCCTCGGTGAGAGGTACCATGACATGATTACAAAGGAAGTGGTCATCCGTCATAGGAGAAGGTTCCAAAGCACTCACAAAGTTTGCTAGACGGGTGAGAAGCATAGCATAGGAAAGCACCATTTTCTTAGTTCTAAAGACACTTGCCATTCTCATGACCATGTAGTAGGCTAGGTTGAAAGGAGTTCCATTGATGAGACAATAGATCATGTAGACAAGGAAAGCATTTGGATGATCTTTGTTTCCGACCAAGCAAACAACATTCTCTCTAAGGATTTGTTCCCATTTTTTATACAATGGGAACATCTCAAAGAGTTCCATTTGGAATGGGTCTTGGTGGATGACTTTGGAGTTTCGAGTGACACGAGTTTGTGAGGTTCTTTGAATGAAGACGACATCTCTTACCATGGCGGGTTCCTCAAGAGATGTGAGATATACATGGTGAGTGTCAACCATATCATTGAGTGTGGCGAGGGACCAATCACTTGAGTACATACACACACCTTGGCATGGAATGCGAAGGATTCGTGCAAACTCAACAAGAGTTAGGATGAAGTTTTGATTATTGATGACAAAAGAGATAGAGATGGTTCCATCATCATTTCTAATGATGCGGACACTCTTGTAGAACTCAAGGACAAAGACGAGACAAATTTGTTCATTGATATAGAGTAGACAATCGAAGTTGATCCTAGAGAATACTTGAGGGATATCGGTATCATCGATTAAAGATTGTTCAATAACACGCCTTTCATGGAAGATACCTTTTTGAAGCATCTTGAATGTTTTTCGGTCCTTGGGCATAAAACCTTCCTTACGGTGATGCATTGGAATGTAGTGGGTGGTGTCTTGGTAGTCTTGTTGGGTTGAGCTAGGCATGTTTGATCACAAGTGATTGGATAGCTTGAATTGATGAAGAGGAAGCTCCAGGAACAGTAGTAGTAAGTTTAGGGTCGTGTATGAGAGAGTAAAGTGGAAGATGAGAATGTACAGTGATTATCAAATACATAATCCGTTTGCTGATATGTCGGTTCCGCCGGGTCCTTTGAAAAAGGGATCCGGCACGTTATAGTCAAGGGATCCGGCTATTCAGTAAGGTTACAGATTTAGTAAGGTTGATAATTTGACGTGAGAATTTTTTATTCCAGTTTTTATCAAAGGTTTACTCTATTCCTTAGAACTCATCTATTATAGATGTGATACAAGGTTTGACGAGTCTTCGTGTTTACGAAACATATTTGGCGAAGCACTTTTATGAGTAAATCATGAGTCGAGAAAAAAAAATAAGAAACATATCAAATTCCATTTTAACAAGATACAAAGGTTTAGATAGAAGATATTGATGTAGATTACTAATGCAACAAACATATCTCTATGCGAGAATGAAACGAGGAATTGTGAATCAAGACTTTAGTTAGCAATATTTCTTTTCATGTTGAAGGCGTCAATTGACTAGCTTATAAAGTTTAGAGAAATCAAGGAGGAATACTATTCCCGGCGATATGTTGAGATGGAAAGTAGTGAAGAGAGACTTTTTAGAAAATTGTGACTTTGATGTCAGACACATAATCTACATATACATACACATAGCATTTAATATATGAAAGGTCTTTATAAGGATGCTTATCATAAGAGAGAAACATATACCATTATTTTATCCACAAGCAATTAGTACAACCAACTAATAGAAATTAAGAGAACATACCTTTGCAATATTCCTTTTTTATGGTCTTTAGACACCATAGACGCGAATTACTTCATGAGCTTTTAAAATACTTAATCGTATTTTGGAAAAGCAAGTTGTGGTCACTTTGGATTCTTCTTTTGGTGTTGACTTCATTTTTCTTCAGATAGAACGAAGTCATTGGAAGAATCCTAGCATGAAGTTTTCTTAAAAGAAAATGTTAGAATGATTTATCAATATCCAACATTTTGTTATAAGTAAAAAAAATCTAAAATATGATTTTTGTTTTAATAAATTTCCTTCTTTGTAGTTTTCAAACATACGCGGATCGTATCCGGTTTTTATAGTACAATATACTCTAAGAAACTTGGTAACGAAGCTCTGATGCTAATTGTGGAAAACTAGAAGGGGGTTGAATAGTTTTGCCGATTAAAACTTTTTTTTAAAGTATTTAGATCTACTTATGTCAATCCATTTAGATGATGTGTTGGATATTGATAGATGGACATATATATATAAATAATGCAAAGAGATAAAGAGTAAAGGAACACAAAACCACAACACAAGTATTTATAGTGGTTCGGCTACAAGGACACCTTCCTTTCCCTACTCCACTCCTCGAGTACCCAACTCGAGAGTTTCTAAGCACTACACAACACAAGATCCTTAATGTGGCGGAGAAGCCTTTACAACGTCGCCTACACTTTTTTTGGTACAAGGCTAGACACCGAGTTCTTCCACGAGGTAGAACCAAACCTATCACAACGTTGCCTACACTTTATCCTGTACAAGGCTAGATACCGAGTTCCATTACAAAGGAGGAACTACTACCCAACACTACTACCCAAAGGAGACAAACTCCTTTTTACAATACTTGAAAGGATATCAATATCCTTTAACCCAAACTACACAAATATACATCGATGCCCTATATCGAATGTACACCTTTGGCTTATCCAAGTAAGGGAGATATTGAGTAGCCTTAAAACAGTGAAGAAAACTTTGAGAATCTGAAAGTTCGATGAGCAACTGCGATGACCAAGTTCGATACAACTTCGATGAAACCTTAATCCAGTAAATTCGATGAAACCCTCGTTGCAAATTCGATCGATGGACAGATTTTTAGAAATCAATTTTAAGACAAAGAACAATTTTCTAAACGGTTTCTTTTTTCAAAACACTTAAAAACACCTAAAAACAAGAAAGTTGCAAACTTTAATGTTTTTGAAAGAAATTTAAGAAATTCGATAAGTGTACTTTTGAAGAAAATTCAAAAAAGAAACTATTGTTTTTCCCTAAAAATTCAAACTTTATGCTACCAACTAAGATTCTAAACACTATAGAATCCTTAAAACTTTTCAAGCTTCAAGAATAAGTGTTAAAAATCAAAGCTTTAAGCTTTTAAATTTGAAAAACCGCACGTATAACTTTAAAAAAAACAAAACTTTTGCACCAAAGCACTCTAACCAAACATCTTCTAGCGATGGATACCACTTGTAGGTTCTCAAATATGTAAACTAACACAAGTATTCTAGTGAGAGAAAGACTAGAGAGAGAAAGAAATGGGAGGATTCATCATAAACATAATAATATAACTTTGTATTTGTCAAATGAACCAACCAAGGCACTAGTGTGCAATTACATGATATTTATACTAAGTAGAGTTAGGGCAACGCCCCATATGTGTTTCTAGAAAGATTCATAAGGTCCATGGGCTTACTACATAGATCTTAAGTTACTTACATATATATAAGCCCATAACTAAGACAACCTATTACATAAACTAATGACCGACACTTTATAATGATTACACGTAATCCCAACAATAATTATATCTTTGTATCCACAAACATTGCAAGCTTTAAGCTTGAAAATCTGCATGAATTTAAAAGTTTTAAACAATGGATCTATTATACAAATTTAAATCATGTAAATACTTGAATTTCAATATATAATTTTACTTCTTTTTTAAATCTTTGACGTTTTTATTGTCTTCTTCGTTGATAAGCAACCTTGTTCAGCAAAACAGTTTGTAACTTGTGTCATAGCTGTATTAGTATGTAATACACATTTATTAGTTAGTTTAAATGTCCTAGTAACACGTTATTTAATGAATACGGTTATATAATATAAATACTTACAAAGGATAGGATCTTTTGATAATAAGCACAACTATAGGATCTTTTGATGTTGCATGTTCCTTGATAAACGCATGTAGATTAAGCGCTAGTTCATTCCAAAGTCTGCATGGGGATTGTTACACCACTGTACAAATTGATGCAATAAAATTAATATTACCAATATTAAAAATATTATATCGCTAATAGCTTACCTCAGATCTTGTAGTTTTAAGAAAATGGATTTTATATTTATGTGGTGTTAATTTAATGTTGTGTAAATTCTTCTTAACATGAAAGTTTGATATCACATGATAATCATCTTTGTGCAACAGCTGATTAAAATCAAAAACCTTCAAATTATTGATTGTTGCATGAATCTTGGTGCCTTGTTGTGTTGAAAAAAAAATGACATTAGCTATAACATTCAAAATACATATTTGATGACTATTTAACCGGTTTGATAAATATACATAATTATATATGTTCATCCATCAGAATCATATTGATACCAGAAATCTTTTTTGCTGGCTAGCACCATAATACTGGTTCCATATAGAGATGATTTTAAATATGACACTTACCTGGTGTACCATCGATTTCAAGAAGTGGAGTTGTAGCCATTTTTTTGTACAAAAAAATAAAAAAAAAATATATAAAAATTGTTCATATCAGAAACATACAGTCAGTATAAAAAAAACGATGAAAAAGATATCACAAACATTAGGGTTAGCGTAGAATCACAAATAAGATTTGTTTTAAAAAACGATAACGAAAATAAAACGATATTTGAAATCAACATTTTTTGTTTACCCAGATCACCGACTGAGTATGTTTTGCAAGGATGTGTAGGTGCCAGATAAGGGGTGTTTATAAGATGAAATTAGAGTTCGTGTCACATTCGAATTTAAAAACCATGCAAATCTAAAAGTTATCAAGTTCGAATTTTAGGCATGTTGTGCTTATATTTTTTCTGCAACATGGTCCATCCATGTTTCTTATTTTTTTTTTCTTCATAATTTTGTCACATATGTTTTTCATTTATTTTATTAAAATTAAGCGTTAACTAATTTTGACTTTTCAATTGACGAAGACTCAATTGCAAAATCAAGCCTTTCTAGGGCCTCAATTTTTCAATCTTTTACATATAAGAGACTTGGGTGTGGTAACGAGGCACGCAAGGTTAAACCTTAACGCCACCACGTTAACGTACGTTAACCACATGCTTAACGTGCGTTAATGTGCTTTCAACTAAAAAAAAAAATCATTTCACCCCCTCAACCATTTAAAATAAATTTTCACTTACACCCCCTCAACCTATTCAAATTCAAATTTAAATTTAACTGGTTGATTCTGAGCGGGATAAATGAAGTTCAAATTTAAAAATTAAATATGAGCAGGATTTATTAAAATTCAAAATCAAAATCAAAATCAAATCTGCATATACATACAACTCTACCAAAGTTGTTTATCACACACAACTCACACATACAAGTTACACACATAACTCACACCCATAAAAATGTCTCCAAGAAAGATTTCTCTCAACAATTCCCAAGTCCTCCACAACTGCCAAAAACTACAACACAATTCCCTAGTTCACCACAACTGCCGGAAAATACTTTTCCACAAGAAGTTGAAATTTATTCAACTCCACCAGAAGATGTCTTTCCGGTTTTCCAACCGGAAAATGTATTTGTAAACACTCCACCTCTTAACAATCCACCTGTTAACACTCCACCTGTTAACACTCCACCTATTAATACTCCACAAGTGGATCTCCAAAACAATCCGTTTGGGTTTAGTGAAGCTTATCTTTGTGAACTTGAGCAGGACGAGGAAAATCTTAGAGAGATTAGAGAAAACGAAGCACGCGAGGAAGTTGCTCGTTTGGAACAGGAAGCCAGGGAGGCTGAATATCTTAGGCAGAACTGGTTTGATATCATGGAAGGAAAGTATCATGATGGCGAGTTCAGATCCTCTTCGAGTGACGAAGGTTATAACTCAGATGATTCGTATTCTTAATTTGTAGTTTTATTTTTATCAATTTCGTTGTAGTTTTAATGTTTAATGTTTTTTTAATAAATGAAGTATTTGTTTTAGTTTAGGGGTTGAATTTGAAAATATTTGAGTTAAGGTTTAACTTGGGAATGTTATAATAAGAGGTGTTTTTTTGTTGAGTTAAGGTGAAATGTTAAAGCTTACCTGACGCTGACTTAAGAAGGTATTAAAGTTTAACCCGATAATGATAAGGAGTGCTCTAATTGTCGGAAATTAGAAAACTTGGTGCGAGTAAGAAACCGCTTTCGACATCATTACACGCATAAAGCCGGAAGTAGAAATCCAAAAAGTGGACCGCTTCAATCCTTTGTTTTGTACTCGATACTAAGCAATCTAATAAACCTTGGTCACTAAGCAATAAACAGATACAACCAAGTCATCAATCTAATTTCTGTATAAAAATGGCACCTAAATCTTTCATCTTCATCACTTTCATCTTAACAATCATCACCATATCATTAACATCATCATCAATGGCACAATCTGATTCATCATCACCAGTTGAAGAAGCATCTGTTCATATTGTTTACACTGATCGACCTCAACAAGAAGAGCTCGAAACGTATCATCTTCGTACACTCTCTTCGGTTTTCGGAAGGTCTGATCATATCTATATATATCTCTTGTGATATTGTATATTTATATTATTAAGTGTACGTATTTGATGTTTGATTATATAATCATGCTACTGTGAAATAGTATTTAAAAACGAAGCCAAGTGAATTACTTATTTTGCTTGAGAATATGTGAGACTAGTTTTGAATTTACGGTAACATCGAAAGCTAGGACAAACAGCGTTGCCCCCTTCAATTTCGGCCTAAATCATCGAGAACAGCACCGAATCCCGTAGGTTATATTCGTTGTGGTGTTGGGGAATAACAAGATAGATGAGGTTTTGTATGATCAGTGTTTGGAAAGTGTGTGATTAGTGGTTCAGTTACGAATTTGATTTGCGTTTTTACAAAAACGGTTTAGGGAATTAGGTTTTATTCAGACAATGAACTGAACAGCATTTTTTTTTTTTTTTTTTTTGAAAACAAACCCAAACCCACATTAATTCAAAGATAATAATTTTTTAACGGATTACAATAAGATGGCGGGCAACAAGGCAACAAGCTGCACCGCAACCCCTTTTGGATGGCAAAACCAACCCTACTAAAAATGAAGTTCTGTGTCTTGGGGGTCGAAAAATTACTTTGCACAACCCGTTGAACCCGTGTTGATTCTTTAAACAATCTTTCTCGTGTTTGGCAACTTTGCTAGATTCCGCTTTCAACGCAGCTTGTCCTGCAACAAACCCATAGTCCCTAAGCCCCACAAGAGGGGACACTCCAGTAAGATCCACACAAGCATGTTTCCCCAGCCCACCCAAACACAAGTATATCAGCCGGCCGTAAAGTAGACCCCCCCTTCAATCGGATCTGTCAGAAAGTTCGTTACAGTTGAAGAATGAGTAAACTTGTAATTTGATGAAGAAATAGTCATTTAGATCACAATATAAACATTAGTGGAGATGTTTTTTCTGTTTTTTGGGGCAGATAAACATATGTTTATGTGTGTCATTAGTTTATGAGTTGTTAATTATGTTTGATTTTGATTATTGGTTAATAGTGAGGAGGCAGCAAAAGGGGCTTTGTTGTATACGTATAAGCATGCAGCCTGTGGATTTTCTGCCAAGCTCACTCCCACGCAAGTTGAAGAAATTTCGAGTACGTTGCCTTATACTCCTTGAATCTTTTGTTACTTTAAAATGGATTCAGTCTTTAGTTCTTATAGGCATTCTAGTGACCATAATCTAGAATTGGCCTTTGTTGAACTTCTGATTTAGCTAAACTAACTCTGATAATATGATGATAAGACAAACTCTCTGATACAATGGCGAAATCTAAATATAAAATCAAAATTTAAGAGTTGTATTAGAAACATTATAGGACAATATGGGCAGGTAGGATTTGTTTCGGTGTATGTTCTGAACTTATCATCTTGCATAATCAGGCTATGTGATACCCTTGGCGTGCTGATTAGAGACACATACACATGTAACCACATTGTCTTTTTAAGGATCTTGACTATCGGCTGAGGCAGTTGCTGAACAGCGACATCATTTTCTTCCATTATCCTAATTTTTATGGACTAAATCATCTAAAGCACTTGCGTTAAAAAAATTAAAGAATAAATAAATAAATTCCTAACAGATGCACATATCTTCCTACAACTGTTACTCGGTACAAGTGGGAGTAGTGCAGTACTCATTGTTCATTTGTAGCTTTCTACTATAACTATCTGCTTGTAGTTTTATGAAGCCTTATTTTGTGATAAGCATCCTGTCTTCTACCGTCAAACTTTTTATTATTAATATAGACTTTGTACACTTCAAATGATTTTGTAGTGCTTTTAAGATGCTTTCTGTTCTTGCAGTCTATTTGGATACAATGAGAATTCACAAAAAAAGAAAAAAAAATTGGTAGTCTGGTTTTTTGAAAATTCTGTTACGGCCTTAATGCCTTATGATATCACCTTTCATGAGTGAAACACAACATCAATTGCAAAGAAACCGAAGTGGAAAGTATCAAAATAATATAAAACACCTGCATATAAATTTTAAAAAAAAAAAAAAAAAGGAGGGATACATGAGGGTCAATTGTAGCCACAAACAGAGGCTGACCAGGCAATGGATACATCAGTTAGAGCCCTAACATTTTCCCATTCTAAAACACTTGAACAAATTAATGCTTCTCGTTTGTAACGAGTAGCAATAACCTCTGAACAAACTGACTGTAACAGCATATGATATCACGTTGTATGTGGCTTTTGAGAATCAAAATTACAGTGGTTTGGGATCTCTGTACAATTATAGACTTTGGTAGTGTCTTTATAGCGATGCTATTACCCTCTTGTGACAGTGAGAAAGCTAGTAATGTTGATAGTTTAATGTTGTTAGGGGTCCGGCTTTGACTAGAATTTGTAAGTTATGTTCTTTTAAATTTTTTGATACATAAGATGGGAGTTTTAATTACGAAATGAAGATATTGAATGGTATCAGAAACATTATAGAGCAATATGTGCAGCTAGTATCTGGTTAGGTGCCTTTTGGTGATCAGTTCTGGTACTTTCACCTCTTACTTAGTTAGGATCCTGACTTAGGATACATGCATTTTGGATAATGTAACTTGCCAATTGAACTCGGAATACATCCACTCAAAACTCTGACCTGCAGCTTTGTTTACATTTTACTTAAACTTTTTGATTGGTTGCACCCTTAATTATATACAAGCGTTTCTAATTCCATACGTTTTGGCAGAACGTCCAGGTGTTCTCCAGGTGGTGGAGAGCGGGACCATGCGGCTTCATGAATCACCTGCAAAGTTGCACAACTTGAATGTCTAAAATCTACAACTCGATGGTGTTTCTGTTGGCTTAAGGACTGTGACTGTTACTCTTTTAAATCGTTTTTAGCATACAATATAACAGTGTGTGAGCGACAATTTAATGGTGTTATGTAAGTGTTCTTGTCTGTAAATAAAGCCTTTATGCTTCCACCGACAACTGTTTAATAGCTATTCTAAGCATATAGTAAAGCTTTTCACTGAACACACCGAGACAATGTGTGGCGTAACCCCAGTCGAACAACGCTCTTTTTCTTTAAGACAATAAATAGGTTTTGAGGACCTTGCTATATATACAATCCAAGATTAAACTTAATGTCCAATGCCCGATGGGGAATGACATTAATTTCTAAATAAGGCTTGATATTAGGACATCCTACTATCCTAGTTGTCTCCAAAATTTGGTTTTATATGCCCCAAGCCCATCCTTTAATCTCTTGACCAGTTGTCTCTTGTTTGGGGTATTGTTTTCTGTACAATGAACATTTTCTTGTTTGATACCTGATAGAGTGGCAAACATTGTCCTATATGTCTGTAACGCTAAATAACGCCTTTTAAGTTACCAAATGAGAATAGATGGCCCCTAGCCATCTTTTTTTGAAAGGTAAACTTCATTAGAACACACCAACCCACCAAACGGGGCGGCACACAACACAACCAAACACTTACATAATTACAAATTTACACCAATTGTCCCAAGTCAAAGACGATATCTTGGCTCTATTTTTAACCCAAAGAAAACCTAAGCTTTTGACTTCTCCTATAATCTCTTCCAATCTAACCTTCTTACTTTGAAATTTAAAATGATTCCTCGCCTTCCATATACACCAACACCCTAAAATAATGATACCATAGAATATCTCTCTAGCACGCCCCAATAACCCAACGAACTTGTGAACTTCCAATGATCCTTGAACGAAAAGGCAAAAATGTTCGGGGTCTTGCACCATTTCGAAATATGTTGCCAAAGTCTAGCTGCTATAATACATCCGGTGAATAAATGATCCACCGACTCCTCCGCACTACCACAAAGAACGCAAGTCACATCCGCAATCGGAAGGTTTCTGTGCCTTAGAGCTAACGCCGTCGGAATCCTACCCATCTCAGCCCGCCACCCAAAGATATTGCATTTCTTCGGGATCCACTTACACCACTCAAACACTGAGAGCTTGCTGCATTCCAAATCGAAGAACATAAGGTTCCTGATAGAACTAACAGAAAACTCACCTTTACCAATTCCAATCCAAACCCAGCTATCTTCCACTTCAGAAAGCACAACGGTGTTCAGTAATGTATTAATAACCTCCCATTCCGACCCATACTCACTAGCAGCCGTGGCTCTCTTCCAATTCCAAACCCTCCTAATACCAGCTTCTGACACCTTCAGCCTATCACTCACTTTACACCTTTTATCCACTTCACACCGGAACATATTAGGACAAATGATCACCAGAAAGTTCCATCAATAAAGTGATTAGTGGTGTGAGCACCAGAAAGTTCCATCAATAAAGTGATTTCTGGATACAATAGATTGTGATCATTCAACTCAAACATCTACTATCCACCTTTGATAATGATTTTGACAGTGGTATGACTTATATTGTTTCTCAGTTTTCCTGATTGTCGAACTTTAAACTTAATTATGACTAATCCTTGACTAATTCAGTACTTTTATCAAAAAGATCTTATGCTATAGATGGTGGAGTGGAGGACAACATCACATGCAAGCTTCTATCATCTCTAAAATATGCAAATAGACAGGTTTTGTGACTATAAGTGATACACGTGTTGGTGTCTGTAAATGTAAGCCTCTAGTCTGCGCCCATTGTCTTAAGTGTTCGAATAATGTTACAGTAAGTCACTCGTCATGCACAACCGAAGAAGATTGTTCAGTACAAATTCGATTGGACAACATGAACTAGGACATGGAAAAGGTTCTGTTATAGGGGGTTGGAAAATTATTCCAACAACAATAATTAAAGAGCAAAATGTAAACAAAAAACCAGAGCAAAATGTAAACGAAAAACCTATGCAAAGCCAAAATCTAATGCTGATGAAGGGACGTTTTAAAAGAGGAAACGATGTACAAAAGCAAGGAGGTTCAAAATGATGCACAAAAGCATGGAGGTTCTAAACAGTTGGGTTCAAGCAACTTGGTCCTGGAATTAAGACAGGGGTCCATGGAGTACAAGTTCGAAAACATGTTTGGTTTGAGGTGGAACTGCAGAGAGCTCGTGGAAAACGTGAAGCTGAAGTTATTCAGGTTAGTAACGATGATGTCGTAGTTGCTCAGAGACATTTGGAGGTTAAACAACTTGAAAGAAAGACAAATACGAACTGCTTGATAAATGAGCAGGTACACCTTGGTGCAAAGGTGGAGGGCACACATTATGAAAACCGGAGTATCTGGTCAAGTAGGTGCAAAAGGTAATATTGTTGAAATAAAGAAGGTGAAGATGGTTTAAGAATCACTGCTAAGGTAATGTTGCTGAAAGAAAGGCAATATCTAGTCAACAATGTAGTATGTGGTTCAAGGTTTCAACATTGGATGAAAATGTTGAGTATCAGTATAAATTGAGAATCATTACTAAGGTGGAAATTGTTAGAATATAGTAGCAAAATTCTTACTGGTTAAAGTGTAAGTAGTTTATGTTTAGGGATTTAGTTGTACTTAATTAAATAGAGTTAGGGTAGACTTAAACTATGATTATTTGGTGTGCGAGACATGATGGAATTTTAATTTTATAAGGATTGTACGCTAAGAGAGGATGCTAGTTTTATTGATTATTTATATAGACTTATAGAGGGTTCGAAAGATGTATATTGTATGCATGTTGTTATTTCATTTGTTGATTATCCAGTGATGGGTCATATTATTATACAAAGAGAGGTGATACTCACATCATATTTTTTTATGTATGCATCATATTCTGTGCATTACAGTATTGTACGTTACAAACTGTAATGCATAAAATGTGGTGCATGAATCAAAAAATGTGGTGTGAATATCAATTCCCTTATACAAACCCCCTAATGATGTGACATAAGGGGGTTTTGGTCAAAGATTTCTTTTGTCTCTTTTTTATTTTTAGTACAACTTAGTTTTTTGTCAGTTTCTGTTCCGTATTTCAAACAGTTTTAACCGTTTGACTTATTAAACTTTATATTTTATGTTCCATACTTTTCAGGTTTATAGTTTTTTGATATAAACAAAATTATAAAAATAAAAAATAAATTTAAAAAAAAAAAAAAAAAAGTGCCATTCGTAGAAAAAGGGGGGACCTTTATCCAACACTCACTAGGTATGTATTTGGACAATAGTACAAGAGTCCGGCCACACCACATTTGGCATAAGCAGAAAAAAACAAACAATGATTAGATTTTGACAATTGAAATAACATTTTATTTGGGAGAATATATGTGACAATTGTTGACGTCGACGTTAATGGGGCAGGTGATGAATTTGAAGTACTGGTAGGGACTCTTAGGGGAAGTTTTAGAACTAATACCTTGGCAGCACCTCTATCCAATAAAACCTTTCAACTCAAACTACCTCAATACTTCTAACACTACCCTAAGTCGACGAGAGTAGTGAAATTTTTTGTAGCACCGTGGTACCCTTCTTCTTCCATGCATCTTCTTCTTCCTTTTTGTTCCTGTACTGCAAAACAAAAAAAGACAAAAGAAAGAATAAATACAAACACACACATAGTCGAGTTCGAACTCGATTTTGCTACCCGCTAGCTGCTCGGTCGAAGTAACCGGTTCATGAGTCGCATAGTCTCGTCGTTTGATACGAATAGATGGCAGTTATTTGTGGTTGTATTTCTTGGGATGTCGACGAGTGTGAAAAGCAAGGTGTCTTATTCATGAGATCACATTTTGAAGGTGGCTCTACTAGAGCAGGACATGCGAGTTTGGCAAGTCAATTAAGACTGTGGGTCGAATATGGTTATTAGCTAGTATTGTTTGAGACTCATGATCCTGCGCGGATTAAGTTACAAACATAATTTTTATAAACTATTGTAGTTATAATTTTAAATTTAATGTATTACTCATATTTTGTACACTTTTAACCATATATGGGAGCATATTGAAGACTAAGGTGTCGTTTATTTTTTTAAAGTTTTTATCTCTTCATCTACAAACTATATTTACAAAAAAAGTACATCTAAAACTGTTTGTTTTTTGTGTGTGTGTGTGTGTTTTTTTTAGAGTAGTCCATTACCAAAAATTCAACCAAATCCAATACTTACGTTAATATTTTCGACCCAAGTTAAATAACTAAAGTGCAATACCACAAATTTTCGGATAGCCCAAGTAAAATAACTAAAGCCCAACTCAAATCACACATCAAAATAACCCTAAACCTAACCCCACTCGATATAAAAGCCACTATCCCTAATTATTCTCACACCAAAAACCCTAAACTTACTCTTTCTGAAACACATAGCCATCCAACACAGTATCTGACCCTGATAATACGCAACTTAGCAAAAAAAACTTGTTATTTCTTTCTCACTCTCACTCGAATCTCAAACACAAATAAACCCTTTCTTATCCTACTTCAAACCAAATCACCAACACAATAAACGAAACTTTCTTTCTGCTTTAGATAACTGAGCTACTCAAACAAAATCCTATGAATCTTTCAGTTAACTTTTCGGCTTCGAGATTCATATAAAGGTCTCGGATGATGGTAGACGGTGGATGGGATGATGGTGGCCGGCGGATGGGATGGTGGTGGCGTATGAGATGGGGTGTTAGTGGGAGGTGGGTGTGATAAAATGAGAGAAAATAGATGCAGGGTTTATGAAATGAAGAGGATAAATGGGAAAGTATTTGTCTCAATTTTGGAAGAGGTAATAAGTGAAAAGAACCACTTTTGTTTGAAAAAAAACAAACAAACAAACATGTATCTCTGCACGCTCGTAGACAAAAGAAGTGAAAAGAGGTGAAAAGTGCTTCTTCTAAAAAAATTAAATGACACGTAAATGGTGATTTGTTCGTGAATTTGGAAGGATTCGTAATCAATCCCATGACAATCTTGTTTGGTTGCTCCTTTGAGGGAATACTAAACCATGAACCAAACAACAACGCCTTAGTATTTTTCTTTTATTTGTCGAGAAGCCACCAATAATTAAACCAAATGAAAATCAAATTGAGGAGGCAACTCAATTAAGATGTTTTATTATATTAGACCAAGATTAGATAGGTCGGCTCAGTGTATGGATGGGTCGTAGCTAGGGTTTCCAAAAATAGTTTTAACTTTTTTTAGGAAAGTTTACACTTTTGTAAAAATATCTAAAACCTTAAATCACAAAAAGATTACTTATTAATTTTTAACAAGAAAAACAAGTAAACCCTAGTTTTTGCCATGACAGCTCAAATTAGGGTTTCATCAAGTTTAATCTCGGATAGCCAGTATCCTTATAGAATCGCTTTCATTAAGGTTTAGAAAACCCTAATTGGTCGATCATATGTTTCATGATCAAACAAATCCTAATTATATTACCTTGACTTAGGGTTTTCTATCGACACCCTCAAGGATAAAACCCTTGTGTATTTCGATTAAGAAAACCTTAAACCCTAATAATGTCGACACCCTCAAGGGTTGAAAAAATCTTGTGTATCTCGACTAGGGTTTCTTGCTATGCAAGAATATCAAAATTTAAGTTATATCAAGCTATCAAAAATCGCAAAAACCCTAAAACCCTAAAACCCTAATATACACAAATCGACCAAACCACTGAAGGGTTCCAGTGAGTAGGATGGATATGATACCACTGAAGGGTTCTGATGGTTCCCACATGACCAATAAAACATGCAACAGCGGAAGTAAACACATGTGTGGCCATGCAGCCAGACAAATGTATAAAGGGTGTTTATAGAAGACTTACTTGATTCCTACATATGCGTAAGCTTCTTGATCAACTTCAATGAGCGGGTTCACCTTCTTTCTTCTGGATCGATCCACTTAGGGTTTTCAGGAGGAAAACCACAACTTGGATTGCGGCAAGTATCCACCGGTACTACACATGTAGAACTAGGGCTTCGTACATATGTAAGTTAGGCGAGATACGAAACTGGGGTAAACCCTAAATTGACTAAAGTCGACTCAGGGATCGACTTTGGGTCGATTGAAGATCGACAAAGGGTTTAAGAACCCTTTAGTTGATCGTACGGTTAGAGAGTGGAGGAGGAGAGAGATTTTAGGGTTTAATTGTGTGTTATGAGAATGCCTTAGGAAGCCTTTTTATTTATAGGTTCCTAAAGAACATTCTAGAATACTTGTAGAGTTGTAGGACAAGTATTCAAGTTTGACAAGGAGTCAAACTCATCCCCTGTGGGTTTCAGCCGATCGACCAACAACCCTTAGGGGTTTGTTGTTTTATCTTTTGTCGATTTATTACCCTCTAATATTTATCCCGGATAAATATTATATTACGAGTAATTAGCGTTTAACCTTTAAATGAAAATAACGCCGTATTTTCATTTCCTCATTTACTCTCATTTTATTTCGTATCTCATTTCTTATTTCTGCTTGCATGTTCTGTTTAGTGTGCACCGGTGTGACCGTTCGACATTTCTGTGAAGGCAAGTGTGAAAGCTTGTCATGTACAAGTAGTTTGCACATAATCCTTTTACCTTCCTATTGGTTAATTGAAACCTCCGTTTTGCCAAAAACCGAGATCCTTTATCATACTCCGTATAAAAGATGTTTTGAACTATTCAAGTATTCGACTAGTCTTGAGTGGTCTGGATTTTACACAATATCATTACTTATGGTTTATTTTGAATTTTGTATTTGTAACATATTGGATTTCACAAACACATCATATCACAATTATACTAGGCGTATGGTTTAAGAGTTTAGAGAGAGAAAGTAGAATGGGAGCCTTTCTAGAGAGAGAAAGTAAACAAAAGAGAAAAGGTTAGATTAGAATGAAAGGTCCAACCCTCTACCTTGGGAGGTAGAGGGTATCTATAGTTACATAACTACACGACCTCCTGACAGCCTGTGGATCAGGTATACAGTGGGTAAAGACCCGTCCTTCCTCCACGGTGTTACACTAAACTATTCTACGCTAAAAACTAACTAATTAACTACTAAATAACGTAACAAACAACATGTCTACGAGCTAACTTATGCTAGACCATAATTGGGGTGACCGACACTTTAACATGGAATTTCCAATTCCTAACAATCTCCCCCTAAGGGAGGTCACCCCATGAAATACATTTTGCATCCTAGCATTCTATCTTTGTCTTTAGTTCTGAGCTCGTAGACTTCTATTCTTCAAGTTCCGCAATCTTTGTGCTTTTGTAGCGATTCTTCAAAGTCCGATTATTTTGTACTTTCAGTGGAGGTCTTTGAACTGATCCACATCTTTGATGATCTTCGAGCTTTCATTGAGATCATCAGCCACAGTAAATCTCTGGATCACCCTTTATTGTGTTGCCATCATGTGATGTTGTGACTTTTGGATCATGACATCTTTCCATCAGAGTAGCGGAAGCTTTACTTGTTCATGATATTTGCAGCAGCGTAGCAGGAGCATAGTATAAAAATATCAGAACCAGGTTATGTAGATATGCACCAGTCATGATTTCTTCAATTAAGTGTGGATGCTGTGAGCATGCGGCTTTGGATTGAATTCTCAATTCGATCACCGCAACCGTCCAAATGTACCGCAAACAACGTTAGTAAAAGCGCATACGAAAGTCTTTGATCACTTTCGTTGAATTGAGGTACACGGCCCACGGTTCCCCGTTGATCACTACAAGTACTGCCTGTGATCAGCTAGGATTCCTAAGAATCTCCTTGACAGGGTTTCACAGCTGTTCTAGCCGTTCTCAAACCGGAACGTCTCAAAGAAGACAACACGGAATGAGTGAACCAGCAAATTGAGGTTTACTTATTGATAGAAAATGATTTGAAAACAATCGCGTATTGCTTAAGATAAAGAGTTTTTCTATACGACGAAGGTTTAGAAGAAGAAATCAATTTTCAATCTTAAATACCCTTTTATTTTGAAAACATAATACACAGTCGAAGTGTTAGAGAAAAGAGTTTTGAGCACAACGACCGGTTTTTCAAAGGTATCCGTCAATCCTTTTCCTGGACCAAGGTTGATTCAAGAATGAATCGCCCCATCATTTCTATCCAGTTGTCACAAGCTTGATCTTTTGCAAGATCTCACATGTCACCTACCAAGAGCTTGTTTGATGTTGGCTCTAGAAGGATTTCCATCTTCATCGTGAATACTTTACGTATCACTCGGATGTTCTGGCAATACCACAAGGATAATGCGTAGGACTCTAAATATATATACTTACTTTCCACATTGTGTGAAACAGCAAGTCTTCATTAATTTTGTGTCCTAATGAGATATTGTGGACGATCTCTTGGCTCTAGACTCAATAGTGCACATTTGGTTCCTATGCCGGAGACTAGGAGAGGGTCTCCTTCTTCAATATCAACAATCTCTAAGAGAAAGTCGATAGATTATGTCGGTTTCCCGTGAGAATGAAACAAGCCATTTTAAGAGGAACTTGAGTAGCTTGGGAAGTTTTAGTGCAGTGCGTCACTGGGTCCATGACGTCTTGTCTTCAATACCAGTGTTACCTTGGTAACCACCGGTAGCATATGAATTGAACCCGGTTTATGCCCTAAGGTTGAATTATTGGAGGGCTATTTCTTTTCACCCTTTTCTCATTTCATTTCTTTTTCATTCTTCAACCCCTTCAATTCTTACCGAGACTTCATAACTAGAACCTTGTTGGGTTTATTCGATTTAGCTCTGTCTCCCGCACTCTTCCCATTCCTCACTTTTCTCCTTTTTTCATCATACCTAAGGACTTCTACACTATCTAGTGGATTGTCCCTGGGTAGATCCCTCCGGCTCTTGCGGATCGTGGGAACTAATACCTAACCTCAACATCCTTATAACTCCATACATAAAGTAAAATGGTCGGTCTTTTGGTACAGTTCATTCCTTTTTGAAACCAATTGAAGAATCATTTGGAAAAATCAATCAAGGTACTTGTGATATAAAATCAAAGCATTTTGTACCTTAATTGTTTTGATCATTTAGAAAACCTACCCCTCAACATGTGCATATGATTTAAAAATTGTTCAGCACATGGAGGCAAGAGGACTTTGAAATATTTTCTTTGATCACAATTTTCATAGAAAAAAGCCATTTGATTTTCTTGGTAAATTCTCCCCCTCAATATGTGCATAGGATATTTGAAATCATTTTATCACGAGGAAAGAGTTCTTTTGAAGCACATCCACGATCACAAAAACTAATAAGAAATCATTAGAAAATCAATTAAGGTACTTTATGTTGAAACATATAAATCTTTGTACCTTGAAAGTTTATTTCCTTTTGAAATGCTCCCACTCAATATATGCTTCGAGATTCGAAAGTGTTTAGCACATATGGGAGAGCAGCATGCACATCTGAATCAAAATGATCACCTTTTATCAAACTTCATTATTAAATCACAAATTCTCCCCCGATCAAAAATATCAAACCCTTTGAGATTTTGGATCCCAAGTGATTTAATACGGTTTAGTAAACATGGGAGAATATGTGCCTGATTTAAAAACTCATAATGTTTTTGGATAAATGCTCCTCCTCAACATGTGCATTATGTATATTGAAATCGTTTGGCACATGGAGGCACGAGTGCCTTTAAAGGACTGAAACCAATTCCATTTAAACAGATAAGAGATTTAAATCACGATCTCTCCCACGATCAAAAATTTCGAACCATTTGAGATTTGTGATCCAAATTGATTTAAATCTTTTAGAAAAAGATTTAATTTTGAAAAATGATCGAAATGGACCAATTTAAGACATTAAAGATTGTTAGTGTCAGGTATGATTGTTTTACGAGATCTTTAAGGTAAAATAAAACAATTTCACAATCAAACAAGAATAGAAAAAATTTCATTTTGAAAGATCTTTGAGTTTTAAAGAAAATCATACCATGACATAACATTAAATCTTTAGATCACCACTTTATTTCGTACAAATCGGAACTTTTGTGAAGAAATATCGTTTGAAAATATTTTATTTTAAATCACTCTCCCCCTCAATCGATGACCGTAGTCGGTGATTGAGTGACTTAAGTTTTGATTATGAAGTCCGGTGATTTTCAAAATTAAGACCAATTAATTTTCAAAAACAATATTTTTCCATTTTTTTTCAAAACAATATTATTTAAAATTGTTTAAAAAATGTTATCATCCACTACTTTTCCTGCACAATGATACGTTAGGTGGTTGAGAAGCTTCTGTTGTTGCTGTAGGGCTTGGAAGAAAAACCGTCTGCTGATGCAGTGAGACTTATTACGTTGCATTTTAATGCCAACTGAGGTCAAATTAAGCTCCGTTTCTTAATTTGCTGATGAAGAAAACCATCTGCTGATGCAGTGAGACCTCTTACGTTGCATTTTTCCATGCCAACTCTCCATATCATTTATCAACCCAAGATATAGTTACCATTTCCTTTCGGCATCCAATCATCTTCAATTGTGGATCCAGATCGGAAACATTCTTATATACCAATATACCTGCATACGTTAGTGAACACACATACAAATATATGGTGGTCGACATCACCCAAACAGTAATCGACTAATAAAAGTCAGTCCAACATATCAATTAGATTATACAAATGCATGGGAATTATGTGTTTATCAAACTCTAAACATCTAATCCTAACAATCATATCCTAGGTTCCTAGTCCTTCGACATAGGCAAATATCATTTTTAATTAAGCACGTAGGATAATTAAAAAAGCCCGTTAGATGATGTAAATTTGAAAACATTGTCCCCCTCAATCAATGACTAATTTTATGAAAAGTTTAAAAGCTGAAGTCATTGATAGAGTTTTCAATTTTTACGAAAACTCTGAATCTGATTGATTTTCAAGCAACTCATTTACCACCACTTTTGAAAACAAAAAATATTTTTCTGAAGAATTTTAGACGAAAAAACATTTGTGTAGGAACAGCAGTCCTTCGACATACTTTCCTCAATTAGTTTTAGGATAAGTGCACGAAAATTTTGAAGATTTGATTAGCGCGGCACTTTCCTTCCTTGAAGAACGGGTTGCTATCTGAAATAATAGCAAACCATGGTTTAAGCACGGGTTACAGTCTGACATAACTGTAAGCCAATTTTTAGCGGGTTACATCAAATAACGTAAGCCATATTTTGAAACATGTTTTGGAAAAGAATATTTACACCTCCTGCTCGAACTTCATCTATGGTCCCGTGCCATTATTGAATGACATTTCTAAGACCGCAGATGTTATCGATACCAGAAGACATGTCTTTAGAAAATCAATATTTTTGGTCTTTTTCAAATTTTCTGATTTTTATGGGTTTTTGATGGTTTTATATTTTTCTATTTTCTTTTTGTTGGTTTTATATTTTTGTATTTTGTTTTTGATAAATATTTACAAAGATAGAATAGATGATATAGTTAAAGAAGATGATGATACGAGTACCGAGATAAGGATATCGAGCAGCCCCGTTGTAGAAGATAGAAGTCATCATCTCTTAAACATTCACCACCAAAGCTTCCGAGGCTCCAGAATAGAAGATAGAACATGAGCCTTCTGAAAGTGAGACTGTGGTAGCTTCCCCCCAAACCGACAAACTATAAAGACCATTTCCCCAAGAAGTAGAAATGAATAAGAACGGTCTCATTGAATGAAGCTCAGCACCCCGAAGAATCATGAGAACAACGAAGTAACAAGTTGAAACATTGATCGCTCCCTGGTTATCAAACCGAATAACCGATTAAGTCCGATCACATGAACCTTGTTGGCCCTCGATGTACACATTACTCTTCGAGATTGACCGCTTGTCTATTCAGGAACAGTATATCAACATCTTCATTTCTCCAAATGCATTCCAATTATCTTACATATAACCAATCAGCCCATGATGTACACATGTACCCAACAAGAGTAGAGACGATGACATCCAAGTAACATGTTGAGTCACTGATCATCTCTGCATATGTCAACTCCAGAATCACTGATTAAGCTCGATCAGGTGAACATGTTGTGAGTTCCTGATGTACACATATCTCTCCCCCATGATGGTTGCGATCTCATCGGAATCATCATAACAATGTGTACATGAAGGAATAACCGGAAGCACTTTACCATTAATCATATCGAAGATGTCGATAAGCAATATCATCTCACGTACCAAATATTCTTCTCATATTTCATTCTACTGAAGGCTGAGTTAACACATACCAAAAGTATCCAGAGACCACTTCCCCCCAAATGGTTGGAATAATACATCCTTCCCCCAAATAGTTGGAATAATACATCCTTCCCCCAAATAGTTGGAATGTTGTGTGTTTAGATGTATGTCTCCTTCCCCCTTGCTGGTTTTGATACCTCAGAATCAGCAAAACATAATACACTCATATCCTTGAAATCTTTTGAGAAAAACACAATAAGCTCAAATGTATCTTGTGAGAATCAACTGCTACAGACACTCTCCTTGACTACCTTAACCAACCCAGATGTAGACAATTTGAATTGATCACTGAAGAAGCAAACCCGATATGCCAAACTGAAATCAAGTAGAGTCCCCGCATTTGTATCTTAATCTTGCACTAATGTTGGAAGAACGATGTCGAGAATTTAAGCTCCAAGCAAATCTCTTAAGCACTCAATACTCAATCAAAGTATGAGACATTAACACCTCTTGCGATTATCCACAACGTCATATGCGTGTGTCACTGAGTAAAACAACGTAAATCCTTGAAGTGATAGTTAACCAGGTCTTCAACCATCCATCCCACAGTACTGGTAACTAGATAAACAAAGTCTTCAACTTAAATTCAATCACGAGCAAGTTATCATTGAAAGTCATGCATCCAACCATCCCAGACTTCAAGATAAAATAAGAAAACGCCTTTGTGAAGGTCAACTTCAATCTCAAATAAGTGATGAACGATTAACTCCGAAGTAATCAACTTGTGTCAAATACCCAACACGTGAATAAACATACAATCGGATGTACATTCACCCACTGAATGAACCGGAACAAATGATGCCTCAACATCAATGCATTCTTCCTAAAAGTATACATGTGGAGACTGATCTGGAAGATTCACCAATAACTTCGAGCGGATGAGGTAAACATTTTCCTTGAAGTTCATGTGGTTGATTTATAGCATGCACGATGAGAGGAACAATAATCCGTGAAGATTTGGCAAAGGAATACCAAAGAGCGGATCATTATTTATGAGTGCAACTACAATATTATGATAGTAATTATCAGCGCCTTGAGGAATAACTGGAGATTGGGCTTCTTGAGTAGTCTGAGTTGTACTTCTTAAATGATCATGATTTAGCTAGCGGTTGGAAATACTCATCAAACATATCTTGAAACAATGAATCCCAAACAATAAATCCCATTTATCCTTAGTGAATGAAATATTAGGCATTAGAGGAGAGTCATCATACATTAAGTCGTATGACCATTATTCAAACATCCATCATCATTTAGTATATTCACTCTTCCCCCCCTCAAAAATTGCATCCGAAGTTGCCATTTTTGATTTAGCAAGTGAATAAGAATATACACCAATGAACGTAGATCCACTTGATGACTGAATGAGCATGGGAGAAACATGAAGCTTGTTGATGAAGAATGTCGATGAGAATGGTTATAAACATGAAGATTTCTCTTCTTCTGAATATAAAGCCACCAAGCGCATACACCTTTCTTTTCTTTGAGGAATGGGGCCCGGTGTTATCTCAGACGCCATAATGTTGAAGAACGAGGCTGAATCGATGTGAACAGACGTCATAGCCGAATGAATATCAAGATTGAGTTACTTGAACCCGCGAGTTATGAGATATCAATCCATTTGTAATCCATACTTTAAGCCAGTCCATGTAGTGAAGGATCGGTATCTACAATCGAGTAAGGACTACCTGCACAAATATTACAAACTTGATTGCATATATTTTGGTTAGTGACATTAGTATCCAAACCCTTTGGGGTTTCACAGTCAACCTTGATTTTGTCATCGGTAAACAGCTTTCCGGTAGGTATCCACCTAAGTCCAGCATCCTTAAACATTCTACCAAACGGTATCCACTTATGGCAAGGTCTAGGATTGTTAGGCTTCTTATGCATAGTGGAAGACTTATCCTTATTCCTAGTTTCCATAGATTTAGTAGTTGGTATCCATCTAGGCGAAGATTTTGGTTTGTTTTGCTTCGTATACACAGTAGATGACTTAGTGAAAATCCTAGACTTAATAGGTTAAACCTTTGTATGAGCATTTACTTTCTTTAGGGATTTCGAAAAACAATTATCATGATTTGCCTTAAAGATGCATTTCGGACAATTTGAGCAAACAACTTGTTTGGATTCAGAAAATTATCTAGAGTTCTTAGAGTGATCTGCTATGGGAATAGCTTTATTCGAAACGCAACTACTCTTAGATACAAGCCAATCCCTTGTCTTTAGTTGCGTGTTCCTAGGTAATGGTTTAAAACTACTAGCAGTGCCTTGAAACCTAGTAGAATTCATCACCCTAGGTCTTGAACCTAAAATTCTATCTTTTCGAATCTGTGCCTTTTTCCTAGCTTCTTCTAGATAATAGCTCCTCCACAAGTCATTCATATCATATGAATTCTGAATTTTAATGCTTGGCTTTGACACATTTTTCGAACCAATCCTAGAGGTGTTGGGAGTAGAAGTAGCTGCTTGTTGAGGTTTAGAGGAACTAGAAGCATTATTCTTAGGCAACTCAGGTGAAGTGACTGGTTTTGACAAACTTGTTTCTCATCAACTTGGGAGGCAAACCGTGTTTTTGAAAATTTTGGCCTTTCGGATATAAACGCAGTAGGCTGCCTAACAATGGACCGGTTTCTAATGGGATGAGAAATTGGTTTCCCCAAGGTTGATGGTTTTGTAAACTTAGTGTTCACACTTTTCCCTACATTTTTCCTAAGCTCATTTTTTAAGGCAACAATAGCAAAACTCTTTTCCTGAAGTTGAGCTTTGAGTTCATCAGTTTTTGCTATTAAAGAGTTTGTTTGTTCCATTGATGTAGTTGTAGCTTCTTTGACAGAGTCACTTAGTTCTATGTGATGCTTTCTCAAAGACTCATTTTCCTTTCGTAATTTGGCCATACAAACCGCTAATTCATCGATTCTCTTTTGAATATCAACAATAGCATTAACATCAGAATTACTTGTAACCAAATTACTTTTCACATGCATACCAGAAATATGTTTCTTCAAATTGTTGATGGTTGAGTTCTTTTGAAGCTGAGCTTTCAAAGTGTTAATTTCAAAAGTTCACGGAATTCAGGAAGTTCCGGATTTTTACATGGTTTGTTAATTTGGAACCTTTCTTCTTTACTTTGTATCGCAATTTCAAGTGAAATGCAATGTTTTTCAAGATTTGAGAATTTGTTTGAAAGTTCATCAAAAGCCTTTTATCAACCATATTGTTTGTTTTGAAGCACTTAATCTCGCAGACTCGCCTCGCATAAGACATTTATCGAGTCATGTTCAAGATCATGATCTGCTTGTTTAAGTACTTTAGCAGATGCACTATATTGAAAGAAGGGTACCTCATTACATGACACCCGTTCAATTTCGGTCTGATATCTGCATCCACATCATGTGTAACAAGAGTCACCGAACCATGGCGGTCAAGCTTATCTATTTCGAGCCTCAGATTCGGTTTCAACCGATCCATCATCCGATGCCTTATCGGTCTCAACACTACAATTTATTGATTGTACCCGACATTCATTCACCTTTCTAATCACAACATCCACTTCTTGTGTGCCGGAGTTACCGAGCGTACTGGTTACATCATTCTTTGTTTTCTCGATATTCGCCAACACCGAAGTCTTCAAGCATATATTACCCAACTCATCACAACTTTCTCTCAACTGCACTGCACTCTCATCCACTTTTTCATCTTTCTGAGAAACTTCCTCAATATACTTCTCCACATTATTCATAAGATGGATAAGTGTCTTTATGAACACGCTAATTTCCACTCCAGTGTGTCTCTTGAAAGACATTTCAGTCATGTCTTGATCATAATCTGATGTAAATTCCCTACTAAAGAATGACTGAAATTGGTTGTGGATCACTTGAAGTGCAAAGACTGAAGTATCCTTTTGAACATTTTCTTTATCAAGTTGTTGTTCCAATTGTTCTAAGTTCAATAGTAATGTTCCCGTTAATGTGGATAAATCTTGACTGAAAAGGGCATTGCATGTTCGTTCCATTCCTATCAATGTGAGTAACATAAGGTGTGAGTGAAGTTGTTGAAAGGGCACAATGCAACATTCCTTTTGCATGGCATTCAGTAGCATGAGCGCGTGCAAGTCTTTCTCATTGTACTCAGAGCATGAAGAACTCAAATCATCATTGATTGAATCCATCATCTATAACCGCTCAAGATAGCTAATATTCTCATGGTTGTCTACAACATCATACAATTTAAGTACTTCCAAATCACTGAATCAGGAGTGTAAGACATGATGTTGCTGTGTACACAGGATTTTACAAATCTATGATTTAAACCGAGAAATAGAATCTTCGATTTTACAAAATCAAGAAGAAACCGTTAAGCAATGACCAATAGAACGTATTAAGATGACTGATGGATCGACACAATGATAGACAATTGTGTGTTAGGTCATATGAATGTTTGTAGGATTAGCAGAGATGTTGTTTGGTTGTGATCTGGGTTGGTTGTTGCACGATTTTACGGAGAAATTTAGGTCTAAAACATAAAACCTCAATAACTTCGCTCGAGCGGATTTAGGCCTCGAAGGTTGACCCGAATTAACTTTAATTCGCCGTACCATTCTCCTTTGTTCTCACGGTCGTTATGATGGGTAGAACGCTGAAAACGGAGTTACGGTTCAAAAGTTATGGCCGTTTGGTTTTGTCGAAAAGTCAACAAGCTCAGTAAGACAAGTCGCTAAGTAACAACCGCTAAAGGCTCAAGTCGTTGTGGGATCAAGTCACTAGACAAGTCTCTATGAACCAAGTCGCTAAAACACAAGTCGCCAAAGAAATCACTAAGTCGACAAGTCGCTAAAGAACAACTCAAGCAAGAAATCACAAAGACAAGT
>OU343224.1:245669936-245803143 GCA_910596185.1 Chrysanthemum makinoi | reverse complement strand
AAACGTGTAAGAAGATAATCACACCCACGGGATGGCGAGAAGGGAAAGGGGTTTTGAACAAACTAAAGAATGCTATTTAACTGAGGTCATGCCTTTCTTTAAACAACTTAAAGGACAATTTGAGAGTCTTCAAAAGGGAATGGACACAAAGATTAAAGAAATGAAAAAGATGTTTAATGATATGGAATTTGAAGTCAGTATGTATGAACGTGAGCTTAAGAGTAATGAAATTGAGAAAAAGAATCAGCATCATTAATGATAATTTGATCTCTCATGTGTTGCTCAAGATGTGTTCTACATGCTACAAATTATTCTATTCTTGCATCTCAATTTCATTAATTAAGCATTGCATTAAAAGTTTCCCATGATCGTGTCATTGAGCTTGAAACCACAAATTCAAAATTGCACGATAAAATAGAACAGGATGATCATGATAATTTGGTAAAACCTTTTTTTAAGTCGGAAGTTAAACATTTTGATTTGCAACTAAAATATCAACATCTCAAAGAAAATGTTAAAACCTCAAATATCAAACCATCCTCGGATGTTCACGAGAGTTTGATGCGCTTTTGAAATAAGCAAAGCGTGTGAACATATTCGAGCTCACTATAACACTGATCGGAAGGTTGAAAACCCAAATTTCACAATTAAAGGGGTGAAAAGAACAATGTGAATGGCTCCCAAATGCCTCCTCCTTTAGATTCTCAGTATTTTCAAAACTTTCATCTTCAAAACATCATTAATGTATTACAACAAGAAAATGAAAGTTTTCTAGAAGAAAATGAAAAGGTTAAACGACACTTCAAAGAGTTATATAATTCAATGAAAGTCACAAGTGACAAGAATAATTAAAAATAACTTCTTCAAAAGGAAATTGAGAATCTGAAGAGTCGGAGGTAAAAGGAAGATGCTTGTCACGTATGAGAATGTTATATCAAGATATCTGCAGATTCTAAGTATGCTATGACTGTAAAGTATATTCCTCCTCATCTTAGAAATAACGAACTTGTGTTTCATTAATATCTTTGGTATCCTTAAGGATAGTCTAGAATGCCTCTGTGAGATTGTCGAAGAGGATAGCATAAATAAACCACTTGATAGTGAAGTTAGGTATGCATGCTTATATGCCAAGCGATCTCGGGGAACTTTTAGAATGTTTAAGAGCAACATGCCCTAAATCCTTTTGTAAGAAAGATAAAGTCGTTATGCCTTGCTCTATCCCTAGTGTTAAGCATGCAACCCATGATATGCCTTGTTACGTCAGAAAGTCAAGCTTGTGAACTTTGATGTGCTGCCAAGTACTTCAGATCCCAACACTTCTAAATCAGGAATGCAAAAAGTAGGAAAACCAACTAATGTTCCCATCATTCCCTGCAGGGAGTAATCGGTGATATAAAGAAAGTGAAAGCCTCCGGGCAATACAAAGCAAGATAGGATCTCACAAACTAAGAGTGATCAATGGAAGAGTAGAAGACCACTAGGAACAATAAGTTTGTGTTGAATAAGATGAATCGTGTTAATTCTAGTATTAGCTATAAGCGTCTTGTAATTAATTGAATTCTCCTACTACTTGCAAAACATGTAATGAATGCTTGATTTCAGGTATTAATCATGAATGTGTTGTGAATGATTTGAGTAATGCTTTCGAATCTCTAGTAAAAAATGTTAACACTAGAAAACAGGATAAGAAGGTCAGAAAGCCAAGGAAGAAGAGGGCTAGAAAACATTGGAAACAAGCGGAAGAAAATTTAGTAATGTAGGCTATCAATGGATACCTAACATGTAAATTCAATCTTTATGAGTTGTGCCCTAAATTATCTAGATCAATGCCCATTAGGAAATGGATGCCTCTTGGTAGAACTACCTTTAAGAAGTGAACATACTTTGAATAGATCTCTTTACATTACTACTAGCGACATCTACCTCTAATGATATCATTGTTTCTACTTAATGTGGGTGCTCAAAAAAATTAACCAAGTGGAACCCATTCTCACATAGGGATCCAAACGTCTATCATCCATACTTATGCGTGTTCAAGCTTGAGTCGTTCAAATCGATCGTGGTACCTAGACTCGGTTGTTCCAAGCATATGATAGGAGATGCATTTCGCGGCCTCATGAACTCGTTGAGTAAATTTATCCGGAATTTGTTAGATTGAGAACGACCATTTTGGGGCAATTATGGGCTATGGAGATTATGGTTGGTGATAGTGTAATTCCGGGTATATTATGTTGAAGGTCTTGGTCATAATTTGTTTCGATCAATTATGTGATTACGATGCAGGCCTTTAGAAAACATACTTGTTTAGTTAGAGTTGATGGTGTGGAACTTTAAGAGAACCGTGGTACAAACTTATACACCATTTCTCGTGAACATGATGAAGTCTTCTCATACGCTTGTTATCAAAGGCTTCAAAAAAGTCATGGTTATGGCATAAATTCGATACTTGATACCCAGACTTGGCACCATTAGATCTTTCTAGAAAGGGACCTCGTGAGGCTTGCCCAGATTAAAGTATGAAAAGGATGCTTTTGTTGCATGCCAATTGGGAAAAAGCAGAAATATGCCCATAAACCCAAACACGCAAACTCGGTTATGGAAGTTAAATCACACTTCATATGGACCTATGGGACCCATGAGAGTCAAACGATAAATGGGAAGAAATATGTGTTAGTCGTTGTTGATGACTACTCTCGATTTACTTGGGTTAAGTTTTGAGGACAAAGGATGAAACTCCGGATGTCATCATCAAACTTATCAAACATTTGCGAGGTTATTCAACAAGACTATTATAATTATTCGAGCGAATGATGGAACGAGTTTGTTATGAACTAAGTCGGTTTTATGAAAGCATTAGAATCACCATCGAAGTGTTCCACGAACTCCTCAACGAAACGATGTAGTTGAAAGATTATCGAACTCTTGTGGAAATATGAGAACTATGCTAATCTATTAAAGGTTCTAATGTTTCTGGTAGGCCATTGCACTTCTTGCTATACCCAGCCAGTTCCCTTATCCACACACTAATGGAAAAACTCCATACGAACTTGTCCATGATAAAGGATCTATCTCTTCCTTCGTGTGTTTGGTGCTTTGTGTTATCAACGAATGATGGTCAATTTAGGTAAATTAAAATTTTAAGGCGGACATTGGAGTTTTTATGGTTATGCACCAAAGCGGAAGGAGTTACGAATCTAACAAAAGAACTTCGAGATATCATGGAAACTATTCACGTACGTTGATGGTACATCGAGGCAAATGGCTCGGAACAATCAAGTTACGGACCCGCATCTCACATTCATTAAGTAGTCCCATTAGTTCTTCTAGTACAAAACCCACCGGCGGAGTTCCATATGTACTGTTAGGATTTGGAAAATCCATGGTTAAAGTGTCGGTCTCCTCAAGTATATGTAATCGTTAAATTTTCGTGTAGTAAGTATTATTTAATGTTTAGTAGAATTTAGTTAAGTAACTTAGTGAGGGCTGGGCGGGCCTTTACCCATTGTATGCACGATCCACAACCCGTCGGTGGCGTTTTATAAAGTACTATAAATACTCTCTACCTCCCAAGGTAGAGAGTTGGAGCTCATAATAAGATTTTTCTTTCTTTTACTAAAGTTCCCAAACCTCTAACTTTCTCTCAAAACTCATCTTTTATGCGCTACTTTGCTTATGGTTTGATGTATGTGAAATCAATATGTTACAAATGGTATCAGAGCCATGGTTAGATCATCTCTTACATATCTTTGGATTTCTAGTGGTTTTAGGTGGTTTTTGAGTTTGAGAAAGTTTAGTGGTTTTGCATCATTTGGTTGATTTCTAGTGTTAAAGTTTGGATTTTGATTGTATTTTTGTGTTTAGGATCATGTAGTGTTTAGGTTTTGCTTTGGTAAGCTTGAATCACTGTGGTTGAGCTTGTTTTTGGATTGAAAAGTGTGTTTTGGAAGTTTTTCATGTTAGCGACTTGGCTCTTGGTGTAACTTTCTTGTTAGCGACTTTGCTTGAGAAAAATTAGCGAGTTGTAGTGTTGCTTGGTGGCGATTTGGTCCTAGAGACTTGCCTTTAGAGACAATGAACAAAGTACATTAGTGGATTCTCTCTGGTAGCGACTTGGTAAGGTAGCAACTTGCTTTCAATTTTGATAGCGACTTGTTCTTAAGTTTCATTAGCTGACTTGATTTGGACCCGATGCTTGAGTTGCTTTATTTATGACGATTTCTTAGCGACTTGGTGCATAGCACTTGCAATCAAAATCATAGCGATTTGGAACTTAGCGACTTGTCTTAGCAACTTGGTTTTTAGCGACTTGATTCAAAGATTCTTAGCGAGTTGGTTAACTTTTGTTTTAATCTGGTTTTCTCTTGATTTAGTAAAATCCCGTGAAAGAATCTATTTCCCTGTTTAATCATTGAGTTATAAAATCTCGTGTAATCTGTTAACATGTCTACTAACGGACCACCACAATCATCTCCATTGTTTTAGGATGTTCATGCATTTGGTTGGATACTTCGTCCTATGCTTGACATAATGACTACGACTCTTGGGCTCAAAGAATCAGTTATGCTTGTCTTGGAAAGGAAAATGGGATCAACATTCTCAAATCGATTGATGAAGGACCTTATCAGGTTGAGACTACGAGAGACATAATTGATCTTGCTGAGATGGAAATATGATTTTTGGATTGGACAGACCAAAGGCATTATGATGAGCTCGATGATAAGGAGAAAAGATTTGATCTTGTATCGGGGCTTAACATCGTACTTCAAGGTCTTCCAAAAGATATCTACAAGCTTATCAATCACAACAATGAAGCCAAGGCAGTGTGGGATAATGTCAAGATGCTTCTTCTGGTTTTGATTAACTATGGAAGGCAGAGAGAATCACAACTCTATGATGAATTTGAGCACTTCAAGATGAAACCAGATGAGAGTGTCTATGAGTATTACGTAAGATTCCACAAGCTTGTTAATGACATGAGGAACATCAAAATGACTATGCCAAACATTCATTTGAACTCAAAGTTTGTGAACAACATGAATCTCGAATGGCATAAGTTTGTCACCTCTGTGAAGCTAACCAAAGGATTAAAGAATACAAACTATGAGCAACTTTATGCCTTCCTTCTTGAGAATATGAGAGACATGCTATGTTTGAAAAAGGATTCTTGATCGGTTCAAAACTAACCGAGGGGAGAAACAAGCTCATCAAATGATTCAAACGCCTACTTCAAACATTGGAATTACCCAAAGCATCTCAGGTTATACCTATGGGTAATGGTAATAACAAACTCATTCCGATCATGTTCAAACAAAGGCGTCTTGTCTGCACGGGAAACTTCATTAATCAACTGGCTCTTACGATTAGTCAAAAATATGAACTCTCTTCCACACCAACAACAATCTCGAGCGCATCCAATCCACAATCTAGCCATTGGTAGAGGATATGTGGCAAATCGAGAATAGGGAAGGAATGGAAATCGAGGGGACAAGCAAAGCCGATCAAGTGCTACAATGTGGAGGTGGGGACACATTGCAAGGAACTACACATCGCCAAAATGACCTCGAATGCAGTACTTGAGGGGATAAGATGTTGGTTGTTCAAGCTCGGGATAATGGTGCGGCTTGGATGAAGAAGAGTTGTTGTTTCTTCGAGGAAATGCCAAGACGTATGATGCGAGATGTGGATGAAAGCCAATCGGAGATAGGCAACAATCATCGAGAATGCCTTTCAAGTTGATTGTGAGGCATATGACTTCGGCGTTGATGATGAACCTCACCTAAACCATTTCATGGCTAGCATTTCTCCAATGGTCTCTCTAAAGTCTCTTCATCACATTTGGTCATCCAAAACAAAATCATTTCGAGGTATTAAAACAATATGATGATCTTGATGTGCAAAAGATGCATGACAAAGTACAATCAACTGAAACTATTGAGTCAAATATTGATAATATGGGTAATATCAATGTTGTCCCATATGATCAATATGTGAAACAAAGTGAAAGTGAGGTCGCACCAAGTGATGCATCTTCTGCGATCGATAACTATGTTTTGATGAATACACTGCATGCCCTGATGATTCTGTTATCTCGAACATAATGCCTATAAAGAGCGAGTTGCCATTTATGAACAAGCGTGCTAAGTTTGAGCTAACTACTCGTAGGCGAGGAGTTGGATAACCAAATAAAACACAATTATTAGAAAGTAATTTTAGAGAAGAAGTGTTAAAACGAGTTAAACTCTTACAAGAAAAGCTCCTAAAAGCTGCTAAGCAAAACAAGAACTTCAAGAAAATGTTAAAGTGCTTAGCGGAATTTCATGTTAAGGAATCAAAACTTTTGAATGACTTTTCCAATCTAAAACTTTGAAAAACAAGCTTGAAAATAAGTTGTGCATACAAGGGAATACCATTGATTTTCATGGTCACTAAGCATAGAGTTCTAAGCGATAAGCATAGTGTTCCCATTATAGATAAATGACCACAGTGATGCAGTAGAATGAAAGCGACTCAAAATGTAATCTATGATGGCAATGAGATTCTTAAACCTGAACGAAACCTAGTTAGTTGAGTGCTTGCGAGGAAGATAGAAAAATTAGATGATGCATCTAGGGAGAAAATGAATAAGAAGCTAGAAGATCATGAATGCAAAAAGAATAACATAGATCAAACCCATGATTACAAGAAAGAAAAACGGATCTCCTTAAACAAATTTAAGCCTCAAACGTTGTTAACACACGAACAAGTTTTGCGGAAAGGGACTTAGATAAGCAAAGAAAATCTTGTTGCAAACCCTCCACTTGGGAAAATGCATTGTGTATCCTCCAAATACACCCATGCATTTAGTTCCTAGAACTATTGCCACTAAGAGCAAGACCTTAATCAGTCAATATGTTATTTTCAACTATTTGTCGATTTTGAGAAAACTTGTAAGAAAAGGATCACACCCACTGGGATAGCTGAGGGGAAGGGTTTTGAGCAAACAAAAGAATGTTAGCGAGGTCATGCCTTTAAACAACTAAAAGATCATTTTAAGAGTCTTAAAGGGGATAGATCGGATATTAAAGGAATGGAAAAGGAATTTGATGCAATGATAGTTGAGGTTAGTGACTATGAAAGCGCATTAAAATATAATGAGATTGAGATGAAGAACTTGCATACCTGAATGAGAATCTTATTTACGAATGTATTGCTCAAGATGTGTTTTCTTGCTACTAATTGCTCCATTAATGCTTCTCAATTTCATGAATTATTTGTTGCTCTGAAAGTCTCCCATGATCGTGTCATTGAGCTTGAAAAGATTAATTCGAAACTTAATGAGAAAATTGATCGGGATGATCACGATAATTTGGTAAAGCATCTTTCTAAACTAGAAGTTGAACATTTTGATTTGAAACTAAAATATCAACATCTTAAAGAAAATGTTAAAACCTCAAATATCAAGACATCCTCATATGTTCGAAGTTTGATGCGGTTTTTGAGATAAACAAAGCGTATCATTGCTACGATCGAGAATTTGAAAGCCGAATCTCTCAATTAAGCGGTTAAGAAATGAACAATGTGGCTGGATCCCAAATGCCTCCTCTTTAGATTCGGTACTCTCAACTTTTCATCTTCAAAACTTAGTCAATGCTTACAAAGGGAAAGCGAGAGTTTTCTAGAAGATAATGAAAAAGTTAAACGACACTTTAAAGAGTTATATGATTCAATGAAAGTCACTTATGACCAAAAAAACGAAAAAATAACGTCTTTACAAAATTGAGAATCGAGAAGTCGAGGAAAATGGGAAGCTGCCCTTGTTTTAATAAGAATGTTGCATCAAGTCATCCTCGGTTACCATCTTTGTATTTGATAAACACATTCTCCTCATCTTAGGAATAATGAACCTGCATTTCATGTCTATTGTGCTTGTTGGGAATTATGCGAAGTAGGAATTCTGCTGTCAATACTGCCGAAGGTTTCTGCTGAAGTAGAAATGATCTGAAGAAGGGTCTGGCGAAGATTAAAAGCGTTGATGTTTCTGGCGAAGGTGGAAGTGACTAGGATCGATAAACTTTATTATTTAAATGCTAACCCATCATTATTCTTGAACGCCGGGTTAGTAGGGTATTAATGTCTTGCTCAATATTGCTTAGTGTTTAGTCATTAAATGCATGCTTGCATGTTTAGTCGATTAAGTAGTAATAGTTTAGGGTTCCTTGTCTATAAAAGGAACTTAATAGTTTGTAATAGACAACTCATTGAAACATAGGATTTAGGTTAATAAAAGATCACTAGGATCTAAGTGTTCTTAGTTATAACGACTTGTATTTACATTCCGATATAGAATCGGGTTGTAGAGATTTTCTATTAGTTGCTTGTGATTACATAAGGCACTAACGATCCAGCGAGTGCTCAAGATTTGTCAAGGAATGCCGTGTGTTTTCAACAAGTGGTTTGAGCTTCGGAAAGTCTCACGATCTAAAAGAACCATATTTTTCCTCACCCCAATACAACCAAAACACATTCACCATGCACTGGCCCGATGATGAATCAGTCACCAACAACAACATCAAAACACACCTCATCGACAACTTAGTCTTTCCAACAGTAATGGTAAGTTTCCTTATCACGAAAAAGGAAGAGTATGATCACATGGACTATGAAAATGCAAAGCGGATCTCAATATTGATTGGAATCTTTGGGGAATTGTAAAGAAAATGATCTAAAGAAGACTATCGGATCTTGATGGTAAGTTTACCATTGCTCCCAGCTGGTGAAGAGATTTTAGGCTACGTGCAAAGAGGCACAAATTGAGAACCATCCTTCAAAGCTATTCACGAAGATCAGGTGATTTTCACCACATGGATGATCAAAGGACATATGGATGGCTCTTAAAGCAAGGTTGATGGCAATGAAGAGTCAGGGAGAATGAAGTCCATCTTGAGACAACACTTCCAAGAGTTCAATATCTCGAAGAAGAAGGTATCCACAAGGGACTGACGGAGTTTCACAGATTCAGTATTAAACCAGTTGAATGCAAAACGACAATGATGATTCAACTCAAAGTTCCCGATCTTTGCCTCCATCATGGTTACATGTCAATATAGCTCTTAAGGCTAAAGGTGGGTTGGACATGCTCACTTTTGATGAGCTATTCAACAAGCTCAAATCTCTGAACGATGTTAGATCTCCCCACCGTGCATCCACTTCAAGCCATTGACCTTTGTTTGGGACATCTCACTCAAATATGATGATGCATGCTCCAAGTCCATCTTACTTACCATCATCATCTTACACATCGTCCCTCCATCCTACCCTCAGCTAAGCGGTAGTGTATTGGAGGATGTGCTTCATTCATTTGTTGCGATTATGATACTCAATGACATCTTGTTTATAAGACTTTGATCAGTGGACCCACTTGAGATGGAGAGATGGTAAATGGCGGTGTGATGCTTTCGATGGATATCAAAGGTTTGAGGAGAGTCGGGGAAGAAAGTTTGGCTTCAAGGAAAGGATCCGGCTCGTTTTGACAAGAAGCAAGGTCAAGTGTTTCTCTGTCAGGAATGGGTCATTTCTCAGGGAATGCAAAATAGGAAGAGTGGAGAGGAGCTAACTACAATTCCTATCGAGAATCGAAGGAAGCTAGAACTGGCAGCTCTTGTCACCTTGGATGAACGAGGTCAAGCTGGAATTATGAACACAATGAATGAGAAAGGCTGGCGATCTGAAGAAACTGATTACTGGCGGATGTACTTGAAGATAGGCATGATCAATTTGCCTTGATGGGACTTTCTGGTACATAACGTATATTTGGTTGTAGTGAAAGATACAATGAACTTAAAAAAGCATATGATACTATGAAACCTAAATACAATGAATGCTATGTTGATAATGAAGCTTATAAACTTTCGTTAAAAACATTACAAAGACAAAAGGTTTGGTTTCAAAGAATGGATAGCTTATGAAGAAGAAAGATAAAGGGATTACAAATTGATCTAGATATTGCGGACATTAACTTAAGCTTAGCGAAAAGGGAAAAAGCGATGCTATTGGAGAATCTAGAGCTTAAAGAGAAACTTATTGAGGAAATAGCTAGACATAAACAATGGTTAATATCAGGTGACAATCTAGCTAGAAAACTCTATAATAGTCGGTCGATGAACTCTGGAATAGGTTTAGGTTTTCAAAAGTATGTAGGATTGGAAGCTAGGCAAGATGGTAAATCTACACTGCGGGGCTTAGAACATTTTAAAAGGAAGGTGATTTACATTACGTCCTGGACCTATTAGAGGTGAATTCATGCCTCTTGATCGACCATTACTATATTGACTTTGATGGATCACACCATTTGTATGGCAAAAGTCAAAAGACTTGCGGACAGATGCCCATCTTATGACTTTGTCTCTTTCTCGGACGGTGACAATTCATCGGATCAAGGATCTACTTCCATTTGTGATTCAAGTGATAAGTCCAACCTTCCCAAGCCCTCACAGAGCCTACACCCCAAGCGCACCCAAGACTATCTACAAGCCTTCTAGGGTAGCTCTTGTGGAATCCACTTCCAGCTGTTTCCCCAGAGCGTGTCCTTTAAATCTTGCATAATATGTCTGTTAAAAACAATTCCTTTAATGTTTCGGTTTAAGTACTTCACATGTAATAGAACATCTGCTTTGTTGAATAAATCTTCCAAAAGGAAGAAATGTTTTGTGTGTGGAAGTAAATTTCATCTTATTAAGGATTGTGATTTTTATGAGGAAAGATTGGGTGTTTGTACTCATTGAGAAACCTAGACAGTGTGGACCAATGTTAAGAATATTCCCCTTATGTCCCTTGCTTAATCATCGACTCTCCTTGGAGATGGTGATAGACTTATTGCAACCTACTAGCCCATACTTTAAACATGGTTATTGACCTGCATATGTTGACTCTATGAATAATGGGAAGGATGTTGGAAGTCTTCTTTGTCAAGTCCTCGTGAGTTGTTCTTGGAATAATAAGGGACCCAAATTTCAATGGAAACCCAAGAACAATGGTGGATCTTTCTCATCTGCTAGACCTAATGGAATGCTTAACCCTTAGCGCAAAGTTTAAGGGGAGGCATAGGCCTCGGGGAGAGGCATATGCCTCAGGGAAGGATTGTGTAGTAAACTTTGTACATTGTTGTTTATAATTTTGTTTGCTAACACTAACTTGCTAATTCTTCTTTAGTTTGTTTGTCTCATTACATTTTTTGTGTATTTGTGTTTGTGTTGCGGTTTATATTTCAAGTTGGTTTGTCTATTCCATGTTCAAGTCCAAGATTCATCAAGTGTGATTCTTTTTTAAATGGTCAAGTAAGCTTTGAAGCTTGTTTCTCTTTGAAACTAAAGTCTTTGAAGTAAATAAGTTGATTCTCTTGTAGTAAGAGTACATAGAAGAGAATTGAAGTCAAATTGTTCATTCTTTCATTCAAGCTTGAGTTCACGACTTACGACTTACAAAATTCAATCAACTTCAAATGCAACTACAAGAAACAGAGCTATACATAATCTAATCTAGTTCATATCATCTATTCTAACATCTAACAGTACATTTGGATATGCATGATCTCACATCTTTCACACTAGATGTTGGATATCGTTTGTGCTTGCATAACCACCATTTCTTCTATCTCGATGGTGGATATGCATGACCAGAGCAGGAAGCTAAGGATCAAAATGGGAAGGATGGATTGATGAAAATAATGATGATGAAGGAAAATAAAGTGTCCTTTATGCTTCATCTGCTGATTTCACCAAAAAGCAATCCATTCGCCTTCCTTATGCTCTTCCTCATCGATGTGTGAAGATGCACCACAACATGGCGCTTAGTAAAGCCAGCACTCCACTTTCGAAGCGAGGCCTTTGTTGAGGTTGAGGTCTTTGGAGGTTGGGAGTATGAAGGTATCTCATTAGTGGGTTCCTCCGAGGTCATGGAAGACTCAGCTTGGATCCACTACACCATCATCTTGAGGAAGAAGAAATGGGATGTCAAGGGCCCGAGGGTCGGTGGATATGACCAAAGCTGGGAAATCAGCTGGATGATGAGGATGATGGAGAAGAGGTTGGATTTACAACCTCTGATTAAGTATTCATGGTTAATTTTGGTTGATTGGGTGTATGATGAATCTAGGGTTTGTGATGGTAATTTGGGGTAAAAGTATGTGAGAGAAGTATGCATTGGGATGATTTTATAGGCGGGTTCGAGGTTTAATGTAAGTTAATGCGAGTTAGTTGGCATAGTAATTCTAGAATCTTACCGAAGATATCCTAGTCTTGGGTTGGTTTCTGAATTGTATAACCAGTGATTAGTGTCATTTCTGGCGAAGAGTTAAATTGTCTATGGTCAAAGTAGATGTACCGTAAGCGTGTCAAACAATCTGATTCCAATACTTTTGACTATTTTTGCACAAACCTCTGACCATCACTTCGCATTTTCACTTCAACCAAAACCTTCCTCTTCTCCCACCCGAAAACCCTCAGCATTGCGAAACCTTAACCCTAAAATATCAATTCATCAAATGGCTCTTCAATTCAAGAAGGATCACAACAAAGTTGCGATTTAAGGAAATGCAAAAGGTGATGAGCTGTATGTACCTATGGTAGAGTTCTTAAAAAGATCAAAGATTCACTGTAATGCATTCTCTATCTGAATTTATGAATCGTTGGTCAAACAATTTTGGGCATCTGCTTCCACTGAGTGAAAGCAGTGCGGCCATGATTGTGAGGAGAGTATGTAGGCAGAGAGGAGATTAGAAAGAACCACTTGGATGATCACGATGGGGTATATCACACTAGTGAGGGAGATACCTGGTGAGAGCTATTGGGTATCAAGGTACCGGGGAACATATGGTTGAAAAAGCATTTTTGCCTAAGTGGAGATTCTTGGTTCCACGCGTTGCTTGATTACATTAGCAACAAATCAGAACATGGGATCAATTCTCTTCCTGGCATATGGTATTGTGTGTCTATCTCCGAGGATAACTTATAATTTTTCTAAATTTATTTTTGACAATTTGGTTGAAAATATCAATAGGAAACAACATAAGTTTTTAATGTACCCTAGATTTTACACAAATAATCATAGACACCTACCCAAACCCAGCCTTTTATGGTAGAACTCTGTCATTAAACTTTTGCCTCATGAGAACTAACTTTGAGGGGCAAATTATCCCTGGATTAATGAAGCTATGTTTACTCAAGAGCAATAGAAATTGCGTGAGAATATTTGCTAACATCCCACCTCTTCAAATGTTGCCTCTTGATGGCAATCCATGGATTAATATTGATGAGGGCCCTCTTTTATGCTTGAAGCTTCATGTTGCTCGAGGTACCTCCATAACACAAGATCCTCTTGATGAGTTTAGTCGATCGAGCAGGGATGACCACCTAGTCCTCGAGAAACTTTTAATGAGGTACCTCCTCATTTTGAGCATGTGTAACCTTGAAAAGGTCCATGAAGCTCCCATTACCCGCAGGCAATCTGCTAGTGGGTAGGACCCCATTACTCTCACATCTGTGTATGATCTTGTGAACAGGTATGCAGCTGAGGTGTCTAGTCTGAAAAAGGAACTTTGATTGCTTCCGAACCGTCAAGTTTTATCACACAAGCTAACCACTTGTGAATGGTCAACCGTAATAAAGTCGAACGATTAAAACCAATACAATTAAGATCACGAAGTATTGTGTTTCGAGGTCGTTAAGTCCCAACGAGGTGTGAACGCTGTAGTCTGGTGTGTCGGGTGATATTGAATGGAAAAAGGTTTGTAGATTTGGAATAATTACACCTAAAGAAAAAGTTTGTAAATTCAGGGGCTTAAATGCAAATTAAAGAAAATTAAAAAGATAAATTATATTAAATAAAGCTATCTATTTTTAAAATTGATTAACGTTTATAATCTAAAACTCGTTTAAATTAAAAACTACGTAGCGATTCGAAATAAAAGCATTGAAAATAAAGAAGGGAAAAATACCTACGGATATGAAAAATACATTTTTACAATCCTAATTATACTAGAAAATTATTGGAAAAAGAAAATTATTTTAAAACTATTTATCTAATTATTATTAATTAAAAACTATTTTAACTATTTAATAATACCCTAAAATATAAGAAAATATGAAATAAAGCTAGAAAAGTGAAATTATGACTTAGAAAAATCTTAAATATGATAAAACTTATTTTAAAACTGAAAATATATTTTTGAACTTTTTATGTATTATTAATTAAAAACTATTTAAAACTAATTAAAATGCTAGAAAATACTATTTAAACTAAGAAAAATTTGGAAAAATATTTTTGGCACTTATATTTATCTTAATCTAGGAAAATTGAAAACATATTTTTAAACTTTTTGATTTATTTGTAATAAAAGCTAATTAAAAGTCTTAAAAGCGATTTAAAATAAGAAAATAAAGCAGTTATGAAAAATTATGAAAAATTCAGGACAATTCTAAAATATTATTATGATTCTAGGTAAATTAACAAAAACTAGATGTGAACGGGATAAGCTCTTTGCTAAGCAACAGAATTAAAAGCTATTAAGCAAATAAGCTATAAAATTTATTGAGTGTACGAAGCTACCAATGATAAGCTAAAACTAGGTGAAATCAATACTGACAGGTTATCCTACACCACCGGATTACAAGCTCTGAGCACATGAGCTTAATTTGATTATTTCAAAACTAGTTCAACTACCTAATTTCTAGCTAAAGCACAAGCTTATCTAATAAGCTAGATGGAAAAACAGATATGGAGAACTCGAATACCAAGCGAAGTATCCACAAAACCAAGTTTCACCACCACCAAGCTAAAATGAAGCTTATGCGAGGGTTGCAAGAGCGATCACACTCGGTTGAGTGTGAAGACGAACAAAAATAACTTATTGAGGTGATTTGGAGCTTATAGAAGCTTGATAAATTCAATAAAAATGAGTTACTAAACTAGACCAATCGAACTTGTAAAATCAAAATATCACTTGCTTTAAACCTCATATGAATCCATGAAAAATCAAGAAAGATTGCAAAAGCCGACTTTCACCTTTTGACTTTTGAGAAATGAAAATTGGCTTTAATGAGATTTGATTCCAAATGACTAGCCCATTATGATGTTTAATGGTAATATGGACCTACTGCAAGCTAGATTAACTAGTTCTAAACCTATATGCAAGTTTATTATTTCTAAAATCCCTAGATATGAACTTGTGATTTAAAGAGTGATTTTGACTTACGAGTTCTAAGGTGCAAATTAATGGTAGAAGCTGACAATAAGGCTAAAATAGACTAATACAATCCTAAATAATCATAGACTTGAACCTATACCTCTAAACAGATTCTAATCCAAACATTCCTTAATGAAACTAATGAGCAATTACAACTACCTAATCTTACTTCTACTAGTGCAATATTGAAAATGGAATCTAACAATAATAATGAGCTAAAAATAAATTCAAGCACTATCATGATCAAATAAATTTGAGCTGAGGCCGAGCATACATGAGTTTAAAGAAAGGAAACAAACACATGAGGTCTTATGTGAAGATTATACGAACCCAATCTACACTAAACTAATAAAATCCACCCCAATCATCATCAAGACCACCCATATCCATTTAAGACAAAGAATGATCACAGTTGACTTTCGTTGACTTTTTTTGGTTTTCTAAATTAAAATAGAGAATTATACAAGTTCATGAAAAGCTATAATAAGCTTTATCGAGCTTGTATGAAGGAAAAAAACTTTGTAACTTCTAATTAGTATAAATGACTTATCACGAATTACCAAGAAACATAAAAACTTGAAATCTTATTAACTTGGAATAATTACAATACAAAAGTGATTTTAACTGTATTGATTTCACACTAAGAACTTGAATTTAAATTAAAACAGATATTAAAGTAAATTTTACACTATGAAATGGTCTAAAACATCACGACCTCAAATTCTCTGCTTCTTTTCTTTTAAATAGGCATCAAAAGCTTCCTTGTCGACCTCAGTTAAATCCCTTCAATCCAACCATTGAATCTTTCAAATTCATCTAAACCACACATTTGGCATTGGCGGGAAAAAGTCATAGTGCTGAGTTTATTGCATTTAATGCTTCTTGGTGTTTGTGGAGGTGTTAGGGGTTGTTAAGCATTTGATAGGAATGGAAAAGGTGAGCAGGCAAAGTGGAAGGAACCATTGTGGTTTCTAGTTTGCGGAGTAGTGAGAGGGATGAAAGCGAGAGGCAGCGGTTTATAATTTCAAACCGTGGGTTGGGTTTTATATTGGGCTTGGTATTGGGTTGGATTTGGATAAATAACTTAAAGGAGTCCGTTTGGTTTGTATATCACAAGGACCAATTTTGTAATTTGGCAAACTTTGAGGGAATGAAATTGTCAACTTTCCAAAGTTATTCCAAGGGTTTTTCTTGCCAAGTTCGAATAGTACAAGGGTAATATTTGATAATTTTTCCACTTTTAATACCGAGGACTAGCTTTGCCATTTGTCACGAAGGACCAATATTGTAATTTCTTCAATCTTACTCTGAGGACCAATTGTGACAACTTGTAGATCCCAAGGACCATTGTTGAATTTTTCTTCCAAAACCTTGAGGACTAATTACCTTAAAGTTCAAAGTAGAGGACCATTTTTGACATTTTACAAAAGTTTAAGGACCTTACCGCCATTTACCCAAAGATTCATTCAAGGACCATTTTTGACAACTTAGAATATTTCAGGGACCTTGAATGATAAAACTTCATATTTTTGGATTCAGGGGACTAGATTTGCCAATCTTTGAAAGTTTAGGACTGAAGCGTAAATTATGTAAACTTTGTTGTTTTTTCATCAGTTTTCAATCCTTTTGCACTTGTAACACCTAAAAACACATTTTCATGATATTTGTAACATTTATATAGTCATTTGTGTGTTTTTGGCTGTTTTTGTGTGTTTAAACAAGGTAAAATATATGTGTTTTTAGACACATATCAAACTTGCAGAAACCAAGTCTACTCTTGGTAGTAAGATTGAAGAACTACAGAGTAAAGTTAAGGACCTAGGAGACAGACTTGAAAAGGGCACCAAAAGGAAGCTTGTGGTTTCTTCTGAGGAGGAAGAAGAAGAACCTCAGTATGGGTCTCTCGATATGTTAGGTGATGTGTCTCTTAATGATCCTTCAGTTGCGGAATCTTCAAAGAAGAAGGAACCCGTTCTTTATAAAAGGAGAAAGAGATCGTACTTGAATAAAGCATCTACTGAAGTATCCAAGGAACCAGAGTTTGCCAAAGCTGCATCTGCGATACCCCATGGAGGATGTTGCTACGAGACTTGGTCAATTTTAGTCATACAAAACCATCAGTGTCCATTCTGGCTGAAGAACCCTCACAACATGTTTCTTGAAGTTGATTTGGGAGTTACTCTGAGATTCCTTTAGTTGATATTAGAAGATGATTGTACTAAAGAGCTGCCGATAAAGGGAAAGGTTTAATGGTAGAAGATGAGCTTGGTCGGACTTGGTAAGTGAAGGAAAGAGAACAAGACAGAATGCTAGCTGAGTGTAATGAGAGAAAGAAAGGTGAAGAAATGGCTAAACAAATTGAAGATCAATCTACGTCTGTTTTGCCTCACAAAGAACTAGATGAAATTAGTACTAAGCTACGACACTCATTGGGATGCTTACACTCGGCAAGTCATATCAAACCCTTCACACTTTCGAGTATCTTAGTGCGGACTTCAACATGAAAGTTTTGTGGAACCTGATGATGGCTCGGTGGAAGACAAAGGAAGCAAAGCGGTGAAAAAGGAGAGCCATCACGCCCAAAAACAAGAGAGACCTCACTAAAGCTCAAATGAGGCGTGGTGAAAACGAGCTCACTCGTATATCTTTGGTAATCAATGAAGCAAGTCAAGGCTTTCCACGATCATGTTTTGATTCACAAGTATAAACAAATCATGAAGTACTCTTCATCTCACTCTTCTGCTTGAAAAGTTCTTTGGAATGAAGTTGCACCAGGCCAAAGACCAAAGTTTGTTGAGGTAGTGGATAATTTTGATGATATGACAACAAAGACGATCTCTCAAGGTTACGAAGAAATTTCTCAAGCCACTCCTTCACGACAAGATTCCTTCTTGAACCATCTATGGTCTCTGCTGAAACTCTGAAGTGCTAGCTCACGACAAGACTCCATCCCTGGAACGGTTGCCATTTCCACGGAAGCACCTAATGTACCAGCTCCCCTCCATCTGTGGCATCTGTTGGCTCAAGGATCTGACAAGTTTAAAATCTAGAAAGGCTAGAAATTTGCTAGTAAGGATGAATGCCATTCGTGAAGGTGCTTCTCCTTCCTCTAGTCGTGCCAACCAATCTAATGAAGAACCTCAAGATGCACCATCTTTAGGAATCTATAAGCCTGGAAGGAGGAAGAATAGGATGGCCAAAATCTCTACCTTGGATATTGAGGCTGATGAGTCAACCTTTATTAAAGAAGGGTCTTCCTCGATTTTCACGATGGATATCAAAATGTGTTGATCAATTGGACTTTGACAAACAAAGAGTTGAATGTCATACATCGAAAGGACAAAACTTCTATGGAGTTCATCTTTTTGAAGGAAATACTTCATTTGGTAGATAGGCGGACTTGCTTACTCACATCTCGTTACCTCCCATTCTTGCAACAATGCACCAGGGTTCGGGATGTTTTATTAGGAGATCTTCATGTCCTGTTTAGCTCTGAATCTCCCAATAATAAAGGACATTCCATTTGGCAATTCACATTTATGGCGGGTTGAGTCTTGGAGATTCTATCCTCCTGCGTGTGCATGTAGTTGAGACGAAGGGTGGAATCACAGTCACATGTTTGCGAAAGAACTTACCCATTGTCCAAAAGACTTATGGAGAGGATGTGACTTCGAAATTGGAAATTCCTCCGGATCAAGTGGGAAATGAAAGACCACAGGTGAACAATGGTTAGATTGATCAAGACTCACCTCCTTCAAGGTCAAGTCGCTTCTTCATCGTCATAATGGTATCTCTCATGGTCTTCGCTTTATATTCCTTTTGGTACTATTTGTATTATATACACTTGGTAGTTTCTTTCTTAGTTAAAAAGAAAAAAATAAAAAAACTATCTTTCTTGGTTTGTTGTATATAGTTGATGGTTTTAACTCACCGATATACCTTGTGTATCTCAAAGAGTTGGCTAGTCCAAAGGGTACGAGCTTTTGGTAAAGACACATCAAATCTGTTGATAGTCGTAATGATTTGCTCAAAATCATAGGGTCACCGCAACCCATGCTTTATTGCGGGTGTTGTATGGTCATCAATTCACCATGGTATATTCCTTTTGGAATCCAAGAATTGGCTAGCCCACAAGTATATGGCTTGTGGTAAAGGCAACAACATCCATATTTGGTTATCAATTCACCAATTCTAAGAATTGACAAGTCCCGAGCAAGCGGCTCTGGTAAAGACACATCAAACCCGTTTATATGGTTTCGGTTTTGCCAATAAATCGAGATGGTTATCGGTGTACCATAGTTTTGAACTTAAACATTTGGCTACTCCGGTAGTAATGGCTATTGGTAAAGAGACATCAAATCCATTATTTTCAATGATTCACTCTTTCGAGGAGTTAACACACCTGGATGTGATGAGAATAGTATGCAACTAATGTGTTTTGATGTACACTATGTCAATTGTTCTTTCAAAGGCGTTTCAAAGATTGGTCATCATAGAGTTGAGCTTATTCTTGGTTCTTTACTCTTGATGTTTGAGAACAATCCTCTATTACTTGCGATCTCTAAGATCTTTCAAGGTTAGGAAGCTGGAACTTAACCAGTCAAATTCGGTATAGGGGAGGATTGTTGGGAATTATGCGGTAGGATTACTGCATCCAATGCTTTGAGGATTCTGAAGTAGAAGCGAGAATCTTCTAAAGAAGAGATTTTGGCGAAGATTAAAAGCGTTGTGTTTCTGAAGGGTGGAAGTGACTAGGATCGGCATATGCTCTTATTTAAATGCTAACCCATCATTATTCTTGAACTGCCAGGTTAGCATGGGTATTAATGTCTTGCTCAATATTGTTTTGTGTTTAGTCATTAAATGCATGCTTGCATGTTTAGTCGATTGAGTAGTAATAGTTTAGGGTTCCTTGTCTATAAAAAGGAACTTAATAGTTTAATAACAGACAACTCATTCGAAACATAGAGTTTCAGTTAATAAAAAGATCCATAGAGGATCTAAGTGTTCTTAGTTATAACACCTTTTATTTACATTCCGAAATAGAATACGGGTTGTAGAGATTTTCTATTAGTTTGCTTGTGATTACATAGGCAACACTAACGATCCACGAGTGCTCAAGATCTGTCAAGGTCTGTGTGTTTTCAACAAGTTCCTTGTCTATAAAAGGAACTTAATAGTTTGTAATAGACAACTCATTCGAAACATAGAGTTTCAGTTAATAAAAAGATCCATAGAGGATCTAAGTGTTCTTAGTTATAACAGCTTGTATTTACATTCCGATATAGAATACGGGTTGTAGAGATTTTCTATTAGTTTGCTTGTGATTACATAGGCAACACTAACGATCCACGAGTGCTCAAGATCTGTCAAGGTCTGTGTGTTTTCAACAAGTTTTTTTTTTTTTTTTTTTTGTTTTTTTAACTAAGAACACTTAGATCCTCTATGGATCTTTTTATTAACTGAAACTCTTTGTTTCGAATGAGTTCTCTATTACAAACTATTAAGTTCCTATAGACAAGAACCCAAACTATTACTACTCAATTGACTAAACATGCAAGCATGCATTTAATGACCAAACACTAAACAATATTGGCGTACATTAATACCCATGCTAAACCGGTAGGTTCAAGAATAATAATGGATTAGCATTTAAATAATAAAGCATGCGATCCTAGTCGACTTCCACCCTTCAGAGAAACACGGCAGCTTTTAATCTTCGGCAGAATCTCTTCTTGGTAGTGCGCTCTTCAGCCGAATGTATCCACCATTGATAATTCTACATAATTAACAGTCTTCCTGCTAAGGATAGTCTAGATTGTCTCCGGTGAGTGTTGAAGAGGATTTCATTAATAAACCTCATGATAGAAATTAGGTTTGCTTGCCTCGAGGCAAACGATCTCAAGAGCCGCTAGAATGTGTAATTGCAACATGTCCTAAATCCTTAGGTGCAAAAGGCAAAGTTGTGATGCCTTGTTCTATGCCTAGTGCCAAGCATTCAAACCATTCTAGGCCTAGTTTTAAGAAAGTAAACATCAATGTGCCTTTTAGTAATCTGGACCCTTGCACATCTAGTTGGAATGCAAAGTAGATCAACCAACTAATGTTCCCATAATTACCTCTACAGGGTGTCGGTGACATTAATGCAAGTGGGTCAAAGCCTCAGGGCAATACCAAGCAAGATAGGACCTCGCAAGCTAAAATTGTGCATTGGAAGAGAGTAGAAGACCAACTTAGGAACTTTAATTTTGAGTTGAATAAAACAAATCGTGTTGATTCTAGTATTAGCCATAGAAATGTAATTAATTAATTCCAATACTATTTGCAAACCATGTAATGATGTCGCTTGAATTCATTTGCTAATCATGATTATGGTGTGAATGCTTTGTCTAATCTTTGTCAAATGCCTGTTATAATTGTTAATGCTAAAAATCATGCTATGAAGGCAAAAGGCAAAAACGATGAAAGGTAGAAAAGCGATTGGAAACCACGGGAAGAACATTTAGAATGATAGGTTATCAATGGATACCTTTTGACCGAAGAATAATCAGTTTAACCTTAATCGCTAAGATATGCCCACTAGAAAATGGATGCCAACTGGTAGAACTATTCCCTTAAGAAGTGAACATACTTTGAATAGGTCAAATCGAGACACCGACCTTGCATCCATTCCTAATGATTCCATTGCTTCTACTTCATATGGATGTTTCTATTTCGATGTGGGTGTTCCAATCCCTGTTACTAACCAAGTGGAACCCATTCTTGCATGGGGATCCCAATTATCGATTATCCATTCTTATGCGTGTTCAACTCTGGTCGTTCAAATCGTCTGGTACTTGGGACTCGAGCTTTTCAAGCATATGACCGGAGACGGTCGCTGGCTCATGAACCGTTGAGCAAATTCATCGGAACTGTTAGATTCGGGAGCGATCATTTGGTGTGCATTATGGGTTATGGAGATTATGTTGTCGGTGATAGTGTTATCTCCAGGGTATATTACGTAGAAGGTCTTGGTCAGAACTTATTCTCTGTCATTGACTCTGATTACGATCTAGAAGTGGCCTTCTGAAAACATACTTGTTTCGTTAGAGAACTTGATGGTAAGGAACTTTTAAGAGGAACATGTGGTTCAAATCTATACACCATCTCTATCGAAGATATGATGAAGTCTTCTCTAATTTGTTTGTTGTCAAAGGCTTCAAAAATCAAGTCATGGTTATGGCATCGTCTCTCAATCTCACTTGAACCCGGCACCATCAATGATCTCTCGAGAAAGGACTTAGTTGTAGGTTACCTAGAATAAAGTATGAAAAGGATCATCTTTGTTCGGCATGCCAATTGGGAAAAAGCAAGAAGTATGCCCACAAACCTAAACCTACAAACTACATTCTGAGAAGTTCTTCATACAATTCTCATGGACTTATGTGGACCCATGAGAGTGCAGAATATCTTTGGGAAGAAATACGTGTTAGTTGTGGTTGATGATTACTCTTGATTCACTTGGGTTAAGTTCTTAAGGACAAAGGATGAAACTCCAGTTATCATCATCAAACTTATCAAAGCGACTTGAGGTTCGACTTAACAAAGTGAAATCATCGAGCGGAGACAATGGGCCCGAGTTTGTTAACAAACAACTTAGTGAGTTTTATGAAAGTGTTGGAATACGTCATCAAAGAAGTGTTCCACGAACTCCTCAACAGAACGGTGTAGTTGAAAACGAAATCGAACTCTTGTGGAAGCCGCAAGAACAATGTTGATTTACTCAAAGGTTCCAATGTTTCTATGAAATTTGAAGCCATTGCCTTACATGCTACACAAAATCGGTCCCTAATTCACACTTGCTCATGGAAAAACTCCATATGAACTTGTCCACAATAGAAAACCTAATCTCTCATTCCTTCATGTGTTTGGTGCATTGTGTTATCCAACTAATGATGGTCAAGACTTAGGTAAACTAAGAGCAAAGGCGGATATTGGAGTTTTTGTTGGTTATGCACCAAACAAGAAGGGTTACCGAATGTACAACAAGAACCAAATATCATGGAAACAATTCGTTACGTTCGATGGTGACCGGTCAAATGGCTCTGGACAATCTAGTTCGGACCGCACTTCAAAACAGTCCCATTGGTTCATCCGTACCAAACTCATTCGGCAACTCCATATGTACCTCCATCGAAGATGATTTAAAAAAGTGTTTGCTCCAATGTTGGATGAACACTATGAACCGAATCTTTGATGAAATGTCAATTCCATCAACGAGGCTTATCCACAATGAATGAAGTGAACCCTTCAGTCTCAATATCATTAAGTCAAGAAGCGCGCTGGCGATCACTCGTCTCATCAACAAATCATCAATCATCAAATGTACATCATGGAATTGTTTATGGCGTCAATGATGAAGTTAATCCTTTTACTGAAAGATGCTCCATTTGAAAATATATTTGCTCTCTGAATCATCATCGAACCATCTTCATCGAGGAGACATCGACTCGCTACCAGTTCCACAACAACAACCACATGAACACCTTAGAAAATGGACACATGATCACCCATTGGACAACATCATTGGAAACCCTCTCGCCCGATATCCACGAAACAACTTGCAAAGATGCCTTATGGTGCTTCTTCAACTCAGTACTCTCTAGGTCGAACAAAAGACATTAAAAGCGCCATGAATGAAGGCTGGTTCAATGCCGCAAGAAGAAATTCATGAGTTTGATCGACTTGATGTATGGGAATTAGTACCGCTCAGTTATTGCTATGATCATTGCTCTAAAATGGATCTTCAAAGTGAAACTTGATGAGCATGGTGATGTATTAAAGAACAAGGCTTCGATTGGTGCAAAGGATACCGTCAAGAAGGTATTGACTTTGAAGAATCATTTGCTCCGGTTGCTCGTATTGAAGCAATCGAGAATCTTCTTGGCTAATGCTGCTGCAGAGAATATGGTTGTGTCGGATGGATGTTAAAAGCGCCTTCGAATGGAGATTTAAAAGAGTGGTTTCGTCGATCGACGAAGGTTTTGTGAATCCAGAGCATCCTACTCATGCCTATCACTTGAAAAAGGCTCTTTACGGTTTAAAGCAAGCTCCTAGAGCATGGTATGATATGTTGTCAAAGTTTCTTCTATCCATTGGATTGACAAAGGAGCGATTGATCCTACATTGTTCACAGAAGTCGGGCAAACATTTAATTCCGCGTTCAAATTTATGTTGATGATATTATCTTTGCCTCGGACCAATGAAATGTGATCGTTTTCAAATGAAATGGGTTCCAAATTTCAAATGTCAATGATGGGAAAAATGTCATTTTTCTTGGGATTACAAATTTCCAAAGTTCCAGGAGGCATTTATAAATCAATCTAAATGAGATTTTAAAGAAATTTGGATTTGTATCATGTGACAGTTGACACTCCAAGATTGAGCGTACTAAGCTGGATGAGGACCTTCGGGGATCATGATAGATCAAACAAAATATCGAAGTATGATTGGATCCACGATGTACCTCCAGCTAGAGACCGGACATCTTGTTCGTTGTGTGCATGTGTGCTAGATATCGACCTAAGCCTACTAAAAAGCACCTTGAAGCGGTTAAGCGGGTCTTCGGTTTCTCCAAGGAACCATCAATATGGGACTATGGTACCCGAAGGACACCGACATGTCACTAACGACATGCGGATCTTGATCATGCGAGGATGTCAAGATACACGTCGAAGTACATCGGAGGTGCTCGGTTTTGGGTGATAAGCTTGTGAGTGGTCTTCAAAAGAAATGAGTACTTCTATTTCCTCTACAGAGGGTGAATACATAGCCATGTCATCTTGTTGTGCTCAAATCCTTTGGATGAGATCCCGATTATCTGACTATGGCTTTGAATTCAACAAAATCCCTCATCTTGTGATAATAAAAGTGATATTGCTCTCTCATGCAACAACGTGCAACACTCAAGAGCAAAGCACATTGACATCCGACATCATTTCATTAGGGAGCAAGTGGAAACGGTTTGGTGGAACTCTATTTTGTGAAGTCGAATACCGGTTAGCGGACATCTTCACCAAAGCTCTTCCTAGAGAGCGTTTTGAGTTTATTCTTCCGACTTGGCGAAAAGTCTTCATCGAGAAACACTCAGCGTCTTGAAGGAAGACGAGGAGTAAAGGTCTTTCCTTCATCTATATTTTGTATATATTTATTCAAAAAGCAAAATACAAAATTATAAAACCAACTAAAAGCAAATAGAAAAATATAAAACTTTCACAAAAAAAACAAAAAAAAAATCCATAAAAATCTCAAAATCTCGAAAAATCTCAAAAATATTGTCCTTTCTGTCTTTTCTTTCTTGATTCGATATATATCTACGGTCTTTGTGCTGTCAGTTAAAGAGTGACACGGGACTTTAGATGTTGTTCGAATGTTTAAAAAAATGTGAGAAAGTAAAACAATGGTTTATTGTCATTTTAGACAGTAACCTGCTTTTTAAAGAAAGAACAGAGCCATGCTTTATCTCATGTTTCAATCATAATGCTCTGATTCTAATAAAATGTTTACTTTCAAATATTTTTCCTTCTAATGATTCCTCTGAAAATATTTGCAATCTTATGAAAACTCAATTGTTTTGAAAACACTTGGACTCTATTTTTGAAAATCAAAAGAACTTATCAAGTGTCAAAATCTCAATTCATCAATCAACGACTTTCGTCATTGATTGAGGGGGAGAATAATTTTTCAATTAAATCATAAAGTGTTCTTTTCAAACAATTTGCACTTAAATGAGTAAGGTCTACTCTAAATGTTTTACAAAATATTACACAATTGGTTCGGACTTGGTTATTATTATGTTTTCAAAAGATAATTATGCATGTTTAATCAATGGAGTTTAAAGTCTCAAAATTCGATCCTTATCGGTTAAAGCGGCATAATCAAGTCACAATTCTCCTTAAAAGCTTTCAAAATCAATTTAAATCTATCACAAATCTCAAATGATTTGATAATTGTGATCAGAATTTGTGATTTGGATTTAAACGATAATTCGATAAATGGTTTCATAAGTGTTTAGCATGTTTTCCTCCCAGCAAGTGACAAACGATTTCAAATTTTCCATGTACATGTTGAGGGGGAGCATCTATTTTAAACCTCAAATTATTGAAGCGTGATGAATTGTCTCTAAGTGCGGGTTTCCTCTATGTGCAAAACTCTTTCAAAATTGAGGCACATATTGAGGGGGCAAACTTGTGAAAACCTCATCCTTCCTCAAAATGTTTTATCTACTCAAATTGATTGGGAAGTGATGATGATCATTTTAGAAAATGTTAATCAAAAGATTGGACCTTTCATTCTTAATCTAACGATTTCAAAGATCTCTTGCCTCCATGTGCTAAACAAATTCTAAATTTTTATGCATATGTTGAGGGGGAGCATTTCTAAAATATCAAAACACTTAAGATACAAAATGCTTTGATTCTATATCACAAGTATCTTGATTGTTTTTCAAATGGTTTTCAATTGGTTCTAATGGCAGATGAACAATACCAAAAAGACCGACCAACTTTACTTTATGTATGGTGATATAAGGATGATAAGGTTAGGTTGAGGTCCCACAATCCACCAAAACCGGAGGGATCCACCCAGGGACTATCCACTAGATAGTGTAGAGTCCTTAGGTATATTGAAAAAAAAAAGGAGAAAAATGAGAAATGGGAAGAGTGGTGAGGCGAGCTAGTACTGGAATAAACCTAACAAGGTTCTAGTTATGAAGTCTCGATAAGCAGCAGAGGGTTGAAGAATGAAAAAGAAATGAATGAGAAAAGGGTGAAAAGAAATAGCCCTACATTAATTCAACCTTAGAGGCGGGTTCAATTCATGTGCTACTGGTGGTTACTAAGATAACACTGGTATTGAAGACAAGACATCATGGACCCAGTGATGCACTACACTAACCTTCCCAAGCTACTCAAGTTCCTCTTAAAAGGGCTTGTTTCATTCTCACGGGGAACCGACATTATCTATCGACTTTCTCTTAAAGATTGTTGATATTGAAGAAGGAGACCCTCTCCCTAGTCTCCGGCAGAGGAACCAAATATGCACAATTGAGTCTAGAGCCACGAGATCATCATATAAATCTCATTAGGACACTTTCAATGAAGACTCCTTGTTTAACACAATGTGGAAAGAGAGATTATATCTTATGAGTCTCGCATTATCCTTGTGGTATTGCGGAACATCTAGTGATATGCATACATATTCACAATGAAGATGGAAAGCCTTATAGAGCCAACATCAAACAAGCTCTTAGTAGGTGGCATGTGAGATCTATCCTATAGATCAACCATGTAACTGTGAGAGAGAAACAATGGAGAGATTCAATCTTTTGAATCAATCTGGTTCAGTTATGGATTGACGGATACCTTTGAAAAACCGGTCGTTGTGCTTAAAATTCCTTTCTTTAGCACATCGGTACGTACTATTTCTCAAAATAAAAGGTGTTTATGATTGATAATTGATTTTCATTAAAACCTTCGTTGTATTGCTAAATTTCTATTGAGCATACTACGATTGTTTTTAAATCTCTTTTCATCAATCAGTGAATCTCATTTCATTTGGTTCGCTCACTCGTGTTGTCTTCTTTGAGGCGTTCGATTTGGGAACGGCTAGAGCAGCTGAAACCTGTCAAGGAAATTCTTGAATTATACGATCACGCATTATATGTGATCAATGGGGAACCGTGGGCCGTGTACCTCAATTCATCGAAAGTGATCAAAGACACTTTCGGCTTTATTGTTAAGCTGTCTTATCGCGGTACACCCCGGCGTTTGTTGATGATAAATGATCAATCCATAGCCGCATGCTCACACAACACATTCAATTCCAAAAGAAATCATGATTAGTGCAACAATGACTCACGATATTATCACCATTTATACGCTTTTGCTGCTAATATCATGAATCAACGAAAGCTTCGCTAGTCGATAAAGAATAAATCATGATCCAGAATGTGAGCATGTTGGTCCAAAAACACAACATCGTTATACCAACACCACAAAGGATGAGTCGAGATTTTAATGTTGATGATCTCAAAGCTTTCTCAAAACTCATTATCACGTGGATCGGTTGAAGACCTCCACTCAAATTATCCAAACAGGAAAAATGAAGAATCAAAGACTACACGTTACTCTGAGCAAAGAACATGAACAAGAATTCAAGAACAATCTCAATGTAATATCTGTTTGTTTTCTATGTAATATAATGTGTGTTTGAGGTGACCTCCCTTAGGGGGAGATATTTAGGATTTGGAAAATCCAGTAGTTAAAGTGTCGGTCACCTCAAGTATATGTAATCGTTAGAAAGCTCGTAGTCGTAGTTATTTAATGTTTAGTAGTATTTAGTTAAGTAACATCGTGGAGGACGGACGGGTCTTTACCCACTGTATGCATGATCCACAGCCCGTCGGTGGTTTTATGTAAGTACTATAAATACTCTCTACCTCCCAAGGTAGAGTTGGAGCTCATAATAAGATTTTTCTTTCTCTCACTAAAGTTCCCAAACCTCTAACTTTCTCTCTCTAAAACTCATCTTTTGTACGCCTACTTTGCTTATGGTTTGATGTGTATGTGAAATCCAATATGTTACAGTACCTCCCTTTGAAGATGATTTGAAGAAATTGTTTGATTCGATGTTTGATGAATACTATGAACCTATACTGTGTCATAAATCCTTCAGCGATGGCATTTTAACCCGATTAACGTAGATAACCTTCAGATATCGTGTCACGGAGTCAAACACTTGCCGGATCACTCATCATCATCATCAAATCATCAATCATCGAGTGTACATCATGGAAATGTGTCTGGAAACTATGATGGAGATAACCCATTTGCCACTCCAGAAGATGCACCATTTGAAAACATCTTTGCCCCTGATCCATCATCTGAACCATCTTAATCAGGGGACACCAAATCTGCTACATCAGTCCTTCAACTACAACCACACGAGCATTTCAGAAAATGGACACACGATCATCCATTGGACAGTATCATTGGGAATCCCTCTCATCCGGTATCCACCCGTAAACAACTTGCAACAGATGCCTTATGGTGCTTCTTCAATTCCATACTATCAAAGGTCGAACCAAAAGATGTCAAAACCACAATGTCCGAGGACAGTTGGTTCAATCACGATGCAAGAAATTCATGAGTTTCATCGACTTGATGTTTGGGAATTGGTACCAGCTCCTGACTGTGCTATGCTCATTGCTCTCAAATGGATCTTCAAAGTAAAACTTGATGAGCATGGGGATGTATTAAAGGACAAGGCAAGACTTGTTGCAAAAGGATATCGTCAAGATGAGTGTATTAACTTTGAGGAATCATTTGCTCCAGTTGCACGTATCGAGGCAATCAAAATCTTCTTGGCTAATGCTGCTAGCAAGAACATGGTGGTTTATCAAATGGATGTAAAGACTGCCTTTCTTAATGGAGATCTAAAGGAAATTGTTTATGTCAGTCAGACTGAAGGTTTTGTGGATCCGGAACGTCCTACTCATGTCTATCGCTTGAAGAAGGCTCTTCATGGTTTGAAACAAGCTCCAAGGGCATGGTATGACACCCTGTCAAAGTTTCTCTTAACCAATGGATTCAGCAAAGGAGTAGTTGATCCCACATTGTTCACCAGAAAGTCAGGCAAACACTTAATTCATGTTCAAATCCATGTTGATGATATTATTTTTGCCTCGACCGATCCTAATGAATGTGACCGTTTTTCAAATGAAATGGGCTCCAAATTTCAAATGTCTATGATGGGACAAATGTCATTTTTCTTGGGATTACAAATTTCACAAAATCCCGGAGGCATTTTTATTAATCAATCTAAATATGCAAATTAAATTTTAAAGAAATTTGGATTTGATGCTTCTGACCCTATTGACACTCCCATGGTGGAGCTCACTAAACTGGATGAGGACCACTCAGGGATCATGGTTGATCAAACGAAATATCGAAGTATGATTGGATCTCTGATGTACCTCACATCCGATGGACTGATATTACTGTTCGTTTGTATGCATGTGTGCAAGATACCGAGGCTAAGTCTACCAAAAGCACCTTGAAGCGGTTAAGCGGGTCTTTCGGTATCTCCAAGGAACCATTAACATGGGACTTTGGTATCTGAAGGACACCAATATCACTAACGAGGCATATGCAGATCAGCAGACCATGCGGGGTGTCAAGATACCGCGTCGAAGCACGTCGGGGAGGTGCTCAGTTTTTAGGTGATAAGCTTGTGAGCTGGTCTTCAAAGAAACAAATGAGTACCTCAATATCCCCTATAGAGGCAGAATACATAGCCATGTCATCTTGTTGTGCTCAAATCCTATGGATGAGATCCCAATTATCTGACTATGGCTTTGAATTCAACAAAATCCCTCTGTATTGTGATAACAAGAGTGTCATTGCTCTCTCGCGCAACAACGCTCAACATTCAAGAGAAAAGCATATCGACATTCGACATCACTTCATCACGGAGCAAGTGGAGAATGGTGTGGTGGAACTATAGTTTTGTGAAGACTGAATATCAGTTAGCAGACATCTTCACCAAAGCTCTTCCTATAGAACGTTTTGAGTTTATCCTTCCACGACTTGGTCTAAAGATTCTACAACCGGAAACACTCAAACGTCTTCAAGAGGAAGACGTGGAGTAAAGGATTTTCTTCATCCATCTCTTGTACATATTTATTCAAAAAGAAAAATATAAAATTATAAACCCACAAAAAGAAAATAGAAAAATATAAAATTTCAAAAAAAACCCAAAAAATATTCTTTTTCCATCTATTTCTATTCTTCGATAACATCTAGGGACTTTGTTTTGTCACTCAAAGAATGACACAGGTCTTTAGATGAAGTTCAAATGTACATAAATCTTAAAAAAATAATTAAAAAAAGGATGGATAAAAATGGTAGTTTATTGTTATTTCAGGCAGTAACCAGTTTTAAAAGAAAGAATAGAGCCATGCTTAAATTAATTTTTGAAACCTCATGCTCTGATTCTCAATACAAATGTTTGTCGCCAAAAAGACAAATGCTTCCATCACAAAAAAATTTCCTTATAATTATTCTTCTGAAAAATATTTGTTATCTAATGAACACAAAATTGCTTTGAAAATAACTCGGACTATATTTTTGAAAATCATCTGGACTCATCATTTGTCAAAATCTCTTACACTCAATCAACAACTTATGTCCTTGATTGAGGGGGAGAATGATTTCAATCAAATAAAAAGGTTATTTTTCAAACAATTGACATGTAATCAAGCAAGGTCTAATCTTGGATAATCAAAAAGAACAATGTTTTTGTACTATTGGATCCAGACCAAGGCTAATGTTTTGTTTTCATAAGATACTTAAGCATGTTTAATCCTTGGAGTCTACAGTCCCTGAATTCGATCCTTATCAGTCAAATATTTTAAAAGCTAGTCTCAATTCTCCTCAAAAGCTTTCAAAAACAATTTAAATCAATAGAGATCACATATCTCAAAGGATTTGAAAATTATGATCGGGGGAGAATTTGTGATTTAAATTGGATATAAACTGATAATTCAATAAGTGGTTTTATAAAGATGTTAACAAGCTCTCCTCCCTACATGTGCCAAACGATTTCAATTTTTCCATGCACATGTTGAGGGGGAGCATCTATCTCAAACCAAAAAGAATTGAAACGTGGTTGAATTGTCTCTAAGTGCAAGTTCTCTCAAATATGTGAAAAACACTTTCGAATCTCGATGCACATATTGAGGGGGAGAAATCATAAGAAAACCTCATCCTTCCCAAAAGTATTTTATCCAAACTATTCAAAATTACTAGATATGATAGGGAAGTGATGAAGATCATTTTAGAAAATGTTAATCAAAGATTGGATCTTTTTCCTCCTTCCTCCATGTGCCAAAACAATTTCAAATATTTGATGCACATGTTAAGGGGGAGCATCTTCTAAAATTATCAAAAACGATTCAGGTACAAAATGATTTGATCTTGTATCACAAGTACCTGGATTGATTTTCAAAAGGTTTTCAATCGGTTTCAATGGCAGAAGAACAATACCTAAAAGACCGACCAAATTTACTTTATGCTTGGAGATATAAGGATGGTTAGGTTAGGTATTCGTTCCCACGATCCCGCCAGAGCCGGAGGGATCTACCCAGGGACAATCCACTAGATAGTGTAGAAGTCCTTAGGTACGATGAAAAAAAAGGAGAAAAGTGAGAAATGGGAAAAGTGCGGGGAGACGAGCTAGAACTGGAATAAACCCAACAAGGTTCTAGTAATGAAGTCTCGGTAAGCACTGAAGGGGTTGAAGAATGAAAAAGAATTGAATTTGAATAGGGTGAAAAGAAATAGCCCTCCAATAATTCAACCTTAGGGCAGAAACCGGGTTCAATTCATATGCTACTGGTTGTTACTAAGGTGACACTGGTATTGAAGACAAGACGTCATGGACCCAGTGACGCACTGCACCTAACTTCCCAAGCTACTCAAGTTCCTTTTAAAAGGGCTTGTTTCATTTTCACAGGGAACCTACATAAACTATTGACAACCTCTTAGAGATTGTTGATATTGAAGAAGGAGACCCTCTCCCTAGTCTTCGGCATAGGAAACCAAAGTGCACAATTGAGTCTAGAGCCACGAGATCATCAATAAATCTCACAAGGACACAATCAATGAAGACTCAGTGTTTCACACAATGTCGAAAGTGAAAATATATCTTAAGAGTCCTACGCATTATCCTTGTGGTATTGCCAGAACATCTAACTGATATGTCAAATATTCACAATGAAGATGGAAATCCTTCTAGAGCCAACATCAAACAAGCTCTTGGTGGGTGACATGTGAGATCTTTTCTAAAGATCAAGCTTGTGACAACTGGATAGAAACGATGAGGCGATTCAATCTTGAATCAACCTTGGTCCAGGAAATGGATTGACGGATACCTTTGAAAAACCGGTCGTTGTGCTCAAAAATTCTTTTCTCTAGCACATCAACTATGTATTAATATTTCAAAATAAAAGGTATTTATGATTGATAATTGATTTTCATTAAAACCTTCGTTGTATTGCAAAACACTTTATATTAAGCAATACACGATTGTTTTTTCAAATCACTTTCATCAATCGGTGAATCTCAATTATTGGTTCACTCTATGTGTTGTCTTCTTTGAGACGTTCGGTTTGAAACGGCTAGAGCAACTGCAAAACCCTGTCAAGGAGATTCTTCGGAATTGTACCTGATCACAGGCAGTACTTGTACTGATTAACGAGGAACCGTGGGCCGTGTACCTCAATTCAACGAAAGTGATCAAAGACACTTCGTGCGCTAATTATTACTACTGTCTGCAGGAACACCCGACGATTGCAGCTGATCAGAACTGAGGCATCAATCCATAATCGCATGCTCGCACATCACATTCATATCTAAAGAAATCATAATAACTGCATCAACGACTCTGATATTTTCACTCCGCTTCTTCTACGCTGCTGCAAATATCATGAATCAATAAAAGCTTTCGCAACTCTGATGAGAAGATATCATGATCCAGAATGTGAGCAGGTTGGACCAAAAGTCACAAATTCACATGATGGCAACACAAAAATGGATGAGTTAGAGATTCATGATTGCTGATGATCTCAAAGCTGACTCAAAATTCATCATCACGTAGATCAGTTAAAGACCTCCACTTGAGCTAACAAAACATGCAGAACATGAAGAATCAAAGGCTACGGACTACAGAGTAAAGATCTTAATCAAGAATTCAAGAACAATCAAAATGTAATATATGTTTGTATTCAATGTAAATTGAGGTGACCTCCCTTAGGGGGAGATTGTTAGGATTTAGAAAATTCGGTAGTTAAAGATTCGGTTACCTCAAGTATATGTATTCGTTAGAAAGCTCGTAGTCATAGTCATGTTATGGTAAAAAGTAGTTAATTAAGTAACACCGTGGAGGACGGACGGGTCTTTACACATTGTATGCCTGATCCACAGCCCGTAGGAGGCGTGTCTTGTAACAAACTTTAAATACCATCTACCTCCCAAGGTAGAGGGTTGAAGCTTTCAATATCATTTTTCTTTGTCTCACCAAGTTCCCAACTCTCTTTACTTTCTCTCTCTAAAACTCAATTCATACGCCCCTTGTTAATATGATTTGATGTGTTTATGAAATCCAATATGTTACAGAAGATCCTAATCAGCATCTCAAGGACTTCCTTAAAATCGTTGACTCTATCAACCTTGATGCTACCACGCGGGAGACCACGCGCTTGCATCTCTTCCAATTCTCTCTACGGGACCAAGCTAGTAATTGGCTTGCACGACTTCCTGCCGGATCCATCTCAAGTTGGGATGATCTAACCACTCGTTTGCTTGCCCAATTTTTCCCACCAGGGAGAACTACCAAACTAAGGAACGACATTTTGATGTTCCAAAAACGTCAAGGCGAAACTCACTACGAGGCGTGGACTCGATTCAAGGACTTACTCCATAAAGTTCCACATCACGGCATTGATCTTTGGCTTCAAGTCCAAATCTTTTACGATCATGCCAACTTCCTCACCAAGCGATCCGTTGACCGAGCGGCCGGTGGAAGGCTCAGCAATCTCATTGAAGAGCAAGTTAGTGCTCTTGAGAAAAGGATCGACTATCTAGTTGAGAGGCAAAAGAAAGCACCTGGACTAATCCATCGAGTAACGGTTAAGTTCACTGACTCTGCCAACAACCCAACACCCCTCTCTAAATTACCTAGCCGTGAACAAAATCCCAATTCCGTACGATGCTTTCGTTCTACCTCTCCAATCCCACTCTCACCAAGCTTCAAAACGCAAATGAGAGAATACATGGTAACCCATTCGGAAAGATTAGCCAAATTTGAGGAAGAGGTTTATAGGTAAAGGGAAGAAATGTAGGCAAAAATGGCGGAGATGATGAACTTAGTAAAAGAGTACACAAAGACGAAGATTCCCAAGAAGGTGTTAGTGAGAAATGATGACCGCGCTACCCCCACTTTGTTTGTTAACGCCATTTCCATTGCTCCCGATAAGGGTGGGGTAGTTGAGAAAAAGGACATTGAGACTACCAAGAACAACAATAATAATAAGGGCAAAGATAAGGCTCAGAATGATGATAAACCCAAAATCATTGAACAATACCTTAAGCATGAGATCAATAAAAAACAATTGTTAACCAAGTAAACAACTTTAGGTATAATGATGCTCTTAGGAAAGCCCTCTTAGGTGAGATGAAAGAGGAAGAATATGACACCATGCCTATGGGACCTTTATACGAGGCAATTCTAAGGAAACCAATAACTAAGAAACAAGAGATTTATGGGAACTATATAATACCATGTAACATTGGTGACTTAGAGAATATAAAAGCCTTAGTTGATCAGGGATTCGATGTAAACATAATGCCGCTATCAGTCTATAGCAAGTTGACTAAGGAGGAGCCAAGCAAGACCAATCTTAGACTGTTATTGGCGAATCATTCATATGTTTATCCCTTAGGAACAGCGGAGGATGTTTTAATTTAGGTTGCAAGTGTTATCTATCCGGGGGACTTTGAAATTGTAGAAATTGAGGAAGATGAACACATGCCATTAATCCTTGGAACACCTTTCCTGGCCACCGCCAAGGAAACAATCAAATGCGGTGAGGGTGTCATGATACTCAAAAGTGGCAAAGAATAAGTTAGGATACCTATTGCTCTGAGATATCATTTGAAGATTAAGGAGAAGATAAAGAATAAGAATTCGCGAGTCTCCAATAATGCAGTTAAGAGGAAAATTGTTGAATGGGAAAAAAGGATTAGGGATTTTGTGAGTGAGGAGATGGATTCGCAATTGTGGAAACATGATAAAAACATAGGGTACAACTACACCACGGAAACACTCCCTAAAAAAGAATTTTTAGAAGGAGACAAGGTGCTTTTGTATAGATCAAAATTAAAAGCATTAAGAGGAAAGAATATGCCAAAATGATTTGGTCCCTATATGGTGAAAGAGACTAATATAAGAAGTGAAACAATTATCATATTAGACGAAGATGAGAGGGAGTTCACGGTAATCATACAATGTGTACAACCCTATGATGAACGCTTAGTGAATGAAAATGATGACGGTAAAGAAGTTACGTAGGAGCACGACTTCGAGTCTAGCTAAAAGACTCAAAAATAAAGAAAAGCTCTTTGTAGTAGGCAACACATGCTTAATTGTTTGCTTGTTTTGTTTTTCAATTTTTGTGTGTCTTATATCTTTTTCATTGTTGTTTATCCTCATGTTAGACTTTGTGAAAATGATTTATTTTGTCTTTAACCTCGTCTTAATTACATATAAAGGTATTTTACAAAAAGATAAGTGTAGGGAAGATCACATACGTTTTTGAAGAACATGAACATGAGAATTACAACTATTGAAATTGATATATATGTGTGTTTGTTAGAGTCAAATGCTTGTATCGAGTCATAATAGATGTGTTGCAGGAATTTTTCCAGGTTTTAAAGATATTATTTTTTCAGAAAAATGCAGCAGACCACTTAATGTCATGACAACTGCTGCGTAAGATTAAAGCGGACGACGTCGAGCTATTTAAAGCAATTATCAGTTTTTCGTTTTCTGTGTAACTTAAAATTTTTTGGAAATTCCCAGGTCTTAATTTTCCAGAAAAACTGCAAACATCCATTCCACAGGCATTATATCTTACTTGCTTTCAGTATAGTTATGTGTCATATATAGTTTTACATCCGATTTTACGCGAAGGTTTCATTTGTTTTCTTATAAGTGTGCAGGTTATATTTGGCAAGAAGAAGAAACAATCATTGGATGAAGCTTATTACTCATGTATTCTTCTTGGAAAATAATTTAACCGCACCTTCACACATATCCTACCGACCTAATCAGGGGAGTACTAGTTTCTTTTCCTTACTTACCTTCCTTTATCACAACTTTGATACTTTCGGGGAACATTGGGGACAATGTTCAGTTTAAGTGTAGGGAGGGAGAATAAAACGGGAACTTAGAAACTATTCACTCACTTGATTATTTGTCTTGTCCTTGGTAATTTATGTAATAAACTATGGGAAATATTCGTTAGGGCAATTTTAGCACCAAATTTAAATTTTTTTATGAAATTCTGAGCTAAACTTTAGTCTTAATAAAGCGTCTCATGGATAGGAATTATATTACTAGCACAAAAAACCGTTTACCACTCAAATTCCACCCCAAAAATGTGAGGTTCGCTCCTAGATATTTAGGAATAAAAGCATTCACCTTTAATGCTTAAAGAGTGTACCGGTAGTATAATAGATTCTATAACTTGTTTTGTGATGCATTCTGAGATCGCTAGTGAGACTACACTTGTGTAGTTAGGAATAACTAAGTGAAAAGAGGCATTAGGATAACCCTTGTTTGAAACCTGTATTATAATTACATCTTCCACATCGGTTGAGTAATTACCCTACACCCTTGCGATGTACTCATCTTTAGTACACGATACGCCTAGTTAACCCCTCAGAGCCTATCCTTTTCGCGGTTCTCATGATGTTTCGGTTTTCCGGAATATCAATGAAGAGCATTGTTTACAATCCACCCCTAAATGTACACCCCAATTGCCTTAGCCTACCTTGTATGCACTCATCTTTAGTGTATTATTGTTATCATTACTAAACCCTTAGTTCAAATATCTAGTTACTTGCATGGTTGCTAAGTCGAGTCATATCTTTTGTACATAGTTTTGGGACGATTGGGACTCATGGGTAAAAAGTAATATTTTATAGAGTAACGGGAAAGAACGATAAATTCAAATTCCCTTTGTTTACGTAGTTAAATACTCCAAGTGTTTTGATCTTTTCAAATTGGGTCAATTAGTGTTAGAGAAATAAAAACTCAAGTGTAGGGATGCTCCTATAAATCCCTTATATTTTGATTTTATCGTAGAGGATGGTAGAGTAAAAAGGTATGAAAAAAAATCGAAATAAAAGTGTTAAAAAAATGAAAAGAATGAAGAAAAAACATACGGGCTACCATCCTACATCTATCTTTATGTTTATATTTTTAAATTTATGTTTGTTTTGTTTCAATTTATCTAGAGTTAGTGAGTCGAGCCTTGGCTTAGCAATGCCACGCTTTTCATGCTTGTAACATAAGATTTTTGACTTGCCGCCACTAAATATCCCCTATCCAACAAAACCCTTTGTTTCCCTACCCTAAGCCTAATGTTACAACCTTTGTAAAGACCTCTTAGATAGTTGTTCCTAGGTGCTTATGCCAAAACGGTGGAGGTTTGATCTAGTCTCAAGCTTATGGTAATCTATGTACTATGCCAGGTAATGAGTGTTTATCTTCTATTTCCATTCGTATTATGTTTCATATAAACCTGAGAGATGAGAGAATCTGAACACCACTTGTGAGGTGCTAGTATATAATTTTTGTGCTTGTTATGACTACTGTGGTACTATTACTTGTTGTAAACTATTTTAAACCAATGCTTAATGCCCCCTAACTTATAAATTGATTGGTCAAAATCACATTTGCTTGAGGACAAGCAAATACCAAGTGTAGAGTTATTTGATAAGGATTTAAAATGTACGCTTTTAGGGGGTCATTTAAGCTCTATCTCGACACTTTTTATATCTGTTACTGCTTAATTTCTTTCCTTTTTACTTTTTAGGTCTTTTTGAAGCAAAATGCTGGAATGAAGCACATTTGGACGAGCAAATACATGAAGAAAATGGCAAAGTCACTCAAGACTGATCAATAGTACCTGACGAAGTCCCATCCAAAGGGCTACGCCTTCCCTCTATGATGACTTGATCAAAACATGCACACGACGGCTCAGTGTAAATTCTGGTCACATAACCTGACGGCATCACGCTTCAAATATGGAGGGCGTCACTCACAGTTTTCTCCGGGCGTCGGATCTAGAATCAATACGGCGTCCCAACGAAGACCGACGACGTCACAACTCTAAGGTGGCGGCGTCCCATCGATGACTTGCCCGGACGAAACCCTAATGGCGAGTGTAGCGGCATCCAACGCAAAAGGTGACGCCGTCGCAGTTGTAAATCTTTATATAGAATTCAATTTTTCTGTATTTTTAGAGGTAGGCTGTTAATACAAATAAGCCGTAAAAACGTTTATTTATATTTTACGATCTTCTAATGTTTTGTCGATAACAAACGTAAAATCCTATTAACGAAACAAATAAAATACGTAATTAGTTTGAGTCAATAATTTACTAACACACTTACGTTTTCACATAAAACACTAAACAAGTAATAGTGATTTTATGATCTAGTAATACATATGTACAACAACTAGTGTTTACATATTGGGTAGATATATACATAATTAGTATGTATTATAATGGGTAATATATTGGGTAGAAGTTTAAGTATTTGACCCATTGACCAAATACATTGAATGTAGTTGGGTAAAGCCCAAAGTCCATGACCCATACCCATGGATCATTACCCATAACCCATTGCATGACATCATACATAAGTCATATTGGGTATTATTCATGACCCATGGAGCTAACCCATGACCCATGGACTAGATGCATTGCATCTTGTAGATACATTGTATCTACTTGGATACCCATGGTCCAAAGTCTAGGACCCATGACCCATAACCCATGACCCATGACTCAAAACCCATGGGCAAAGAGGAGCGTCCCACGGTTCCCCCACGTTACACTGGACAGATCCCTCAAGTAAGGGATTCGTGGGATCCATGGGACAGTAGCACATTTTCCTCTATAAATAGTGAGCCATTTCTTCATTGTAACACACCCCTTTCACATATATTTTCTCTTTGAGTTGTAAACTCTTTAACCACAGATCCAAGTGATCTTTGTATGTAGTTTTATTTTTGTTTGATTCTCTAGGTTCCTCTTAAAGGCGAGATCACCACCTCTTGAAATCGAGCAAGCTCAAGTCCATTAGTTGCCATGCTTTGTCATCATCAAGACTACTGAGGTTCTCTTGTTGATAATTCTCTCTTCCTCCATAGAAGTGTTGTGTCAAAGGCATTAGTGAATGATGCCGAAAGAGTCAAGACGAAGGCATTAGTGAAAGGTGCTTAACGTCTGTGTCAAAGGCACTAGTGAAGGATGCCAAAGGAGTCAAGACGAAGGAATTAGTGAAAGGTGCCAAACGTCCGTGTCAAGGGCATTAGTGAAGGGTGCCTAGAAGTCTAGTCAAGTGTCATTAGTGAAAGCTGCCAAGGGTGTACAATCGATAAGGTGTATCGATGTACAAATATAGATAGGTTATATCCAAGGACATTGATATCCTTGATGTTGTTGTAATAAGGAATGGGTCACCTTTTGGGATAGGATTTGTGTAGTGTTGGGTAGTAGTTCCTTCTTTATAATGGAACTCGGTATCTAGCCTTGTACCGGATAAAAGGTAGGCAACATTGTGATAGGTTTGGTTCTACCTCGTGGAACAACCCGGTATCTAGCCTTGTACCGGATAAAAAGTAGGCGACGTTGTGAAGCCTTCTCCGCCACAAGGAGTTGGTGTTGTATAGTGATTACAAACTCTCGAGTAGGTGACTCGGGGAGTGGAGTAGGGCAAGGAAGGTGTCCATGGCGAACCACTATAAATACTCGCGTTGTGGTTTGGTGCTTTTTACTCTTTATCTTAGCTTTTATTTAACTATATGCTTGTCTATCAACATCCAACGTACACGTTCATATAGATTGACATAAGTCAATCTAAATAGTTTAAAACCAAGTTTTAATCGGTAAAACTATTCAACGTGTTAAGATAAAGGACGTGACAACTCAACCGACCAATAAAAGATAACTAGAGAGTAATAGTACCTAGGTGAACACATCTTTAATCATCATACGAGCACACTTCAATTAGACATAAGCTACTCGTAGTAATTAGATAAGATATTTACCTTAGCTTTCTAAAAAACCATAAAAAAGATTAAAAAAAAAATCATTCTCTCAACCCCGCCTTCTCGTCATATATTTCTTACTAGCATTCCTATTCCCCTAGAGAACGATATCAATCCCCGAGGCTTACCCCATACTACGCTACAGTGATTAGGTTCACTGCCTAGGAGGTTGAAAAACTTGCTCGAAGAAAAGGAAGTTTCCTTTGACCCCGAACGCACCTTCCGCGCGCATCATATATCAATGTTTTTGCTTCTTCCATGAAACACGGGGTTCTTCATAAGTGTTATCGCCGATTTGTTGTCGACTTTGATTGTAAACCTTTCTTCCTTCCAGTTTGTTAATGCATTGAATAGTCTTTGTAGCCATAATGCTTGACAAGTTGCTGTTGTTACTGCCATAAATTCTAATTCACATGATGATAATGCAATAGAAGGTTGTTTCTGAGAACTCCAACTTATTGGTGAGTTCCCAAGGTAAAATACGATCCCTGTCATTCATTTGCCTTCTTCTATGTTGATACCATAACTACTGTCACTATATCCAAGTAGTTTGCATCCAGCTTTCTTGTAGTAGGTTATACCAAAGTTTAAGGTGCCTTTGATATATCGAAATACTTGTCTAATTGCCTTCATATGTTGTTCCCTTTTGTTCTTGCATGAACCGGCTTAACAAGCCAACTGAGTAACTAAGATATTGTCTTATATGAAGTAAGTATCTTAAACATCCAATTAGACTTCTGTATTCTATAGCATCAACTAGTTCTCCTCCTTCTGTTTTTATTAGTTTTGTTCCTGGATCCATGGGAATCTTGGTTTCGTTGCAATCTTCCATTCTTGCTTCCTTAAGAATCTTGTTGGCATATCCTGATTGCTTTATTGAGATTCCACCACCTGTTTGGGTAACCTCTATTCCCAAGTAGTAAGCTAATAAGCCTAAGTCACTCATTTCAAAATTTTCTTCCATTTGTGACTTAAACTTTTGAAGGTCTTTCTTACTGCTTCTAGTAACTATTAAATCATCCACATAAATTCCAAAAAGCAACATAGAGTCTTTAATTATCCTTGTGTAGATTGCTTGTTCTAATGTGCATTTCTTGAAATCTAGAGATTTCAAAGTTTTATCTAACTTCATGTTCCATAAACGCGGAGCTTGCTTTAACCCATAAAGTGCTTTAACAAGGCTGTACACTTTATTTTCATTTCCTGGTTTCTTAAAACCTTCTGGTTGTGTAACATAAACTTCTTCTTTAAGTTCACCATGTAAAAATGCTGATTTTACACCTAGGTGGCGTACTTCCCATCCATGATAAGCTAATAATGCAAGAATTAATCTAATTGTTTTCATTCTTGCTACAGGAGCAAAGACTTCATCATAGTCTATTCCATGCTCTTGTACGTATCCCTTGGCTACTAAACGAGCCTTGTGTTTTATAATCTTCCGATCTGCATCTTGTTTGGTCCTGAATACCCATTTCAGACCAATAGCCTTCCGGTTGTCTGGTAGGGTAGCTAGCTTCCATGTCTTGTTTTTATTTATTGAGTCAATTTCTGGTTGCGTTGCCTCAATCCACTTCTTATCTTGTGCAGCTTCTTTGTAATTTCTAGGTTCTTCTTCTAGTTGTAGTAATTCATTACTTTGCACTTCTGGTGCTCGATCATAAATTTCAAATAGGTTTTTGTATCCCTGAACTGGCGTATGATCAAATGGCTTTAATGAACTTGCTATTGATGATGTATATTCAGTAGATTCTTCTGAATTAGGCTCATAGATATATGGTGGAGGTGTTGATGGATTTCTATTGGTTGTTCAATCTCATCATCAGATATATCACCATGAGTGTTATTATGCATAGGACTTGATGCACTGTCTTCATCATTTCTTTCTGAATCTTGAGTGCCAACTTCATCAATGATCCTTGAACTTGATGTTTGGTTTTCACTTATAATAAAATCTCTCCATTCTGGTTTATTTGGATCAATATTATCCAAGTAACCTTTCTAGTTCCATCCTTCATCTTCCTTGAATTTTACATCTCTACTCACAATCATATCCTTAGTTATAGGATCAAATAGGCGATAATCCGTTGATCCTGGGTCAGTTCAAAGATAAACCAATTGCTTTCTTCTATCATCTAACTTCTTTAGATGTGGTTTGGTTACCTCTGCATATTCTTTGCATCCAAAAACTCTAAGGTGTTTCATATTTGGTTTTCTACCCTTTAAGGATTCATAAGGTGTAGAATCCTTCAGAGCTTTTCTAGGTACTCTATTTAAGATATATACAACACGTCTAATAGCTTCAGCCCAAAAAATCTATGGTATGTGCATAGCCTTTAACATACTCTTTGTCGTGCTCATTACAGACCGATTCCTTCTCTCTACTATGCCATTCTGTTGGGGAGAGTATGGTGCTGTAAGTTGTCTAAGTATGCCATTCTCCTTACAATAGTGTGTGAATTCCCTAGATGTGAATTCACCTCCTTTGTCTGTCCTAACAGACCTTAATTTTTACTTGACCTCATTTTCCACATTTAACTTGAATTCCTTAAAAGTCTCAAATGCTTCATCTTTTGATTTTAAGAAGTATACCCACATGTACCTACTACAGTCGTCTACTAGCAAAAACATGTACTTCTTTCCTAATTTTGTTGCTGGGGAAATAGGTCCACATAAATCTCCAAATACTAAGTGTGGAAAACTAGAAGGGGGTTGAATAGTTTTACCAATTAAAACATGGTTTTAAACTATTTAGATCGACTTATATCAATCTATTTGAACATGTGTGTTAGATGTTGATAGACAAGTGTATAGATAAATAAAAGCTAAGATAAAGAGTAAGAAGCACAAAACCACAACGCGAGTATTTATAGTGGTTCGGCTACAAGGACACCTTCCTTGCCCTACTCTACTCCCCGAGTCACCTACTCGAGAGTTCGTAATCACTACACGACACTAACTCCTTATGGCGGAGAAGCCTTCACATCGTCGCATACTCTTTTTTTAGGTACTAGGCTAGACACCGGGTTCTTCCACTAGGTAGAACCACGCTTATCTAGCGTCGCCTACCCTTTATCCGGTACTAGGCTAGATACCGAGTTCCATTAAAATAGAGGAACTACTACCCAACACTACACAATAACTAACCCAAAGGAGACCTACTCCTTACTACAACATCATCAAGGATATCAATATCCTTGGATACAACCTATCCCTATTTGTACATCGATGCACCTCATCGATTATACACCCTTGGCATCTTTCACTAATGGCACGACGCGACTTCTAGGCACCCTTCAATGCCCTTGACCGCGGACGTTTGGCACCTTTCACTAATGCCTTCGTCTTGACTCGCAGCAACCTTTACTAATGCCTTTGTCTGGGGACGTTAAGCACCTTTCACTAATGCTTTCGTCTTGACTCTTTCGGCATCCTTCACTAATGCCTTTGACACAACACTTCTATGGAGGAAGAAAGAACTATCAACAAGAGAACCTCATTAGTCTTGATGATGACGAAGCATGGCAACTCATTTACTTGAGCTTGCTCGACTTTGAAGGATATTGAATTTCACAAACACTCTAAACCATGATCAAAGTAGGCGTATAAGAATGTTAGAGAGAGAGAGAGTTCTAGTGAGAGAAAGGAAGAGAGTTGGGAACTATAGTGAGAGAGAAAATATTATTATGAGCTCCAACTCTCTACCTTGGAAGGTAGAGAGTATTTATAGTCTTACACTAAAGCGCCACACAACGGTTTGTGGATCGGGCATCTGATGGGTAAAGGCGTCAATCCTCCACGGTGTTACTAAACTAAATACTACTTAACATAAAAGTACTATGACTACAAGCATTCTAACGATTACATATATTTGGTGGCCGACTCTTTAATACCTGGAATTTCTAATTCCTAACAATCTCCCCCTAAGGTAGGTCACCTCAAACATATACTAAAATGACATTGAATACAATCAGATATTACATTAACAATTGATCTTGCATTCTTGACATAGTACTTTGCTCCGGCTTCGTAGTCATTGATTCCACTCATTGCATGTTTGGTTAATCCAAGTGGAGGTCTTTTTGGATCCACATGATAATAATGTTGAGCGACTTTTGAGATCATCGGCTAATAGAAAATCTCATTACATCCATTGTGGTGTTGGTATTATGTGATGTTGTGACTTTGGACCGACATGCTCGCATTCGATCATGATATCTTCTCATTGGGAATTAGCATTAGTTGATTCATGATATTGGCGGATAGCGAAGCATGGAGTGAAAATATCCGAGTCATTGATGCACTAATCATGATTTCTTTTGAGATGAATGTGTTAGGTGAGCATGCGGCTATGGATTGACCACTTCATTGATCATTTGCAAAAGTCGGGGTGTACAGCATAAGGCGGTTAGCAATAAGCGCCGCGAAAGTGTCTTTGATCACTTTTGATGAATTGAGTACCGGCCCATGGTTCCCCGTTGATCGATACAAATCGCACTGTGATAAGGTATAATTAGAAGAATTTCCTTGAGCGGGGTTCGCGGTACTCTTTGTTCTCAAGCGAAGCGTCTCAAAGAAGACAACCGCAGGTGAGTGAACGGCGAATTCGTCCGCGATTGATGAAAAGAGATTTGAAAAACAATCGTGTATTGCTCAATAGAAATTGTTTTTTCAATATAACGAAGGTTTTAATGAAAATCAATTATCAATCATAAAACACCTTTTTGATTTAAAAAATTAGTACACGGTCGACGTGCTAATGAAAAGAGTTGTAAAGCACAAAGACCGGTTTTTCAAAGGTATCCGTCAATCCAACACTGAACCGGATTGATTCAGATTGAATAAGCCCCATTGTTTACGTTAGGTTGTCACATGGTTGATCGTATAATAGATCTCACATGCCACCTACCAGGAGCTTGTTAGATGTTGGCTCCCGAAGGCTTTCCATCTTCACAGTGAATATGTAAACACATCACTCAGATGTTCTGGCAATACCACAAGGATAATGCGTAGGACTCAAGATATAATCTCTCTTTCCACATTGTTTGAAATAGAGAGTCTTCATTGAAAGTGTTCTAATGAGATTTATTGATGATCTCGTGGCACTAGACTCAATTTGTGCATATTTGGATCCTATATAGGAGACTAGGGAGAGGGTCTCCTCCTTCAATATCAACAATCTCTAAGAGAAAGTCGATAGATAATGTAGGTTCCCGTGAGAATGAAACAAGTCCTTTTAAGAGGAACTTGAGTGGTTTGGAAAGTTGAAGTGCAGTGCGACACTGGGTCCATGACGTCTTGTCTTCAATACCGATGTTACCATCAGTAGCATATGAATTGAACCGGTTTTACGCCTAAGGTTGAATAAATGGAGGGCTATTTGTTTTCACCCTTTTCTCATTCAATTCTATTTCATTCTTCAACCCCTGCTTACCGGAGACTTCATAGCTAGAACCTTGTTGGGTTTATTCGATTACTAGCTCAGTCTCGATCCACTTACTTCCATATCTCATTTTTCTCCTTTTATCATCATACCTAAGAACTCTACACTAACTAGTGGATAGTCCCTGGGTAGATCCCTCCGGTTATGGCGGATCATGGGAACACATACCTAACCTTTTCGTCCTTATATCACCATACATAATGTAAAGTTGGTCGGTCTTTATGGTATTGTTCATCACGCCATAGGAACCAATTGAAAACCATTTGAAAATCAATCCAGATACTTATGATATTTTATCAAAGCATTTTGTAATTGTTTTTGATATTTTTAGAAGAAGAACTCCCCTTCAACATGTGAATCAAGTATTTGAAATAGTTTTCCACCGCGGAGGCAAGAAAAGCTTCTTTGATTACCATTTTCAAAAAATATCAACATCACTTCCCTAATCGAATCAAGTAGATAAAGCATTTTGGGGAAGGATGAGGTTTTCATGATTTTGCTCCCCTCAATATGTGCCTCGAGATTTGAAAAGAGTTTTGCACATACTAGAGGGATCCTGCACCTTGAGATAAGTTATCACGTTTCAAATCATAGGTTTAAGATAGAGGCTCCCCTCAACATGTGCATGGAAAATTTGAAATCGTTTGTCACATGTGGGAAGGATAGCTTGTACATCCTTATAAAACCATTTACCGAATTATGATTTAAATCAATTTAAATCACACATTCTCCCCGATCACAATTATCAAATCATTTGAGATTTGTGATCTCTTATAGATTTAAATTGATTTTGAAAGCTTTTAAGGAGAGATGTGACTTGATTATGACGTTTTAAGCAGATAATGATCGGATTTTAAGACTTTAAACTCCATTGATAAAACATGCCCGAATATCTTTTGAAAACAATTGAATGCCAAATAACTTTTTAATTTAATTGAAATCATTCTCCCCCTCAACCAATGACATAGGTTGTTGATTGAGAGATTGATATTTTGACAAATAAGTCGAGATGATTATCAAAAATAGAGACTGAGTTATTTTTCAAAGCGGTTAGTTTTGGATAAATTTTTAAGAATCGAGCATGGAATTTTGAAAATGATAAAGTATGGCTACATTCTTTCTTTGAAAAGGCGGGTTCTTCTTTGAAATGACAATAAACCATTTTTTTCTCTTTCTCCCAAAATTAATTTTTGATTTTTTGATTTTTTTTTTTTTTTTTATATATAAAAAAATTCGAACAACATCTAAAGTTCCGTGTCATTCTTTGAATGACAACATCAAGACCGTAGATATTATCGAATCGAGAGAAACATGACAAAAAGACAATTTTTTTTTTTATTTTTTTTTGAAGATTTTCAAATTTTTATGGATTTTGAAAGTTTTATATTTTTCTATTTGATTTTTTTTTGAAGGTTTTGTAATTTTGTATTTTGTTTTGAGATAAATATTTACAAGAGATAAATTAGTTTAAGAGAATGATGAAATGAGTACTGAGATAAAGATATCGTTCAGCCGCGTTGTAGAAGAAAGAATCAACATCTCTTAAACTTTCGCCACCAAAGCATTCGATGCTTCTAAGAAAATCGTCTGGACATGAGCCTTCTCAATTTGAATCTTTGGTAGCTTCCCCCCAAAACGACAAACATCGAATAAAGACCATTTCCTAAAGTAGAGTTGAATACAAAGCGGTCTCATTGATTGAAGCTTCGGCACCACGAAGAACACGAGAACAAGTAACAAGTTGAAACATTGATCGTCTCAGTGGTTATCAAATCCGGATTCTATTACGACCCGTCACATGAACTTCTTTGTGCATCCGATGTACACCTTACTCTTCAAGATTGACCAGTTGTCTATTTAGGGAACAATATATCAACATCTTCATTTTACCAAGTGCATTCCGGTTATATAACATATAACCAATCAGCACATAATGTACACATGTACCCAACAAGAGTAGAGGCGATGACATCCATGTAACATGTTGAGTCACTAATCATCTCTGTGGATGTCAAATCGAAAATAGCTGAATTAGCTCGATCAAGTGAACATGTTGTGCATATAAACGAAAGCACTTTATCATAAACCGTATATAAGATGTGATAGGCGTATCATCTCACGTTCCAAATATTCTTCTCACATTTCTTCCAGCTGAACACTGAAGTAACATAAACCAAAGGTCTCAGAGACCACTTCCCCCAAATAGTTGGAATAATATATCCTTCCCCAAATGGTTTTGATACCTCAGAATCAGCAAAACATAATATATCCATAAACTTGAAATATTGTGAGAAGAACTCGAATAGCCCAAATGAATCACTGAGAATCCATTTGCTACATAAACTCTCTCTGACTATCTTTATCAACCCATATGTAGACAATTTGAAGTGACCCTTTGTTGAAGAAAAACCCAATATACCAAACTTGGCTGATTGAATTCCGCATTTGTGTCTTAAGCTTGCACTTAAAGATGGAAGAAACGATGTTAGAGATCTATGCTTCAAGCAAATCTCTAAGTACTCACACTCAAACAAGGTATGAGACATTAACACCTCTTGATATTATCCACATAATCATCTGCATGTGACCTTGGGTAAAACAAGCGTAACTCTAATAGTGATAGTTAACAGGTCTTCAACCATCCACTCCATGCTGGTAACTAGATAAACCAAGCCTTCAACTCAAATTCTTAAGCCCGAGCAAGTTATCAAATAAGAAAACGCCTTTGTGAAGGTCTTCAATCTCAAATAAGTGATAAATGATTAACTCTGAAGTAATCAACTTGTGTCAAATGCCCAATATGTGAATAAACATACAACCGGATGTACATTCACCTGAATGAGCAGGAACAAATGATGCCTCAACATCAATGTATTCTTCCTAAAAGTATTCATGTAGAACGTCTGGAGGATACACCAATAACTTCGGGCGGATGAGGTAGACATTTTCCTTGAAGTTCATGTGGTTGATTTATAGCATGCACGATGTGAGGAACAATAATCCAAGAAGATTTGGCAAAGTATCTGAAAGAGTGGATCATTATTCATGAACAATAATCCGTGAAGATTTGGCAAAGGAATACCAAGGAGCGGATCATTATTCATGAGTGCAACTTGCATATTATGATAATCATTATCAACGCCTTGAGGAATAAGCGGAGATAGGGATTTTTTGGTAGTCCGAGTTGTACTTCTTTGATGATCATCAAACATATCTTGAACTCATGAATCACATATTCTTTGATGATCATCAAATATTAGCTAGCGGTTGTAAATACTCATCAAACATATCTTGAACCAATGAATCCCAAACAATAAATCCTATTTATCCTTAGTGAGTGAAACATTAGGCGTTGGAGGAGAGTCATCAAACTTTAAGTCGTTTAACCATTATTCAAACATCCATCATCATTTAGTATATTCACTCTTCTCATAAATCCCATTTATCCTTAGTGAGTGAGAGTCATCAAACTTTAAGTCTTATAACCATTATTCAAACATCCATCATCATTTAGTATATTCACTCTTCTCCCCCTCAAAAATTGCATCCGTAGTTGCCATTTTGATTTAGCAAATGAATAAGAATATACATTAATGAATGTAGATCCACTTGATGAGTGAATGAGCATGGGAGAAACATGAAGCTTGTTGATGAAGAATGTCGATGAGAATGGTCATAAACATTAAGATTTCTCTTCTTCGAAGATAAAAGCGCGCGAGGCGTACACTTTTCTTTTCTTTGAGGAGCGGGGCACGAAGTGTTATCTGCAGACGCCATAGTGTTGAAGAACGAGGCTGGCCATGTGAACATCGTCATTGTTTAAAGCCCAGTTATATGTTTAGAGCCGCCCGAATCCAAATACCAGGGGCGACTTATGCGACACGCTTTGGACAATGACGAAGGCAGAGAAAAAACATTGGATCCCAGCGTGCTCATGGGGTCCTTTTGTTAGCACAAACAATCTTTGAATGGAAACCCTAGGTGCAATGTCATTGTCACTAGGAGCTAAACTAGTAGAAGCATCGAGACTTAGTCGAGGACATTTTGTGCTTAATGGGATTATTCTACCGGTTGGCTTCCAAACCTTAACAGGCACTACTCTAGGCATAGTGGATCTAGTTAAGGGGTAAGGTTTGCCATGCGTGAATATTCGACACATTGGCTTCCACTTTGAAATCCTACATTGGTAAAACCTTCTATAGGTTTCCGGGATTGCTTATCTTTTCGCTCTCCAAACTTTCTTAAGCGGGTTATGAATCTTAGACCTCAAAAATAACACATCACATTTATCATGATTACCAGAAATTAAACATTTTTTGCATGTTTTGCAGACAACATAAGGCCTCGAATTAATTTTAGTAAGCTTAGAGCTAATACTAGAACTAACACGATTCTTTTTGTTCAAATCAAACTTCTTGTCCCTATGGTGTTCTTTCACTTCCTTATCATGATCACTTTTAGTTTGCGTAATCCTATCCTTCTTGGCATAGCTTCTAGGTTTTGACCCGCTAACTTTAGTGTCAATCTTAACATTTGTAGAAATACTTGATGGGAACATTACATGGCTTCACTTTCTGCATTCTGGTCTAGAAGTCTTTGGGATCACGAAATTCTAGGAGGCACATCACAGGTTGTTTGCTTGAATTTTGACATGGAACCACGGCATATCAAGGTCCATGCTTGGCTTTAGGCATAGAACAAGGCACCACTATTCTATCTCGCCTATTGCTAGATGTCGGACTTGTGACTATTACATACTCTAAGAGTTCCTGAAATCGTTTGGCATCCATGCAAGCATAGGCTATAGTACTATCAAAGGGTTTTTCTAATCTTTCATCTTCAACCATCTCACGGAGACCCATAAAACTTTCCTTAAGGTATGAGAGATATGCTTTATGTGCGAGTTCATTATTCCTAATGGGCGGGGAAATATATAACATATCGATAGCATACTTATCACAATCGAAACAGGAGCAGAATATTTGCAATGGGGATTGGCAACTTTCCTTTCACCTCAGCATTTGATTCTCAATCTCGTTAAGTAAAGAAGTTATCTTTTCAATTTGTTTATCATGATTAACTTTAAATGAATCACATAACTCTTTGTGTTGATCATTAACCTTTGAAATTTCATCTTTAAAACAATTATTTTCTTTTGCAAGTTATCAATAATGTTTTGAAGTTGGAAATTCTGAGAATCTAAAGGTGGAGGCATATGGGAACCAGTCACATCCTTCTTTCACCTTTGGTTGTGAGACTTGGGTTCTCAATCTTCGATCGTGTTACAATGAGCTCGAATCGTTCATCACGTTTCTTGATTTCAAAAAACTGCATCAAATTTAGGAGCATCAAGGATGTCTTGATATTTGAGGTTTAACATTTTCTTTCAGATGTTGATATTTTAATTGCAAAGCAAGATGCTCAACTTCAATTTAGAAAAGCGTTTCACCAGGTTATCATGATCATCCTGTTCAATTTTCTCATGCAATTTAGAATTAGTTTTTTCAAGCCCAATGACACGATCATGGGAGACTTTGAGCAGAGATAATTCATGAAATTGAGAAGCATTAATGGAACAATTGTAGCGATGTAAAAACACATCTTGAGTAATACATTAGAAATAAGATTCTCATTCAAGGTATGCAAGTTCTTCCTCTCAATCTCATTATATTTTAATTCTAGCTCATAGTCACTAACCTCAACTATCATTGCATCAAATTCCTTTTCCATTTCTTTAATATCTGATTTTATCCCCTTTTTAAGACTCTCAAAATGATCTTTTAGTTGTTTAAAGAAAGGCATGACCTCAATTAGATAGCATTCTTTTGTTTGATCAAAACCCCTTTCCCCTTCAGTTATCCCAATGGGTGTGATCCTTTTCTTACAAGTTTTCTCAAAATCGACAAATAGTTGAAGAATAACATATTGGCTAATTAAGGTCTTGCTTTTAGTGGCAATTGTTCTAGGAACAAGATGCATTGGTGTATTAGGAGGATACACAGTCGCTCTAGGAATTTTCCAAAGAGGAGGGTTGGTTACAACAATATTTTCAGCTTTTTGCTTATCTAAATCCATTTTCGAACACTTGTTAGAGTTAACAGTGTCGAGGCTTAAACTTGTTTAAGGCAATCCAATTCTCCTTTTTGAAATCATGGGATGTGATGATTACTTTTCTTTTCTTACATTTTGGATCGGCTAGTTTCTTGTTTAACTTTTCCTAGTGATTTCATCGATTTCTTATCTTCCTCTGTGCACTCAGTATGACTAGGTTTCTGTCTAGGTTTAAGGATTTCCTTGCCATCGTAAAGAACCTTATGAGCATTTCTAGCCTTTTTAATGACCTCTGGATTTGGTTCCTCAATAAGGGGAATGTTATGCTTATCGCTTGGGACTCTATGCTTAGTGATCATGTGGCGGTCTGAATGGTGTTTCCTTATGCATTACAACTTATTTTTCAAGCTTGTTTTCAAGTTTTTAGATTAGAAAAATCATTCCAAAGTTTTGATTCCTTAGCACTGAATTCTTGCTTAAGCATTTTAACATTTTCTTGAAGTTCTTGTTTTTGCTTAGCGGTTTTAGAAAGCTTTTCTTGTAAGGAGTTTAACTCTTGTTTAAATACTTCTTCTCTAAACCTACTTTTCTAATAGTTATGCGCATTTGGTCATCCATTTCTCACCTCGCGTGTAGGTCAACTCAAATTTATGCGTTGTTCATAGATAGCAACCGTTCTTTATAGGCATTTAATTCGGATATTCTACGGACTCATCAGGGCACAGCAATGTATTCATCAAAAATATAGTCATTGTTATTGCGGTGCATCACTTGGTACAACTTCACTTTCACTTTGTTTCACATATTGATCATATGGGACAACATTGATATTACCCATATTTTCAATATTTGATACAAAAGTTTTAGTTGATAGTACTTTGTCATGCATCTTTTACACATCAGCATCATCGTATAGTTTTAGTACCTCTGAGATGAGTGTGTCTTTGGATGGGCCAACTTGTGGTGAAGAGGAGACCTTGGGAGAAACCATTGGAGAGATGCTAGCCATAAAGATTGTGTGTCAGATGGGTCCATCATCCATCGAGTGGTATGCATCTGTCAGTGACTTGAAAGGCATTCGATGATTGTGACCTATCTCACTGATAAATGCTCATCCACATCGCATCATAGGTCTTGGCATTGCCTCGACTAGAACAACAATTCCTCTTCATCCAAGCAGCTCCATTATCTTGAGCACGCACAAGCAACATCTTATCTCACGAAATGTCAGGCGTGCAGTGGGCCTTTGGAGATGTGCGGTTCCTTACAATGTGTCCCTCACCACCACCACAATTATAACATTTGATCGGCAGCTTGACCTTGATTACCATTCCTTCCTCGATTCTGATTACCAACATAACCTCTACCGGCTCCACCTCTTTTACGATCATCGCGTATTTCTGGCTGGTTGCACCACGATCCTCCCATCTTTAACGGTAGCTTGATTGTGTGGGTTAGATCTTTGTTACGAGGTTGTTATTGGTTTGTGGGAGAGAATTCATGTTTTGACTAATCGGAAAGAGCTAGTTGATTAATGAAATTACCAGCGTGTGCATCGATACTTGTTTGAACATAGGATGGGGAATTAGTTGTGATTACCATTTCCCATGGGTATGACTTGTGAGGCTTTGGTTGTAATTCTGATGTTTGAGTAGAAGCGGTTGAGTCATTAGGCGAGCTTGTCTCTCCTGGTTGGTTTTAGGCGATTAGAACCAATTTTCAAACATAGCATGTCTCTATTCCACGAAGGAGGAAGGCATAGAGTTGCTCATAGTTTGTATTCTTCAATCCATTAGTGACTTCAGAGGTGACAAACTTGTGCCATTCGGGATTCATGTTGTTAACAAATTTTGAGTTGGTGAATGTTAGGCATTGTCATTCTGATGTTCTTCATGTCATTCACCAACTTATGAAATCTCACATAGTACTCATAGACACTCTCATCGGGTTTCATCTTGAAGTGTTCAAATTCGTCATAGAGTTGTGATTCTCTGTCTTCCATAGTTAATTGAACACGAGAGAAGCATCTTGACATTATCCATCTTGCCTTCCTTGATTATTTGTGATTGATCAGCTTGTAGATGTCTTTAGGAAGACCTTGAAGAACAATGTTTGAAGCCACGATGCATCGAATCTCTTTTCTCCTTATCATCAAGCTCATCATACATCTTTGGTCCATTCCGTAAATCAGAGTTCCATCTTCAGGTGATATCAAGTACATCTCTAGTCGTCTCAATTTCGATGCGGTCCTTCATCAATGGATTTGAGAATGTTGCCCATTTTTTCCTTTCCAAGGCAGTCTGATCGGTCGTTGAGCCCAAGAATGGTAGTCACGTTCATCAAGCATGGGTGGAAGGTATATCGAACCATTGCTTGAACATCCTCGACAGCAGTGGAGATGATAGTAGGAGCGTTTGTAGACATGTTTCAAGCTCTGCGAGGATTGCAATTCTTTGATTAAGCGGGGAAATTGATTCTTTCCGAGGATTTTACTAAACCAAAAGAACCCGTAAGAGCGTAACACGAAGAAGAAAAGGTCTAAATGAACAAGTCGCTAAAACACACAACTTCGCATAAGCGGTCAACTAAAACAACTCTTTCAAGCAATTAATCAAATTAAGCTAAATAGCCCGGCTTTAGTCTCATTCATGACACAATAACTCGCTTGAACACTAAACGCTTAAGTTAACTTCGCTAGCGTTACAACTTCAAGCTAAGTAGCAAGTTGCTTTAGTCTCAACTTCATAACACAATCAACTCAAGCAGACAGCTAAATTAAACGTTAACTGCAGCTAACGTTACAACTTCAGCTAAAGTAGAGTAAAAGCTTTAGATCTCAGTAAACTTAAAGAAACCTTCAGCTTAGAACCCAAGTAGCATAAATATCAACTAACTTCATGACTAGTCGCATAGTACCAACTAAACTTTAAATAACAAAGCAACTAAGCTTAGAAGAAACACAAGTTCAGACACAATTCGCTTAGTCCTTTTTTCAAAAATAACCTTTATCAATCCTAAACAACAAACCACAATGATTTAAGGCTTCCAATTCAAAACATAAACACATATGATGATCCTAAACACAAAAGTTCAAGCAAAATTCAAACTTTAACACTAGAATTTGTCCAAATGAATCAAACTCTCCTAAACCCTTAATACCCCAAAAACCTTACGAAATCACCAAATAAAGAGCATGAAGGATGGTGATCAAACCATGGCTCTTGATACCAATTGAAGGATATTGAATTTCACAAACACTCTAAACCATGATCAAAGTAGTGCTAAGAATGTTAGAGAGTTCTAGTGAGAGAAAGGAAGAGAGTTGGGAACTATAGTGAGAGAAAGAAAAATATTATTATGAGCTCAAACTCTCTACCTTGGAAGGTAGAGAGTATTTATAGTCTTATAAAAGCATACAGGTACGTGGATCGGCATCTGATGGGTAAGACGGTCCGTCCTCCACGGTGTTACTAAACTAAATACTACTTAACAAAAAAGTACTATGACTACGAGCTTTCTAACGATTACATATATTTGAGGTGACCGACTCTTTAATACCTGGAATTTCTAATTCCTAACAGACTTCAAGAGGTGGTGATCTCGCCTTTAAAAGGAACCTAGAGAATCACACAAACACAAAACTACATACAAAGATCACTTGGATTTGTGGTTAAAGAGTTTACAACTCAAAGAGAAAATATATGTGAAAGGGTTGGTTACAATAAATAAATAGCACACTATTTATAGAGACAAATGTGATACTCTTGTCCACGGATCCCTTACTTGAGGATTAGTCCGATTAAGTGGGGGGGAAGTGGGGCCTCCTCTTTGCCCATGGGTTTTGGTTCATGGGTCATGGGTTATGGGTCATGGGTCCTAGACTTTGAACCATGGGTATCCAAGTAGATAAAATGTATCTACTAGATGCAATGCATCTAGTCCATGGGTCATTGTTAAAACCATGGGTCATGGATAATTCCCATTCATGACTTTTGCATGATGTCATGCAATGGGTCATGGGTTATGCTCCATGGTTATAGGTCATGGACTTTGGGTTATGCCCAACTACATTCAATGTATTTGGTCAATGGGTCATGTACTTAAACTTCTACCCATTATATTACCCATTATAATACATACTAGTTATGTATATATCTATCCAATATGTAAACATTAGTTGTTTTACATATGTATTACTAAGTCATAAAATCACTACTACTTGTTTTAGTGTTTCATGTGAAAACGTAAGTTTGTTAGTAAACTATTGACTCAAACCATTTACGTATTTTATTTGTTTCGCTTAAAATGATTTTACGTTTGTTATCGAAAAAACATTAGAATATCGTAAAATATAAATAAACGTTTTTACAGCTTATTTGTATTAACAATCTCCCCCTTTTTTTGATGACAAAACATAAAATTAGTTTAAGGAAAAACTAAAATTCGTAAAAATTTGAATTGTAGTTTTTACTTTCTTCTCTCCTTTTTTGTCAAAACAAAAAGAGCGTCGAAAAGAAACTAACACCTTGTTTTAATAAAAACATGTAAAAATAAGGAAAGTAAAAGTATATAGAGCAAGTGACGGGAAGTGTTCTCGTTTCAGCTCCCCTTGACGAGTCCATCCCTTTGTGAGGGCGTCAAGTAAGAAGAAATACTAAACTAGTGCATTGCAACCATATTTGCAAATGGTTTCGTCTTTGTGACGATTATGCTCCCCCTTGATGATTGCAACTTTGCAAAGGGACGTCATGTAACGTAATCCTAAAAAATATTGCAAATGATTTTGCAGTGTATCGCTTTGACACGAAACTCCCCCTAGCTTAGGGTGTCAAAGTCTTCATGTGTAAACTGAAAATATACAAAATAAATGTTAGAAAACAAGTATATAATGCATAATTTCCTGCAAATAAGACTCAAGTTAAAAGTAAACAAGTCTTCTGTTGCCCGGATCCCATGGTTCCCTCCTTGGAGGGATCCGTCTGTCTGTAAGCAAAGTACAACAATGGTGATGTAACAAAAAATGTTAACATCAAAATGAGATATGTATCAAGGAAACAAAGATACTCTCAAGACAATATGGCATATAACATGTAATCTCATTCAATAAAACATACGAGACATGATTTACAAATCTCTAAAACTAAGAGAATGATTTAAACATGAAGTATCATTCCTAGACTATCTAGATTAAGCTTAAAACTAGGACACCACTTGAAACCTTAAGCTCAAGGTTGTTTGGGTTTGTTGATCTCGTCGAAACGTTTGAGGAGGTGATAAAACATGAAACGTTGATCTTCACGTACTTCATGTGTCAAGCTTTCAACATGTTGACAATGATAACAATCTTTTCCATGGCTAGGAAGTGGTGGTGGTAGAAAGGAAATGCCTTGATGTGGAGGATCAAGTGAAGAGGGTTGAGGTGCCTCAAAAGAAGGAGGGATTGGCAGAGGCACATTCGATGATGGCTCAACTAAGGATGATGGCGGAGGTAGAGAGGTGTCAACTTCCATGTGGTCGGGTGGTTGACTTTGATGATTCCTCATAATCCAAAATGGACTATTTGAAGGTGACGGAGAAAAAGAAGCGGGGCTAGTGTTGACTCAACACCTTGATTTTGTTGCGCTATTCCTCCTAAAGAGGAGAATGTTGGCGATGGTGGAGGATTGGATGGCCTAGGAGGAAATTCCTCTAGATTGTAAAGGTGTGGTGATGAGAGTGGGGTGGTGAATGATATGGCTCTAGGCATTAAGGGTGATGGTTTAGTGGAAATGGGGTTGTTTGGTTTAGGAGGTATGGTGGTGTTTGAAATTGGTAGTTTTGTGGAAACAATCCTTTTGGGGATTGGCTTGATAGGTGGAGGGGAGATCCTAGCATTTAACTGTAGATGATTCGGTTGAAGAAATTTTGTGAACAACACAAGTAATTTTCTTGGGTGGTCCTTTGGTAGATAAGTTACCACTAGGAGATTTTCTCATGATGAGATGATTAAAAGAAGTTTGTGAAAGTTTCTAAGTGCTGAGAATGAGGATGTAGATGATGACTTTAGGAGTCTTAACAAGTTGGTTTATAAAAGAAAGGATTTGGCAAGTGCATTCAAGACTTAAGCCACTAAAATCCTATGGAATGTGATGATTAGCATGCACAAGAGTCAACTTCAGAGTTCCACTGATCTAGGAATTTAATTAAGATAAAATGGAGTGTTCAAGTTAGCAAGAAGAGCTTGAAATGATTGTTTTAGCTGAAGTTTAAGATGAATCCGTCACCCGGATCCCACGATTCCCTCCAATGAGGGATCCGTCCAGGCTAATCCTAGGGATCCGGCTCTCAGCAGCTAAGAAAGGAGAAAAATTATGTTTGTAAGGTCTAATACCTATACTTCTTGAGTGTTTCAGTCTTCCTAAGTGTTTTAAATGAAAGGGTACTTAAATGATCAAGGGCAATGACTGATGTAGCTAATGATTGCCTTTTATGGAAGAAACAATGGGACTTTTATGAGTACCAATGAATGACCAAGGATGACACTAGGAAATTTGAGAGTGTTAAGTAGAGCTAAATGATCCTAAAGACCAGATAGTGACTTAAGGTAATTTTGAAAACTGCCTTGGAGTTTATAAGAAATGAAAAACTAGCATTTAACCCATTTTGAGGTAGGGATGACTAAAATCAATTTACTAGAATTGAGAGATTTATAAAACTCGATGTGTTGGTTTGTGAGGGATGATGTGTGAGTATACGCACCGAAGACTGATGAATTTTGGTGAAATGATAAATCGAAAAACACCTTGAGTGTGATCCTAAATGAGCTATGTGAGAGTGAATCTTACTAAGCATGAGAAAGACTTAAGAGATGCTAAGGCATTATGTCCAGCTATTGTGAAGTAGTCTAAGAACATGGTTTGAAGTATAAGAATGCAAATGCATTTTTGTTTGACCGGATCCCACGGTTCCCTAAGTGGAGGGATCCGTCTAGTACAAGGTGAGGGATCCGTCTTATGCAAAACAGTACCTTTACAAAAGGTGTGCAGAAGTTGCACAAGGCATCGTATTTCAAAGCTAGTGTTTTCTAAGAAGTTTGAACAGCAATATAAACGAGACATCAAATGTTAAATGTTTTATTTCATAAGAGAAAGTACATTACAATGATAAAAGATGAAATCTAGGGATTGAGCCTAAAAAGAAACTAACTTTCTTGAGCATTTTCGCTATATGGATCGTCAAATGGATGATGAGTATTTGTCGATTCAGGGATGAAAAAAGACTTGATGAGAGATGTGTTTAGAGGTTCTATCATCTTATTCACAAGTACATACAACGGACTTTGAAATTGAGGGTAAAAGTACATGTTGTGATGATAAAGGCGTGTCAAGAACTTTCCATAAGGGATTAGTTTGTTCTTGTTGTCTTGAAGGTTTACAATTCGCCTTGCGAAGAAATAGGCGAGATTCTATGGTTGTTGTGTAACAGACAATACATTATATGAGCACAACAAGCGGGAAGGATTTCTCGATTTCCCCTAAGACTCCAAACATTTTCACGTAGGATGAGTGCGAGAGGTTTATATTCATCTCGGATATCCCGCGTATAGATAATGTTTGGATGAGTAATAAATTCGAGGTTTGCATAACATCACGAGTCAAGTCTTGAGGGGAAGGTATGTGTGAACAACATGGACTGTTTTCTTCATGATAGTTGAAGAGAGAATCAAGAGACCAATCTTCAGTGAAGGCACATTGTCCATGATTTGGAATTTGGAGAATGTGAGCAAATTGCCCAAGGGTTAAAACAAACTTTTGGTTTTTGATCCAAAACCAAAGAGATAGAGATCGATCCTCGTTACGAACGAGTTCAACTTGACGGAATAATTCCAATACAAACCTTGGACAAATTTTCTCGTTTATTCCGAGAAGTCATTCTAGTCCTATGGTTCGGAAAGAGGCATTGATTTCTTCTTCGTATTGTAGAGGAGTGTCGACAATACGTCCTACATGGAAGTGACGAGTTTTGAGATTATTGAACCCTCGGACATGATTGCCAGGTGTGTTGGGCTCAAGAGAGATGTTAGGGATGTAGACATAAGTGAGTGAAAAGTCAAACTCATACTCATGAGACATGACGAGACTTATGAAAGTGAAAAAAAAATATGATGAGACTCGTTTAAAAAAATAATCACTTAACATTTTTACTAGCTTTCTATTAACAATTACAGTTAACTCACTTAGTATTTATCATTCTAGTAAGATATTTCTTTTTAAGATGAAAGTTGTTTTTATGTTGCATGAGAATCTGTTTTCCAAAACTACGATTCTCACGGTTCCCTTCCAAGAGGGATCCGACTAGTTGAACTATAGGGATCCGTGGGTCTGTGGTGACAGAAAAAGGATTTTAACGAAAAATAGATTTTTGCATCTTATAGGTTTATAAAACATATGTATTTTAGCCAATATTTACTTAGTTAAGCATGCATTGTAGGTTTCTAAGGTATCTCAAAACCGAAAGCACGAAAGAAAAAGAATAGAAGACATGGCAAACACATTATGAAAAATAAACTAGATAAACTAAAACATTAGTAGTATTTAATTTCAATGCTAAGAATGATACAAAGGATTTGGTATAAAACACCAATGTAAATTAACAAGACAAAATACATGTCTCCATACGAAAACTTGATCATGGGGAACACGAGAGCGATGAGTGTCAAGACGATGAGTACGAAGGCGATGTAAACCATGATGATGAGATTCTTTCTTGGTTTTGATTTGAGATGAGATGAGATAAGAAGGAAGATGAAGTTTGAATGAGATGTAATTTTTGAAAGTGGAAGATTTGAAAAATGAGGGTTTGGTGGAGTGTGACGATCGGAAGGGATATTTATGGGGAAGGAGGAATTTTTGAGATTTGTGTTTTGTTTTATTATTAGAAGGATTTGATTTTTGGATTAAGTAAAATAAGACACAAGTTTATAACCTAGACTATAGACGGAAGAGTAACACGTATGCAAAAAGAGTTTCCTAACGAAGCTACGTGTAATAAAAAAAAATCATATAAGTTCCGATGTAAGCCTACTTATTCTTAAGCTAATGTTATTTAGAGATAAGTAGGAAGTTATACCTCTAATGCACTTATGAGTGTCTTTCTTATGACAAGAAAAATGTCAATAGACAACTCCGGTTCCTTCATGATTAAAATGCCTTCTTAGGTAAGGTAATCTTGTTACCAAGCAATTCCTATGGCTTGATAAATATGAGCTTTAACTAAGCAAAATGACAAGGAAGGTTAGTGCAATTTAGTAGGATAAAATAAGAGAGAAAAAAAAATATTGTTGTCATCTAATCAACATCCTACAAAATTGTTTTTAAGACATGGTGTTTATTTTTGTAAAAGATCTTCTTTATAGTTTTCAATTAAACACGGATCGTATCAAGTTTTTAAAGTACAACATACTTTAAGAAACTTGGTAACGAAGCTCTGATACCAATTGTGGAAAACTAGAAGGGGGGGTTGAATAGTTTTACCGATTAAAACTTGGTATTAAACTTTTTAGATCGACTTATGTCAATCCATTTGAACGTGTGTGTTAAATGTTGATAGACAAGTGTATAGATAAATAAAAGCTAAGATAAAGAGTAAGAAGCACAAAACTACATCGCGAGTATTTATAGTGGTTCGGCTACAAGGACACCTTCCTTGCCCTACTCCACTCCCCGAGTCACCTACTCGAGAGTTCGTAATCACTACACGACACCAACTCCTTATGGCGGAGAAGCCTTCACAACGTCGCCTACTCTTATTTTCGGTACTAGGCTAGACACTTGGTTCTTCCACTAGGTAGAACTACACCTATCACAACGTCGCCTACCCTTTATCCGGTGCTAGGCTAGATACCGAGTTCCATTACAATGGAGGAACTACTACCCAACACTAAACAATAACTAACCCAAAGGAGACCCACTCCTTATTACAACATCATCAAGGATATCAATATCCTTGGATACAACCTATCTCTATTTGTACATCGATACACCTCATCGATTATACACCCTTGGCATCTTTCACTAATGCCACTTGACTTGACTTCTAGGCACCCTTCACTAATGCCCTTGACACGAATGCTTGGAACCTTTCACTAATGCCTTCGTCTTGAATCCTTTGGCATCTTTCACTAATGCCTTTGATACGGACGTTAAGCACCTTTCACTAATGCTTTCGTCTTGACTCTTTCGGCATCCTTCACTAATGCCTTTGACACAAGACTTCTATAGAGGAAGAAAGAACCATCAACAAGAGAACCTCCGTAGTCTTGATGATGATGAAGCATGGCAACTCATGGACTTGAGCTTTCTCGACTTCAAGAGGTGATGATCTCGCCTTTAAGAGGAACCTAGAGAATCACACAAACACAAAACTACATACAAAGATCACTTGGATCTGTGGTTAAAGAGTTTACAACTCAAAGAAAAAATATATGTGAAAGGATTGGTTACAATAAAGAAATGGCTCACTATTTATAGAGAAAAATGTGCTACTGTCCCACGGATCCCACGGATCCCTTACTTGAGGGATTCGTCCAGTTTAAAGTGGGGGAACCGTGGGACTCTCCTCTTTGCCTATGGGTTTTGGGTCATGGGTCATGGGTCATGGGTCCTGGGTCCTATTTGGACCATGGGTATCCAAGTAGATACAATGTGTCTACAAGACGCAATGCATCTAGTCCATGGGTCATGGGTTAAAACCATGGGTCATGGATAATACCCATTCATGACTTATGCATGATGTCATGCAATGGGTCATGGGTTATGCTCCATGGGTATGGGTCTTGGACTTTGGGTTATGCCTAATTACATTCAATATATTTGGTCAATGGGTCATGTACTTAAACTTCTACCCATTATAATACATACTGGTTATGTATATATCTACCTAATATGTAAACATTAGTTGTTGTACATATGTATTACTAAGTTATAAAATCACTACTACTTGTTTTAGTGTTTTGTGTGAAAACGTAAGTGTGTTAGTAAACTATTGGCTCAAACCATTTACGTATTTTATTTGTTTCATTCAAAATAATTTTAGGTTTGTTATCGACAAAACATTAGAAGATCGTAAAATATAAATAAACGTTTTTATTGCTTATTTGTATTAACACTAAGTTCAAAGGTTCTAATGACTTAATGTTTGTCTGGTTGGGAAACGGAGCTCTACTATGCTTTCCTAGTAAGCAGGCGTTGCATACTTAACTCTTGTGATTAATACTGGGTATTCCTTCCACTAATTTCTTTTGAGTCATTTGTTTAATTGAATCAAAATTGAAATGAGCCAACCTTGCATGCCAAAGCCATGCATGGTTTTCCAAATTAGCCGATAAACACATAGGCATACCTACTTTCAAGTTGATCTTGTAAAGTCAGTTTCTTGATCTCTCAACTCTCATAAGGAGTTTTTGATCCTGGCCATATAGCAATAGTATGTTGTTTTGCGTAATGATCTTACAGCCATTCTCTGTTGATTGTCCTAGGCTCAAAATATTACTTTTTAGATTGGGAATGTAATAAAAATTAGGAATTACTCTTTGTTCCTTGTTTTTACATTCGAGTAATATAGAGCCTCTACCTTTAATCTCTACATATGACCCATCACCAAAATGGACTCTTCCTGAGATCTTTTCATCTACTTCCTTAAAGTGTGTCCTAATTCCGGTCATATGGTTACTAGCTCCATTATCCAAGTACCATAAGCTTTCATCCGTGCTTATTTACTTCTTAGGTTTGACCTCCTTCTCATTTAAGAAGATTTCTTCACCCTTATCTCTGTTTCCTTGAACTGCCATCAAGAGCGTTGGTTCTACATCTTCTTGAACCAAGTTTGATTGCTCTTTGTTAATACAAATAAGCCGTAAAAACGTTTATTTATATTTTACGATCTTCTAATGTTTTGTCGATAACAAAAGTAAAATCATTTTAACGAAACAAATAGAGTACGTAAATAGTTTAAGTTAATAGTTTTCTAACACAATTAAGTTGTCACATAAAACACTAAAAAGTGATTTTATGATTTAGATACATATGTACAACAACTAGTGTTTACATATTGGGTTAAACATATACTTAAACTAAGTATACTAAAATGGGTAAAAACTAATTGTATGCTAAAATGGGTAAATACAAGTATATACTAAATGGGTAAAATACTAGCAAATGGTTTTGACCCATAACCCATGGTTTTATATATACCACTTAACCAAGTTCATTGTATCTAGAAATAAAACCATGGATCAACCCATAACCCATGACCCATGACCCATAACCAAAAATACCCATGGGCAAAGAGGAGTGGACCACGAATCCCTAGCTTTGTGCTAGACGGATCCCTTGTGGTAGGGATCCGTGGGATCCGGGGAACAAAATAGAATTTTCTCTATAAATAGAGAGCAATTTCTTTCTCTTTACACATGGTTTTTCACACATACTTCCCCAAAGTATTCTAACCCTCTAACCTCATATCTAAGTGATCTATGTAGTTTGTCTTTTGTTTTTGTGTGATCTACTAGGTTCCTCTTTTAGGAGAGATCACCACTCTTGAAGACGATGCAAGCTCAAGTCCATGAGTTGCCATGCTTCGTCATCATCAAGACTACTAAGGTTCTCTTGTTGATAGTTCTTCTTTCTCCATAGATGTTGGGTTGAAGGCATTAGTGAAGAATGCCGAAAGTGTCAAGATGAAAGCATTAGTGAAAGGTGCTCATCATCCGTGTCAAAGCATTATTGAAGGATGCTAAAGGTGTCAAGACGAAGGCATTAGTGAAGGTTGCCAAACGTTGTGTCAAAAGCATTAGTGAAGGATTCTAAAGGTGTCAAGACGAAGGCATTAGTGAAGGGTGCCAAGCGTTGTGTCAAAGGCATTAGTGAAGGATGCCAAAGGATCAAATCAAGTAGCATTTGGGGAGAATGCTTAGGTCGTATAATCGATGAGGTGCATCGTTATACATATATGTATTTGTTTATCTACAAGGATGGTGATATCCTTGATGGTGTTGTAACAAGGAGAAGATCTCCTTGAGATTGGGGGGTGTTATTATGTCGTGAAGGTGTAGTTCACCTAAGGTGTGAAAGAACTAAGGTGCTTAGCCTAGTACCTAATAAAGGGTAGGCGATGTTGTGATAGGATTAGTTCTCCTAAGGTGTGAAAGAACTCGGTGGTTAGCCTAGCACCGTATAAAGGGTAGGCGATGTTGTGTTAGGTGTGGTTCGCCTTGGTGTGAAAGAACTCGGTATTTAGCTTTGTACCGGAAAAAGGTTAAGCGACGTTGTGAAGGCTTCTCCGCCATAAGGAGTTGGTGTAGTGCTTACGAACTCTCGAGTAGGTGACTCGGGGAGTGGAGTAAGGCAAGGAAGGTGTCCTTGTAGCCGAACCACTATAAATACTTGTGTCCTGGTGATGTGCTTCTTACTCTTTATCTTTCATTACACGTTTATATATCTATCTATCAACGTCCAACATAAACAACCAAATAGATTGACATAAGTCTATCTAAATATTTAAAAGGAAGTTTTAAATTGGTAAAACTATTCAACCCCCCCCCCTTCTAGTTTTCCACACTCTTGTCCTCTATCCTTTAGTTTGCAGTTTCTCCTGGCGTGTCCAAACTTGTTTCAATTGTAGCATTTAACCTTACTAGAATCCTTTGTACCTTTTTGAAAATTATTCATCCTGAACTTATGTGAAGGTTTCCTTTCATTGTTGAACTGTTTGGTTTTTTCGTCTTGTTTGTTATCCTGAGATGACCTAAACTTCTCTGGTCCACTATTCCTAAAACTTTTCTCATGACTTGAGCTATTATCGTGGTTTGTGAACAAAAGTTTATCCTGATTGTCACTTGGGCAACCATTAAAAAGGTTTACCCTTTCCTCAAAGGTTTACCAATTGTCTCATCTAAAGTTGATTTCTCTAAGTCAGTAAGTTGTTCTATGGCTGCTACAATTTGTATAAACCTTTTTGGTACATAACTTAAAAGTTTTTGTACTAGCGTTTTCTGATCAAAGGTTTATCCTAAGCCACTTGCCCTTGTGACAATACTAGTGAGTTTTGCTGAAAAATCATCCATACTATCATCTTCTTTCATTTTTAACACCTCAAATTCTGTTTTAAGAGTTTGTAGTCATGCTTTCTGCACGCTATCTACACCTATGTATCTAGTTTGCAGTGCTTCCCATATTTCTTTTGCACTTTTGCAACTAGCAACTTGTAAAATCATATCTTCTGGTAATGCTTGGTAAAGATATGCAGTTGTTGCCATATCTTTATTTATATCTAGTTGAACATTATCCTTAGGTTCTATTATTTCCCAAAGCCCATTTGCCCTTAGTATGGCTTTTATACGAGGAGCCCATATTGTGTAGTTTGTAGATTTCGAAATGGGGCATTGAAATTGAGAAAATTATGTAACCTCCTTGTGAATTATAATTTCCTTGTGTTTATCTTCAACCATTGTGCTTAAAAACTATTCCTAACTCTAATTAAAAACTTAAAGTAGGAATCTGGAAAATTTATAGGTTCAACTAGGAATCAAAAACAATTTCTAATCTTATCTAAATATATAAGACTAAAAATAAAAAAAATTCAGATTTGTTTGAACAAAAAACCTGAATTTTTGAAGATTCCTCTTCTGATATGCTTTTCTTCCTTTGTTGCCTTTCGAACCAGTAAGAACAAAAAAATTTCTTCTTTATCTTCCTTGTACAACCAATGAATACCCTCTGGTATTTTTTTTTTTTTTTTTGTTTTCTCGAACCAGCACAAACACAAATTTGTGTTCTTCCTCTTTTTTTTCGTCCCTGTTCTATTTGTCCAAAGAACCTGCCTGTTCTTTGCTTGTTTATGTCCAAACCAGAAAGCACTCAAAGTTTGTGTTTTCGGTTCTAAGTTGTATATGTGTAAACCACTCTTTGTCTCCTTCTGCCTTTGAGTTAAACGAAGTCAGGCTTTGATGCCAATTTGTTGCCCAAGGTATCAATCGCATATGCACAAAAGTAAAATAATTGATTCAAACGCTTTGATTTTTGAATCAAAGTAGTCGGTTTTCAATGAGTAATTTTTGTACAATTTGATTACATGTACGCCGAAAATAAAGGCCCTATTTATACTAGTTTGATGAACGTTTCTTGAACGGTCATGTCGTTTGGCCCCAAGGAAATACGTTGGGATATAGAAGTCACGTTTCTTCCCTATTGACTTTCTTAATTATACACATAACCCCCCATAGTTTGGTTTAGGGGCGAGATTAGGCTAACATAGATATATTAAATGATATGTGTGGTGGTACCCACAAGCCTTGGAGTGGTATTCATATCATTTATAGGATTGTGATTGAGAGAGCTCGTATAAACTGTTGTTGGAAATTTAACCAAACGTTATATCGACCACCCTTGTTGCGGTTCGTGGGTTATTCGTCCCTTTAGTTGTTTCACCCACTAGTGTTATTGGTTTTCTCTTTATTTATTTTTGTTACTGAGTGGGTATTTTTGGTCGGTTTTCAATGGGACCTACAATTAAGTCAAAATAAAAAATAAATAAGAGAACTTCGTATTAGGTACCAATAAAATGTTATTTTATATATTTTTGCCGGGGAAGAGTGTTTGTTGCTGGTGGGGTAATGGTGGTGGTATTTAATAAAATATGCCCGTCACTAGTGTACCAAGCACTCTCAGAGCTAGGTGCAGTGATGACGAATAACATGTTATTCATCTGCCACCTTTGCGCCACCTCATCACCCTCTTAATAACACACTAATAACTAAAATATCATTTAAAAAAAATAGCATATGTGGTTGGTGTTGGGATATGAAAGTGCTGAAGATATCAAAGTGCTGAAGATATCAAAGTACTGTAAGTTGCAAAGTACTGGAAGAAGTTAAAGACTCGAAAGTACTGTAAAGACAAAGTCAAAGTACTGCAATATGAAGTCAAAGTACTGCAAGAACAAAAGAACTGTTATATTCGTTTATGGAAAGAATTGTATTCTATGTTTAGATTACTTGTCGTACAAGGTTATCAATTGTAAACCGACTAGGATATCCTTGAGCCTATAAAAGGACTCCTAGATTGGCATTAGAGATATGACTTACGATTTTAGAATTAGAGTTTTAGAGAAAAGTTCGATTATCTTAGAGTTGTATTAGAGTATCTACATAATAAGCAGATTTAGAGTTTATAATAAAAGGTTATTCTTCTTAGCTTTGTTAAGTAAATTCCGCGTACTTAATAAAGATTGCTCAGTGTTTCTTTGTTAATAACTTAGGATTTATCCGAGGTTATTAAACCTTAACAAGCTAGTTAAGATAGTTTGATTAAAGTATATCGATCCAACAAGTGGTATCCGAGCTTGTGTGGAAACTCTGACTAGGAAGAAACCCTACTTCAACTATATTCAAGATGTCGACTGAAGCTGTTCCACCACCCTCCATCACCTCCCTCAGAATTCCAATAATCAAGAAGGGAGAATATGATCTCTGGTGCATGAAGATGAGGCAGTACATTGCCATCACAGACCATGCTCTTTGGAATGTTATTGTGAATGGGAATGAAGTTGTAGCAGACCCTATTGATATTCCTGGACAACCTAAGGCACCTAAACCAGTATAGCAACCTTAAGGAATCAAGAGAAGGCACTCAATATTCTCTTATCTGCCATTCCAGATGGTCATCTTCTCAAGTTTCATGATGCTAAAGATGCTAAGCAGCTCTGGGCTGCTCTCAAGACCAGATTTGGAGGGAATGAAGCCTCTAAAAAGATGCACAGAAATTTGCTAAAACAACAGTTTGAAACTTTCACAGTTGGTGAAAGAGAGAGTCTTGATGCTGCATATGATAGGTTTCAGAATCTTCTCAACATGTTGGAGCTATACAAGGCAGAAGTATCAGTTGAAGATGCTAACTTGAAGTTTCTAAGGAGTTTGCCATCATCATGGCATGTGATTGCTACAATGATCAGAGGACAACAAGGTTTGGATGTCATGGACTTTGATGATCTATATCATCAACTTAAGGTGTATGAGCATGAGATGAGTGGTCAAACAAGTTCTAAGTCTCACAGTATTGCTTTTCTATCATCTGAGAAGAAGGCCAGTACTTCCAAAAGTACTGCTTCTCCTCAAAGTACTGTTTCTCAAAGTACTGTTGTCTATACACCCCCTCATATGTTCAACAGGTCCCACCAACTACCACTATGGCCTCAGATGAAGTTATGTGCTCCTTCTTTGCACAACAAGCTAGTTTACCTGTCACTTATGAAGAAGATCTAGCACAGATTGAAGAAGATGCACTTGAAGAAATTGATATCAGGTGGCAAGTTGCTATGATCCCTGCAAGAATCAAAAAGTACATGAAGAAGACAGGCAAAAGCATTGATTTCAAACCAAAACAGAGCATAACTTTTGACAAATCTAAAATTGAATGCTTCAATTGTCAAAAGACTGGTCACTTTGCAAGAGAGTGCAGGTTTGCTAAGTATCAAGCAAACAAGACATCTGAGAAGCCAAAACTTGAGCTTAAGGAAATTCCCATTACTGAAACAAAGGCTTTGGTTGCTCAAGAGAAGTTATCAGAAGTTGACTGGAGTGAAAATTTTGATGATGAACCGTGACTTCTATATGGTAGCAGTGGAAGATGCACGATTGAAGACACAGTGGATGCATTGGACTGGAGTACTGCTTTTGATGAAGTATCTGAACATGCTGCTTTGGAATCTGATGATGGCTTTGGAGGATTTGAGTGGAGCAAGGAAAGTGAAGATGATTCTGTTCAACTTGCATTGGTGGCTACTTCACCAAATCAATCTCCTATCTCTGAGGTATGCTCAAATTGCTATGATTTTTATCATAAATTGCTTAGCAGTTATGTGATTGAGAGAGATAATTGTGTTAAGGCTAAGGCTGAGGTAGCAGGTTATCAAATAACCTTAGAATCTATGGAAGCCAAAATTTTAGCACATGAAACTAATGAACTAGCTTGGGCCGAAAAATATGCACAACAGGATTACCAGTTAAAGCTTAGTGAATGGAAATTAAACTGTAAACTTGCTGAAATTGAAAAATTAACTAAGGAAAGAGATGATTTGTTAGCTAAGTTTGCTGCTTGGGGTGAAGCTGGTTTGTCACATGTTTCTTATGTTCAAAAACAGCAAAGAGCTTATCTTTAAACTGGATTAGGTTTTGGTATGGATTTTAGTAAGATAGAAGAAAACCAATCTAGTAATCAGGATGAAGGTGAGTATGAGGATATAACCACTAGTGATGAAGAACTCATTAATTATGTAGATACATCTAGTAATGATGGTTCATTAAGTGACTCACCTCCTGCATATAAGAAAGCTAATGATTATCATGCTGTTCCACATCCTACTGGCATTCATCAACCCCTTAGGCCTGATGTTTCTCGTTTTGGAATAGACAGTCTAGAGTTTAGGAAAAAGCTAGTTGCTAAATCTAGGTCTGAAACACCCATAGAAACTGTTGAAAACAAAACCAAGCAGTACCTTTAAATCAAAGTACTGCTTCACCAGCAGTACCTTCTTCAAAACCTTTTCAAAACAGTACTGCTAAACCTTTTTGGGATAATTTTGGTCAAAACAAGTTTAATCACTCACCAAGAAGGCAAAATAATTTTGGGCATAGACATAGAAAATGTCACTTTGACAGTATGGGTCAGAAACTGTGTTTTGTGTGTTTCAGTCCTACTCATCTAATTAAGGATTGTGAACATCACTCGAAATACCTTAGAAAATTTCCAAAGAACAGGACTGCCAACCAGAAACCTAGAGAGTACAAACCAGTTTGGACTAATTCAAATAGGGTCAATCACAGAAACTTCACATCAGATCCTAGATACCCACAACAGAGAAAACCTTCAGTATCTCACGGTACTTTCCAAGTACTGTTACCTCTGCCCAGACATTCACAAAGTACTTTGCTCAGAGACAAGGTACTGATAAAACTGCTTGGAATAGGTATTCTAGGAGATCTCACTATCAACCTAGAATGTATCACAATTCATATAGGGGATCTAGATCACAGGAACCACCTGTTAAAACTGAATGGGTAAAAAGGGGAAGTACTGGTAAGGGACACACAGTACGTTCAACAAAAAGTGAATCAGATGTTTGTGTGACACAAGAAAATGCTAATAAACTGGTGAAAGAGATTTATGTTGAAAAACCAGAAAGTTTTGAAAATCCACATGCTAAAAATCAAAAGATAATTTTGGATCATCATTTGAAAGATAGTGGGAATTACATTCTCAAAGAATTTGAGTTTGTAACTCCACAAGGGGAACACAAGTCAGTAATGGCTTGGGTTCCTAAAAATTTCTAACTCTTTTCTTTATGTGCAGGTAAACCCGGAAGAGGAGCTTAAAGATCATCTTATTGTGGATAGTGGTTGCTCTGGAAGTATGATAGGAGACAAAGAGATTCTGTCTGATTTTAGGAAGATTAGTGGAGGAAAAGTTGCATTTGGGAATGATCCCAATGGACGAAGGATTACTGGGAAAGGAACAATTAAAGCTGGAAGAATCGATTTTGAGAATGTCGGATATGTGAAGGAGCTTAAGTTCAACTTGTTGTCAGTCTCTCAAATTTGTGATAAAAGCATCCTGTGTTATTCACTGACACAGAATGTCTCATTCTTTCCTCTGACTTTAAAACTGTTGATGAAGACTTGGTAGTACTTAGAGTACCAAGGACAAATGATGTGTATAGTTTAGACATGAAGAGTCTACATTCATATGGCACAGCCACATGTTTGGTGGCTAAAGCAACATCTGAAGAGGCACATCAATGGCATAGAAGATTGGGCCATGTTAATTTCAAGAATATCAACAAACTGGTCAAAGGCAATTTAGTTAGAGGTCTACCTTCAAAGACTTACAAGAATGATCAATCATGTTTGGCATGCAAGAAGGGTAAACAACACAAAGCTTTCTGCAAGAAGCTTGAGGAAAGAACTATTAGAGAACCATTGGAGCTGTTACATATGGATTTATTTGGACCTGTCTCCGTGGCAAGTTTAAATAAGAAAAAGTACTGTTTGGTTGTTACTGATGATTGTAGTAGATTTAGTTGGGTTTTCTTTTGGGTTTTAAAGATGATACTTTTGATGCTATCCAGACACTGATTATTGCTCTTGAAAACCAATTGAGACTCAAGGTTAGAGGTATTAGATGTGACAATGGGACTGAATTCAAGAACAAACTTATGGATGAATTTTGTGCAAACAAAGGCATAAAAAGGGAGTTTAGTATTGCAAGAACACCACAACAGAATGGTGTTGCAGAAAGGAAGAATAGGACTTTGATTGAAGCAGCAAGAACAATGTTAGCAGATTCTCACCTACCTATTTAGTTATGGGCAGAAGCTGTAAGTACTGCTTGTTATGTACTTAACAGAGTCTCAGTCACTAAACCACAGATGAAGACACCCTATGAATTGCTGATGGGCACTAAACCCAACATTCGTTTTATGAAACCTTTTGGATGCCCTCTTACTATTTTAAACACTATTGATAATCTAGGGAAGTTTGATGGCAAGTCCGAAGAAGGATATTTATTGGGTTATTGCACTAACAGTAAGGGCTTTAGAGTATACAACAAAGTTACTAAGAAGGTTCAAGATTGTCTTCATGTTGAGTTTTTAGAAGATCAAGACAATGAGAAAGGTAAAGGTCCTGATTGGATGTTTGATCTTGAGATTTTATCTCCTTCAATGAATTATGTTCCTGTGAGAGAAGAAAATCAACCTATGCACAATGACGAAGATATCCAATATGTTGTTCATGATGTTCATATTAAACCTGATGTTGTTCCTGATAAAGATCCTGTCAGTTCAAACCAAAGTACTGCGTGTTCCTAAGCAAAATCGTTTCTTCAAAACAAAATCTTGTTGCATCACAATCCTCATTATCTGCTGAGGATCAATCTATTCAAGAGGAACTTAATCAGATGCTTCTTCAAGATGTTTTAGCACATTCTTACACTGATGAACAAAGGAGAGCTTATGAAGAGGCAAAGAAGAAGAACAAGACTGAAGAGTTCTCTTACAGATTACTTTGGGCAGTACTTTTGAACAAAGTACTACTGCACCAGTTGACAGTACTTTAGATGATCTAGATGATCATACCATGCCTGGATTAGAAGATACTGATGATGAATTTGAAGATGAAGGTATTTTCCCAAATTCCAATGAAGGTGCTGATGTTACTAATTTAGATGATAATTATGAAGTTCCACAGTCTCCAAACTTAAGAACTCATAAGGATCATCCTTCTGATCAAATCATTGGTCCTTCTATTTCTGGAGTGCTGACTAGACACAAAGCTAAGGGTTTCACAAAACCTCACAATGCTTTACTTAGCTTTGTGTATAAACAAAACAGGCTGAATCATAAGGACCATCAAACCTGTTTATTTACTTGTTTCATCTCTCAAGAGGAACCCAAGAATATTGCTCAAGCTTTGACTAAAGAAAGCTGGGTTGAAGCTATGCAGGAAGAACTTCTTCAATTTAAACTTCAAGAAGTTTGGATTTTATGTGATCTTCCAGATGGGAAGAGAGTTATTGGAACAGGTGGGTTTTTAGAGTTAAAAGAGATGAAAGAGGCAATGTTATCAAAACAAGGCAAGGTTAGTTGCTCGGGGTTATAGACAGGAGGAAGGGGTAGATTATGATGAGGTATTTGCTCCTGTAGCAAGAATAGAAGCTATTAGAATATTTCTTGCCTTTGCTTCTTATATGGGCTTTCAAGTTTACCAGATGGATGTTAAAAGTGCCTTTTTATATGGCAAGATTAGAGAGGAAGTTTATGTCAAACAACCTCCTGGTTTTGAAGATCCTAAACATCCAAACAAAGTCTACAAGGTTGTTAAGGCTCTTTATGGCCTTCATCAGGCACCTAGAGCTTGGTATAAGAGACTCTCCACTTCTTATTGCAACATGGATATAGAAGGGGAGCTATTGACAAGACTTTGTTTATCAAAAGAGACAAGAAAGATATCATGTTAGTTCAAGTTTATGTTGATGATATCATCTTTGGGGCTACCAAACAGTCCATGGTTAAGGAGTTTGAGCAGCTGATGCAGAAAGAATTTCAAATGAGTTCAATGGGAGAGTTGACTTTCTTTTTAGGACTTCAGGTTAAGCAGTCAAAGGAAGGTATTTTTATCAGTCAAGACAAGTATGTTACTGACATACTTAAGAAATTCAATTTTGATGATATGAAGGTTGTTACTACACCTATTAAATCTATCAATTCATTGGGTAAAGATGAAGATGGACACCCTGTTGAAGTCAAGCTTTATAGATCAATGATTGGCTCTCTTATGTATCTTACTGCATCTAGGCCTGATATCATGTTTGCAGTTTGTCTATGTGCAAGATATCAAGTCTCACCGAAGATCTCTCACATGAATGCAGTTAAAAGAGTTTTCTGTTATTTGAAACAACAACCTAAGTTGGGGTTGTGGTATCCTAAAGAGTCACCTTTTCACTTGGAAGCTTTTTCAGATAGTGACTATGCTGGTGATAATTATGATAGAAGATCCACAACTGGTGGATGCCAATATCTTGGAAGAAGGCTAGTCTCCTGGCAATGCAAAAAACAGACAATTGCAGCAACATCATCTACTGAAGCTGAATATGTAGCTGCTGCAAGTTGTTGTGGTAAAGTTTTGTGGATGCGAGAATCAACTCTTGGACTATGGGTTCAATTTCAAAAATACTCCTATCAATATTGATAATGAGAGTACAATTTGTATTGTTAAGAATCCTGTGTATCATTCCAAGACAAAGCATATTCAGATTAGGCATCACTTTATCAGAGATTGTTATGAGCATAGGCTCATCAATGTAGTTAAGGTTCACACGGATGACAATGTAGCTGATTTACTCACAAAGGTTTTGATGTGTCACGATTCAATCACTTGGTCGTGAGCATTGGAATGATTAACTACTAAGCTTTGTTTAAGGGGAGGACTATAAGGTGTTAGTATAGTCCTGTGTATTGCTTGAGGGGAGGATGTTTGTTGATACTTAGTTTATATGAAGAAATTTTGGAAAGTACTACTTGGGAAAGTACTGCTTATGTGGAAAGTACTGTTTGTCGTATTAAAGTACTGTTCCAACGGTAATATTGATGGGTAATTGATAGTAATGGTAACTTTGTTATTACAGCTGTGATTTTTCAAATCCTACCTATAAATAACTACTTTCCGATTTTCCCTCTCATATTATTACTTTACATCTTTTCCATACTTATCTCCCAATCACCATCTCTTTATTCTTCAATAAAATCTTTATTGTGCTCACTCATTCAACAATGGCGAATCGTTTAACTGTTTCTAAGCACAATATGGTGGCTAATTTGGACAAGACTGAGGCGAATATAGCTTTTATGATATTGTTGATTATCTTACTGGGTCGCCTATTAGTTATGCTCTTTTAGTTGAACCAGATGTTATTGAAACATGGATTCAAGAATTTTGGGCTAATGCTAGAGATAACATGGAGGAGGATGATTATTATATTAGATCTAATTGCTGGACGGACTATCAAGATTACCGAAGCCTCTATTCGAGAAGATTTATTATTTGGAGATGAAGATGGGGCTATTCGATTTGACAAGCAACTGATTTGGGATACTTTTAGGAATCTTGGTTATGAAGGATCTTTAACAGAACAAACATTCAAGAAAGCATTATTCTGTCCTCAATGGAAGTTTTTGATTCATGTACTGCTTCATTGCATAAGTTCTAAAAGTACTTCTTGGGAGCAGTTTGGGTCTAATATAGCATTTGCAGTGGTTGGACTAGCTACTGACAGAGTGTTTAATTTTTCAAAGCTTATTTTGGATGGGATGCTATCACATATATCCTCCGGGTCAAAATGGCTGATGTACCCAAGGTTTGTACAGGTTTTCTTAAACAAGCAATTGGCTGATGTTCCAAAACCTGCTGCTTTGTTACCTGTTATTGTGCAACAAGCCAAAATCTTTACATTTATGGCTAGGAGAAGTGCTTTGTTCAGAGGTGGAGATATTCCATTAACTTCTACAATGATGGAAGTTGTTCAAGCTGTACGTAATGAAGCTGGAGAGGATGAAGAAAGTGAAGGTCCTGCTTCTGTTTCTCCAAGATCTGCTTCACAAAGTGCTTTGCCTCACAAGGTCTGCATCTGAAAGTCCTGCTTCTATTGAAGGTACTGCATCTTTACAGGGTACTGTTTCTCCAAGCCCTGAGGTTCAAGCAGAGATTGAAAGAACACCTACTTCATCTCCACAACATTCTGTTCATGTTTCAGAAGAACATTCACCTCTTCAAGGTGATGATCATACTATTCCTCGTGAAGGTTTGACTTTAGATAATTATGCTTTGACAAGGGAGCTAGTTAGGTTGAATAAGACTGTTGAGTCTCAAGCTAAAGCGCTTAGGAAGTTGAGACGTAGGTATATCTGGTTAAGGAATTTTATTAAACCCTATATTCAAGGTTTCAATTTATGGGTTAAAGAGGAAAACAAACGTCGTAAACAACTTCGAAAGGAATTCAAACGAACGAAGGTTCCTAAATCATCTTCTGTCAACTTGGGGAGGAATTTAGAAAAGGAAATATTGAAAGAAGATGTTACAAAGAAGAAAGAATGTGAAATGCTGCAGAAAAGATTATGTCAATCGAGAAGTGCAAGTTCAAAGTACTGATATTCAAAGTACTGAACATCAAGTACTGATGTTCAAGGTACTGATGATCAAGGTACTGAACATCAAAGTACTGATTTTCATGATACATCTAGGCAAGAAGTGATAACTCCAAGGGTATTGAATTTTGAAGAAGAAGCTGGACCTTCTACATTTGTTATAGAAGAAGAGGAGGAATCCACATTCATACCTATTCATTCTGCTAGTGATGATGAAGTAATTGCTACAATATTAGATTTATCACAACCAAGAGGAGGGGTTACTATTAGAGATGTACAAGAAGAAGAACAACCAAGAGCTTCTCAACCAGTCATTGATCCTAAAGACAAAGGGAAAGGTATTCTGGTTGAAACAAAGAAAAAGAAACTCACTTTGGCAGAACTTAGAGCAATTGAAGTTGCTAGGAATGAAGCTGCAGCTAGAAAAGTTCAAGAAGAGTTAGATGCTAAAGATAGAAAAGAACAGGAAGCTCAAGAAGCTCTGAATAGAGAAGCAGCTCAAAAGGTGCAAGATGAATTAGATGCTGAAACTACTGAATCTTTACAATCCCCTACACCTGTTAGATTTATGCCAAGAAGACCTAATTTAGCTAAGGACAGGAATGCTATGATGGCTTATCTGAAAAGTCAAGGGTATAAAGGATTACAGAAGTTTAATTATCTTGAGATGAAAAGATTATATGATGCTGCTAGGGAGGATTATAAGAAGAATGTTGCAGGCATCAAAGATTTGAGAGAAGAAGCTACCGGACTGAAACTGAAAGAAGAAGAGTTTAAAGAGAAAAAGAAAAACGGAAGTTACAGATGTTCAGTTTTCAAAGAAAGAAAAGGTAGAATTAAGATCTGAGACTAGTGATGAATTGAAGAATTATCTCAGAGTGGTAGATTTTGATTATTCAAAAGAAGATAATGACATGAAGATGAATAGATCAAAGATCAGTGTTTTTAAAGTTGTAAAATCCAAGAATGGAGATTACATGATTTTTCATAAAGAAGATGAAAGCTTCAAAGTTTTCAAAAAGCTATGGGATTTACTGCATATTATAGATAGAGTAGACTTATTCTACTTATATCATGTTGTGAAGGCTTACTTTGAAAATAATCCATTGGAAGGGATTGGTTTGGTTTTACATGGTGATCTCATAACTTTATGGGAAACTGATGAGAGAGAGCTTGATGATATCTGGAAGAATCAAGAAAGCTGGGAAATAGTTTGCTAGAGATTCTTTGAAGAATCTGGAGTTCATGTTTTGGAGCTAGAAAATGGAACAATGATACACATGTTTGCAGAAAGAAGATATCCTCTCACAGTTGAGCTCATGAGAAGAATGTTAGAGCATGGATTGGAAGTAGAAGAGGATAATGAAACTGCTTGCATGGTTATCAACTTGTTTATAAACTGGACTACCATTGCTGAGGATGATCAATAACTGGTATGAATTTTATTTGAATAAATACTTTTTGATATATCAGTAATTTTATTCAAAGTATCTGATCAGAACAGTACTTTCATCAAAGTACTGTTTGCTGAACTAAACCAATTAAATAAATTTTAGAAGAAACCTTTTTGCTAAGTAATAAATATTTTGAAATAAAGGTTCAATAAATGGTTTTTGTGATGATAACATCAATAGGTTATCAATCCACCATGGTTACAAAAGGATTGACTAATCCATGAGCAAACGGCTCTGGTAAAGATATATCAAATCCATTTTTAGTTGACAACTTGCTAATAAGTTGGATGGTATTCAACTCACCATATCAGTAATGTGAAGAGTTGGCTAGCCCACAAGAAAATGGCTTGTGGTAAAGGCTGTGGAAAAACCATTATTGGTAATTAGTTCACCATTAGATAGAAGAACTAACTAGTCCAGAAGGGTACAGCTTTTGGTAAAGACAAAACAAATCTGTTGATAGCGGGTGGTTTGCTAAAAATCATATGGTTATCAATGTACCATGGTCTTACACACCAAAACATTTGGCTACTCTAGAGATAATGGCTTTGGTAAAGAGTTCTAAATCCATTAATTTTTCAATGATTCACTTGAAAGTGATGAGAATAGTATGCAACTTAAACTGAATTAAATGTACAAATTGTCATATGTTGCTGTGTTGCTGAAAAGATGGAGTTTGCTGGATGCTGCTGAAAAGAGAACAATTCTAAGAGATACTTTGACAAGAACAGATGTTACAGAGATAAAAGCTTAAAGATTAAGAAACAATCCGTCTTTAAAAGATGAAGCTGTTAAAGATATATTCACAAAGGAACTTGAAGTCAAGCAAGTAGAATTCAAGTTAGGGGAGGATTGTTGGGATATGAAAGTGCTGAAGATATCAAAGTGCTGAAGATATCAAAGTACTGTAAGTTTACTGGAAGAAGTTAAAGACTCAAAGTATGTTAAAGACAAAGTCAAAGTATCTTGCAATATGAAGTCAAAGTACAGCAAGAACAAAAGAACTGTTATATTCGTTTATGGAAAGAATTGTATTCTATGTTTAGATTACTTGTCATACAAGGTTATCAATTGTAAACCGACTAGGATATCCTTGAGCCTATAAAAGGACTCCTAGATTGGCATTAGAGATATGACTTACGATTTTAGAATTAGAGTTTTAGAGAAAAGTTCGATTATCTTAGAGTTGTATTAGAGTATCTGCATAATAAGCAGATTTAGAGTTTATAATAAAAGGTTATTCTTCTTAGCTTTGTTAAGTAAATTCCGCGTACTTAATAAAGATTGCTCAGTGTTTCTTTGTTAATAACTTAGGATTTATCCGAGGTTATTAAACCTTAACAAGCTAGTTAAGATAGTTTGATTAAAGTATATCGATCCAACAGTTGGGATGGCTAAGAGTGCTCGGTGGAGAATGGTATTCGTCTGCCATATGCACTAAAAACGGACGAATAACACGTTGTTGTTCATCGTGTGTCCCGTTATTCATCCAAGCAAGTGATTAGCCTTTGCACCAACCGGTGCCATTGGTTTTTTTTTTGTGAGTTAGTGCGTATTTTTTGTTTGATATTTTGTAAGACATACAAAGTGTTATGGATTTTTGTTGTGAATGGTGTTTTAGTTGTTAATGTGTTATTGGGAGGCTTATGAGGTGACACTGAAATGACAGACCAATAACATGTTGTTAGTCCATCCCACACCTTGCACTCTAAGTGATGAATGACACGAGATGGTGGTGCGGCTAGTCATTCGTGAGCCATTGGTCCTAGAATGCCCAATGGCACACCAACGACACAGTGCACCTAGCCCTCTAATTAAGGCTTAATTAAACAAGGTTTATTATAAGATGCATTTAGACACTGGACAAGGTTTCTAAAGGCAAGCATGTATACTGCTTTGCATACAAAAGAAAGAATATATATAACAAAATAAACTCATCTTCGACTCCTTAGGACATGATTAATAAGGAAGTCGAGACATAGAATGCTAAGAACGGTTTCGCCCAATGGTTCTTGCACTAATCATCCATCTCACAGTTGAATAAGGCACATGCCACATTGCCACTCATGCCATAATGCCATAAACCATAATATAGATTCTAAAATACTTGAAGTTGAGGTATTGTTTATGTGATCCGGTGCTATGTTGATTATTTAGGATATGACCAGTTCATTGGTTCTCTCCTAACGCGACAAGATGTTTGTATCAAGATGATCATTATTGAGCTCCTTGATGAGATGTGATTCTAACTTCCAGGCAGTTTTTTCGCAGTAAATATGCCACAAATCATCGATAGGTTACTAGAGGTGGTGTTCCACTGTACAGGTTATATTTGATATCTGTTATATCCTTTAAATTGTATACTCATTGATCAAGCGCTTAATCAAACAAACAAGATTTATTATAACATACATTCAAACACCAGATAAGGTTACTGAAGACAGGCATGCATACAAAAGAAAGAACATATTTTCGACAAATAAACACGTCTTAAGATCCTTGAGACATGATTAAGGATTAAAGAGTTATTAGAATAAACTATATGGAACCAAATCTAAAAACGAGTATGACTCGAAATTATAAGAACATTACGTTTCGCCCAATGGTTCTTGCACTAATCATCCGTCTCATGGTTGAGAAGCATCTTCACCACCTCGCTCATGGTTGGTCTGGCATCTCTATCTTCCTCAACACATTGCAAGGCCACGTTCAGTAGATTTTTCATTTGTTCCTCTTCAATTTCAGCCCTCACTATCGCAGGATCCAAGATCTCCAAAAGTTGTGTCTTTGTACAACTTTCTCGATCTCTAGCCTTGTGGACCTTCTCTCTCACCCAACTTACAAGCCTTTTCTGATCTACCCTTTCGTTGTCATCATTTGATTGATCACATGTGGAACTTCGTCCTGTTATCATCTCTAGAGCCACCATCCCATAGCTATAAACATCCACCTTTGAGGTAATTGGAAGATTAAACACCCATTCTGGAGCCATATAGCCTCTAGTCCCTCTTATCTTTGAAAAGTTGGAATTGTTTGTTGCATCTTGGTGAAATAGCTTGGACAAGCCAAAATCAGCCACCTTCGGGTTAAAATGTGTTGTCCCAATATCTAGATCAAAGTATATAGAATGCAAAGTATAAAATGAATAAGTAAAATTGTCTATTAACCTTCTAATGTAATCGATACATACATATATACTAGTTGGATACCCGCGCATAGCGGCGGCGATAAATATAGTTATATATAAATATAGTAAATGAATTGCTAACCCAATTTTCCTCGCAATTCCCTACCCGCTAAGTGAATTCATTTCACAACACTCCAAATGTATATGTATTAGTTGTATGTGTTTGTTTGGGTTTTCCGTATCTTTCCCGTGACATCATTATTTCTGCATATAAAAAGACCTTCACAATCTCTTACCCGTCAAACACTTTCCCAAAAGTAAATGATTTTGATAAATAAAGTTTGTATTGATTGAAATAAAGGTTAAAGTTAAAAAAATTGGAATCAAAATAAAATAAACCTACTAAAAATGTAAAAACTAAAAACTCATAAAAATATATCAAAATGGATGTTGAATTAAAGAGCACAAAATTTTAAAAAATATGGTGAAATTAGATCATAAAAAAATTAAACGAATTAAAAGATATTTAAATTTAAAAATAAATGTGATTAATTAGTTAAGAAGTGACATGTGTCACCTCTTTGTTGGAGCTCCTTATTTTAGTTTGTTAGAGCTCCTCCTTTTTTGTTATTTTTTAGTTAGAGAAGTGACACATGTCACTTAATGATTGGAGCTCCTTATCTTAATTTCTTGTGGAGCCCACAACTTAAATGCTTTATATAGTAGTATAGATATGTTCTAATCGTTGTAATCTAAACATCATGATGGTTCGGTTTTGTAACCGCCATCCCATAACCGCTTTAAGGTTATTAAGTTCCTAGTTGACGAGTTTGGTCCTTCGTCTAATAATATTTACATATGAAGAATAAGAATAAGATTATTTGGTTCACAAAATGGGCATCCAATAATACGTTATGTGGTTTGACATCACAGTGTAAAACCCACTCCAAGCATTCTTTGTCACACCCCCAATTTACCTGTTTTGCAGCGGAATGGAATTCCTGGGGGATTGACTGTCATAGCACCACATCACAGTTATATTGAACGACCTAAAGTGCCGTTTTAAAAACACATCGTTGGATATATCATAAAAACATTCAGAGTACAACATCGGTCCCAAAAGTTTAGAAAGTTTGCGGAAATACAAATATATTACAAATCCGACGATGTTTTGAAATAAAGTGCCATAATGTACATAATGTAAGTCGACGCCGCGACTCAAAATGTAGGTCCCTAAACCATGTTATGATGATAATGCCTCGTTACCTGAAAATACATTGCTAAAACGGTCAACAATAATGTTGGTGAGAAATCATAGGTTTATGTAAATGTTTTATACGACTACACAAGTATCTATCATGCATGACCATCAAGTCACGTAAAAATAATGTTACAATTGCTCTAAGCCCATGACCCCGAAACTAGACAATTCAATCATGTATGCCTACCCAGAGTGTTTGCCAGACAACTCCGTAATGTTATCAAATGAAATGCATCCGTTTTCCTAGTTGGGATTCACCAACCCGGATGGAGGCGTCACCCTCGATAGATCTATCCACTCATCCTCGCTCTAAAGATTAACGGTTCATGTTCAAGAAATGGGGACTTTCAAATTGGCAAATGCGGTAACTTAAGCAATGTAATGAATTTAACATACTTGGTATCGTACAAAGAAAAATGTAGTGCAATGTATTCTCTCCCGTGGGTTTGAAAATAATCGAAAGCATGTAAAACGGGGCTATGAAAACTCACTTGGATAAGCTGGAATAATGGCAAAAGTGAGTACACCGAGGTTTAATGTGATGCGTTAACCGGGACCTATTATCAATGATATGATATGTCATGAGTTGCAATGTAATGTTATGCATGCACTTGATATGTTATTTATACCATTTACGAGTTTTGAAAATATTACTCGGCGTCGAAAAATACTCTTTTGACGTCTTGACCCTTCAAAAATGACTTTACATGTTTTACGTCAAAATGTCATCCTACAATGGTTTTATAATGATTTATAGAGAAATTACCACTTTCGTCAAAACAATGTCGTCGGAAAAATCATGAAATTAACAAAATGGCTTTGGAAAACTAGTCGTAAAGCGGTGTATGCGTCGATCGTTAGAGAACGAACTCGACGGTTTTGGAAAGTTTGTATCGATATCTAAAAGTTTCAGTTCAGGAGTTTTCGTCCAAAAGGTCTCGAACATAAAGATAATAAGGGTTAAAGATGGTGGTTTTGGCTAATTGTGTGCAGAAAATTAGTTACGGCAAGTTTATGAAAAGTGCATATCTTTGTCGTTTCAAATCCGTTTTCTACGTTTTATACGTCCTTAGCTTCGTATCAAAGTAAACTAATATATTTTTGACAAGTCAAAATAATTTGAGAAGCTTAAGGCTCATTTTTGACCCGTACAAGATAAAAACATGTTGCTGAAATTTTCTGAAAAATATAATTTTGCGTCAAACTTGTAAAATCCATAACTTCTTCGTTATAAGTCCGTTTTATCCGTTCAAGCGGCCACGGATTCGTTTTAAAGTATATGTTCTAAAAATCAAGGCCAAAGTTTAGTACCAACTGTCGGATTTTCCAGAAAAATGAAACAAGGACAGAACCTTTTTATATAGTTATCGAAAATAGTTTTTCTCGGACAAAACCTATTCTAATCCCTTCAAATCAACTCCAAAACTAATCTAATCCTACCATACACCTTCTTAGGGTGTCATGGGTTCCTAATCACCATCAAGACCAACCAAAACCAAGGGGATAATTATAGGATGACCAAATATATATAGATAACTCTAAAATCATGAAATAAATGGTATAAATCACATATCATGCATATAAGCTCCAAAAATGAAAAGAAACATATGAAAATGAAAAGGAAACTTGAAAATGATAAGAATATGCTTACTAGTGAAGATGATGAGGTGAAAGTAACAAGGATTAACTTAAATATCCTTGGTTTTTATTTCAAAACCATATAAAGGATATAAACTAGGTTAATAAACACTTGATCTTGATAAAAATTTTGATCCCTTGTACTCCTTGATGTGTAACCGGTTTTGGAGAGCCCAAAGAAGAGAAATATTTTTTAGCTATCACTTGTGAAATAATTGAGGTAAATGAGAAAACTTTGAAGTAAGACTTATGTATATGTATGTATTATTACAATCAAGCTAGCCATGCCATATTAAATGAATACCCTCCCCAGTTGGTCGGCCAAGGGGAGGGATAAGATATTTTATTTTTTTTTTTTAAATGTTTAAGTATATATTTGTATATAATTTGTGTAATTTTGTAAGAAAAAGGTAAATAAAGTGTAGAAAATGTACAAGTAAGTTTTTAATATGTCAAAATAGAATGTAATGAGATAATAAAAATTGTAAAAATACATTCCTTGTGAAATTTGAGTGATAAAATAATTATCGTATAATTTTTAAGAAAAGCAACGTAATAATATAATTTTAACGATTAATATACCAAATAAATTTGAAACACTAGGAAAACTAGAAATATAGTTTTTATAAACTAAATGTAAGTTTAAAAATACATCGGGATCATTTTTGAAAGTAACGGATTAAATATTTAAAATAATAACTCACGCGATAAAGATTATTAAATATAAAAATTACACGTTGAATGTGAAATGAAATGTCGTGAATGAATTGATATGATGCAAATGATGTCAATGAAATGTAGACTAATCATAGTCCATATGAAATGTACGTGATGTCATGATCATGAATTCGCCGCTAAACCTCCAAGGTTACGCGAATTTGAAACAAGTAAACCAAGTTTACTAAAAATGTTGAAATAATGAGACATGAATTGTGTCGAGAAATGACCTGAAAGTACGGGTTGTCACATTAGCCCATCCAAAGGAATTCAGATCCCTGAATTCAATCGTTGTTAGGTCTAACGGTGTCGGTGAAAAGATGAGGATACTTGCGTCGCATCTGATCTTCCCGTTCCCAAGTAAACTCAGGACCTCGTCGAGAATTCCAACGAACTTTCACAATAGGAATACGACTCTGTTTCAACTGCTTGACCTCGCGGTCCATGATTTCTACAGGTTCCTCCACAAAATTGAGTTTGTCGTCAAGCTGAACTTCGTCCAATGGAATAACGAGCGATTCGTCCGAAAGACACTTCTTCAAGTTTGAAACGTGAAACGTGTTGTGCACATGGCTAAGTGCTGATGGAAGATCAAGTCGATAAGCTACCGGACCAACTCTGCTCAAAATCTTGAATGGTCCAATGTATCTCGGGTTTAACTTCCCACGCTTTCCAAATCGTACCACGCCCTTCCAAGGCGATACTTTCAACATAACTTTGTCACCTACTTGAAATTCCAAATCCTTGCGTCTAACATCCGCATAACTTTTCTGTCGACTCCTTGCAGTTCTGAGTCTATCGCGAATTTGAACAATCTTTTCCGTGGTTTCCGTACCATTTACGGACCAGGTAAGTTGTGCGTCTCCTACCTCGGCCCAACAAACAGGTGATCGGCACTTTCGACCATAGAGTGCCTCAAATGGTGCCATCTTGATACTGGTGTGATAACTATTGTTGTACGAGAATTCTATCAATGGCAAATGGTTAGCCCAACCATTTCCAAAATCAATCACACATGCCCTTAGCATGTCTTCTAACGTTTGAATGGTCCTTTCACCTTGACCGTCGGTTTGTGGGTGATATGCTGTGCTCATCTCTAATCTGGTTTCGAATGAATCTTGCAATGAATTCCAAAAGTTTGAAGTGAATCGACTATCTCTGTCGGAAATGATAGAAATTGGTGCTCCGTGCCTCGAGACTATTTCTTTGACATAAAGTCTAGTGAGTTGCTCCATTGAATAAGTCTCTCTAATCGGTATGAAATGAGCTGATTTGGTAAGGCGATCAACAATTACCCAAATAGCGCGTAACCTCGATGTCTTAGGAAGTTTCGTGACAAAGTCCATTGTAATGCGTTCCCATTTCCATTGAGGAATTTCCGGTTGTTGGAGTAAACCTGAAGGCTTCTGATATTCAACTTTTACCTTAGCGCAGGTAAGACATTTGCTAACGTACATGGCAATCTCCGCTTTCATGTTCGGCCACCAATAAAGCTTCTTAAGATCTTGATACATCTTATCCGATCCTGGATGAATAGAATACTTTGACTTATGCGACTCATGCATAATCAATTCTCGTATTCCGCCATACAATGGAACCCACATTCTATCCTTGAAACATAGTACTCCATCTGCTCTCTTTACAAAACCATTTGCGCTTTCGGGCATACCATAAAGCTTTTCACTTGGTCGGTTCTCCTCCTTAAGTGCTTCTATCTGTGCTTCGTGGATTTTTAATGGTAAAGGAGAAATAATCGTCATTCCCAATGAGCGAACTCTTAAAGGTTTAGGCCTCTCTTTCCGACTAAGAGCATCAGCCACAACATTGGCTTTTCCCGGGTGATACTTGATTTCACAATCATAGTCGCTGAGTAACTCCAACCAACGACGTTGCCTCATATTAAGCTCCTTCTGATCAAGAATATATTGCAAACTCTTGTGGTCGGTAAACACTGTGCACTTTGTACCATAGAGGTAGTGTCTCCAAATCTTGAGCGCAAAAACTACGGCTCCTAACTCGAGATCATGAGTTGTGTAGTTCTTTTCATGAACCTTAAGTTGTCGAGAAGCATACGCTATCACCTTCTCGTTTGCATTAAAACAGCCCCAAGTCCTTTATGCGATGCGTCGCAATATACAACAAAGTTCTCAATGCCTTCGGTAGTGCCAAAATTGGCGCACTGCAAAGCTTTTGCTTCAACAACTGAAAAGCAACTTCTTGTTTCTTTCCCCACTCGTACTTCTTGTTTTTCTGTGTCAACTTGGTCAAAGGTCTCGCTATCTTTGAAAAACCTTCGATGAACCTTCGGTAATATCCTGCTAGTCCTAGAAATTGACGAATTTCTGTAGGATTCGTTGGAGTAGCCCAATCTTTCACAGCTTCAATCTTTGCGGGATCAACTTGTAGTCCTTGACTATCAATGACATGACCAAGGAATTGCACTTTGTGATTCCAAAAATCACACTTCGAAAATTTGGCATACAACTTCTCATTCTTGAGTAGCCTTAAAATCATCCTTAAATGCTCTTCGTGCTCTTCTTTGCTCTTGGAGTAGATCAAGATGTCGTCGATAAACACTATAACAAACTTGTCCAAATACGGCTTACAAACTCTGTTCATGAGATCCATGAATACCGGCGGTGCATTAGTCAATCCAAACGGCATCACTTGAAACTCGTAATGACCGTAACGTGTTCTAAACGCTGTTTTCTGAATATCCTCTTCCCGAACTCGAAGCTGATGATAACCCGACCGAAGATCAATCTTGGAATAAATACTAGAACCTTGCAACTGATCGAACAAGTCATCAATTCTGGGGAGTGGGTAACGATTCTTCACCGTTAACTTGTTCAACTCTCTATAATCTATGCACATTCGGAAAGATCCATCCTTCTTCTTCACAAACAAGACCGGTGCTCCCCAAGGCGAGGAACTCGGCCTAATGAATCCTTTGTCTAGAAGCTCTTGTAATTGATTAGACAACTCTTGCATTTCGGATGGTGCTAGACGATAACGTGCTCGCGCAATCGGTGCAGCTCCGGGCACCAAGTCAATATGAAATTCTACTTGACGTGCCGGTGGAAGTCCCGGTAAATCGTCGGGAAAAACTTCAGAAATTCACGGACAATAGGAACATCTTCAAGTCGTTTCTCCTCCGACTTTTTCTCGGTTACATGGGCTAAGAAAGCAAGACAACCTTTCTTAATGTACTTCTCCGTTTTGATGCACGATATGATACTAAGTCTGGTTCCACTTCGTTCCCCACGAATAATCAAAGTTTCGTCGTTGTAGGGAAGATGAACTACTTTCTCATCACAAATGATCTTTGCACGATGCTTAGATAACCAGTCCATGCCGATGACGACGTCAAAACTACCAAGCTCTACGGGCATGAGGTCTATGTTGAAGGGATGGTTAAGAAAATTGAATGTGCAACCGCGAACAATGGTGTTTGTGTTAACTACGCTACCATTAGCTAATTCGACGTTGTATGATATGTCTAATGTAGTTGGTTTAATGTTGAGCAAAGGTGCAAATGCATTGGACACAAAACTTTTATCGGTACCCGAATCAAATAAAGCTGGCGTAACGATTATTGAGAAGAAACGTACCCGTTATGACATTCGGGTCCTCCCTATCTTCTCCGCCTCCAATGACGTAAACCCTTCCTCGTGCCAAACCTTCTTGATTCGGATTTGCTTGATTCTTTCCCTTCTTACAATCCTTCTTGTAGTGTCCGTTTCCGACCAAAACATGTAACTTGTGGCCACTTGCAATCCCTAGTACGGTGACCAACTTTCTTGTAATTTTCACACGGATCGAGGACATCGACCGGATTGTGATGACTCAAACACTTATTACACTCGGCAAAACCCCGTATATCCTTTTCCTTCCTTGGACCGCAACATAAGCCTTAGCAACCTCTTGCCTTTTGGGTGGTTGTTGAGTAGCATTCCTACCCCTATTGTTGTCCCACTTGCGCTTGTTGTTGTTGCTATTGTTGTTGTAGTTGCCTCGGTTATTGTTGTTGAAACGGTTGTTGGGGTTGTTGTTGTTTCGGTTGGTGGTGGTGTACTTACCTCGCTTCACCACTTGTGCCATCAACTTCTGAGTCACTCGAATAGCTTCCTCAATTGTCTGTGGATCAAACGAAGTCACATCTCCTTGAACAACTTCGGGAAGTCCCCCGATGAAAGCCTCTAGCAACTTTTCATTATCCGATACCATCGACGGGCATAACGTGGCTAATTCCTGGAATCTCCGAATGTAAGTGTCGATATCATAACCAATAGTGACCAATTCATAGAACTCCGTCTCCAACTTTTTGATTTCCGTTCGAGGACAAAACTTCTTAGTCACCAAGCCCTTGAATTCCTCCCAAGTAAGCTTAAAAGCATTCTCCATTCCAATCGGTTGAGCATATGAATTCCACCATGACAACGCTCCATCGAGTAAAGTGCTCGTAGCAAATTTGACCTTATTGTCATCCGGACAGTTACAAAGCAAAAACACCGATTCCAATTTCTCAAACCATCGCATTCATTGCAGTAGCTCCCTCGGTACCTCGAAACTTAGTGGGTTCGCCACTCTTGAAATCCTTGTACGAACATTTCTTAACCCCAGATCCTCCGGCATTACCAGTAGTAGTAGCTAGCCTAGCGGCTTGAAGCATGGCCACTGTTTCCCTTTCGACTCTTAGTGCATTAGCAATGCTATCATTCACCAACTTTTGAATTGCTGCTTGGGTCATTTTCAGTGTAACTTTCTTAGGCCATAACTCTTCAAAATCACAAGATGAAACAATCATGAGAACTCGTAAGTAGAAACAACCATCATACAAATATATCCACAACCACATCATGCATAAAGATAAATGGAATCACAACGGAACAATAACGAAATATCACAAATATAATCACAACACACGTGGATAATATACATGAAAATTTCGGCCTACATGGACCGATATCATAGATAATAATAACCATTCCTACATAGTAGAGTCAATACTTGATACATTTGTTTGTACAACAACCAAAATACAACAAGTTCTTTAAACTACGTCACACACCTTGTGACTAGAATAATAATGGTCAAACTATACATGACAAAAGTCTACATAAGGCACCTCATGGTGCTCCGCCGCCCTATCCGAAGATCGCGAACCTGAGTCGACAAACTATCCACCAAACTCCTCAACTCATCAACTGAACCGCAAAGAAGCAATACTCTCCCTGTCCTCTAACTGCCTATGCTGAATACTCTGATGAGATAAGTCAATCGAAACCCTGCCTAACACTAAACCCTCGACCTCCTCAGCAATGGGCTCAATCCTATCTACCGACAGTTCCTCCAACTGTCGTGACAACTATCAATGGATCTGACTATCAATACGGGCTCCTAACGCCTCGGTAGAAGGTCGGCGAGCAGCTGCCTTAGAACTCTCTCTAACTCGAACCTAACGGGTGGCTCGGGCTCGAGATGGTGGTGTCGGGATATCAAACGAGCACGCTTTTGGGCGGCAAGTCTGTCGTAGGTAAAGGATCTCTAAGAAAATATGATGAAGATGGTGATGATGGTGGTGAAGGTGCTAGTAGTGGTGCTTTGGTGGATCGTGAGTGGGCTAACGTGAGGAGTGGGTGCAACCTCGCCCTCCTCGAAGGGTTCGGTCTCAGTGTCGGTCATGATAGGTGGAAAGACTAGAGTAGATCCAATGGAAGATACGATCTCAGTGGAATGTGATGCAACATCATCCATGATGGGTTATTGGGACATCATCCGAGCTAGAGTCCGATGATATGGTGATGGGATGTGAATCGAAGACATGTCGTGACAACCGATGTGAAATAAAAGTAAATAATCTCGAATAAAGTGTAAGTGAATCCGCATGATAAACATGAATATGTACTATGATGAAATGATGAGATGCTATGATAATGTAGCTATAGTCTAGGGTCAATGATGCAACCTAGTTCTCTATAACTTGTAGCTCTGGTACCAATCATCACACCCCAATTTACTTTTGCGTGAATGGAATTCTGGGGATTGACTGTCATAGCACCACATCACAGTTATATTGAACGACCTAAAGTGCCGTTTTAAAAAACACATCGTTGGATATTTCATAAAAACATTCAGAGTACAACATCGGTCCCAAAAGGTTTACAAAATTTGCGGAAATACAAATATATTACAAATCCAAACGATGTTTTGAAATAAAGTGCCATAATGAACATAATGTAAGTCGCGCCATGACTCAAAATGTAGGTCCCTAAACCATGTCATGATGATAATGCCTCATTACGAAAATACATTGCTAAAAGCGGTCAACAATAATGTTGGTGAGAAATCATAGGTTTATGTAAATGTTTTATACGACTACACAAGTATCTATCATGCATGACCATCAAGTCACGTAAAAATAATGTTACAATTGCTCTAAGCCCATGACCCGAAACTAGATTTGTTCAATCATGTATGCCCCTGCAGAGTGTTTGCCAGACAACTCCGTAATGTTATCAAATGAAATGCATCCGTTTTCCTAGTTGGGATTCACCAACCCGGATGGAGGCGTCACCCCCGATAGATCTATCCACTCATCCTCGCTTCAAAGATTAACGGTTCATGTTCAAGAAATGGGGACTTTCAAATTGGCAAATGCCGTAACTTAAGCAATGTAATGAATTTAACATACTTGGTATCGTACAAAGAAAAATATAGTGCAATGTATTCTCCCCCGTGGGTTTGAAATAATCGAAAGCATGTAAACGGGGCTATGAAAACTCACTTGGATAAACTGGAATAATGGCAAAAGTGAGTACACCGAGGTTTAATGTGATTCGTTAACCGGGACCTATTATCAATGATATGATATGTCATGAGTTGCAATGTAATGTTATGCATGCACTTGATATGTTATTTATACCATTTACGAGTTTTGAAAATATTACTCGGCGTCGAAAAATACTCTTTTGACGTCTTGACCCTTCAAAAATGACTTTACATGTTTTACGTCAAAATGTCATCCTACAATGGTTTTATAATGATTTTTAGAGAAATTACCACTTTTCGTCGTAAAACAATGTCGTCGGAAAAAATCATGAAATTAACAAAAATGGCTTTGGAAAACTAGTCGTAAAACGGTGTATGTCGATCGTTAGAGAACGAACTCGACTGTTTTGGAAAGTTTGTATCGATATCTAAAAGTTTCAGTTCAGGAGTTTTCGTCCAAAAGGTCTCGAACATAAAGATAATAAGGGTTAAAGATGGTGGTTTTGGCTAATTGTGTGCAGAAAATTAGTTACGGCAAGTTTATGAAAAAGTGCATATCTTTGTCGTTTCAAATCCGTTTTCTACGTTTTATACGTCCTTAGCTTCGTATCAAAGTAAACTAATATATTTTTGACAAGTCGAAATAATTTGAGAAGCTTAAGGCTCATTTTTGACCCGTACAAGATAAAAACATGTTGCTGAAATTTCTGAAAAATATAATTTTCGTCGTCAAACTTGTAAAATCCATAACTTCTTCGTTATAAGTCCGTTTTTATCCGTTCAAGCGGCCACGGATTCGTTTTAAAGTATATGTTCTAAAAATCAAGGCCAAAGTTTAGTACCAACTGTCGGATTTTCCAGAAAAATGAAACAAGGACAGAACCTTTTTATATAGTTATCGAAAATAGTTTTTCTCGGACAAAACCTATTCTAATCCCTTCAAATCAACTCCAAAACTAATCTAATCCTACCATACACCTTCTTAGGGTGTCATGGGTTCCTAATCACCATCAAGACCAACCAAAACCAAGGGGATAATTATAGGATGACCAAATATATATAGATAACTCTAAAATCATGAAATAAATGGTATAAATCACATATCATGCATATAAGCTCCAAAAATGAAAAGAAACATATGAAAATGAAAAGGAAACTTGAAAATGATAAGAATATGCTTACTAGTGAAGATGATGAGGTGAAAGTAACAAGGATTAACTTAAATATCCTTGGTTTTTATTTCAAAACCATATAAAGGATATAAACTAGGTTAATAAACACTTGATCTTGATAAAAATTTTGATCCCTTGTACTCCTTGATGTGTAACCGGTTTTGGAGAGCCCCAAAGAAGAGAGAAATATTTTTAGCTATCACTTGTGAAATAATTGAGGTAAATGAGAAAATCTTTGAAGTAAGACTTATGTATATGTATGTATTATTACAATCAAGCTAGCCATGCCATATTAAATGAATACCCTCCCCCTTGGTCGGCCAAGGGGGGAGGGATATAAGATATTTTTTTTTAAATGTTTAAGTATATATTTGTATATAATTTGTGTAATTTTGTAAGAAAAGGTAAATAAAGTGTAGAAAATGTACAAGTAAGTTTTTAATAGGTCAAAATAGAATGTAATGAGATAATAAAAATTGTAAAAATACATTCCTTGTGAAATTTGAGTGATAAAATAATTATCGTATAATTTTTAAGAAAAGCAACGTAATAATATAATTTTAACGATTAATATACCAAATAAATTTGAAACACTAGGAAAACTAGAAATATAGTTTTTATAAACTAAATGTAAGTTTAAAAATACATCGGGATCATTTTTGAAAGTAACGGATTAAATATTTAAAATAATAACTCACGCGATAAAGATTATTAAATATAAAAATTACACGTTGAATGTGAAATGAAATGTCGTGAATGAATTGATATGATGCAAATGATGTCAATGAAATGTAGACTAATCATAGTCCATATGAAATGTATGTGATGTCATGATCATGAATTCGCCGCTAAACCTCCAAGGTTACGCGAATTTGAAACAAGTAAACCAAGTTTACTAAAAATGTTGAAATAATGAGACATGAATTGTGTCGAGAAATGACCTGAAAGTACGGATTGTCACATTCTTCATGTAGATAAGCTAGACCTTTCACGACACCAACTGCAATTTGAAACCTTTTCAGCCAATCAAGCTGGTTTGAGCCTATTTTCCCGGCTAGTGAGCCGTTCTCCATGTACTCGTACACCAAGATCCTATGCTTTCCCTCTGCACAATAACCATATGTTTCAATCAAGTTCTTATGGTTTATCCTCCCAATTGTGCTCATTTCTGCTTGAAATTCAGCTTCTCCTTGGATTGCTTCATGTAGTAGCTTAACTGCTACCACTCGATTGTCGGGAAGTATGCCTTTGTACACAATACCTATTGGGTAATCACCATCGACCCACCCATCAAAACCATCATGACCCGGTCAACAAAAGTCAACCAAGAGAAAGTCAACTTAGCAGTTAAAGACAGTTACATGACAGTTATGAAATAACAGCCATTTCAATGAACCGACACAATGGTTCATTCACACCTTTCCATTCTGTATATATTGTAAACATTTCTGTAAGAACAAGATGATGACAAGATTAATATAAACACATTACGTTTCATTTAATCACTGCTTTATTTGGTATACTTGTGATTTTACGTTAAGACCATAGATCCGTATCATTGAGGCCAACAATTGGTATCAGAGCGGTTTGGTTTACTAACCAAAATCATCACTTACCATTTTACTCGTTTATTCCCAGAATCAAATCAAAAGGCAAAATAGTTTCGACAAAAAATTTTTTGCAAATTGATAAGAACACAAAAATCCAAGACGTCATTTTTTGTGTTTTCACACTTCTGTCGCAACAGGGGTATAATCACATAGTGATTACACTCAACCCGGCAACAAAACAATTCGCAAAAAAAATTTCTTTTTATCAGAAACAATTTTTCCCTTTACCCAATCCATTAGGATCGAAAAGCGAAGAAAATCGTTATTCATTTGATTCAATCAAAAACGAGCGTCATCAATTAGGGCACAAAGAGATTGAATTAGAACAAACACACCTGTTCTTATAAGTAATCAAGCCCAGAAGGATCAATTGAGACCCAATCGATTCATTTGCAATACTCTAATCATAAAACCTCTCACGGAAAAGAAAACCCCCAAATCATCTGAAACCCTAGGTTTCAATTGGAGGAGTAACAGTGTTCACGAAGAACACCCATCACCGGAGAAGGAATAAAGACGGTCAAAACACAGCCATAAAAGGCGGTTAACCATCATTCATTGGAGAGGAGAAGAGGCAGACATCTTCCCAAAAGAGAGAGACAGAAGAACTTAGTCTTAGAGAAAAATATATACGCGTTATATTTCTATCTCAAAAAAAAGGGAGATAAGAAAACAATAAAAAGGAGAGGCGCGTATACACATAAGGGCCACACACAGGATTTATTTATTAAGGGCATCGGGTTAGACCATCAACCCCTCCAGGTTCCAAAAGATTACAAACACCACTTTTTATTTTACTTTATATATTACCTTTGATATATATTGTTTTTATTTTTGATAAGTTATTTTAAATTTAGAATCTTATCATTTTGATAGTATATTAACCTAGTGATTACACTGCTTAGTATACTGATTAGGAATAATTTATAAGGAGTAATTAACCTTAGGTTGTTCACTGATTGAATTTTATAATCTCCAAAGATAGTTTAAAATTTTAAAACTATACCTAGAAAATTTTTACACCCATTAGAGGAAGATAAAACATTAAAGCTCACCTTATAAGGATTTTTTTAAACACACTTCGTGTTAAAATTCTTTCGGAGATTTATTGTCATTATCATTAAGAAAGCATTATTCTGTCCTCAATGGAAGTTTTTGATTCATGTACTGCTTCATTGCATAAGTTCTAAAAGTACTTCTTGGGAGCAGTTTGGGTCTAATATAGCATTTGCAGTGGTTGGACTAGCTACTGACAGAGTGTTTAATTTTTCAAAGCTTATTTTGGATGGGATGCTATCACATATATCCTCTGGGTCAAAATGGCTGATGTACCCAAGGTTTGTACAAGTTTTCTTAAACAAGCAATTGGCTGATGTTCCAAAACCTGCTTGCTGTTACATTGTTATTGTGCAACAAGCCAAAATCTTTACATTTATGGCTAGGAGAAGTGCTTTGTTCAGAGGTGGAGATATTCCATTAACTTCTACCAGGATGGAAGTTGTTCAAAATTGTATGCGTAATGAAGCTGGAGAGGATGAAGAAAGTCAAGGTCCTGATTACATTTCTCCAAGATCTGCTTCACAAAGTGCGCCTCACAAGATACTTGCATCTGAGAAATCTTGCTTCTATTGAAGGTCTTGCATCTTCTGATCTTGTTTCTCCAAGCCACGAGGTTCAAGCAGATTGAAAGAACACCTACTCCATCTCCACAACATTCTGTTCATGTTTGAAGAAGAACATTCACCTCTTCAAGGTGATGATCATACTATTCCTCGTGAAGGTTTGACTTTAGATAATTATGCTTTGACAAGGGAGCTAGTTAGGTTGAATAAGACTGTTGAGTCTCAAGCTAAAGCGCTTAGGAAGTTGAGACGTAGGTATATCTGGTTAAGGAATTTTATTAAACCCTATATTCAAGGTTTCAATTTATGGGTTAAAGAGGAAAACAAACGTCGTAAACAACTTTGAAAGGAATTCAAACGAAAGAAGGTTCCTAAATCATCTTATGTCAACTTGGGGAGGAATTTAGAAAAGGAAAATTTGAAAGAAGATGTTGCAAAGAAGAAAGAATGCGTAATGTACTGAGAAAATATTATGTCGATTCGAGGAAGTGCAAGTTCAAAGTCTGATATTCAAAGTACTAAACATCAAAGGTTGATGTTCAAATGCTGATGATCAAGATGCTGAACATCAAAGTACTGATTTTCATGATACATCTAGGCAAGAAGTGATAACTCCAAGGGTATTGAATTTTGAAGAAGAAGTTGGTCCTTCTACATTTGTTATAGAAGAAGAGGAGGAATCCACATTCATACCTATTCATTACGCTAGTGATGATAAAGTAATTGCTACAATATTAGATTTATCACAACCAAGAGGAGGGTTACTATTAGAGATGTACAAGAAGAAGAACAACCAAGAGCTTCTCAAACAGTCATTGATCCTAAAGACAAAGGGAAAGGTATTACGTTGAAACAAAGAAAAAGAAACTCACTTTTGCAGAACTTAGAGCAATTGAAGTTGCTAGGAATGAAGCTTGACTAGAAAAGTTCAAGAAGAGTTAGATGCTAAAGATAGAAAGAGAACAGAAGCTCAAAAGCTCGAATAGAGAAGCACTCAAAAGGTGCAAGATGAATTAGATCTTTGAAACTTCGAACTTTACAGGTCCCTACACTGTTAGATTTATGCCAAGAAGACCTAATTTAGCTAAGGACAAGAATGCTATGATGGCTTATCTGAAAAGTCAAGGGTATAAAGGATTACAGAAGTTTAATTATCTTGAGATGAAAAGATTATATGATACTGCTAGGGAGGATTATAAGAAGAATGTTGCAGGCATCAAAGATTTTAGAGAAGAAGCTACACGAATTGGCAAAAAAGAAGAAGAGTTTAAAGAGAAAAGAAAAGCTGAAGTTACAGATGTTCAGTTTTCAAAGAAAGAAAAGGTAGAATTAAGATCCGAGACTAGTGATGAATTGAAGAATTATCTCAGAGTGGTAGATTTTGATTATTCAAAAGAAGATAATGACATGAAGATGAATAGATCAAAGATCAGTGTTTTTAAAGTTGTAAAATCCAAGAATGGAGATTACATGATTTTTCATAAAGAAGATGAAAGCTTCAAAGTTTTCAAAAAGCTATGGGATTTATTGCATATTATAGATAGAGTAGACTTATTCTACTTATATCATGTTGTGAAGGCTTACTTTGAAAATAATCCATTGGAAGGTATTGGTTTGGTTTTACATGGTGATCTCATAACTATATGGGAAGCTGATGAAGAAGAGCGATGATATCTGGAAGAATCAAGAAAGGAAATAGTTTCTTTGGAGATTCTTTGAAGAATCTGGAGTTCATGTTTTGGAGCTGGAAAATGGAACACTGATACACATGTTTGCGAGAAAGAAGATACCTCTCACAGTTGAGCTCATGAGAAGAATGTTAGAGCATGGATTGGAAGTAGAAGAGGATAATGAAACTGCTTGCATGGTTATCAACTTGTTTAGAAACTGGACTACCATTCAGGATGATCAATAGCGGTATGAATTTTATTTGAATAAATACTTTTGATATATCAGTACTTTTATTCAAAGTATCTTGTGACGAGATACTTTCATCAAAGTATCTTGTTCTTTGAACTAAACAGTTAAATAAATTTTAGAAGAAACCTTTTTGCTAAGTAATAAATATTTTGAAATAAAGGTTCAATAAATGGTTTTTGTGATGATAATATCAATAGGTTATCAATCCACCATGGTTACAAAAGGATTGACTAATCCATGAGCAAAGCGGCTCGGTAAAGATATATCAAATCCGTTTTAGTTGACAACTTGCTAATAAGTTGGATGGTATTCAACTCACCATATCCGTAATGTGAAGAGTTGGCTAGCCCACAAGAAAATGGCTTGTGGTAAAGGCCGTGGAAAAACCATTATTGGTAATTAGTTCACCATTAGATAAAAGAACTAACTAGTCCGAGAGTCTGACTTTTGGTAAAGACAAAACAAATCTGTTGATAGCCGGTGGTTTGCTAAAAATCATATGGTTATCAATGTACCATGGTCTTACACACCAAAACATTTGGCTACTCCGGAGATAATGGCTTTGGTAAAGAGTTCTAAATCCATTAATTTTTCAATGATTCACTTGAAAGTGATGAGAATAGTATGCAACTTAAAGTGAATTAAATGTACAAATTGTCATATGTTCTTTGTGTTGCTTTGAAAAGATGGAGTTTCTGGATCTTTTGAAAAGAGAACAATTCTAAGAGATACTTTGACAAGAGCGGATGTTACGAGAGATAAAAGCTTAAAGATTAAGAAACAATCCGTCTTTAAAAGATGAACATTAAAGATATATTCACAAAGGAACTTGAAGTCAAGCAAGTAGAATTCAAGTTAGGGAGGATTGTTGGGATATGAAAGTGCTGAAGATATCAAAGTCTTGAAGATATCAAAGTCGTGAAGTTGCAAAATCTGGAAGAAGTTAAAGACTCAAAGTCAAGTTAAAGACAAAGTCAAGAATCTTGCAATATGAAGTCAAAGTACTGACAAGAACAAAAGCTGTTATATTCGTTTATGGAAAGAATTGTATTCTATGTTTAGATTACTTGTCATACAAGGTTATCAATTGTAAACCGACTAGGATATCCTTGAGCCTATAAAAGGACTCCTAGATTGGCATTAGAGATATGACTTACGATTTTAGAATTAGAGTTTTAGAGAAAAGTTCGATTATCGTAGAAGTTGTATTAGAGTATGCATAATAAGCGATTTAGAGTTTATAATAAAAGGTTATTCTTCTTAGCTTTGTTAAGTAAATTCCGCGTACTTAATAAAGATTGCTCAGTGTTTCTTTGTTAATAACTTAGGATTTATCCGAGGTTATTAAACCTTAACAAGCTAGTTAAGATAGTTTGATTAAAGTATATCGATCCAACAGTTGGGATGGCTAAGAGTGCTCGGTGGAGAATGGTATTCGTCTGCCATATGCACTAAAAACGGACGAATAACACGTTGTTGTTCATCGTGTGTCCCGTTATTCATCCGGCGTTGGGTTTTTAGCCTTTGCACCAACCGGTGCCATTGGTTTTTTTTTTGTGAGTTAGTGCGTATTTTTTGTTTGATATTTTGTAAGACATACAAAGTGTTATGGATTTTTGTTGTGAATGGTGTTTTAGTTGTTAATGTGTTATTGGGAGGCTTATGAGGTGACACTGAAATGACAGACCAATAACATGTTGTTAGTCCATCCCACACCTTGCACTCTAAGTGATGAATGACACGAGATGGTAGTGCGGCTAGTCATTCGTGAGCCATTGGTCCTAGAATGCCCAATGGCACACACAACGACCGATTGCACCTAGCCACTCTAATTAAGGCTTAATTAAACAAGGTTTATTATAAGATGCATTTAGACACTGGACAAGGTTTCTAAAGGCAAGCATGTATACTGCTTTGCATACAAAAGAAAGAATATATATAACAAAATAAACTCATCTTCGACTCCTTAGGACATGATTAATAAGGAAGTCGAGACATAGAATGCTAAGAACGGTTTCGCCCAATGGTTCTTGCACTAATCATCCATCTCACAGTTGAATAAGGCACATGCCACATTGCCACTCATGCCATAATGCCATAAACCATAATATAGATTCTAAAATAACGAAGTTGAGGTATTGTTTATGTGATCCGGTGCTATGTTGATTATTTAGGATATGACCAGTTCATTGGTTCTCTCCTAACGCGACAAGATGTTTGTATCAAGATGATCATTATTGAGCTCCTTGATGAGATGTGATTCTAACTTCCAAAGAAGTTTTTTCGCAGTAAATATGCCACAAATCATCGATAGGTTACTAGAGGTGGTGTTCCACTGTACAGGTTATATTTGATATCTGTTATATCCTTTAAATTGTATACTCATTGATCAAGCGCTTAATCAAACAAACAAGATTTATTATAACATACATTCAAACACCAGATAAGGTTACTGAAGACAGGCATGCATACAAAAGAAAGAACATATTTTCGACAAATAAACACGTCTTAAGATCCTTGAGACATGATTAAGGATTAAAGAGTTATTAGAATAAACTATATGGAACCAAATCTAAAAACGAGTATGACTCAAATTATAAGAACAAACGACGTTTGGCCCAATGGTTCTTGCACTAATCATCCGTCTCATGGTTGAGAAGCATCTTCACCACCTAAGCCATGGTTGGTGCGGCATCTCTATCTTCCTCAACACATTGCAAGGAATACAAAGATTAGATTTTTCATTTGTTCCTCTTCAATTTCAGCCCTCACTATCGCAGGATCCAAGATCTCCAAAAGTTGTGTCTTTGTACAACTTTCTCGATCTCTAGCCTTGTGGACCTTCTCTCTCACCCAACTTACAAGCCTTTTCTGATCTACCCTTTCGTTATCATCATTTGATTGATCACATGTGGAACTTCGTCCTGTTATCATCTCTAGAGCCACCATCCCATAGCTATAAACATCCACCTTTGAGGTAATTGGAAGATTAAACACCCATTCTGGAGCCATGTAGCCTCAAGTCCCTCTTATCTTCGAAAAGTTGGAATTGTTTGTTGCATCTTGGTGAAATAGCTTGGACAAGCCAAAATCAGCCACCTTCGGGTTAAAATGTGTTGTCCCAATATCTAGATCAAAGTATATAGAATGCAAAGTATAAAATGAATAAGTAAAATTGTCTATTAACCTTCTAATGTAATCGATACATACATATATACTAGTTGGATACCCGCGCATAGCGGCGGCGATAAATATAGTTATATATAAATATAGTAAATGAATTGCTAACCCAATTTTCCTCGCAATTCCCTACCCGCTTAGTGAATTCATTTCACAACACTCCAAATGTATATGTGTTAGTTGTATGTGTTTGTTTGGGTTTTCCGTATCTTTCCCGTGACATCATTATTTCTGCATATAAAAAGACCTTCACAATCTCTTACCCGTCAAACACTTTCCCAAAAGTAAATGATTTTGATAAATAAAGTTTGTATTGATTGAAATAAAGGTTAAAGTTATAAAAATTGGAATCAAAATAAAATAAACCTACTAAAAATGTAAAACTAAAACTCATAAAATATATCAAAATGGATGTTGAATTAAAGAGCACAAAATTTTAAAAATATGGTGAAATTAGATCATAAAAAAATTAAACGAATTAAAAGATATTTAAATTTAAAAATAAATGTGATTAATTAGTTAAGAAGTGACATGTGTCACCTCTTTATTGGAGCTCCTTATTTTAGTTTGTTAGAGCTCCTCCTTTTTTGTTATTTTTTAGTTAGAGAAGTGACACATGTCACTTAATGATTAGAGCTCCTTATCTTAATTTCTTGTGGAGCCCACAACTTAAATGCTTTATATAGTAGTATAGATATGTTCTAATCGTTGTAATCTAAACATCATGATGGTTCGGTTTTGTAACCGCCATCCCATAACCGCTTTAAGGTTATTAAGTTCCTAGTTGACGAGTTTGGTCCTTCGTCTAATAATATTTACATATGAAGAATAAGAATAAGATTATTTGGTTCACAAAATGGGCATCCAATAATACGTTATGTGGTTTGACATCACAGTGTAAAACCCACTCCAAGCATTCTTCATGTAGATAAGCTAGACCTTTCACGACACCAACTGCAATTTGAAACCTTTTCAGCCAATCAAGCTGGTTTGAGCCTATTTTCCCGGCTAGTGAGCCGTTCTCCATGTACTCGTACACCAAGATCCTATGCTTTCCCTCTGCACAATAACCATATGTTTCAATCAAGTTCTTATGGTTTATCCTCCCAATTGTGCTCATTTCTCGCTGAAATTAAACTTCTCCTTGGATTGCTTCATGTAGTAGCTTAAGCTGCTACCACTTTCGATTGTGTATGCCTTTGTACACAATACCTATTGGGTAATCACCATCACCACCCATCAAAACCATCATGACCGGTCAACAAAAAGTCAACCAAGAGAAAGTCAACTTAGCGATTAAAGAAGCGTTACATGCATTATGAAATACTGACCATTTCAATGAACCAGAGCACAATGGTTCATTCACCCTTTCCATTACAGTATATATTGTAAACATTTATGTAAGAACAAGATGATGACAAGATTAATATAAACACATTACGTTTCATTTAATCACTGCTTTATTTGGTATACTTGTGATTTTACGTTAAGACCATAGATCCGTATCATTGATGCCAACAATTGGTATATGAGCGGTTTGGTTTACTAACCAAAATCATCACTTACCATTTTACTCGTTTATTCCTTAATCAAATCAAAAGGCAAAATAGTTTGACAAAAAATTTTACGAAATTGATAAGAACACAAAAATCCAAGACGTCATTTTTTTTGTGTTTTCACATAATGAGGGGTATAATCACATAGTGATTACACTCAACCCGCAACAAAACAATTCGCGAAAAATTTCTTTTTATCGAAACAATTTTTCCCTTTACCCAATCCATTAGGATCGAAAAGCGAAAAGAAAATCGTTATTCATTTGATTCAATCAAAAAAGCGGCGTCATCAATTAGGCACAAACAGAGATTCAATTAGAACAAACACACTGTTCTTATAAGTAATCAAGCCTTAAGGATCAATTGAGACCCAATCGATTCATTTGCAATACTCTAATCATAAAACCTCTCGCGGAAAGAAAACCCCAAAATCATCCGGAAACCCTAGGTTTCAATTGGAGAAGTAACGGTGTTCACGAAGAACACCCATCACCGGAGAAGGAATAAAGACGGTCAAAACACAGCCATAAAAGGCGGTTAACCATCATTCATTGGAGAGGAGAAGAGGACATCTTCCCAAAGAGAGAGAAAGAACTTAGTCTCGAGAGAAAAATATATACGCGTTATATTTCTATCTCAAAAAAAAGGAGATAAGAAAACAATAAAAAGGAGAGGCGCGTATACACATAAGGGCCACACACAGGATTTATTTATTAAGGGCATCGGGTTAGTACCATCAACCCTCTAGGTTCCAAAAGATTACAAACACCACTTTTTATTTTACTTTATATATTACCTTTGATATATATTGTTTTATTTTTGATAAGTTATTTTAAATTTAGAATCTTATCATTTTGATAGTATATTAACCTAGTGATTACACTTAGTATCTTGATTAGGAATAATTTATAAGAGTAATTAACCTTAGGTTGTTCAGCGATTGAATTTTATAATCTCCAAAGATAGTTTAAAATTTTAAAACTATACCTATAAAATTTTTACACCCATTAGAGGAAGATAAAACATTAAAGCTCACCTTATAAGGATTTTTTTAAACACACTTCGTGTTAAAATTCTTTTGAGATTTATTGTCATTATCATTAAGATATGACTAAAAGAAAGAGTGGTAAAAAGGAACCCAATACTAATATTGCAAAATAGTACACCCCAATTTCAATGCCCGATCCTAAAGCAATTACTCATTATGGGCAATTCAAATGCAAATCATTCTCGAAGCGAATGGTTTATGGGAAACAATTGAGCCCGAAGCGACTCTACCCGATAAGAAAAAGGATAAAACCGCTATTGCTTTCCTTTATCAAGCCTTACCCGAAGAACAATTACTTCAAATAACAAAGCACAAAACCGCGAAGGACATTTGGAATGCTTTAAAAACTATACACGTTGGCGAAGAAAGAGTTAAACAAGCTAGAATACAAACACTCAAATCCGACTTTGAGATGTTATACATGAAGGAAGACAAAACAATCGACACCTTCACCACAAAACTCACAACACTCGCAAACAAAGCCGCTAGTCTAGGACACACAATAGAAGATGACACCTTAGTTCGGAAATTACTAAATGCTGTACCGAAGGTATATCGCAAATAGTCATCTATAGAACAATATTCCGATCTAAGTGAAATGACAACTGAAGAGGCAATTGGAAGACTTAGGACCTCACAAGAAAGGATTAAGTTCAAGAAAGGAAAACAAGTGGACAATCAAGAAAAACTGATGTTCACACGACATGACAATAGAGGTAAAAATTTCAGAGGACGTGGACGTGTAAAATACAAAGGATGGAGAAAACACGATAAAAATAACCATGAGAAAAAGGATGGAGAAAACTCTCACAATCACTTCAACAAACAGAATATTGATTTTAGCAAAGTTAAATGTTACAAGTGCAATTAAATTGGTCATTATACATCTAAGTGTTATAAAAAACCAAACACTAGTATGCAATCTAATCTTGTCGAGGAGGACTTAGAACCTACCTTATTAATGGAAATATTAGAATACCCACATGTAACAAAACTTGAAGATCAAAAGGTCTCGCTACACGAAGAAGATGTAGGATATAAAGAGACAAGTGTTGATAGTCAATGGTATTTAGACAACGAAGCTAGCAACCATATATTTGGGATAAGAGAACACTTTAAGAACTAGATGAGAACGTTAGTGGAAAAGTAAGATAGGTGATGGATCTCATGTAGAGATTAAAGGAAAAGGTTCAATCCTATTAGAATGTGATGACGAGAACCAAAGAATCATATCTCAAGTCTATTACATTCCAAGCTTAAAAAGCAACTTATTGAGCCTTGGACAATTTACCGAAATTGGTTGTAAAGTCGTAATGGACGATGATGAATTACGACTTTATGACATGGACAACAAAATCTTCTTGAAAGTCACAAGATAAAGAAACCGTCTATACAAAGCAAGTTTGAAGATAGGCACTCATGTTTGCTTATTAGCAAACTTAAGTGACAACACTTGGTTATGGCACGCATGTTAGGAATTAGAAAATTTTGTCATTAAAGTGTCGGTCACCTCAAGTATATGTAATCATTAGAAAGCTCGTAGTCGTAGTTATTTAATGGTATGTAGTATTTATTTAAGTACGCCCGTGGAGGGGCCGGACGGTCTTTACCCATGTATATGCGATCCACAGTAGGTGGCGATTTGTGTAAGACTATAAATACCCTCTACACTCCCAAGGTAGGGGTTGGAGCTCATAATAACACTTTTACTTTCTCACTAAGTTTCCCAAACCTCTAACTATTCTCTCTCTAAAACCTTATTGTATCACGCCCATTTGATCATGATTTGATTTGTTTGTGAAATCCAATATGTTACAATTGGTATCAAGAGCCATGGTTTGATCATCTCTTTTACATATCCTTGGATTTCTAGTGGTTTTATATGGTTTTTGGGTTTGAAAAAGTTTAGTGGTTTTCGCATCATTTGGATCATTTCTTGTGTTAAAGTTTGAATTTTAAGTGTACTTTTGTGTTTAGAATCATTGTAAGTGCTTGGGTTTTGATTTGGAAAGCTTGAATCACTGTGGTTGGACTTGTTTTGGATTGAAAAGTGTTGTCTTTAAGTTTTTCTACCTAGCGACTTGAGCCTCGGAGTTGTTTTCTTGGTAGCGACTTCTTTGTGTTAATTTCGGCTGACTTGTAGTTCAAGAGTAGCGACTTGAGCCTAGCGACTTGTCTATTGAGACAAGCAACCAACAGATTCTGTTTGCGTAAAGTGGAGGTTCCACCCGCTAGCGACTTGAGTTGGTAGCTACTGTCTCTTTTTATTTTTAGCGACTTGTCCTTATCGTTCTTAGCGAGTTGTTCTTTAGCGACTTGTATGCTTAGCGATTTGGTACTTTAGCGACTTGTGTTCAGCGACTTGGATCCCTAGCAAGTTGTTCTTTAGCGACTTGTCTACTTAGCGATTTGGTGTTTTAGCCACTTGTGTTCAGCGACTTGGGTCTTAGCGACTTGTTCCTAGCGACTTGATTCATAGAGACTTGAGGTTTAGCGAGTTGCTACTTAGCGACTTGGTTCAAGGGTTATAGCGACTTGGTTGGTATTTGTCTCTAAATACGGTTTTCTCTTGTGTTAATACAAATATCGTCATTAAACGTTATTTATATTTTTGATCTTTACCTAAGTTTTGTTAACGACAAAAGTAAATTTAATGTGTATAAAAGCTTAAAGCTTGTCAAGTTTAATAGATATTAAAACAAGTTTTTTTCAAACAATATATTCATCATTCAAGCATTTACATTTATGATTAGTAACATCTTGATATGACTCTAATCATTATGTATGATAATAGTTTTTAGAATGTGTTAGGTTCTTAAAACCAAACACTACTTAAGTACTTGCATATTTCTAAAAATAGAAATACAACATATGACATCATGTGATGCATCATGGAAATCATTGGAAGATTTCATTAGATATTTTGTGTGGATTTGTACTCTTCATATCTTGCACAATCTCACTTAGATAGAGTTGACTTTAGCAAAGATTTGATATCTTGACTGTCGGACCGCGGTAACCAAATTGGTACAGGCGGAACCCTTTTAAGGGTTCCGCGGTCCGTCGGCAGCTCACATCCATTTGCTATAAATAGCAATGCCAAGCCAAGTAGTTTTTCATCCCTTTCTAACATACTCTCATACATATCTTCTCTCTAACCTTTCTAACTCGGTTTCATATCATATTAGTGATCTCTTTTGTAGCAAAGAAGATCAAGTCACATTCAAGCTTCAAACGAGAAGTTGGAAGTCTTGTTTGTTTAGTGTTGTATGATCTTGTGTTGATTCATACTTCATTGTTGTATTAAACCATCATAATCTTGTGAGTGTGAGTGGTTAGTATTTTAGTCCTCAAAATACATTGTGTGTGGGAGTGGTTGTACCCTTGGAAAGAACTCGACATCTAGCTTAGTGTTGGAAATAGTGTAAGCGAAGTGTAAAGGTTTTCTCCGCCGGTGAAAGGAGCTTGTTGACTAGTGAAGTTAAACACTCGAGTGTGAGACTCGAGGAGTGGAGTAGGGCAAGGAAAAAGAGTCCTTGTAGACCGAACCACTATAAACAACTTGTTGTGGTTTGATCATTTCTTTCCTTATTTACTCCTTACATATTGCTTGCATATTTCATTAACATATCTAAGATCAATATCAATTGATCTTTACAATAAGTTTCAAAACAAAGTTTTAATTGGTAAACTATTCAACCCCCTTCTAGTTTTCTACAATTGGTACGAGCCTCGTTGCTCAAGAATTTCTAAAATATATTGTATTTTATAAACTTGAAACGATCCATGGATTCGAAAACTTTAAAGAAGGGCAATCTATGCAAAGACCACCACTCTTTGAAACCAATGGATTTATCTATTGGAAAAACCGTTTTGAAACATATGTAAAATCAAAAGATATAGATCTTTGGTTTATTATTGTTAAAGGGGATTTTAGTTCTACAACAAAGGATATTTTCGTTGATGAACAAAAGAAATTAGTTGCTAAAAATAATGAAGCTAAAATGATGCTTTATAATGCTTTACCTAGAAAAGAATATGAAAGAATTTTTATGTGTGAAACCGCCAAAGATATTTGGGAATCTTTAATTGTTACACATCAAGGTAATTCACAAGTCAAGGATAACAAAATTGATCTTCTTGTTCAACAATATTAACAATTTGTTATCCCGAAGATGAAACCATTGATTGTGGCTTTGCTCGCTTTAACACTATTATTACATCACTTAAAGCACTTGATGAATCTTTTAGTAGTAAGAACTTTGTCTGGAAATTTCTTAGAGCACTCCATCCCAAATGGAGAGCTAAAGTGACCGCCATTGAGGAATCAAAAGATCTCTCAATAATGTCACTAGACGAGTTGATCGGTAACCTCAAAGTACACGAAATGGTGATGGAGAAAGATTCGGAGATCATCAAAGGAAAAAGAGAGAAGATCAAATCCGTTGCTCTAAAAGCAAAAGCAGAATCAAGTGATGATGACGAATCTTGCTCCCGTAGTGAAGATGAGGAATATGCCATGGCCGTTAGAGATTTTAAGAAGTTCTTTAGAAGAAGAGGAAAGTTCGTAAGACTACCTCGAGAAGAAAAGCCATTCGAAAAGATCGGGATGACAAGAAGGGTAAAGGTGAAAGAAAATGTTTTAGATGTGGTGATGCAAGTCACCTCATAGGAGAATGTCCCAAGCCACCTAAAAGCAAAACTCAACGAGCTTTTGTAAGTGGTGCTTGGAGTGATAGTGAAGACGATGAAGAATCAAGCAAGGAAGAGATCGCTCTAATGGCACATGAGTCAAATGAGGTACTTTCCGACTCTTCTTATTCTTCTATTGATGATGACACTTTGCAAAAACAATATAATCAATTATGTGAGCTAAGTCTAAAATCATAACTAAAAATAAATTTTTAAAAACCAAAAAGGAATTTTTGGAAAATGAAGTTTATGAGTTAAAAGAAAAAGCAAAACGACTAGAAAAGGAAAAGCAAATGACGATGATTGTAAATCATGTCAAGAGCTTAAACTTGAAATAGAAAAACTAAAGCTCACACAAGATGTTTTAATCGAAAACAATTCTAAATTTAAAAGGTTTAACAAGAACATCGCTCTTGCCGATGAAATAGTTAAAATTCATAAAACACCGGGAGACATGAATGGGCTAGGTTTTAATGAAGTATTAATTCCAAAGAGTCAAAACAAAACGGCGAAAAGGGACGAACATTCTGTCAAAATGCTGCAGATGCAGCACGGACCGAGACGGAACCAAAATAAGGGTTCCGTGGTTGTGCAAAATGGTGCCGTGGGTACTTGAGAACAGAATGTTCCTTAATACGGACCGTCTTGAATTTGTTAAAAGTAACAAAGAAAACCAATGATAGTGTTAAACTAAAACCAGTTACATGAGAGTAGGACTTGTCAAAAATGAATTTAGATCAAAAACTACTCAACAACGATATAAAACTCCTTTTGCCAAACGCCCTTTCCTAAGAGCAACCACAACGTACAACCCAACTACCAACACAATGGTTGGAATCAAAACTTTCCTAGACCATATCAAACTCCAGATTACACGCCATGGAACTCTTACCCATCGTTTCCATACATGAATCAAATAAATGGTATGTTTAACCCAAACGGACCCATGAGATATTGGGGACCAAATGCTTGAGTTATTTGCTTCTTAGGTATGCTTGAAAGTTGGATTGGAACCCGATGAATGGATAAAAGATAGTGGATGCTCACGACACATGACGGGCAACAAAAGTCTCTTCTCATCATACCAAGAGTATGACGGAGGTAATGTCACCTTTGGTAGCAATCTCAAAAGCAAAATTATTGGCAAAGGTACGATTGCTCATAACTCCCTAACTATTGAAAATGTTGCTCATGTGGATAGGTTAGGATTTAATCTACTTAGTATTAGCCAACTATGTGATAAAAAGTATAAAGTACTATTTGATGAAAATGGTAGTAAAATACTAAAAGATGGTATCACCATAGCTAAAGGAGTTAGGAAAAATAACATATACGTCATGAAAATAGATAAAACATATAATGACAAACTTTGCCTAACAACATTAGACGATAGCTCATCTCTTTGGCATAGGCGCTTAGGTCACGCTAATATGAGACTTATACAAAACCTATCTTCAAAAGAATTGGTTAGGAATTTACCAAAACTAAAATATGACCAACACTTTTGCGACGCTTGCAAAATTGGTAAACAAACACATAGTAGTCACAAATCTAAAAATATGGTGTCCACATCTAAGTGTCTAGAATTATTACATATGGACTTGTTTGGACCATCCGCTATAAGAAGCTATGGAGGCAACTTATACACTTTGGTCATAGTAGATGATTACTCAAGGTTTACTTGGACGTTGTTTTTGAAAACCAAAAATGAAGCTTTTGATAAATTTGAAATACTTAGCAAGAAAATTCAAAATCTTCTAGGTGTCAAAATTGTGTCGATCCGAGCGGATCATGGTCGTGAATTTGACAACGAAACTCAATTTGGAAACTTTTGTGATACAAATGGTATAACACATAACTTTTTCGCTCCACGAACACCTCAATCAAATGGAGTAGTAGAACGTAAAAATAGAACAATTCAAGAAATGAGTAGAACAATGCTTAATGAACAAAACATTCCTCAAAAGTTTTGGTGTAACGCCGTTGACACTTCTACATATATTTTGAATAGAGTCTTAATACGTCCTTTCTTAAACAAAACACCATATGAACTCTATAAAGGTAAAAAGCCAACGTTAGGATATTTTAGAGTCTTTGGTTGTAAATGCTTTATTCTTAATACTAAGGATTATCTCACCAAGTTTGACCCAAAGTCTTATGAAGGTGTATTTCTTGGTTACTCTCAAACTAGTAAAGCTTACATTGTCCTAAACAAAGAAACAATGATAGTCGGGGAATCGTTGAACATAACATTTGACGAAAGTCCACCTCCCTCTAAGACATCACCTTTGGTAGATGATGACTTAGTTGAAAGTCAAATGATAGAAGGTCAAGAAATAATTAATAATAACAAGGAAGATGAACCATTAAATAAAGAAATTGTCAACATCAAAGAATCTAAAAGTCATCCTTTAGAAAAGGTCATAGGACAACTTAATCAAAGAACCTTAAGGTCACAAGCCCAAAATCAAAGTAATTATTTTTGTTTTGTATCCACCATTGAACCCAAAACCATAAATGAAGCAATAAAAGATGAATCATGGGTAATTGCCATGCAAGAAGAATTAAACCAATTCGTTAGAAATGATGTTTGGAAATTAGTTCCAAAACCTAAAGATCAAACTATAATTGGAACAAAATGGGTTTTTTGAAATAAAATGGATGAAAATGGGATAGTATCTAGAAACAAAGCTAGGCTTGTAGCGCAAGGTTATAATCAACAAGAGGGGATTGATTATGATGAAACTTATGCAACGGTAGCTAGGCTTGAGTCTATTAGAATATTGCTTGCTTATGCATGTGCCTATGATTTTAAATTATTTCAAATGGATGTTAAAAGTGCTTTTCTTAATGGGTTTATTAACGAAGAAGTGTATGTTGCTCAACCTTCCGGTTTCACCGACTTTGAGAAACCACATCATGTCTTCAAACTCAAGAAAGCATTGTATGGTCTTAAGCAAGCACCAAAAGCTTGGTACGACCGACTTAAGACTTTTCTTATTGATAACAAATATACTATGGGATTAGTAGATAATACTCTTTTTACCAAGAAAAAGGAATCACATATTATCATTGTTCAAATATTCGTTGATGACATTATATTCGGATCAACTTGTCAAGAATTATGTGATGATTTCTCTAAAATCATGCACGACGAGTTTGAAATGAGTATGATGGGTGAGTTAAATTTCTTTCTAGGACTTCAAATAAAACAACTAGAAGATGGCATATTTTTAAACCAATCTAAATATATAAAAGACATGCTTAAGAAATTCGGTCTTGAAGATTCCAAACCAACTAAGACACCCATGTCCTCGGACACTAAACTCACCAAGGATGAGGAAGGTGAATCCATAGATAACACTAAATATAGAGGAATGATTGGTAGCCTACTCTATCTTACGGCTAGTAGACCCGACATTATGTTTAGTGTTTGTCTATGTGCTCGCTTTCAAGAAAACCCAAAGGCATCACACTTAGAAGCCTTAAAAGGATTTTTAGATACATTAAGGGAACAACGTGTTTAGGATTATGGTATCCCAAAGGAACGGGTGTAGAAACCATAGTGTATGCCGACTCGGATCATTGCGGTGACTATGTCGATAGAAAAAGTACAAGTGGTATTTGCACTTTTGTTGGACATTGTCTCACCTCATGGTTTGCAAAGAAGCAAACGGCCCTAGCCATCTCAACTACTTGAAGCGAGTCGTCTCGGTACGGAAAAGCATGTCAACAAGCTCTTTGGATGAAGCAAGCTCTCGTAGATTACGGAATTCATCTCAACGACATTGTGATACTTTGCGACAACAAAGGAGCCATCGATCTCAGCAAAAATCCCGTTCAACATGCTCGTACAAAGCATATTGAAATCCGCCATCACTTTCTTCGCGACAATGTTCAAAAGGAAACATTTCAATCGAGAAAGTATCCTCCGAAGACAACATTGCCGACATCTTAACTAAGCCTCTTAAACGAGAACCTTTTAATCTTCTTAGACTTGGTTTAGGGTTAATGGAACCAAACATGTAGGATAAACATAGCCCAAAACATTAGAATAGTCAAAACTAAACATTTTGTCTTGTACACACTCTGTAGCCACGGCACCAAGCGACAACAGACGGAACCAAATTTTTGGTGCCGCTGGTCGTGGTGTCTACTGAAGCAAAACTGCTATATACAAATCATCCTCTTCCTCAAAACCCACTTTACCAAAACGTGTAAAACTTAAACCAAGCTCATTATTGTCATCTTCCCACTCACTAATCACTGAAGATAACATCATTGTAAGTATCCTAACTACATTTCATCTCTTAATTCCGAGTCTAGGATTCTTATTTATGCACAAAACTATCACAAATCATTACATGGGGTTTTATGTATGCTTTTATACCAAATATGAATTCAATTGGCAAATTGCATAACTAGTCATTGAAATTAGGTACTACATTATCATATTGCATAAACAAATCATGCTTCCCACTAATTGATAGATAATGAATATAAGGCCTTATTCAAACAACCAAACACCCCATGTCAAAAGTTTTGAAAAGCTTCTCACTTGTAGGAAAACAATTTTTCATTGCTAATACAAATAGAAACGTTAAATTTTCATCACTTGCATGCTCTTGAATACTAAAGGTATTGCATAACTAATATGCATTCCGGGTATATTCAAATGAAGCCACATTGAATTAGGAGCATTTGGGTTATCTCATGGTATTTGCCAAACACCCCACTAAAACCATTTTGTGCATAAAATGAGTCGAGATAACCGCAACTCCAAATTGTTTTCATATAGGCACACACTAGAACCAAAAACGTTAAAACTTATTCTCATTTTTAACATATTAACTCTTGTCCTTAGGAATAACCATGGTAGCCGCAAGATTCTATGATCACAAAGACACCCTTAACTACATTCCCAAACACCACAAAACCAAAGGACTTACCAAGGAACAAGTAGAAATATTTAGGGGTCTAGAATCAAGGTATTTCCATGAGGGTAGAACCATTCACTCATCCTTCCTTGAAAATACTAACCTTCGTGAAGAACTAGCCGCCATTCAATTCGACTGTCTTCTTAACATCGATGAACCAATTTGTCCTAGGTTTGTGTTAGAATTCTATGCTAGTGTGAACGGCTTTAGTGATGAAGACGATGATGAATTTTGTCTTAGGTTTAGAATCAATCAAAACGACTACACCATCACCTTAGGCAACTTTGCTCAAGTGTTAGGAATTCCCAACCGAGGAACTTGTGTCTACACGGATAAGTGGTCACTCACCGCTCTTGATGCAATCAATGACCGCTCTCTTCCCTACCAAACCCGTTTGGCCGATAAGGATGTCATCCGTGAACACCTTTTTAACCGATACAACCCGAGTTACCCGAAAGGGAAAGAAGTAAACCGAGATCCATATGGAATGGAGCTAAATGAACTTAAGCCGAATTTAAGAAATGGGAGGAGCTACTTAGAGCCAACGTCATTAGCACCATAGGAAATAGGGATCACATTAGCGCTTGCCTTTGTCATATGCTCTACAACTTGTCCACCCGTCAACCATTCAATTTAGCTACTACATAGCTAGGAGAATGATTGATATTCCAACTCAAGGATCGGTTGCTCTTCCATACGGGATGCTCCTCACCCGTCTCTATAGAAACTTTGAACCAATTCCACCAACCAGTCCAAAGGGATGCACCTTCACTATGAGCTCATCCCTCACATCTTTGTACCTTTGAGTGATGCACGAGTTGCTAAGACAAAAGGCAAAAGAGCAAAACCTCCAACTCCATCATCATCATCATCAAATAGCTCAGAGGATGGTCTTCCAAGCTCTCGTCTTCCGCCTCATGAGTATTATGCGTCTCTTCCCGAAATAGAGAATGAATCAGAGGAGTTCAAGCAAACTAAGGGAATGTTCAAGTGCCTTGGTAGGATGATGAACAAGATTTACAAGAAGTTGGACAAATAAGGGTACTTTTAAGGAGTGTTTGGAACAATGCATTATCATTAATGTTTGATACAATTTGGTTGTTTTATTATGTAGGATGATAATATAACCTGAAACAATGGTGAATGCTAACAATCTCATGCAGGATAGCGCAAGTATGCTATCAAATTTTACCCATTTTCACTATAATGTGAAAATCAAAAAGCCTTGCTCAAAATACATGCTCCACTATGTTTATATATGTGTTATCTGCTTTTCCTAACTAGAAATGTTTAGTATAACATGTTTTGAGAAGAATTTCAGGTTTCGAAAAGTCCCCACACCTAAAACGTACTCTGTCCATTTTACTGCACTTCACGGATCAGCGGCACCATAAATTTGGTACCGTCCGTTATGTAAATTTGTACCGCATACTGTACATGCGAGGACGGACGGGCACACCCTTTTTAGGGTTCCGACCGTGTATGATTTTGGTGCCGTGGATCCTTCAGGTAACTTTCTGAATTTCGACTATTTCGTGATTCCAAATTACCATCCAATGCTTATAAATCAATCCTAACTTGCTTATACTCTTATTAGAACTAGTATAATTCACTTAGGTATATAAGAAATCCATTTCCCACCAAAGTTCAAAAATTTGAAAAATCCACCCAAGGAGCCCTTTTGCATAAAGAAAGGAACCAAATTTTTGGTACCTTCAAATCCGTGGGTGATCTGAATATAAGGAAATTCCACTCATTAGAACACATTTATTGCAAATCTTTTCTTCTTCACTCCATCTCTCTTGAATGGCTTGACTTGGGTGATATGACTAGCATTCAACCCACTTCCAAATCATTAGGAACCTCATCTCTTCAATGGTTTAACATCAAATCAAACACATTTCTCCATAATTTTTCACTTCTATAAATTGAGAGGTTTTACCATGATCATCCTCACACCTTCTTCATTCTTACTATCATCTAGCAAAGAAAAACCAAAGTCAAAATGACAAAATCATCTCCAAAACCTTGCAAGAAGACTGCTAGAATTAGTGTGAGGCCTTGTTGCTTCGTTAAACTTAGCTCCTCATCCGAGTCTTCTCCACTCACAATCTCATCTCCCATCCGAGATGATACAAGCCTTACCTTAGCCACACCTACTCAATCACACATTGTGATCACCACTCCACCACCAACAAAAACACCAACTTCACCTCCACCGGCACCCATCCAAACATCCAAAACACCCTCACCACCTTCACCAAGGTCTCCAACTCTCATTCCTATGGAGTTATTTTCCACTCCACATACTTCACCAAATCCTTTCTTGGAGGACTTGGATGACTTGCCTCCTGAGCCAAATCATCCACCACCATTTCCATCATTTGGCTCAATTGAGCGGATGGCTCATGAGTCACCTCGGTCATCCTTTGACCCAAACGCCCCATTAGGGCCTAAACCTCTTCTCTTCCACCCCATTCACAAAGACATTCATGGTCCTTTGTATGGGGATCATTCATTCCCCACATCAATGTCCCCTCATCTTGAGGACATTGAGGAGTGTATGTGAGATGCCAATCCCACTGAGAGAGATTCAAGCGGAACTCCACAACCTCCACCAATTCAAAGGCATGGTGGACTCTCACCTGAGTGAGACAATGCAAATGCAAAGTGCTTTGCTTGCTTCCATCATGACCACCCCAAACATTTCCACCAACACCAACACATCTACCATTCCACCACCACAACCTCCCCAAACATACTACCCCCTAGGCATGGTTGCTCAACTTGTGAGCAAGCGGCCCAAACCGTTGATAGGACACGGGTTATGGTCCTTGACTTTCAAGAAGAAATGAGGTTCATCTTCAATCATATCCTTGAGCCTCAAGCTCTTTCTCATCCACCATCAAATTAGGATGGTCATAGTTTAGCATTTCTAGTTTTCTCTTATTAGGATTATTTTTTTTTCTTCTTGTACTAAAACACATCATTGTGTTCCCATTTCATGATCTTTATTCATGAAAATTTTAACTAATGAATGGTGTTTTTATTATAGTGTTGGTGCTTTTACATAGTGTTTGGAAATGCTTGTGAATGATCATTATTACTAACATTTTTTTTGTAGCTTTTATTTTCACAATCCATGTATCTTCCCATTAAGCACCCAATTTAGGGGGAGCTTTAATCAAGGGGGAGACAATGGCTCGGGCTCATTACATTCCACATCGCCTCTACTTTTTGTTGAGACAAAAAGGGGGAGAAAATATAGAACTTGTTTATATTTGACTTTTCTGAAAAAGTCAACTGCATACTTTGACTTTCTGAAAAAGTCAACATCATGCATCAACTAGTAAATACTTTGACTTTCATAAATAGTCAAACATCATACACTTGCATTATCATTCTCTTTTCAAGTTCTAAAACTAATATTTTTATAACTCTTGCACAAACTTTGTATCTTTTATAAAAATAAAATTTATATTTTGTCCTCAACAAAAGGGGAGATTGTTAATACAAATATCGTCATTAAACGTTATTTATATTTTTGATCTTTACCTAAGTTTTGTTAACGACAAAAGTAAATTTAATTTGTATAAAAGCTTAAAGCTTGTCAAGTTTAATAGATATTAAAACAAGCTTTTTCAAACAATATATTCATCATTCAAGCATTTACATTTATGATTAGTAACATCTTGATATGACTCTAATCATTATGTATGATAGTAGTTTTTAGAATGTGTTAGGTTCTTAAAACCAAACACTACTTAAGTACTTGCATATTTCTAAAAATAGAAATACAACATATGACATCATGTGATGCATCATGGAAATCATTGGAAGATTTCATTAGATATTTTGTGTGGATTTGTACTCTTCATATCTTGCACAATCTCACTTAGATAGAGTTGACTTTAGCAAAGATTTGATATCTTGGCTGTCAGACCGGCGGTACCAAATTGGTACACGGGCGGAACCCTTTTAAGGGTTCAGCGGTCGTGGACGCTCATCCATTTTGGCTATAAATAGCAATGCCAAGCCAAGTAGTTTTTCATCCCTTTCTAACATACTCTCATACATATCTTCTCTCTAACCTTTCTAACTCGGTTTCATATCATATTAGTGATCTCTTTTGTAGCAAAGAAGATCAAGTCACATTCAAGCTTCAAGCGAGAAGTTGGAAGTCTTGTTTGTTTAGTGTTGTATGATCTTGTGTTGATTCATACTTCATTGTTGTATTAAACCATCATAATCTTGTGAGTGTGAGTGGTTAGTATTTTAGTCCTCAAAATACATTGTGTGTGGGAGTGGTTGTACCCTTGGAAAGAACTCGACATCTAGCTTAGTGTCGGAAATAGTGCGAAGTGTAAAGGTTTTCTCCGCCGGTGAAAGGAGCTTGTTGACTAGTGAAGTTAAACTCTCGAGTGTGAGACTCGAGGAGTGGAGTAGGGCAAGGAAAAAGAGTCCTTGTAGACCGAACCACTATAAACAACTTGTTGTGGTTTGATCATTTCTTTCCTTATTTACCTCTTACATATTGCTTGCATATTTCATTAACATATCTAAGATCAATATCAATTGATCTTTACAATAAGTTTCAAAACAAAGTTTTAATTGGTAAACTATTCAACCCCCCTTCTAGTTTTCTACTTCTTGATTTAGTAAAATCCCGTGAAAGAATCTATTTCCGGTTTAATCAGGAGAGTTATAAAATCCATTAATTTTGTAAACATGTCTATCAGCGTTACCTACAATCATCTCATGGGGACGTTCCAGCTGGATCGACACTCGTCCACCCATGCTTGGACCCTGACTATGACTCATGGGCTCAGCGAATTAGGTTTATGCTTGTGTTTGGGAAAAGAAAATGGAGTCAACATTCTTAAGTCAATTGATGAAGGACCTTATCAAGTTGAGAAACCGAGACATACTTGATCACTAGCTGGCTGATGGCTGGTGATATTAGGATGACAGGACCTAAAATGTATGATGAAGCTGATAAGAGAAGAAAAGATACGATCTGGACATCCGGGCTTCTAACATCATACTTGGGGTTTACCTAAGGATATTTTGATCAATCACAACACTTTGAAGCTAAAGGCAGTTTGGGATAATTTCAAGATGCTTCTCTCGGGTTACGAATTAACTAAGGAAGACAGAGAATCACAAGGCCCTGGCTGTATGATGAATTTGAGCACTTTAAGATGAAACCAGGAAGAAAGTGTCTATAGAATATTACGTGAGATTCCACAAGCTTGTGAATGATATGAGGAATATCAAAATGACCATGCCAAATATTCAACTGAACTCAAAGTTTGTGAACAACATGAATCCAAGATGGCACAAATTTGTCACCTCTATGAAGCTAACCAAAGGATTGAAGAACACCAACTATGGCGGTTGTATGCCTTCCTTCTTCAGAATGAGAGACATGCTAGGTTTGAAGCGAAGGATTCTTGAGGCAGTTCAAATCTAGCGAGGGGAGAAACAAGTTCATCAAATGATTCTACAGCCTTTTACACAAATGTTGGAATTACCACCAAAGCTTCTCAAGTCATACCCACGAGAAATGGTAATTACAAGCTCATCCCTGATCCAGCATATAAGCCTCCTGATTCAAACACATTCATGGAAAACTTCATCAATCAACTATCTCTCATGGTCAGCCAAAATATGAATTCCCTCCCACACACCAACAATAACCTCGAGCGACATCCATCCACAGAATCAAGCTACCATCAGAGATGGAAAGGTTATGGTACAACCTGTTCTAGGAAGACAGTATGAACAAGGAAGAGGTGAAGTTGGTGGTGGGTATATGGCTAACCAGAATCGTGGAAGAAATGCCAATCAAGGACAATCAAAGCCAATCAAATGCTACAACTGTGGTGGTGAGGGACATATTGCAAGAAACTGCACATCTCCAAAACGTCCACAGAATGCAGAATACTTGAGAGACAAGATGTTGCTTGTGCAAGCTCAGGATAATGGAGCAGCTTTGGATGAAGAGGAGTTTTTGTTTCTTCTTTGAGGAAATGCCAAGACATATGATCGATGTGGATGAGCGGCCAAAGTTGGGGCATGGGGACAGAATCATCCAAATTCATTTCAAGTAGATTGTGATGCATATGACTCGATGTCGATGATGAACCTCTTGCGGACAATCTTCATGGCGGCATCTCACCTATGGTCTCTCCAAAGATCTCATCACCACATTGTTTTGGTCCATCCAAAGAATCAATCATTTTGAGGTATTAAAACTATACGATGAAGTTGATGAGCAAATGATTCATAATGAAGTACAATCTCTTGAAACTTATGAATCAGATATTTATAATGAGGGTAATAGCAATATTGTCTCTTATGATCAATATGTGACGCAAAGTAAAAGTGAGATTGTACCAAGTGATGCATCTTCTGCAGTCAATGATGACCATGTTTTTAATGAATACACTGCATGTGCTCCTGATGATTATGTTATCTACAGGCCCTGAATGCCTATAAAGAACAAGTTGCTATTTATGAACAACGTGCTAAGGATGAGTTAACTACTCGTGAGCAGGAAATGGATGACCAAATGCGTACAATTATTAGAAAAAGTAATTTTAGAGAAGAAGTGTTAAAACAAGAGTTAAACTCCTTACAAGAAAAGCTTTCTAAATCTGTTAAGCAAAAGCAAGAGCTGCAAGATAATGTTAAAGTACTTAAACAAGAATTCAGTGCTAAGGAATCAAAACTTTTGAATGATTTTTCTAATCTAAAACTTTGAAAAACAAGCTTGAAAATAAGTTGTATGCATACAAAGGGAACACCATTCAATTTGCTCACATGATCACTAAGCATAGAGTCTTAAGCGATAAGCACAATATTCCCCTTGTAGAGGAACCAAATCCCGAATATTGTAAAAGAGCTAAAGCTTTCCATAAGATTGTATATGATGGCAATGAGATTCTTAAGCCTAGGCAAACACCATCATGTATTAGAACACGAGGAAGAGGATAGAAAATTAGATGATGCATCTAGGGAGAAAATGGATAAAAGCTTAGCGACCCTGCGTGTAAAAAGAATAACATAACGATCAAACCCCATATGGTTACACTAAGGAAAAATTGGATCTCCTTGAACATGTTTAAGCCTCAAACTCAATTAACCCCAAAGCAGTTTTTGGAAGAAAGATATCGATAAACAAAAAGTTAATGTACTTGTTGAAACAAACACTCCCTTTAGGAAAATGCCAGCCAACTCTTGTGTATCCTCCAAATACACCAATGCACTTTGTTTCTAGAACTATTGCCACTAATAGCAAGACCTTAATCAGTCAGTATGTCATTTATCAATTATTTGTTGATTTTGAGAAGACATGTAAGAAAAGGATCACACCTACTGGGATAACTGAAGGGGAAAGGGGTGTTGACCAAACTAAAGAATGCTATTTAACTGAGGTCATGCCATTCTTTAAACAATTAAAAGGTCAATTTGAGAATCTTAAAAAGGGCATGGATTCTGATATTAAAGAAATGGAAAAGGAATTTGATGCAATGATAGTTGAGGTCAATGACTATGAGCGAGAATTAAAATATAATGAGATTGAGAGGAAGAACTTGCAAACCTTAAATGAGAATCGATTTACTGAATGTATCACTCAAGATGTGTTTTTACACTGCCACAATTGTTCAATTAATGCATCTCAATTTCATGAATTATATGTTGCTCTGAAAGTCTCCCATGATCGTGTCATTGAGCTTGAAAAAACTAACTCTAAATTGCATGAGAAATTTGAACGGGATGATCATGATAGCATGGTAAAACAGTTTTCTAAATTGGAAGTTGAGCATCTTGCTTTGCAATTAAAATATCAACATCTAAAAGAAAATGTTAAAACCTCAAATATCAAGACATCCTTGGGTGATCCTGAATTTGATGCGATTTTTGAAATCAAACAAGCGTGATGAACAGATTCGAGCTCATTGTAACACGATCGAGAAAAATGAGAACCCAAATTTCCAATTGAAGGGTGAAAAGAACAAGCGTGGCTGGCTCCCAAATGCCTCCTCCTTTAGATTCTCAGTATTCTCAAACGTTTCATCTTCAAAACTTGATTAATGTTTTACAAAAGGAAAATGATAGTTTTCTAGAAGAAAATGAAAAGGTTAAACGACACTTTAAAGAGTTATATGATTCAATGAAAGTCACTTGTGACAAGAACAACGAAATAATAACATCTTTACAAAAGGAAATTGAGAATCTGAGGAGTCAGGAAAAGGGAAAATGCCACTTGTCTTTAATGAGAATGTTGCATCAAAGTCATCTACTGGTACCAAATATCTTGTTGTTAAATACATTCCTCCTCATCTTAGAAATAAGAACTTGTGTTTCATAACTATTTAGCTCACCTTAAGGATTGTTTAGAATGTCTCGAGTGAGATTGTAGAAGAGGATTTCATAAATAAGCCACTTGATAGAGATATTAGGTTTGCTTGCATTAGGGCCAAAGCGATCTCGAGAGTACATTAGAATGTTTAAAAGCAACATGTCCTAAATCCTTAGGTACGAAAGATAAAGTAATGATGCATTGTTCTATGCCTAGTATTCAGAAAGTGAACTCTAAAGTGCCTTCAAGTAGTTGAGATCCACTTGCGTCTAGTTCGAGGGAATGCAAAAAGTAGCTCAACCAACTAATTTTCCCATAATTCCTCTACATGAGTAATCGTGTGACACAAAAGCAAGCGGGTCAAAGCCTTCAGGCAATACAAAGCAAGATATGACCTCGCAAGCTAACAATGTGCATTGGAAGAGAGTAGAAGACCACCCTAGGAATACTAAGTTTGAGTTGAATAAAGCGAATGGGCGTGTTGATTCTAGTATTAGCTATAAAGCGTCTTGTAATTAATTCAATTTTGCTACTATCTACAAACAATGTAATGATGATTGCTTATTTTATATTTACTAATCATGATTGTGGAATGAATGATGTGATTAATGTTGATAAAAATCCAGTTAAAACTATGAAGGCCATCAAACATGTTAAGAGGACTAAAAAGCAATGGTGGAAGAAGGTTAGAAAAGCAGGTGGAAACCCACAGGAAGAAAACTTCAGTAATGTAGGTTATCAGTGGATACCAAGCTGGTGGAAATTTAATCTTAATGAGTTGTGCCCTAAATTATCTAGACCAATGCCCATTAGGAAATGGATGCCTACTGGTAGAACTATTGCTTTAAGAAGTGAACATACTTTGAATAGGTCTAATTCACAAACTATACGACATCTAACCCTAATGATTTCATTGTTTTACGCCCGATGTGGGTGTTCAATCACTATGAATTACTAACCAAGTGGAACCCATTCTTGCATGGGGATCCCAATTATCGATTATCCATTCTTGTGCTGTGTTCAACTACAATCGTTCAAATCGTTTTGTGGTACTGGACTCGGGATGTTGAAGCATATATTTGGAGACGATTAGCGGCTCATGAACCATTGTGAGTAAATTTATAGGTATTTGTTAGATTCGGAAAGCGATCATTTCGGTGCAATTATGGGTTATGGAGACTATGTTATTGGTAATAGTGTAATCTCCAGGGTATACTATGTAGAAGGTCTTGGTCATAATCTTAGGGCTGTAAATGAACCGGACGAACACGAACGGAGCCTTGTTCATGTTTGTTCATTTAATTTTAACCGGACAAATAAACGAACACGAACGGCAAACGGACGAAATTTCTTGTTCATGTTCGTTTATTAAGAAAATGAGTTGTTCGTGTTCGTTTATGTTCGTTCATTAAGACACTAAATGAACGCTAAACGAACATAAACAATCGAACAAAAATTAACATAGACAAACAATCATAAACTTTATTTAATTTTGCATCTAATATTGTTTTATAAGTGTCGTTTTGTTTAAACAAACTAATTTGAAAATTATACAATAAAAGATTTGATATACGAACATAAATAAATAAATAAACATTAATTGAGCGATAATCGAACGTTCACGAACATAAATAAACGGACGTGACTTTTGTTCATGTTCTTTCATTTAATTAAACGATCGTAGATGATTGTTCATGTTCGTTCATTTAATAAATAAACGAACATAAACGGACTTTTTACCGACCCGTTCATGAAATGTTCACTTGAGCGTTAGGTTACGTTCTGACCCTACATAATGCATTTTCTTTTGGACAATTATGTGATTCCGATCTAGATGTGGCTTTTAGAAAATATACTTGTTTCGTTAGAGAACTTGATGGTGTGGAAATTTTAAGAGGAACACGAGGCTCAAATCTATACACCATATCTATCGAAGACATGATGAAGTCTTCTCCAATCTGCTTGTTGTCAAAGGCTTCAAAAACAAAGTCATGGTTATGGCATCGTCGTCTCAATCACTTGAACTTCAGATCCATAAATGATCTTTCAGAGAAGGACTTAGTTATAGGCTTACCTAGACTAAAATATGAAAATGATCATCTTTGTTGATGCCAATTGGGAAAAAGCAATAAGTATGCCCACAAACCCAAACCTACAAACTCAGTTACGAAAGTTCTTCATACCATTCACATGGATTTATGTGGACCCATGAGAGTCTGAGAACATTTTGAGGAAAGAAATATGTGTTAGTTGTGGTTGATGATTACTCTCGATTTACTTGGGTTAAGTTCTTAAGGACAAAGGATGAAACTCCAGATATCATCATCAAATTTATCAAAGCAGTGAGGTTCGACTTAATAAAAGCCGAGAATCATTGAGCAGACAATGGAACGGAGTTTATTAACAAAGAACTTAGTGAATTTATGAAAGTGTTGGAATCGGTCATCAAAGAAGTGTTCCACGAACTCTTCAACGAGCGGTGTAGTTGAAGACGAAATTGAACTCTTGTGGAAAGCCGAGGACAATCTTGATTTACTCAAAGGTTCCAATGTTTCTCTGAAGCTATTGCCCTTTGCATGCTACACTCAAAATCGATCCCCAATTCACACATCTCATGGAAAAACTCCATATGAACTTGTCCACAATCGAAAACCTAATCTTTCATTCCTTCGTGTGTTTGGTGCATTATGTTATCCGACTAATGAGGGTCAAAACTTAGGCAAAATCAAAGCTAAAGCTGACATTGAAGTATTTGTAGGATATGCACCAAGCGAGAAAAGGATACGAATCTATAACAAGAAGAACCGAAATATCATGGAAACAATTCACGTTACGTTCGATGAGCTGACCAGTCAAATGGCTCCGGGACAACCGGTTCTGGACCAGCATCTCTATCTTCATCAAGTAGTCCCATCGGTTCTACTCTTGTTCTAGATTCTTCACGGACACTCCGTATGTACCTCCTTGAAGATGACTTGAAGAAAGCTGTTTGATCAATGTTTGATGAACACTATGAGCCAATTGCTAATGATCTGTCAATTCCATCAACTGAGGCTGCTTCTATCCCTGACAATGAAGTTAACTCTTGAGTTTCTATAAGTAGATTAAGTCAAAGCCTCCTGGCGATCACTCTGTCTCATCAACAAATCATCAATCATCGAGTGTACATCATGGAATTGTTTATGGCACCCTTGATGGAGAGAATCCCTTTGCTACTCCTGAAGAAGCCCCCTTTGAAAACATATTTGCCCCTGAATCATCATGTGAACCATCTTCATCGGGAGAAATCGACTACACTGCTAGTTCCTCAACAACAACCACACGAACACCTTAGAAAATGGACACATGATCATCCATTGGACAACATCATTGGTAACCTCTCTCGTCCAGTATCCACTCGTAAACAACTTGCAACCGATGCCTTATGGTGCTTCTTCAACTCAGTACTCTCTAAGATCGAACCAAAAGACGTTAAAATTGCAATGAATGAAAGAAGTTGGTTCAATGCCATGCAAGAAGAAATTCATGAGTTTGATCGACTAGATGTATGGGAATTAGTACTTGCTCCTGACTGTGCTATGATCGTTGCTCTAAAGTGGATCTTCAAAGTAAAACTTGATGAGCATGGTGATGTATTAAATAACAAGGCTCGATTGGTTTCAAAATGATACCGTCAAGAGGAGGGTATTGACTTTGAAGAATCATTTGCTCCTTTGCTGCGTATCGAGGCAATCAGAATCTTCTTGGCTAAAGCTGCAAGTAAGAACATGGTAGTCTATCAGATGGATGTAAAGGCGGCTTTTCTTAGCGGGGATCTTAAAGAAGTTGTATCGTCAGCCAACCTGAAGGTTTTGTGAATCCAGAGCATCCTACTCATGTCTATAGCTTGAAGAAGGCTCTTTACGGTTTGAAGCAAGCTCCAAGGGCATGGTATGATACGCTATCAAAGTTTCTTCTATCTTTTGGATTTAGCAAAGGAGTAGTTGATCCGACATTGTTCACGAGAAAGTCGAGGAAAACATTTAATTCACGTTCAAATCTATGTTGATGATATTATTTTTGCCTCGCCGACCCCAATAAATGTGACCGCTTTTCAAATGAAATGGGTTCCAAATTTCAAATGTCAATGATGGGACAAATGTCATTTTCTTGGGATTACAAATTTCACAAAGTCCCGGAGGCATTTTTATAAATCAATCTAAATTTGCAAATGAGATTTTAAAGAAATTTGGATTTGATTCTTGTGACCCTATTGACACTCCCATGATAGGCGTGCTAAACTGGATGAGGACCACTCGGGGATCATGGTAGACCAAACAAAATATCGTAGTATGATTGGATCCCTGATGTACCTCACCGCCAGATAGACCGACATTATGTTAGTTGTTTGCATGTGTGCTAGATATCAGGCTAAGCCTACCCAAAAGCACCTTGAAGCGGTTAAGCGGGTCTTTCGGTATCTCCAAGGAACCATCAATATGGGACTTTGGTACCCGAAGGACACTAGTATGTCACTAACGACCTATGCAGAATCTTGATCATGCAGATGTCATGGAGATACACTTTTGTCCGTGGAGGTGCTCAATTTTGGTGATAAGCTTGTGAGCTCGTCTTCTAAGAAACAAATGAGTACTTCAATATCCTTTACAGGTTGAATACATAGCCATGTCATCTTGTTGTGCTCAAATCCTATGGATGAGATCCCAATTATCTGACTATGGCTTTGAATTAAACAAAATCCCTCTGTATTGTGATAACAAAAGTGCCATTGCTCTCTCATGCAACAACGTTCAACACTCAAGAGCAAAGCACATAGACATCTGACATCATTTCATCGGAGCAAGTAGGCGGTGTGGTGGAACTTTATTTTGTGAGAATTTGAATACCGGTTAGCGAACATCTTCACAAAGCTCTTCCTAGAGAACGTTTTGAGTTTATCCTCCACGACTTGGTCTAAGAGTCTACAAGGTAGGAAACACTAAGCGTCTTCAAGAGGAAGAAGATTAGTAAAGGTTTTCTTCATCTATCTCTTTGTAAATATTTATTCAAAAACCAAAATACAAAATTTCAAAACCATCAAAAAGCAAATAGAAAAATATAAAATTTTCAAAATCCATAAAAATTATAAAATCTTGAAAAAATCCACAAAAAAATTGTTATTTTGTCATGTTTTCCTTGTTCGATTTCATCTCGGATTTTGTGTTGACATTCAAAAGAATGTCACGGGTTTTAGATGTTCTTGAATGTACATAGTTTGTTTTTTAAAAAATAGAGAGAAAGTGAAACAATTGTTTATTGTCATTTCGGTGATAACCGTTTTTCAAAGAGAAACGAGCTATGCTTTATCTTAAATCTTCAAACTTCATCCGATTCTAAAACAAATGTTTGTCGTTAAAAAGACAAATGTTTCCTTTCAAATATTTTTCCTTCAAATGATTCTTAAAAATATTTGTCATCTAATGAAAACAAAATTGCTTTGAAAATACTTGGACTATAATTTTTGAAAATCATCCAGGAGCCTTTCATTTGTCAAAATATCTATCCTTCAATCTTAACATATGTCATTGATTGAGGGGAGAATGATTTCAATTAAAAGAGTATTTTTCAAACAATTGCGCACGTAATCGAGAAAGGTCTACTAACTTGAATAATAAAAAGAATAATGTTTTTACAATATTGTATACATTTGATACAAGACCTTTGGTATAATTATGTTTTCAAAAGATATTCAAGCATGTTTAATCTTTGGAGTCTAAAATCTCAAACTTGACCCTTATAAGTTAATGTTTCCTCTTAATCAAGTAGTCTCCCACTTAAGCTTTCAAAATCGATTTAAATCTACAGAGATCACAAATCTCAAATGATTTGAAAATTGTGATCGGGGGAGAATTTGTGATTTAAGCGATGATTAGATAAATGGTTTTCATAAGTGTTTAGCAAGAGCTTTCCTCCCACATGTGCCAAAACGATTTCAAATTTTTCCATGCACATGTTGAGGGGAGCATCTTAAACCACAAAAATTGAAGCGTGATTGATTTAATATCTAGAATCAGTTCCTTCTAATATGCAAAACTCTTTCCAAACCTGAGGAAACATATTGAGGGGACAAATTTATGAAAACTCATCCTTCCCCAATATGCTTTATCTACTTGATTTGATCTTGATATCTTTTAGAAAATGGTAATCAAAGAAGTTAATTCTTCCTCTTGCCTACGTGTGCCAAAACGATTTCAAATACATGATGCACATGTTGAGGAGGCTCTTTTCTACAAATATCAAAAACAATTCGGTACAAATTAACGATAATATATCACAAGTATAGGTTGATTTTCAAATGGTTTTCGATTGGTTCCAATGGCGGATGAACAATACCAAATAGACCGACCAATTTACTATGTATGGTGATATAAGGATGATAGGTTAGGTATTAGTTCCATGATCTTGAAACGGAGAGGATCACTTAGGGGGACAATCCTTGATAGTGTAGAATTTCTTAGGTATGATGAAAAGGAGAAAAGTGAGATATGGGAAGAGTGTGAGATAGAGCTAGAAGCTGGAATAAACCTACAAGGTTCTAGTTAGGAAATCTCGGTAACTTGAAGAGGTTGAAGAATGAAAAAGAAATGAATAATGAAAAGGGTGAAAAGAAATAGCCCTCAATAATTCAACCTTAGGCGGCTGGGTTCAATTCATATACTCTTGGTGGTTACTAAGGTAACTGCTTGGTATTGAGAACAAGGCGTCATGGACCCGATGGCCTTGCTACTAACTTTAAACTACTCAAGTACCTCTTAAAAGGGCTTGTTTCATTCTCCATGAGGGCAAACATTATCTATCGACTTTCTCTTGAGGTGTTGATATTGAAAGAAGAAACCCTCTCTCCCAGTCTCAAAGCATAGGAATCAAATGTGCACAATTGAGTCTGAGCCAGGAGACATCAAATAAATCTCATTAGGACATGTCTTAGAAGACTCTCCTGTTCACACAATGTGAAAGAGAATTATATCTTATATAGAGTCCTCATGCCCATGGTTGTGGTATTCTAGAACATCCCAGGTAGTATGCAAACATATTCTACAGATAGATGAAGAAACCTTGTAGACCAACATCAAACAAGCTCTTGGTGGGTGGCATGTGAGATCTATCCAATAGATCAACCATGTGACAACTGAACACAAACAATAGGAATTTCATTAATTATGAATCAATCACGGATTCGAGGTTATGGATTGACGGATACCTTTGAAAAACCGGTTGTTGTGCTTAAAACTCTTTTCTCTAGCACATCGGCGTGTGATATGTTTTCAAAAATTAAAAGGTGTTTATGATTGATAATTGATTTTTTAATTAAAAACCTTAGGTTATACTAAAACACTTTATTTTTGCGATACGATTGTTTTTCAAATCTCTTTTAGTAATTGAATCTCAGAAATTACGTACGGATTTCCACTCACTTCCAGTGTTGTCTTCTTTGAGGCGTTCGGTTTGAGCATTCGAAGGTACGTGAAACCTGTCAAGGAGATCTTGAGGAATTTTACGATCGTAGGCGGTACTTGTATGTGATCAGCGAGGCAGGTGGGCGTGTACCTCCAATTCGCGAAAGTGATCCGAGCGCTTTCACACTCTTTATTGCTAGCGTTGTATGCGGAATGCGCTGACGTTTGCGGTAATCGAGGAATGGAGAGGTCAATCCATAGCGCGTACTCACTGCACATTCATTTCTAAAGAAATCATGATAAGTGCATCAATGACATCATGATATTTTCTACTTCCATGCTTACGCTATCTTCGTGCGCAAATATCATGAATCAACTAAAAAGCTTCATTACTTGATGAAAAGATTTCATGATCACGAATGTAGGCATATTAGGTCCAAAGTCACAACCTACATGATGTCAACACCATAATGGAAGAGTGAAGATTTATGGTAAACGTGATGTAATCGCGGCTCAAAGCATTATCAAGAATCCAGAACAATCTTTATGTAATATCATTTGTATTCAATGTAATTTGAGTGACCTCCACCAAGGGGAGATATTTGGAATTAGAAAATTGTCATTAAAGTATGGGTCACCTCAAGTATATGTAATCATTAGAAAGCTCGTAGTAAATATTAGTTATTCAATGGTATTTAGTATTTAGTTAAAGTAACCACCCAAGTGGAGATGGGGCCAGTCTTTACCCTTTGTATGCACGATCATGGCCCGGTAGGTGGCGATTTGTGTAAGATTATAAATACCCTCACCTCCCAAAGGTAGAGGGTTGGAATACTTACCACTTTACTTTCTCTGCTGGGTTCCCAAACCTCTAACTATTTCTCTCTCCCAAAACCTTATTGTATAAGCCCCATTTGATCATGATTTGATGTGTTGTGAAATCAATATGTTACAACGCCAAGATTAGGACACCTGACTTTGGATCATAAAATCATGACTCGAAAGAAGATTTAGTTCATGGAATACGCCATTAAACATATAACACTTTAAATTTGTGATGTTTGTTTGGTTGGTGGCACTGTGAAACACCATTTCCCGAAATCAAAAACTAGATCAACATGCAGCAGTAGATTTTAGTTTATGGGAGATTTTATATTAGACCAATGTTGCCTACCAACACCATGCGGAAGAAATACATATTCTTGTTAGTAGATGATTACTTCCAAGATGATATGTGGGGCGTATTTCCTAAATACGAAGATCGAAGCATTTGATCTTGTCGCCCAAAATTACGTTTTGCGGTAGGAATGGAATTCTAAAGTTGGCAAGTCCATAGCATCACAAAATCACAATGAAGTTATATTGGAGCGACCTAAAGTGGTTTGGAAAAATACATCGTTGATTTAATAAAACAATCTAGGAGTTTACAAAGAATGGGTCCCGATTGAAAATCATCTTGTGTGAAATAAGGTTATTTACAATTCAGCGTCTTTTAAAGTATGTAAAACCCAAATGAGGCAGCGTCGTCACCACGACTCCATGAGGTGTCCAAATGCATGCATGCTGAAGTGTATGCCTTTAGATACGAGATAAAGCATCTTAAAGATGCCAACCGCACAAGGTTGAGTGAGTTCATAAAGTTTGAGTTGAAATGTAAAGCCTTTAAAAAATGGATTTATGCTGACAAAGGCATTGCCATCGTTGAAATGCAAGAACTTTCTAATATAGTTTATGCAGCAGGCATTGTAAATCCTTTCGGTTCCAAGTTCCGCCCATCACAAAACTTACAGCACATTGTGATTCATATACTTGCCAAAATGTATATAGTTTATGTTCAAGCACTTACAATGTCTAATGAATTAAAAATAATTACATAAAATTCAATATATAAGTAGTTTATCGCGACAAAGGCATTGTAAATAGTTGAAATACAAGACTTTTTCAATATAGTTTATGCGACAAAGGCATTGTAAATCCACTTTCAGTTCCAAGTTAGCCCATACAAAACTTTGCAGCTTTATTATTTACTTCTTACCAAGAAATGTATATAGTTATGTTCAAATAAAAAGACCATGATTATGGTTCAAATCGTTCCAAGACCGTTAGTCCTTAGACTATACCAAGACCATTGAACAATGAATATAACAAGTCGTTAGCTCAATGAATATACCAGACGTTAGCTCAAATGAATTTACTGAACCCGTTAGCTCAATGAATATACCAAGACGTTAGACCAATAGATATACCAAGTCAAGTTAGACCAATGAATATACCAAGACCATTGAATAATGAATATACTGGAAATTCTAAGTATGGCAAAACATTACTTCGCGTGACTAAGCATTGATTCCATTTAAACATCATGATTTGCAAATAGTCATGAATGTAATAAAATATTGGACAATATCTCCCTCAAGCGATTATGAAAACAAGTAAGCGGGGCTATGAAACTCAGCTTGGTGGAATGATGCGAAGACATAAAAGTGAGTACACCGAGATGTAATGTGATATTAAAATCTAGACCTATGATGAATGATATGACATGTAATGAGTTGCAGTATGATATTTATGCATGCACATTTCGTATATTATTTATACCATTTGCGGAGTTTTGAAAAATATACTTTTAATTAGAAAAAATACTCTTTTGACGTCTTGACCATTTGTAAATCCACTTTACAAATATTTCGTCAAAATGTCATCCTACAATGGTTTTGTAATGATTTATATTGAAATTTTAACTTTTGATGGTAAAATAATGTAAATTGGAAATTTCATAAAGTGACAAATCCAACTAGAAAAACTAGTGGTAAAATGGGTATGCGTGAGCGTTAGGAAAGTAGGCTTCGACGGTTTTGGAAAGTTTGTATCAAAATCTAGAAGTTTTAGTACATGAGTTTTTCGTCCATAAAGGTCTCCGAACATAAAGATAATAGAGATTAAATATGGTGATTTTAGTTACCGTAACACTTATCTCGTAAAAATAATATAGTTTTTCTAAAAAAAATAATAGTTACAGGCAAGTTTATGGCGATGTATATCTTGATGCGTTTTCAAATCAAGTTTTCTCACATTATAATAAGTCCTTAGCCGTATCAGAGGCCATACTAATATATTTTTGACAGAAAGTCGAAATAATTTGCAAAGCTTAAAGGCTTGTTTTGACCGAACAAACAAAACAGCTTGCTGAATTTTTACTGAAAAGTATCGATTTAGTATTCAAACTTTAAAATTCATACGACCGTTATAACTCCGTTTTTATCCGTTCAAAGGCCAGGATTAGTTTTAAAGTATATTTCTAAATATCAAGGCCAAAGTTT